>CM046337.1:12845222-13495113 GCA_025403435.1 Artocarpus heterophyllus
AAATTAAAATAATACATGCCTTAATTAAATGATACAAATAACCTACTTGGAGTCTTGTACTGCTCGCGAGTCTGATCAATGGACCCTCCGTCAGTCCTAAGCTGCATTCCACCTAAAGGGGAAGGGTTTTGAAAACAAATAAAAAGTGAGTGAAAGGCTCAGTAAGGCTAGGATTTGAAAACAAATAACTTCAATATAAAATTTATTATTTAAGAAAATAATTAGAAAACAAAATTAAATGAATAAATTCATTTAAATTATTCTTACCAAAATCAATTCGTCTTGAACGTATTTTGTTACCTTTCTTGGGCAAACCATAATTATCACCACCGTAGTGGCCCAACTAGGTTTTCGGACCTGCTTTCAATGTCGTACTCTATACGACCCGATTTTTTAGTATGGGATCATGCCCATATATGCATTTCTATAGTTATTAAAATCTCATTTTACTGAGTGTATTCATTTACATTCATTATGAATATCATTTCATCCAACAGTTTATGAAAACAACTGATAAAAAATCTTTTTCAATCATTCATTGAAAATATTTTAAAACAATTCTTTTTGAGGCCAAAATCATTTAAAAACATGGCTGCCAAAGAAAAGGAGTAGAAGTCCTACCTCAATACCTGGCACCGTAGTCCCACTCTGCTATATGTTAGCTCCACGAGACCATGAACAACTTAAATATAAATATGTTAGCTCCACGAAACCACAAACAACTTAAATATAAACTAAGTTCATCAATCTCTAACTTAAGCTATTCTATGTTGCTAAGCTATCACATGGTGTTCTAATGTGCCATTTATGTTTGTAAAATCAAATTATAAGGTTAAAATCTCAATTTGGGTTTAAAATAGGAAAACGGGTGAAAAAGGACAAATTTTCATGAAGCCTGGTTAGCCTGCCAGTTTTCCTAGTCCGGCCTGCCGAACTGCATAGTTTGGCCTACCGACCATCTGGGTCTACCCTGCCGAACTCTCTATGAGTCTGTTCTGCCAATGATATGAATCTGGCTTGCTAAACTTGAAGTTTGGCCTGCCGAACTGAAAAAATATAGAAAGTTCCAGACTCGAGCTTCGGCTTTCCTGAGCTCAAATATTCATTTCCAACCTATTTTCTCAATTGCTAGGCATACAAAACATTCAAACATGATAGAAAAAACATAGTATAACACTTTTAAACTAATTCAAATAAGATTTGCAAAGAAAATTTTAAAGAAATCCAAAATTGAGAAAAATGGGGAAAAATAAAAAACTTGATTTAAATCCATTTTTCCTAAGGTTAGATTCTAGATGTTTTGAGGTTCTATAACTTAGGTTTTAGGTTTCCTAAGCTCACAAAACTCAAGTTGGGACATTTATGGAAATTTCAAAACAAAATTTCAAAGTTTTAGAGAAATGAATCTAACCTTAAATTAGACGTTTTTGAGGAAGATTTGAAGCTTGAATCCTAGTTCCTTAGCTTTAATCAAGCAAGGGGAAGACTTGGGCTTGGAGTTCTCGCATCAAAATTTGAGAGAGAAAGGAGAGAGAAAGTGACTGCATGAAAGAGGGAGAGAGAGACGAGAGAGAAAGTGAGCTGAGAGTGAGTGAGGGAGATAGTGAGGAAGAGGGTGAGGGGGAGAGATTAAATAGAGAGAGGGGAGAGTAAAACTAGAGAGGAAAACCACGTGCCATCCACGGTTTTGCAAAAAGGTGTACTTTGGCATTTGACAAATTGTTTTGTTCCGAAATTCAAAATAACAAATAAAAATATTTAAGATTGATCAAAAGTAAATAAAAATAATTAAAAAGCAATATCAATTTGAAAACATCATAAAACAGTTAAATCAAGTTCAAATTACATCATGGCATACTAATTCACTATTTCATACACTAATCACACTTAATTAATTTCAGGGTATTACAACTCTCCACCTCTAAAAGAAAGTTCACCCTCGAAATTACAAATCAACTCGGAAACAATACAAATGCAGATATAACTTACATAGTTGACTCTAACTCCCAAGTGGCTTCATCAACCCTGTGATGCTGCCACACCACTTTCACTAACGGTATGTCGTGACGTTGCAAGTTGATCATTCTTCGATCGATAATCTGGATCGGCACCTCCTTGTATGTCGTGTCTTGCTGGATCTGTACATCATGGAATGAGACTATCTTGCCTTGCTCAGGTGGACACTTTAGAAGCATCGACATGTGAAATACATCATGAACATGAGAGAGCTCGGGAGGAAGATCGAGCCGATAGGTGACTGTACCAACACGTTGAGTAATCTCAAATGGCCTAACGTACCTCGGTGTGAGTTTCCCACTTGCACCGAAACGTGATATACCTTGCAAGGTGAAACTTTCAAGAGAATAAAATCTCCTACTTTAAATTCTAGGGGTCGGTGTCTTTAATCTGCTTAACTTTTCTGTCTACTTTGAGCTACTCTCATCTAGCCTGAGAACAATCATGTCTTCTAGTTCTACCCAACACACAGGTGACTAACACGGTCGTCCATATAGCGCTTCAAACGGTACCATGCCAATGCTCGCTTGATAGCTGTCATTGTATGCAAACTCTGCCAGATGAAAATACTTCTTCTAATTCCCGTCGAAGTCTAACACACACGCACGTAACATGTCTTTGAGGATTTGAATGACCCGCTCAGATTTTCAATCGGTTTGAGGATGAGATGTTGTGCTGAAGTTCAAGTCCGTTCCCAAGGCTTCTTGAAAGCTACTCTAGTACTTGGCGTTGAATCGGATGTCTCTATTGGGGTGATGGATATGGAAACTCCATGCAACCTTACTATATTCTGTAGATATAGCTCCCCGAGAACTCTCCTCGAACATGTAAACCTGAAAGGGATAAAATGCATTGATTTTATCAACCTGTCGACCATGACCCAAATTACATCATGTTTTTACTCCATTCTCGACAAACCAATAAGAAAATCCTACGTGATGTGCTCCTATTTTCACCCTAGAATAGGAGGTGGCTGAAGATGACCTGCTGGCTTCTGGTGCTCAGCTTTCAACTAGAGACAAGTCACGCACTTGACCACGTATTCCCGAACATCCTTCTTCATGCCTCTCCACCAGTATTGCTTCTTTAGATCACAGTACATCTTTGTGCTACCCGGATGAATGGCGAATTAAGACTTGTGGGCTTCATCCATTTTGGCCTTGATCACCTCTACAATTGCTGGAACTGCCAAACGCTCCCTGAAGTACAGCGATCCATCCATGTGTATTCTCTATTCCTCAAATAGCTCTCTATTTTGGATTCGTATCCATATTCCCTGTAGGTGCTGGTCTCACCACTGATTCTATTTCACCATTTGAACAAGAGTTAGGGTCGTCTCCATATGATACACCATAACACAGTCGTAGTCTTCATAGTACTGTAACCTATACTCACTCACTCTTGTATCTCTTTTCTAGTCTTCAAGAGCCAAGCAAGAGAGAATCCCTAAAGACTTCCTACTGAGTGCGTCTCGACTACATTAGCTCTTCCAAGATGGTACTACAGCGTGAAATCATAATCTTCCATGTATTTCATCCACCTTCGTTGCCTCAAGTTCAAATCTTTTTGAGTAAACAGATACTTTAAACTATTGTCGTTGGAGAAAACTTGAAATGTCACCCCGTACAAATAGCATCTCCAGATCTTCAGTGCCTAAATCACCGTTGCAAGCTTTAAGTCATGAGTGGGGTAGTTTCACTCGTGAGGCCTTAGCTGTCTCGATCCATACACCATCACCCGTCCATGTTGTATCAACACGCACCCAAGTCCATATCCTGAAGTATCCATGTAAACTTCGTACGGCTCATCACTATTCAGGATAATCAACATTGGAGCCGTAGTCAACCGATTCTTCAACTCTTGGAAGGCAAACTAGCATTCTTCATCCTATTTGAATCTAACATTCTTCCTTATCAGTCTTGTCAATGGAGCCACTATCTTTGAGAAGTCCTTTACAAATTTTCTATAGTATCTTGCGAGTCCCAAGAAACTACAGATCTCAACAACATTCCTTGGTCATTCCCACTCTACTATGGCTTCTACCTTGGAAGGATCCACTAAAATGCCTTGCTCGGAGATGATATGTCCTAAAAACTTAACTTCAGTTAGCTAAAATTTGCACTTTTCTTTCTTGGCATATAGCTGGTGCTCCCGCAGAGTCTAAAGCATGATCCTCAAATGTTCTTTATGATCCTCCCAAGTCTTAGGATAGATCAGGATGTCATTGATAAACATAATCACAAACTGATCCAAATAAGACCTGAAAATCTTGTTCGTTAGGTCCATCAAAGCTGCTAGAGCATTTGTCAACCCAAATGGCATCACCAGAAACTCGAAATGTCCATAATGTGTCCTAAAGGCTGTCTTGTGGATGTCTTCTTCCTAAATCCTAAGCTAGTGGTACCCTGAAAGCAAATCTATCTTCAAGAAGTACTATGAACCTCCTAACTAATCAAATAACTCATCGATCCTGGGTAATGGATACTTGTTCTTCACGGTGACCTGATTTAGCTGCCGATAGTCTATGCACAATCTGAGGGTTCCATCGTGCTTTTTAGCAAACAAAACCGTTGGACCCCAAGGTAATGTATTGTTCTAAACATACCCTTTATCAGCAAGCTCTTGAAGTTTCTTGATTCTTTCATCTCTGTCGGCGCTATTTGATACGGTGCTGTAGAAATCAAGGCGGTCCCTAGAAGCAACTTAATACTAAACTCAATTTCCCGATACAGTGGCAATCCTAGTAACTCATCAGGGAAGACGTCTTCGAACTCATCAACTTCTAGAATCGTTGTGTTTCTTCCTGATGCACTAGGCTCTTCTTCTATATTCATAAGAAAAGCATAGCAAGCTAGATTCTTCCGTTCCCTGAAACATGTCTTCATGAGACGCTCACACATCATTTGATCATTACCACCCTGGTAAGTGATCGTTGCCCTGCTATCAAACACTAAGGTTACTTTTCTAAGTTGACAATCTACGACAGCATCATACCTAGACAACCAGTCCTTTCTAAAAATTATATCATATGAGTTTATGGGGATTACAATCAAATCACTCTTTAGAGTCTCACTCCCAATCATTATTTTACAAGATTTACATTTATAATTCACATACACTCGCCCCAATGGTAAAGCAATAACCAAGGGCTCATCAAACTCTTCTATCTCTAATCCCAAGGCATGTACAAAAGAACTTGAAATGAGAGAATGAGTGGCACTAGTATCGAATAAAACATGTGCTAAAGAGTGAGAAACTAAAACCAACCATCGCCAACCGTGTTGCTGGTTTGGGCATCCGAACTCCCTGAAATCATGGTGTGAACTTGGGATACAACCTTCCCTTTTCCTCTACCAACACTGCTGACCTAGATTAGTCAGCCGATATTGCTGTGGTAGATGTGACTGCACACTAGCTGTACTTGGCCTTCGATACTGTGGGGCATTGCGCTAGAAATTCTATGGCTGATATCCTTACGTCGGGTATTGTAGTTGTTGTGGAGTGAACTGATGAAACTGCAGTTGAGGAAGTTGTTGAGGCAGAGGTAAAGTCTGAGGTTAAGACGAACGACTGGCACCTTCTCCAATCTGAAGTCCTAGATAATCACTCTTGATTGGGCAGTTCCTCTTGATGTGTCCTGGTTGCTGGCAATAGTGGCAATGGAAGCTGTAGGGGTTGCTACGTCTACTGCTAGATGAATTGCTGCTTCTACTGTTCACGTTGCCCTGTTGATTCCTTCCTTCAGTTGGATGGCTATTGGTATTCCTCTTCCTGTTCCTTTGTGGTCCTTCTGATGTCCTTGCTCGATCCTTGTTGTAGTGCGCATAATCATTTTCCATAGATATAGCTGATGACACAAGCTCACTAAAATTTCATAGTTGAAGAGCGACCACCTACCGTCGAATGGAAGCCTTAAGCCTTTCTTGAAACTTAGTACACTTCTCACGCTCTAATGCCACAGCGGATGGAGCAAACCTAGCCGACTCATTAAACTTTGCCTTGTACTCCCGAACCGACATATCACCCTGCTTCAATCTGTAAAATTTAACAGCCTTTTGATCCCTATATCCTTGCAAAAAGTAACAGTCGTAGAATAGCTCCTCGAACCTGTCCTAGCTAATATTCCTATTGTTCTCCAAATGTTTAGCTTGCTTCCACTAGGTATTAGCGCCACCTTCAAGTTTATACGCTACAAACTCCACTAGTAGACCAAGGGTATCCAAATGCTTCATCATCGAGTCTTATCAATATTCAGGCACCTGCGGGTCCCATTTCCGTCGAAGGTCAGAACAGATGCACACTAGAACTCCTTAAAGTACATGTGCTGACGTCTTGCTCAGAATCTTTTGATCTTTCCCTTGCTGCCATCTGCTGAACAACAGCAAGCATCGCCCCCATTATACTTTCCTCATTTCCCAGGTTCACGTCAGCAAAAAATGAACGACGTTTGAGTGCCATTCTCTCACTTCTAAAAGAAAAATTGGATTGTCAGTGGTATTTTATTGTCGTACCTATGTGTTCACAATTCCCAAGGCTAATAACCTAGGGCTCTGATACCATTCTGTCACGCCTAGAATCCGAGAGATGACGTGGTGGATTAATTAAGTTAATTAAGAATTAAAATTACAAATTAAAGAATTTAGTTAATTATGAACAATGTGATAAATCTAAAACTTTTTAAACGATTATTAAAATAATAAAATAGATAAAAGGAAAATAAAATAAAATAAAATAAGATAAAGGATAAGAAATACGTGTTGGGTCCCACCGGGCTCACAACTTATGCACACATAGAGTATCGATAATAATTAAATCTACAACCACAGTCTAATGAGAAAAGAAAATTAAACTAATACATGCCTTAATTAAATGATATAAATAACCTACGCGGGGTCTTCTACTTCTCCGAGTCTAATTAGTGGACTCTTCGTCAGTCCTGAGCTAGATTCCACCTAGAGAGGAAGGGTTTTGAAAACAAATAAAAAGTGAGCGAAATGCTTAGTAGAACTATTTTTGAAAACAAATAACTTGAATATAAAATTTATTATTTTAAAAAATAATTAGAAAACAAAAATAAATAAATAAATTCATTTAAATTATTCTTACCAAAATCAATTCATCTTAAAAGTATCTTATTATCTTTCTTGGGCAAACCATAATTATCACCACCATCGTGGCCCAGCTAGGTTTTAAGACCTGCCCTCAAGATCACACTCTACACGACCCGATCTCTAAATATGGCATCATGTCCATCTATGCATTTCTATAGTTATTAAACTCTCGTTTTACCAGTGTATTCATTTAATTTATTATGCGATTCATTATGAAAATCATTTTGTCCAACAGTTTATGAAAACAACTGATAAAAAATCGTTTTCAATCATTCATTGAAAATATTTTAAAAAAATTCTTTTTGAGGCCAAAATCGTTTTAAAACATGGCTACCAAAGAAAAGGGGCAGAAGTCTTACCTCAATACCCAGCACCGCAACTTAGCACCGCAGTCTCGCTCCGTTATACGTTAGCTCCATAGAACCATGAACAACCTAAATATAAACTAAGTTCATCAGTCTCTAACTTAAGATATTCTATGTTGCTAAGCTATCGCATGGTGTTTTAGTGTGCCATTTATGTCTGTAAAATCATATTATAAGGTTAAAATCTTAATCCGAGTTTAAAATAGGAAACCAAGTGAAAAAGGACAAATTTTGTGAAGCCCGATCAGCCTGTCAGTTTCCTTGGTCTAGCCTGCCAAACTGCACAGCTCGGCCTGCTGACCATCTGGGTCCAGCCTGCCGAACCTGCTATGAGTCCGAATGCCAAACTTATGAATCCAACCTGCCAAACTAGAAAAATCTAGAAAGTTCCAAACTCGAGTTGTGGCCTACCTGAGCTCAAATCTTCATTTCTAATCTATTTTCTCAATTCCTAGGTAGACAAAACATTCATACATGATAGAAAAACATAGTAGAACACTTTTAAACTAATTCAAACAAGATTTGCATAAAAAATTTTAAAGAAATCCAAAAATGAGAAAAAATAGGAAAAAATAGAAAAACTTGATTTAAATCCATTTTTTATCAAACCAAGCCTAGATTCTAGATGTTTTGAGGTTCTATAACTTAGGTTTTAGGTTTCCTAAGCTTACAAAACTCGAGTTGGGACATTTATGCAAAACTTAAAACAAATTTTCAACGTTTTAGAGAAATGAGTCTAACCTTGAATTGGACATTTTTGAGGAAGATTTGAAGCTTGAATCCTCGTTCCTTAGCTTCAATCACGCAAGGGGAAGCCTTGGGCTTGGAGTTCTTGCATCAAAATTTGAGAGAGAAAGGAGAGAGAGAGTGATAGCGTGAAAAAGGGAGAGAGAGATGAGAGAGAGAGTGAGCTGAGAGTGAGTGAGGGAGAGAGTGAGGAAGAGGGTGAGGGGAGAGATTAAATAGAGAGAGGGGAGAGTAAAACCAAAGACGAAAACCGTGTGCCATCCACGGTTTTGCAAAAAGGTGTACTTTGGCATTTGACAAATTGTTTTGTTCCAAAATTCAAAATAACAAATAAAAATATTTAAGATTGATCAAAACTAAATAAAAATAATTAAAAGCAATATCAATTTGAAAACATCATAAAATAGTTAAATCAAGTTCAAATTATGTCATGGCACACAAATTCACTATTTCTACACTAATCATGCTTAATTAATTTCAGGGTGTTACAATAATTGAACAAATAAATATTATTGCACTACAATTATTTAGTTACGTCATCATAGAATAGATATTTATGAATTTCTTTTTATTTATAATCAATCTTTTTCTTGCTAATAATTATCATAATTAACTTTATGCTAGGGCATTTAAATGTTATTTTTGGGCAAAAAACAATGAGTTATACTTTAAAAAAAGATATCTTTTGATGACCTTTCTACTAAAAAAATATATATTTTTGAGACACTTGGAGCAAAAAAGCCTAAAAATATACGTATCTATTTTGTTAGTTCGTATTAAAAACAAGATAGGGACTAACAATGCCAACAAATTAAGAGTTTAGAAACTGAGCATCCAAATTCTTAAAATTAGGACTAAGGTGCTAAGAGATTAAGAGTTTGAGACCCAGGTGTCCAAGTTTTAAAAATAGGGACCCAAATGCCAAAGGTTACAAAGTTTGCTTAAAATGGGTGGCAATTGGCAATTGGCAATCCATTTTTTTTTATTTTTCCTAAATACATTTTAGAACAAGTTATATCATTAGGCTTTAGCGTCTCATATTAGTGTTCAGTAAACCTAGACCGTCGATAGAAAACTTTTGTAAAACATCTTTTTTGCTAGACATTAAAAAAAATTACAGAAAATAGCTGATTCAAAGATCTTTTTAAAGTAATTGCCACACTTTTTTTAATTTATTCGAACGTCCGATTTACTTGACAAGTACTACTCCAAGACTCAAAGTGATAACTACTTTAACACACAGATGGCCAAAAAAAATAGAAATATAACCATAATATTTTGTAGCATGTGCAACCAATGTAAGCATTGTTGGTGTTGCACAACACTCTCCAGCATCACACACTCTGAATCCTTTCTTCTCTATCATCTCCATGATCTTCGATGAGATCTCCTTGGTGCATCAACTGTAGATCTTGTTTGAAAGAATTTTTTTTGGTTTTGAAATTTGAATTCTAAATTTGAGAGGAGCTTTTCATGTTTTAATGCTAGAGACTTAAAGAAGAGGCTATAAGAATATGAAAGAATTAAGCTCTCTAAAGAAGAAATATACATAGGAAAAAGATAGGGTAAGATCGTAATTAGCCATATGCTTAAAATTTGGTTATCATACATTCAACATAAATGAAGATAAAGAAGACAGCATTTGATATATGAATAATAAATAGACTCTATAGCGATTAAATGTCTCTAAAAACTTATCGCATCATTCAATCCTTAGGACATCTAGTCTAGTAGAAACATTTTCGCCTATAGTCATGCTTAAGTCCATCTGCATTCTTTTGTCCATTGATGCTACTCTCGATTACGAGATTTGACAAATGGATGCCAAGATGGCTTTCTTGAATGGCTATCCTGATGAGACCATATATATGGTATAGCTAGACAAGTTCAAAGCTGAGGGTCAACAGAATAAGGTTTGTAAGCTTCTAAAGTCTATTTATGGACTTAAGCAAACTTCACATTTGTAGAATATAAGATTTGATCAAGTGATCAAGACTTATAAGTTAGAACAAAATGTGGATGAACTATGTGTTTATAAACACATTAAGGATGAGAAGGCGGTTTTTTTACTATTCTATGTAGATGACATTTTACTTGTTGGCAATGATGTTGGGGTGTTGTCATCGATCAAATTATAGTCGACTAAGCAATTTAACATAAAGGACTTGGGTGAAGCTAATTATGTTTTGGGTATTTAAATCTTTCGAGATAAGATAAACAAAATGATAACTTTATCCCAAGCTACCTACATAGACAAGATTCTCGAGAAGCATGCAATGCATAATTCCAAGAAAGGTGGGTAACCATCTAGGCCTGGAATTACTCTTTCTAAGAAAGTATCTTCAAAGTCTGATGAAGAAAGAAAATACATGAAGAAGGTGCCTTATGCTTTGGCAATAAATAGTCTCATGTATGCCATGCTTTGCACATGACCTGACATATGTTATGCAGTCAAGATAATGAGCTGATTTTAGTCAGATCCAAGATCAAACCATTGGGTTATGGTCAAGTACATTTTCAAGTACTTGAAAAGGACTAGAGATTATACTAGAAAGATCTAACACTTCTTGGATACACTAATTCGGATTTTCAATCCTTTGGATTTGAGAAGATCGACTTCAGGTTCTATGTTTACTCTTGGAGGAGGCAGCATTGTTTGAGAAGTGTCAAGCAAGATTGCACTTTAGATTCAATAATGGAGACTGAATATATGGCAGCTAGTGAAGCTTCGAAAAAAACTGAGTGGCTCTATAAATTCTTTGAAGATCTTGAGGTAGTTCTTGGAATGAGAAAGCTGATATTGTTGTATTGTGATAACACTATAGCTATAGTTAATGCTAAGTTACCAAGATTCACAAGAAGAGTAAACATATACATCAGAAGTGTCATGTGATAAAGGACTTCGTAGAGCATGGACATGTTGCAGTATGCAAGATTGCGTCTGAAGACAATATAGCTGATTCTTTCACGAAAACACTACCAACAAAGGTTTTCGAGAAGTATGTAGAGGCTATGGGGATGTGTAACATATCACATTTACTCCCTTAGGAGAAGTGAAAGATTGCTAGACTAAGTACCATAAGGATTAAATGATATAATAGTTTTTGGAGACATTTAATCAATAAAAAGTTTATTATTTATTTTTATATATCTAATGTTGTCATCTTTATATTCATTTATATTGAATATATGATAAGCGAACAAAGTCTAAGATAGTGAGTCTAAACCTTTAAGATCATGCATATAAGGGATAAATTATATAGAAGACATGAATCTTAAAAGTTATAGTTTAAATAATAAGGTCTACAATTAAGAAAATAAAGTTGGGCGCTTTATTCATATAAAGATTGTTATGTTATCTACATCCTTAACAGGAGATGACTTGTCTTGATCATCTGAGTTGGACTCCACGAGTAGAAACATTGGTGTATTGTTATAGGTGATGATATATTGGATCGGAGTAACAGTTGTATTGATTTGATTAATAATTCTATTTATTTAAATCAATTCACTTTGGACAATCATATATGTTGCTTATTAATCTTGAAATGAATTAGCAGGCTTGTATTCTTGACTTCTGTCTTGCGATGTACCAAAGGATGACATCCTAATTTTGATGATGATACACATACTGATACGTTGGAGACATAACTCTTAATTGACGTAGAGTCTTTATTTATAGATATGGAATCCAAAGCTCTTATGGTGAGTTAATGATATTCTCTTATAATCATTATCCTCTTATATAATTGGAAAAGTGAAGCGCTCAACTATTTGGATACATAGATATAACCGAATAGTATACTATTTATAGATAGTAAGTATTCCAATGGTAAGATAATGAAATACAAGATAAAAAAAGTCAGAAAGGTAAAATTGAATTAATCCTTAAGCTGATTATGAATATCCTATGGGATGTTACCAATGATGATATATCATGGATAATAAACTTATTGGAGTTTTATAATTTTATATAGTTCAAGAGTACAGCTCAAAACTTTTAGTGAAATGGCTTTAGAATTGATAATTATAAAATTTGCGTTTACAGATATGTTATTTTATAATTATAGGAGCTTAATCGATATATGTCCATCAAGTCCTGTTTACTACCTCATAATATTTCCTATAATGATACGGCGTATTTTTCCTAGATATTAGGAACTTATGTTAATTTTTAGATTGGTTTAAATTTGGTTGACTGAATTTAATAATTCATGTTAGTTTATTGGTTAAATTAATTTTATGAATTAATTAGATATATATTTTATTTGATATGTGATTACCTGCAATTGGCAATTTTAATAAGATAATTTCTCTATTGGGTTATTTGAATTAATATTGAGGCTCTATCAAAGACTCCCGTACAAAACAAGATATATAGAAATTTCCAAAACTGGGCGGATTGGCTGGCCAGTGAAGCATAAATAGTTACGCATATGGTACGGTTGGTAGACCGATGGTTAGGACATGTAGGCCAGCCGAGTAAAATCTTATTACGCGTTTTCACGCGTTTTGATATGGATTTTGACCTAGTTTCAAATTTAGAAGCCTTATTTAAGTAGAATTAACTCACTACCAACCATTATGAATAGGACACATGTTCTTATTGCTTTTTAGATCATCACAGAAATTTTGAGAGGGTATTCTAGTGAGAAAAACTCTGAAACTCCCATATGACTATTATTCAATATCTTGAACTTTAGCTCTTGGGTTTCTCTTGTAGTTGGAATAAGATGTTATTAAGAGGAAAATTGAACGATGTATACCCACTCACATTCTAGTTATAGAAAAAAATAGCAAAGAAAACTAGTTGGTTGAAGCTCTTTCAAACACAATTCTCAGTAGCAGTTCTGTCAAAGTTTTTCTTGTTAGAAAGTATAGTTCCAATTCTAAGAGGTATGTAAGATCTTAATTAATTTATATACATAGCATGTCTAACTTGTTATTTAAAAAAAGGCCTTGATTTAAAATTTTTAAAAAATTTCACTGCATTCACGTTTTTCCAACACTGCCAAGAGGCCGGTCGACCGGCCTATCATAGAACCAAATCCGAGAGCAATTTTCTTCATTATTTTCAAAGTTTAATTTTAATAACAATTTAAAAAGCTTACGAAAAATTTTATAGACATAGAAAATAAATAAAGCCATAATCTACTCTATTTTCTAGATCCGTATTCTCATCAAATAATTATATAAATACAAATTTACAACAAAAATAAAATAAATAATTCCTAGATGGTGATGATAGACTGCCATTTAATTAGATGAAAAATCTAGATACGCATTCTAACATCTAAGGAACCATAGCTGGTAACATTAATTAACTAAAAATAACTAAAATAGCAATTTTAATTAACAATAATTAATTAATAAACATTCACCATATAATCTTATTACAACACATAAATATATAAAAGCCCTAAAATGACAACTCTCTATATATATAATACAAGCATGGGAGAGATTAAGATTATATAATTGATGCACATAGTATGATCAAAAAACTCGTAAAAACTTCATAAAACCTATCTCTGATACTAATTATTGGGAAACGAGTACCTAATAGATTTTAAAATTTTTTAATTAAAACCTTTTCCAAAAAAAAAAGTTAGACATGCTATGTATATAAATAAATCCAAGATCTTTGTACCTCTTTGTGGACTAGAAACCATACTTTTGACGAAACTATTTTTCTCATAATTGCTACTAGAGAATTTTTATTAGAAGAGCCTCAACCAATTAGACTTTTTTACTATTCTCTTTTCCATAATCAGAATAAAGGTGGTCACACGTTGTTCAATCTTTCCTCAAGGCAATGTATCCTTCTAACCACATAAGGAAACCAAGCACAAAGGTTTGAGATGTTGAACGATAGCTCTATAGGAGTTTTAGAGTCTTCCCAGCAAAATACTCTTCTCTAAATCTCTCAAGTGATCTAAGAAACAATCATAAATTAGTTCCTTTATATGGAGGATGAATTGGGGCTAGTCTTTATCAGATTAGATACAAAAATTTGAGTTTGGATCAACTTCTCTTCATAAAAACACATTTGACATGGATTGCCATGCTAGCAGGGGGCGGTCGACCAACATACACTTTGGGTGGTCGGTCGCTTAGTCGCGGCTGACCCATGAGACATGTTTTCTAGCTCTTGAGAGTTATCTAACCGATCTGATTTAAACTGATTGGATAGTTGCAACTTTATTAGACTCTCGGTATCATTCATAGAGCCTTAGTTTTAACTCAAATAACCCAATAAAGAAGTCATTTGATTAAAACAATCATATATAGATAATCTCATACAAATAAAATATATTTCAAATAATTTAGCATGTTTATTTTGAATTAAATTTATAAACTAATTCAACCAATAAACTAACATAAATTATTAAATCAATTAATCAAATTTTAGCCAATCTAATAAATAACATAAGTTACCAATCTATGGGGAAAAAAACACGCAATATTATTTTAAGAAATATCATGAGCTAGCAAAGGGGACCTGATGGACAACTATAGATTAGACTCCTTTAATTATAGAATCACATGTTCCCCACATGTACATTTTACAATTATCAACTTTAAAGCTATTCCAATAGAAGCTTAGAACTGCACTCTTTAACTATATATAAATTATAAAACTCTAATAAATTTAATTATCCATGACTTATCATAATGTGTAATATCCTTGTAGGATATTCATAATTAGCTTAAGGATAAATTCTGTTCTACCTTTCTAATTATATTTATTTTATGTTGCATTATCACATCATTAGAAAACTTACAATTCATAACCAATATAAATAGTATACCATTCAGTTACACATATGTATTCAAATGGTTGAGAGCTCAAATTTTCAATTATAGAATAATATCTATAAGAGAATATCATTGACTCTACTGAAGAGCTGTGGATTCTATATATATGAATAATGAGTTTACGTCATTCAAAATTCACTTATCTAACATACTCATATTCATATCTTCATATAATTTAGGATGTCACCCTTTGACACATCAAAAGACACAAGTCAAAAATACGAACTCACTTATTCATTTCAGGATTAAAACGTAATATATATGATTGTCAAAAGTGAATACATTTATTCAAATGGAATTATTAACTAAATCAATTTATATGTAGTCCTAAACCTATATATCATCAATAATGACAATATACCAATGTCTTTACTTGTAGAGTCCTACTTCGATGACTAAAACAAGCTATCTTTCGTTAGGGATATAGACAACGTAACAATCTTAACATAAATAAAACGCCCAAATTTATTCTCTTGATTGCGGACCTTATATATTCAGACCATCACTTTAAGATTCATATCCTCTGTATAATTTGTTTATCATATGCACAATCTTAAAGGTTTAGATTGATGTCTCAGATTTATGTTTGTTTATCATACATTCAACATAAATGAACATGAGGAGGATTATATTTGATATATGACTAAAATGATATTTCTTTATTGATTAAACGTCTCAAAAAATATTACATTGTTTAATCCTTAAAGCACCTAGTCTTACAACTATATGTACATATGGTTAATAATATAGCACACGGTGTTACAACCTCAACTTAAAGTCCCTTTATCAGCTTCTTGCTATTCAACATGATTCGAGCATTTCTTGCAAATGATGATTCTTTCTTCTACCATCCTATTTTGCTCGAGAGTTTTTGGTGTAGAGAATTTATGAGATACGCCATGTGAATTGCAAAAATAAAAAGTTAGAATTTTCAAACTCTTTCCTATGGTCATCCTAATTCTAACAATTTTGAGAATTTTCAATTTTTCTCATTCATTAATCTCTTACAAAAGTTTTTAAAACTATCAAAAGTGCCAATTTATCTTTAAGAAAATCAACCCAAAGTGAAACGAGAGAAATCATCAGCACATTCAAAAATATACCTCTTAACTCCTGCATCTTTAATAGTTATTGGACCCACTAGATCCATGTGGAGCAATTTCATTACCTTTGAGGTGGTGAGATATTGACCAGTTTTGTGGGAACTCATGATTTGCTTTCTGAGTTGGTCCTTCAAATTTCTTTTCTAATTTTTAGATTCCCCTGGCTGAATCAAAATGGACAAGTTCATAAAAACTGTAACAATTCTAATGTCCTAACCTTTGGTGCCACAGTTTTAGTAGCGTTTGTGGTCACAGAGAAGCTCTACAGTGACTATTTTGACAGGTAGTAGTTGTCATGTGATCTTCGTTATGTCAATACACACTGCCCCTTCTTATCTAGAACTTGACAACCATCCTGTATGAATTGCACCTGCAGCTTGTCATAAATCTGGCTTATACTAATCAGATTTGCCTTGAGGCCGTCCACAAGGATTACGTCCTTCAGTCTTGGAAACCTGGTCACCTCAATTGTTCCACTTCTGATGGTCTTTCCTATCTTTCAATCGCCAAAAGTGGTGGCCCCTCAAAACAGGGTTTGTACACCTTGAACAATCTCTTGTAACTTGTCATGGGCCTTGGATATCCATTGTCAAAATACCAGTTCTTGGTGGTAAAGGCTTTGATAGAAATATGCGTGACAAAACAATTGAAATCATTTTTCTTCATCCAAACCTTTTTTTATTTTCTTAATTGGTTTATTTTTAATAATATTTAATTCGAATGGTTTCCTTTTCCTAATTAGTTCATACCTTTATCTTCACAAATTAATTGAATAAGTTGAAAGCAATTGTCTGATGTGCCCTTTAATGCCACAATGGTGAGAAATAGGAATTTTTGCTAGATTTCTTACCTCCGTTACTTACTTAAACCTTGACATGAGGTGTTTGGTGAATGCAGGCAAGGGGTTGTTTGGATGTCATCTGTGTCCATAGTCGTTGAAAGGACTACAGTGTCTGCTACTTATGCTTTAGGTTATATTGTTGCTCTTCCTGGCCTTGAATGTCTCAGTTTGTCTGGCCTTGACAAACACGGTCTTTCCTTTGGCTGAACTTAGAGTATCTTTGGTATAACCCAAGCCGTGCTTCTTGTTATTTGTTTTTTCAATGCTCAATACTTGATCCAATTTGACAACACCAATGGTCAACTTCTGTACAGCCTCCTTGGACGTGGCAAGCTCTGTAGTGACAGCTTGGAGTTTTCCTATGATTTCATCTAGCTGTCTCCTCAATGAGTTGTTTCTAATCCCCACCACCTTTTTTCTAATTGTGGCCTTGCAACCTTCTCCCCCAAAACTTTGTTCCTTACAACCATCTTTTCCCATAAGGCATACAATTTATCATAAGCATTTTGGAGTTCATCAAAATTGTGGTTCTCTTCATCCTAGGATGTTTGGAAGGGTGGTGAGAGCCGTTGGTTAAAACCACTTTTACTCTGGTATGTGAGAGCTTTACACTGTAGCAATTTTTTTTATTGTTACTGTAGTATGTGAGAGCTTTACACTGCTAATAACTGAGCCCCACCACTCAACCAAACAGCCACTTAAATCACACAAAATCAAGTTAGTTGAACCAGTGAAATAACAAAATTGCTAACAACGTCATCTTTTTTTTTTTTTTTTTTCAATGGTTTATTCCTCTTCATCGCTCCAGGTTGCTGCTTTTCTTTTAAGCTTAGGTGTTTGAATAGCTGGCTGCAACATGACCCTACGCTTCATATTCATTTTATTGTACGCTTCTCGTCAATGGGATTTTCTTTACTGCTGTTCTCACGATTCCTGTTTTCTTGATTCCATCTCTACATTCCTGACAATTTTCTCCTATTTATACCTTAAAAGTTATCCTTCAAGAACTTCTGGAAGTTCTGTATTAACAGTGCCATTGCTTCATTTATAAGGTCACCATTAAAAGATTCATCTTTACCTTCCATTTTTGCAACCAATGCTATGCCTTGTTCCTTTTCTTTCTTCTTTGTTTTTTTAGCTTCATCTCAAAGGTTTTTAGTGAACCTACGAGCACTTCGACTGTTATGTATTCTGATCCATTTGACCATGGATTTCTTGGTTGATGTACTCCATGCCTGCCCACAATGCTACTTAGATAATGTACAACATATTTTTGTAACTATTTTAGAATATTAATTAATAGAAGATATAATATTACTAATTAAAAAGAGAAAGGAATGAGAATTTTGTATTTATACTAATGAAGGGTGTTATTGTGTCTGCCTTTGTTATGAACCTTCACAAAGGTTGTATCCTGATGGTGAACCCGTATAATTGGTCCTGGAAATTTCCTGTTTACGGTCAATATTTTCTTGGTGCTACATAGTCTTTTGCATCGAGCTTCTTTTACCATAAAAAAGAAAAGTCATATTTTCCTAAATGGAGGTATATTATAAATTTTTTCAACAAATAAAAGAGCGGGAAAAACTTATGCATTATAACCTTCTAATTAACAAATTGGAAAGCGATAAGTTTCAAATTAATTCATCATTTTCTTGCAATTTGCAAAATTCCCGGCTATGGTAACGTTCAATTTGTTTTCTAAAAACAAACACTTCGCTACCTTCTGTTATTGCATGAAATGGGAAATAAATAAATCAGTCTAGAGAGATAATGAAAACCTTCATAGTTCATATATAAGGCACACATGAAAGAAAAGATGACGACGGGAAAAACAAAAACAAAACAAAACAAAACAAAACAAAACTACAAAAAAGCAAAAGACAAAACCATTCCTGCTGGGCCTAAACGATGTGTATACAAGCCTAAATAACAGTTATGCCACATTTTAATATTGACCCCGCGAGGTTGGCATGCTTGCGAAGCCATCAACGAAAAATCAAAGCTAATCCAATCGATATTGGCCACGAAAGCGACTCTCCAACAGATTCCATTCACAATTGCTCCTGATCATGATATATATCTAAGAGCACTCTTATATAAGTCATGAGTTAATGCTCGTTATTTGTAAAACACTGGATCTTGGTTTAATAAATAGTGTATTTACTGGTAATGGCTACTCCGCTTAAGCAAGTGACTTGGGTTTGAGTAATTGTAAATACAGCTACTGGTGTTGGAAGACTTTTGTCACATTCGGATCTCTCCACGGGTCAACTCCGGATTAGTCGAGCTAAACCACCCGAACGATGAGGGGCCTTAAGGGAACAACAGACTCCGGATTAGTCGAGCTAAATCACCCGAACGATGAGGGCCCTTAAGGGTCCGTTCGTAGTGGGTTTAGATACCGGGGGTTTCACTAAAAAAAATAATGTATTTGTTATATTGGGAATTCATGTTTTGTAAGTAACGGGTTCAAAATTTCATGAGTAATAGGAGATTCTGAGAACAATGAATCCCGCAAATAATTATTGTCAATGGCAAACTATGATGAATTTGCGTACAGCAAGGAAATACATACATACATATGTATGTATACATTGAAAGAGATTTGATAAATAATTGTTCTTTCAAAGAAGTTTGTAGAGAGGAGTAAACAATTATGTGAAATCGATCAATCTATATGAGATCAACATCTGGAGAATTAAAATCATTGCAAATAATAAATGAGGCGGACACATAATATCTGTCGATATTCGCGTGAATATCCAGTAAAAGCTTCAAGAACATGATTCAAAGTTCAAATTAAAAAAAAAAAGGATATTAGCTCAAAATAAATAAATAAATAAAAATTATTCAAACCTCTCTGGATCAGGGTAAATTCAATCAAAGATAATTCAAGATGACTTATTTATTCATTCGAACGTATCCAATAGAAGGGTATAAATAGTAAACCACTACTAACTAGGAAAGCACATATGTTTACATTTTGGCATTGACGCTTTAACTTTTGGTCACATTCTCTACCATAAATTTAACTCTATTTTCTATGTTTTTTCTTGAAGTATGATTGTGCTTTTTCCTTCCATGCAATGAAGTTTGATATATCGCGTAATGCAAATCTTATACAAAAGATTTTTCTTTTGAAAAAATATCGTAATATATATACACACACATATGAACGTTGAGGATCAGTACTTTTTCTAAAAGTGTTTTGGATGCTAAGAAATGTTTTAGAGTCAAAAACCATAATTTGAATAAGTTTTAGGCACCACGGTTCTAAAGAAATTGAAGCTGCAGTGCTAAAGGGGACGAATTATGACAAAATCATCGAACCGGGTGCCTAGACAACCACTATTTAAGCACAGCGGTTGATCGTGGTACACATACTGTGGCCAACCGTTGTGTCACGGAGTTGAAAAGCCAGGTTTGCTCTGTTACGAGCACCTGAGCTTTGACTAGCTCAAACCTTCTTAAATCACTTTTAAACCATCCCAAACTTTTCATAAGGGTCTGTATCATCTTATAAAACTTAAAAAATCATTTTTTCGTATTTTCAATTTGGTTTCACCATTTTAACAACAAATTTTATAAATACTTGGAAAGTAAGAAAACTAAGAAAATAATAATATTAAATCTGAATTTGCTTGAATAAAAACTCAAATCCTTTTCATAATCCCTCTAATACCTCAAATAAAACTTATTTTATGTCTATTTAGTCCCAGATCATCACATGCAAATATATATTCACCATAAAATTTTGAAGAACAAACTGTTTATCGGGTAAAATTGTGTTTGGCTTTGTTTCTGTTGAGGAACAATTTGTATTAGGATAAAAAGACTAATTAATAAATAAATTAAAAAGAAAATAACTATTAAAAGCATAGTTTTGAAAAGCCAAAAAAGTTATTGATAATGAGTATTCATGAGAGGGCATTCCTGTAAATTTTTCGTTTTAAAACCACTCAACTAGGTCCCCACAAAAAAAAAAAAAAAAAAAAAAAGCATTCAAGTAGGCCACTTCATGCGGTGGCTTATGGGCTTGGATGCAGGCTTCAATACATATGGGCTTCCTTCAAAATAAGTCCACAATGCACGCTGGTCCACCTGACAAAAGCTAATTTGTCGTGTACGGATCAGAGAGCAAATCAGAAGGATCAACGGACAAACCAAACCAAGGCCTGTCAACTTCAACACCCGCATCACGCTGCCAGCCTACCACCGTGCCGACGTCAACACCACCGCTGCGTCGCCCACCTTGCTGCGACGCCGGGGCTATCCCGTCGTGTCGAATCCGTTCTGCACTCGTTGCCTGAAAACTCTGTCCTACAAGTTAAATCAGGTTTTGCATTTCCTTCTTTCATTTGACGATGTATAGTCTTTTTCTCGTGATTGCTTAGAAGCTAAATTTCTTGTTGAATTTTTCACACAAAGCTTCCAAATCACGAATTTGCTTGCTAAATTTTTTCTGAAATTTCTCTCATAATTCTACAAGCTCTATGCGCAAAGCAAGTTTTTTGAGTTGGTGACCGTGATTTCCGTACAAAATGATGGTGGAGGATCTCGGCGTGGAAGCCAAGGAAGCGGCGGTTCGAGAGGTCGCCAAGCTCTTGCCGTTGCCGGAGCTTCTGCAATCCATCGCCTCCATCAAGGCCGATTACATCACTCGCCAGCAGGTAAGATTTTGCCTCTGCGAAATTCAATGCTTCCTAATTCTCAATTGTGGAGTTTTCAGCGCTCAATTTCAGTTCTTTCCCCGTTGTGAAAGATAATTTGGTTCTTATTTGAATTTATTTTTGAATGTTGTCACTGTTCTTTTTCTCAGGCAAATGATGCACAATTGAGTACAATGGTAGCAGAGCAGGTGCATATTTTAACTTAAATGCTTAGCTTTTTTTAATAAAGATAGACGAAGGCTCAGGTGAAAACCGGTCTTACATAAAAGAAATAGGAGTGTTTATTTTGTGTAACAATGACTTTTGTAAGATAATCAACAAAGAATTTATCCATCAGAAGATCATAATTGCACTAAATATGTAGCTGATTGCACGGAGTGAAGACAAACCTAAATATACATATATTATGTGTATATATTATTCTGCATGTTAGAGTGTAGGTCTTTGCGAAGCCTTTGAGAAAGTAATAATTTTTTGGCAAAGGCTGCTCCTTTCCAACTTTTTTTTTTTAATTTTAAATCTTTTTAGATTGTTTTCTACTTTCTTTTAGGTCTTGTTATGAGTTAAGTTCGTAAGAAGTCTCATCTTTTAATAATTTTCTGCTTTATTGAAAAAAATTATTATTATCTCACATTTTTAGTTTTTAATAAGCATACAATCCATTTTTACCACAGGTTGAACAGGCGCAAGCTGGGCTTGAGTCATTATCCTTATCTGAGAAGACAATAAACCATCTTCGTGATAACTTTCTTTCCATTGAAAAGTATGTTTTCATGAAACGTACAATTTCAGGAGATATTTTGTTTGCATTTGCTAAGATATTATGTTTTATGAGGATATCATCGTTCTATGTCATAAGCAATGCTTTCATACAACATTATATGCATAGCCCTTCTGGTTAACTTAATTTTTGCATGTATCAGGTTGTGTCAAGAATGCCAAAATTTAATTGATAACCACGATCAGATAAAGCTGCTAAGCAATGCAAGGAATAATTTAAATACTACACTAAAGGTGGGCTTGCTCTACCTTCTATTAGTTTGTATGTTCACTTTGCATGTGAGTTGGTGGGCATGTTCCTGCGAGCATGTGTTCTGTTTTAATTGCATCTGCATTATATGTAATCTAGATTGGGTGATGTTTTCTTTTTCATGCTTATTTTCTTTCTTCAGTGTATTTGTAAAATTCGGCAATACTGAACACAATGTGATGTAATGAAGCCTGGTTTTATCATCAGTTCAGTTGGAAATTTTTGGCTGATCAGTTATATGGTAGGAATGTGATACTGTTGGACCAGAAGCTTACTGGTTAATATGTGGTTATTTTGTAACTTGTTATGATATGCGAGTATGAGGTATAATCTAGATATGTGAAGGATAACGGGCTATTAGTTCTTTATATCAACTTTTTGTTTCTATGGTTGCTTTGTTCTCCAATTAATTTCTTGACCTATAATAGGATGTCGAAGGTATGATGTCCATTTCTGTTGAAGCAGCTGAGGCACGGGACTCGCTTAGTGATGACAAAGAACTTGTTAACACTTATGAGGTAAACTAGTTTTACTTACAACTATTTTGCATATATTCTTATTTTCTTTTGGCCATAATCTCTCATTTTCTCTTTCTCTTTGTTTTTTTTTTTTTTTTTTTTTCTGGGTTGCCCGGTGGTTGTCATCAAAATTTACTTACTAATAAAAAATTAAGTTGACAAGTTATGTCCATCACATTGGCTATATAGAGTCTGATCTTGCTCACTATCATTGATTGGTCATAGAGGTTAACGGCTCTTGATGGAAAGCGGAGATTTGCATTAGCAGCTGCAGCATCACACAAAGAAGAAGTTGGCAGACTTAGGTATTCTTTACTCTCTTTTTCTGGTGGCATTCTGTGTTTTAACAATTCAACCCTGTAAAACAGGGAATGGGAAACTATTATAAGAGATGCTAGATTTTTGTTCAAATTTTCTCAAAGTGGTATATTAAAACATGAAAAGGGTTATAAGATTTCTTCTGCATTGCTAGAAGAGAAAATTAGAAGGAGAAAAATGGGGAATGATTAATATATGTACAAGTACTATTTTTGTATGTAACCTCAAAAAGCAGTTAGAAGATGAGAGCTAATTTTTCTTTCTGGACGACAGTCTGAGACAATTCTATATTTATAACCAATCTATCTATCTATAATCTATAACTGTATAATATGTGGAAGTTCTCTCGTGGCACTCTTCAAAAGATGGTGAAGTTATTTGTCCTTTTCTGGTTTTTTTTCTTTTTTCCTTTTTTCTAACTTTTCATTTTTGCTTTCCTTAGCCCTAAATTTTTTTTTAATTTATTTATTTTTTACTAAAAACATTCTAGAATATTGTTCTTTCAACCCTAACCTTGATAAATACTTTTTATTTTTGTAACTTCTCTGTTACGATGTTGTTTTTCAAATATGTCTTCGTTTTGATATCATTCTCCTTTCAATATCTACACCCTAATTAGTTTATATTTGATATATTATATTAGACCAAAACACACGCTTTGACTGCTTTGACTAGAACATCTCTTTTGGTATATCTACTTTCTTACTTTTATATTCAAATCCTATTTTCATATATTTACTGCGAAATTCAATTGCTATTTTTATATATTTACTTCAAAATTTACTCTTTTTTTCCCAAAAAAAAAAAATATTTTATCTCTATTATTCGTATACTCTAATCATCATTTATTGATTGTAATACAGTATTTGTTACTTTTATATACAAAACATTTAGGTGTTATTCAGACTATAAAATTTCAATTCCTTGTTCAATGAAAGCTAAAAAAATTAAAATAAAAATCAGATAAAAATAAACTAAACCTTAAAAACTTTGTAATAAAATATGCGTGCATATGTGCGCGAGCGTGTGTGTGTTTTTGTATAAAGATTCACATAGGACTCCCACGTGCTTCCACTAGTATCGATTAAATTCAAGCTTTATTATTGAATCTCATTTGATTCTTTACGGGAACAATTGTTGTAGTTTGACAGTTTACCAATCATTCTTTTTTGTGTTCTAATCTGAAATATTTCTCAGAGAGTATTTTGAAGACGTTGACCAGACGTGGGAAACTTTTGAGAAGACATTGTGGGGCCATATGTCCAACTTCTACAAACTTTCTAAAGAAAGGTAAAATCTTAAACGAACTAAGAAACCGTTAAATATTATGTATCTTTTGAAGACTGATGCACGAAGGTGCTACTTGTACTCTCTCTCTCTCTAAGTTGTCTTTCACTTGTTTGACCTGTTGTTATGATTTTGTGTGAACTTAGTGTTTTTTTTTTTTTTTTTTGCCTTTTATTTTTGGTACTCTTACCTACTTTCTATTGTCATGTGTGACTGCTTCAAAAAAATGATCGTCCATTTGTGCCTGTCATCCTTGCAGGGGGGCCATGTTAATATTCTCCATACTGTTCAAATTTTATTGGATGTGGTTTAAGGATGTTTATTTTTTAGATTGGGAACCTCTATGTTGAGGTTATTGGTTTTTCTCTTTCTTGGCCGAGTACTTTTTTTCCCTTCTTTTTCATTTTTTTTTTTTTTGGTTACTCTTTCTCTTGATTAATGCATTATACGTTTTTTCTTACTAAAAAATGAAAAATAATATATCTAATATGGCTTGTATGGGTTTCTATCATTTGAGTGCTGATCTTGTGTTATATAATGTGTGTCTCTATTTTGCTTTGCAGCCCACAAACTCTGGTTCGTGCTTTAAGGTAGGTGCTGAAAAAACTTTTTTGCTTTTAAATTCATGTCCTGTAAGCTGTTGTTATCCTTACCTCTTTGTTTGATGGTAGCTTTTCCTTTTTCTTAGTTGAGGAAAACATGTTTTACCATGTATAAAACTTTTGCAAATATATTTGCAAGTTTAATGATAGATATGTAGTGAATTTGTTACTGGTACAGTTAGTCAAGAAACTTCACTGACCTTGGGTACCTTCCATTTTTCTACTACTCATTTTTATGAGTGGCAATGTCATTTGTAATCTGGATGTATTATGGTTTGGACCAAACCTTATGTTGTTCTCATAAAACAAATTTCATATGTCAATTCTTTAAAGTTAGATCAATGATGCGACAAAGTTAATGTTCCCCTTGTCATTAGTCATTGGTTCAATCCACTCTTGTCCTGGTTTGAATGTGATTGTTCATATATGTTGTTTCTTTGCATTTCTCTTCTAGGGTTGTTGAAATGCAAGAAATTCTTGATCAACAACTTGAGGAGGAAGCAGCTGAGGCTGAGGGAGGTGGTGCTATGGCAGCACTTGCAAATCCTCGTAGAACTGCCAAGTACCTATTCTGAAGTGGTTTAACCAATTTTATGTCTTAGATATCTCCTTAACGTTTGTGTTAATTAATTTTTCTTTTCATCCCCATAGAAAGTCTACCAATGTGGTCGCTTCTTCAAGAAATCTAACCCAGCAGAAGCTAAAGGTTCAGGGCAAAGGCTATAAAGACAAATGCTACGAACAGATTAGAAAGACAGTTGAAGGTCGATTTAACAAGCTTCTTACAGAGGTATTTTGTTATTTAGTGGTCCTTATAGAGATGACATACATATATATTAACCTCTGAAATAATCTATGTTGTTTCATCTTTGATACATGGATCAGCTGGTTTTTGAAGACCTTAAAGCAGCGTTAGAGGAAGCTCGAACGGTATTTAGAGCTGATCCTCATATTTCTAAATTTCTCTTTGTACACTGAAAATTAACATTTCGTTGTCAGATCCATCAATTAAAATTAGTTTAGAGTATAAACACTTTTCTGATATTTATTTATTTTTAAATCTAAAACAACATAAGACCATCAATGCCACCCATTATTTTTCCAATAATGTTCGCTTACACAAAGCCCGCAAATTAAAAATAATTTGCCATTCCCAGAATAAAAAATAAAAGAAATGTCAAAGGCCATATTCATGAGTAAAAGGTATAATGATAAACTTAACTTGAAAAAATGGGAAGGTGGTTACTTTATCTGCAAACTAAATACAAAAGTAGAGAGATAACACCTTATAATGAGAGAAATCCATTTCTTGTATATGGTTCTCTATTTCGATAGTTATGGTTGCTACATGGTTGAAAGAGGTTCAAGATGTTTGCATTTACATACTTTAGGTGGCAGGTGCTCATGATTTTTGTAAATCTAAGTTTAAATCATGGCTTTCAGATTCAAATCGGAGGACTGGTTTTTTTTTTTTTGTCTTCTACATCATTCTATTTCTTTCCTTTCAATAAAGTAATTTCTTATGTGAAATAAAATGTGAAATAAAAAAGATGTGAAATTACTACGAGAATATCAAATATAAATGCTTTAAGATTGTTTGTGGATCTTGGCTTCTTTCATTAGTATGTCATAGTGCATTCTTCCGTCTAAGATGCACTGTAAAGTTCTAATATACTCGTTGAGTTTAATAGTGTGTTTGGCAACCTCGGTTCCAGCCACTTTTGGTTGCTACAGTGTAAAGCTCTCATATGCTACAGTGTCAAGAAAAAAGTGAATTATAATGTAACGTTCTCACATGCTACAGCGTTTTTAACCAAAATTGGTTCAAACCATTGGTTCTAACCGCACTTCCCAAACACCCTTTGATTTGTTTTGCTTAAACTTGCTTTGGTACCTTATGTCTTATGTTTATTTATTTATTTTTCTCTTTCTGAGAGGATCTTTCATCCTCTTTCCCTGTAATTGATTAAATTATCAATGGGAGATTTTTTTTTTTAATTTGTTACTAAGTCACATACTTCTGAAGGAAACTTGTCCACTTCTTTAGTATTGATGTAGTTCATTCTATTCTTATATCAGTTTTTGAATTACTTGTTCAGTATTTAAAAGGTAGTAGATATAGTTTCTTTAATCATCTTCCCTTTTTGATGTTTTAGATTGGAGAAGAGCTTGGAGATATTTATGACTATGTGGCACCTTGTTTCCCCCCAAGGTTTGCATGTTTGTTTTTTTTGTTAACTTTGAGCCAATGCATTTTTTTTATTTGTTTAATTTTTCTTGCTTTGAATGTCAAGCTGCCATGCCATTTGCTTGCTTTCATATAGTACATATATGCACTGCACAACATGGGCTTTGGCATTGGCTATTCTGTGATTGAAAAAACAACGATCCACTGCGAGTGTTTGTGCCATAGTTGAGAAAAAAATGGACAACAAACATCCCAATCAAGTTATTTCTCATTGTCTTCCTAAATTTGAGATCCTAAACCGTGGTTCATTCGTAAAAGACTTGTTGCAGCCCTTTGATGCTGTAATGTGCTAGCTGGAGCCTGTCATAGACTGCCAGTGCTTTGTCAGGTGTTGCAGTTGTGGCAATTGAGCTCATTACAGGCTGCAGCTGCTTGGAGACTGTTTTGAATTTTGTGAATATAAATTTCTTTTATCTTGACCACTTTTTTTTTTGGCAATAATTTTTATCTTTATTTTTGTCCTTGGTTAGTTGAGACTAAAGTCTGGATTATCTACACCTGTTGGTTTTGGAGGTTAAATGGCGAGTGGTGATTTCTGTCTTTTTGTTTTATTTTATTTTTCATATCATTTTTTGTGGGATGCAGTGTGGCATTATATTTACTGCTGGAAAGTAAAATTTGATTCTTTTCTACATCCTTCATTGTTTTCTTGACACTTCAGTTTATTCTTTTGATGGATCTTTTATTTAAGGCTTCTGTAAATTTATCTTCTCCTACTTTTTCTACTGCAGATATGAGATATTCCAACTTATGGTGAATCTATATACGGAAAGGTTTATTCAAATGCTTAGATTACTCAGTGACAGGGCAAATGAGTTGACGAACATGGAGATTTTGAAGGTATATTCCCTATTATTTGTGCTTTTTGAACATGTTATTCTCATAGTTAAAGATTGTATTGTCCCTTCTAAGAGAAAACTAGCCTGGCTTGCTAAATGAATCAATGAGGATTGATCATGCACTGGTTGATTATTTCAACCAAATGTAGAACATTGCTTTGTATTTAAGATTTTGGCTAAACCCATCTTAGACTCAAATTCTATTTTGGCTTTCTTCTGGCTATATGCTATTGTTTAAATACATTTATACCAAGAAAAATAGAGTTTTACTTGAAATTTGAATGTACAATGTAGATGTTAGTATTTTAGTCGTTTATTATTACAGTTTTTTGGTTAATGCTGCAATCTCTTGTGGTCTTAAACTAGGTAACTGGCTGGGTAGTGGAATATCAAGATAATCTTATTGGACTAGGTGTTGATGAGTCTCTGGCTCAAGTTTGTTCAGAGAGTGGTGCAATGGATCCCCTTATGAATTCTTATGTTGAGAGAATGCAAGCTACAACAAGGGTAAGACTATTAATGAATTTTCTGCTTTAATTTGGTAAGTGTTATTGTCTAAGAATTTTTTTTAAGAAGAAACTGAGTTTATTAGAATAGGAACCAAACAGTACAAAAATCAGAGGAAGGGACCTCCTCACAAATTATGATTGAAATATTACAAAAAGGGGCCCAGTCCCTAACCAACTCTGAGAAATTGGACTACCAAACTCTTTATCCCTATAGACCCATGAAGAAACCCAAAGTTCAATTCTATCCCATAAACCTAGACTTTCTTCCTTAATATCATTGAAAATTCTATTATTGTCTAACAATTGATTGCTTGATTTGTTTCCAGAAATGGTACTTGAATATCCTAGATGCTGATAAGATACACCCACCAAAGAAACATGAAGATGGAAAGCTTTATACACCAGCTGCTGTTGACTTGTTCAGGATCCTCGGAGAGCAAGTGCAAATTGTCCGTGATAATAGTACGGATATCATGCTTTATAGAATTTCGTTGGCAATAATTCAGGTACTTAGCTACTATTATTACAATAAAAGACTAAATTTGATTATTTTGAAAAGTACTTTTGATTTTAGGATATAGAAATACTATCCAGTTAAGGTAATAACTTATTACGTAATTCTTCAGGTGATGATTGACTTTCAAGTAGCTGAAAGGCGGAGATTTGAAGAACCTGCTTCTGAATTTGGTTTGGAACCTCTGTGTGCTATGGTCTGTAATTGCTTACCCTCTAGTAGTTGACCATAATTTTGGAGCATGTGCGGAACTTACATACCTACTTATCTATTTTACTTCTTTTTTTTTTGAAAGTTTTTACTTTTGTTTTCAGATTAACAATAATCTTCGCTGCTATGATCTTGCGATGGAGCTCAGTAATAGCATCGTAGAAGCTCTTCCACAGAACTATGCTGAGCAGGTTATACCCTAGCAGTCTGAATTTTTTATTCCACACTTTTGTCTCATTTTTCCTTGCTAACAGCTCCAACTCCTAGAATAATACCATTGTTGTAGCCCCTTCTCAATGTTCAATCTGTTCCTTTTAGCTTTTAGTTGATTGCCTGGTCTCTTCTGCGCCTTATGGATTTAAGATTTGCCATTATAAGCCCTTTAGTGTATTTAATGTATACCTTGTGACATTAATTTGTGATGCATGTTGAATCTGGTATTTCTTGAGAGAATGCCTTGACTTTATACTGGGAATGCAAGCTAAAAATTTGTAAGTTTACACTTATCTTCTTTCTCTCACGCACAAACACGCTTGATCACGTGCACACACTTTGCTGCAAGCAATAATCTCACCCAATCGATTAATTTTTCATATTGTTTTTAACATTCGATGAAGTAATTGAGCGTGAAGCATACTAGTACTGTTGACTAGATTCATTTTAGTTGTTCTGGACATTGGAGTTTGTAATTGGAAATTGATGTTTATTTTCGGCCCATTTGTGACTTTGTCATTGCTAAAGATCTGTAGCTGGTCAATGTGTTTGGTAAGCCTTGTTTTTTCTGAGGAGAATCTAAATTTTTAGAGAAATAGGTTAGGGTTTGCTTTGCATAGTTGCTGCTGCTGTCATTGTTTGTATTTACCGAGATATCCTTAATGATGAACTATAATTTAAATCTACCCATTCTGTTCATCTTTAAAGGAAAAAAATTACTCAAACATTTCAATAACTATCAACATATGTAAAACATGCCCATAAAACTATATAATTTAGAATTTTGGTGTAAGAAATACTATGAATGTTGATTGTTGACCACAGTATTAACAATAAATACTAGAACTATAAATATCAATGCTAAGATATTTTATTAAATGAAAATAAAGCTCATCTATTGTGGTCTAATTATATCTTACGAAACCCCTATATTGCGTTTGACATTCACAATGTGTAAAACAAAATTTACAGCTTACCCCATTTTTAATCTCAGCTCAACAACACGACAATGCCAAACTGGCCCTTTGTCTGTCCTGCAGAAGGGCTTTGGGTATGCCTGGCATTTTTTTTTTTTTTTTTTTTTTGGTTTTTGTTTTCAAATCTATCTTATTCCTTTCCACAGGTCAACTTTGAGGACACTTGCAAAGGTTTTCTGGAGGTTGCAAAGGTATGATAATTTTTTTTTTCCCTCAATTGATGTACTTGTATACTCCTATTTACACACAAGACAGGACATAGGTAAACACTTGTACCTGGTGTGTGTTGAATTGTTACCAGCTTTGACTTTCACTGACCGGTATATGGGTGGTGTGGACTAGGAAAAACATCTTGCTTTTCTATATAACTTTGTGGATGATTAGAACTTACTAGATTTTAAATTGATTTTAGGAAGCTGTGCACCTAACTATTAGTGTCATATTTGAAGATCCAGGAGTTCAGGAGTTACTCGTTAAACTTTACCATAAAGGTAACTTATCCTTGTAGTTTTTACGGTACTCTAGATGGATCAACCATTTTCATTCATCTTGTAGTCTCTCAGTATTATTCCATTATAAACTCATATTTGACACGTCAAGTTTGACTTCCTTATTTTATGTATTATTCTCCTATGAATATTCCAGAGTGGTGCGAGGGGCAGGTTACTGAGTATCTAGTTGCAACTTTTAGTGATTATTTTACAGATGTCAAGATGTAAGTTTCGTTTCTCCATGAATTGGTAAACCTAGTTTACTGCTTCTCCATGAATTTTAAGTTTGATTTTTATACACATTGTAAAGTAGAACAAGTTTGTTATTATGAAGATGAGGATGGCAAGAGGAGAAAGTGATTGTTGTCCAAAAAGCATCCCAAAAATTTTCAAGAATTTTCATATTTATTATAGATCGAAATTTTTATTTGGTCTGTTCGTTAGATTCATCTAGTTCTAGGAATTTTCTTTTTCATTGTAATATGAATGCTACAGAGATGGACTTACTTTTTTCTTTTTTTTTTTCTTTTGTTTTTGTTATTGTTTTTATTATTTAGTTTTTTACTTGTTAGAATTATTATTATTCATTTTTGTTTCGTTGTTATATTGTTTCAAGGGGCTTGGCTAAGTATGGGAGTAGTGATAAAAGGAACTATCGATTTGGCCCAAAATTCTAATTTACGTGGGGTTTCTTGGGTATGGTAGTGCCCTAAATGTCTTTATCTCTTTTTATTGTATGTGCTATGCAAGAGTAGTCCCAAAATAGGCATCATCATTTATTCTCTCATTGTAAAGCATCCTTTGGACTTTGGTCTGGCCAACTTGAGGAATTTAACTTAGAGTGGGTGATGCAGAAAATGTCCAGAGATTTGTCTATGGGTATTGCTTGTGGGAGATGAAAAGTGTAGGAGTCGAGGCCTTTTGAAGGCGTGCAGTTTTGGCCATCTTTGCATGATCTGGTTGGGGAGAGAGGCAAAAATTTTCAAACACCGCTAGATAAGGGAGATTTCCTTTGCGGTTGAATCAAGTTTTTCATTTCTTTGTGGCTCTCCTCCTCATTGTAGTTAGGGAAATCCCTTTATACTTTTATCTTGCTGAATGGAAATTTGTGTGTTTTGTTTCTGTTGTTCTTTAACATTCCATCAGTGTCTTTTAGGATTACTTGCCTTCCTACGCATGTATTGTTTGAACAAAATTTCTTTTGTTCCTTTAAAAGTGTTGACAAAAACAATATTTTAATCTTCCTGCTTTATGAGAATTCATTGACCCTTGTATGCAATTTGATGTTTCACTTTACCTTGAAAAGTTTATTGTCTAATTAGAAAGGACCATCTTTATATGCTCAGACATGGTTTTGGCTTTGTTATTTTATATGCATATTCATGGAAACTAATGCCACTTTATCGGGGTTTAATGTTTTGTTAGGTACATTGAAGATAGATCGTTTAGAAGATTTGTTGAGGCTTGCCTGGAGGAAACAGTGGTTGTCTTTGTTGATCATCTTCTAACGCAGGTATTTTTTGTTTAAAAAAAATCAAGTATGATATGTTTCTTTTGAATGCTACATTAGAACTTTATTCTGGTTCAGCGAAGAAAAGATTACCTGTCTCCTAGTGCACAGTGGCTTTTTCTTTTTTTTTTTGGCTACTTACATGTAATAGTAACGTCTTTACATATCATTCTTATAATGTTTTTACGATTTTCATAATTAAAGGAATAATATGTGCTTTTTATACCTTACTGGGAGAGATGGAGAGACCTTCTGTATGTACTCACTCACTAACTCGTTTGTTGCTTTTACTTAATTGTCTGTATGATAATGACTTATAGAGGAACTACATCAAGGAGAAAAAAATTTTGTTTCTTAGTGGGATAGACACTCTGTATGTGCGCATTCATTAACTCATTTATTTCTTTTACTTAATTGTCTGTATGCTTATGACTTATAGAGGAACTACATCAAGGAAGAGACCATTGAACGGATGAGATTAGACGAAGAGGTTCTCATGGACTTTTTCAGGGAATATATAAGTGTTACTGTAAGTGCCAACCCCTTCGACGTATTGTGTATTCTTGCTTCATATAAATTCCCCGTCCTTCTTGCGTACGTGTAATTTTGTGCTGAAATAATTATGTCAATTGCTTCTAACATTTCCACATCCACTCCTGATTTTCTTAAACCTTCACCTACAGAAAGTTGAAAGCAGAGTCAGAATACTGAGTGATTTAAGAGAACTTGCTTCAGCAGAGAGCTTGGACACCTTCACACTTGTATACACAAATATTCTTGAACATCAACCTGACTGCCCGGTAACTATTAGAAACAAGTCTTTTGATGTATTTTTGCTTAAAATTCAATATTATTGTTTTAGCTATGAACTGCGAAAGATACATTACACAAGGCCAATTTCTGATTCGGTATCATGTAATTTTTCTGATGAACTTGCCACATGTAGTACACTATTCTCTTTGTTGAAGTCTGTTAAGCCCAAGTTATTAACTGTCTGGTGACCTCTATTGCAGCCTGAGGTTGTCGAGAAACTTGTTGGGCTCAGAGAAGGAATACCACGAAAAGACGCCAAAGAGGTATGATGCCCAAATATATTGCTTGGTTAAAGACAAACTACGAATTATAGGCAAAAATTAGATGCAAACCTGAGTTTCTGGTGATGTGGATTTTACTCAAAAGTGGTGATCGGTATCATGAGGTCCGCTTAGTAATATTATGTGCGTGATTGTTATGGGCTCTGGTTTTGCAAACTTAGTAGAAGCAACTTGATATGCTACCAGATATAAGTTCTTGCTTCACATTGCTAAAACCGTATGAGCTGAATCCCCGTGAAAATAATTTTCTCATCTTTGTTGTGAAAACCCGCTAAAGGTTCTCGGTGCTTAATCTACTTGGTTGTGAGTGTTTGTAAATAAAATAGGTTTTGTTTGTTCTCCATGCATTTGGTGCAAACCGTGTAATGCTTTAGAGAAAGGGTTGGAGTTCTATCGTTTTTGAAAATTTGAAATAATATTTGTGCTTGCGGAACAGGTTGTACAAGAGTGCAAAGAGATATATGAGAATTCTCTTATTGATAAAAACCCCCCGAAGGCTGGTTTTGTTTTCCCAAGAGTGAAGTGCTTATCAGCTTCCAAGGGATCCTTATGGCGAAAGCTGACCTAGTTGAAGTGCCACATGGGGTTCTCGGAAAGAAAGACTGCCAATCATGTTTTTGTAATCTATACCGTTGACAAGTTCATATTCATTTATTATTATTAATTGTGGTTTCCCCCGACCCCCCCTTTAAAGGGGCTATTTCCTTGTTCCCCGTCCTGGTTTGTACATGAAGTTTTAATTATGGGAATGGCACTCTTTTCTGTTTTGTAACTTAGATGGAACTTATAAGGGAATGAAAAGAACTCCGGGATGAATTTTGTCCAAGTATCGTCAGCATCTCTGTAATCCTATCCAAGAATCTAATTATCTTTGTTGTTCAATCTCTAACGAGCTTGAATATCCTCCAAAATTTAAGAACAAGCCTTAAAAAGGAAGGAAAAGAAAAAAAACAAAAAAACAAAAAAAAAAAGAACAACTACGAGTGTCAAAAGAGCAGCCTGTCTTTTTCCGCAGAAGGGGAAAAAAAAAAAAGAGGAATTAATCAAAATTGCAGCTTAGCAATGAAAATTCATCTGCCGGAGTCTAGCTTAAACGAAGTTTTCCAAATTACGTCATAGCAAATTTTCCTGCGATATTTCTTCCTCAACATTGAACATTACATTAGTTCTTTTTTCTTTCCTTTTTTTTTTTTTTTTGAATGATTGAACCTTACTTTAGTTTGTGGTTTGTACCAAGCAAATACGAAATACTTTATTTGTTCGTGCTTGCACGTGCATGGTTAATAGAACAAAAATCGCAAAATACAATAATCTCTAACATATTCAATACCTTTGAGAATATAAGATAAAAGTGATGTATAATATAATTGTGGAAACCAAATAGCTAGATGATAGTGAATATAAGTTCACACTTACAATCGTTGAAGTGAGGATAAGCTGACTTTATTTCTACAAAAGCTATGGTAAACTTTGGAAATACAAGTTGATAGTGGAATGTAAGAGAAAAACCCTTTTAAGTGGTGGAAGAAATATAAACAAAGAGTATAATGACTCATGTACATGAAGAAAGTAGACACTTTAATAGCCGACTTAACGGCTTACTAAAAGATTATTATTGTGTATACACTACATATTAAAATATACTGAAAGTACTTTACTATTAATATTATGTCTATGGAATCAAGATAATATAGAGTTACTAACGTGACCATCGTGTATATATATATTATCACGAAAAAAAACCATCTAACAAGGGTAGTTATTTTTTAAAATAAGCAAATAAATAAAATAGCTGGACAATTGGAATCACATATCAACGAGTAACTCAACAAATAAAACTATAACATTCGTAATTTAGCACATTGAGCTTCCTCTTCGAGGAGACCAAGCGTTCACGCTATACCAAAAAACTCAAAATTTGAACTAATAAAAATTAGGCGTAGCAGTAATAATTATAAATGCAAAGCGAACATGTTATTATGGACTAAGTTTGTAAGTGAGAATTTACGAACACTACAGTCCTCTACAACTTATAGAAATTTTGTCCCCAAAATTTACTCACCAAATAGTTCTGGATATTTACTTTTTATTTTATCTTCCCTCTCCCAAGTGACTTCATCAACCGCATGATTTTTTCAAAGAACTTTAACTAGTGGAATCTTCTAATTCCGCGATTCTCTCTCTTTTTCATCTAAAATTCGAACTGGTCTCTTTGTGTATTTCCAATCTTGTTGGACTTCTAATTGATCATAGCTCAAAACATGTGAAGGATCTAGCATATATTTTCTCAACATAGAAACATGGAATATATCATGCACGCCATATAACGAAGGACGAAGAGCCAATTTGTAAGGCACATCTCCAATTCTCTCTAAAATATCAAATGGACCAATAAATCATGGATTCAACTGGACCAATGAATCATGGATTCAACTTTCTTTTCTTTCCAAATCTTATCACACCCTTCATTGCCGCAACTTTAAAGAAAACTTTCTCTTCTACAGAAAACTGTAGATCCCGTCGCCTCTATCTGTATAACTTTTTTACCTACTTTGAGCCATTTTCATTCTTTGATTAAGTTTCTTTATAACTTTTGCCATTTTTTGTGTCAAATATGGACCCAAAAGCTTTTTTTTTGCTAACTTCATCTCAATGAACCAATGATCTACATTTTCTTCTATGCAGAGCATCACAAAGAGCCATTCCAATAGTTGAATGATAACCATTATTATAAGTAAATTATGCTAGAGGTAAATATTTAATATATGGTCCTGGATAATCCAATACATAAGCTTTGAGCATATCTTATAGTATTTGAATGGTTCTTTCATATTAGCCATCACTCCAAGGATGAAATACAGTGCTAAAAGCTAATTTAGTACCCATTTCTTTATGAAAGCCTTTCCAAAAAGTAGAACTAAATCTAGGATCTTGGTCTAACATTATAGAAACTGGTATTCCATGAAGTCTAACAATCTCCTTGACATATAATTTAGCATCTTTATCTAGCATATATGTAGGTCGAACAAGAATAAAGCGTGCACATTTAGTGAGCCTATCAACTATCACCTAAATAGAGTCTAATCCTTCTTGTGTTCGAGGCAAGCCATATACAAAGTCCATGGAAATATCTTCCCATGGCTACTCAGGAATCAAGAGAGGTTTTAGTCCTCTAGTAGGACTTTGATGTTCAACCTTGACTAGTTGACAAGTAAGACATTTTAAGACATATGAGGCTATTTCCATCTTTATTTCTGGCCACCAATGCTTTTTTAAATCTCTATATATCTTCGTGCCACTAGGATGTGAAGAATAAGGTGTGTTGTAAGCCTCTGATATAACTTTCTTTTTAATATTCTCATCATTTGGTACGCAAAATCTACTTCAGTACTTAATCATTCTATCATCAGAAATCAAGAAATTTGTCCTCTTTCTAGCCTCTATCTCGCTTCGTAAACAAATTAAGTAAGAATCTGAAAGCTAACCCTGCTTAATTTCCTACAAAATTGTGGGCTGTAAGGTTAGAGCATATAACCTTTCAATCAACCTTTTAGGCACAATTTCTAACTTAAACCTTTCTCTATCCCACATCAAATGTTTTTGAATGACTATCATTGCTGAAACACTAGCAGAAGATTTTCTACTCAAACCATCAGCTACTACATTAGCTTTACTTGGATGGCAGTTGATCACACAGTCATAGTCTTTTACTTGTTTCAATCATCTTCTTTGCCTCATAGTCAACTTTTTTTGCATATAGAAACACTTGAGACTTTTGTGATCAGTACAAATCTCACATCTCTCCCCATAGAGCTAATGCCTCCACTACTGCCAACTCCCAATCATGAGTAGGATAGTTCTTCTCGTAATATTTCAGTTGACAGGGATCGAAAGCAATTACTCTCCCATTCTGCATAAGAACACAACTTAACCCTCTTTTGGAAGCATCATTGTAAACCACAAAACTTTCATCTAATGATGGAATAGCAAGTATCAGAGTAAATATCAATCTTTGTTTCAACTCTTGAAAGCTCTTTTCACAAGCATCTGTACATTAAAACTTCACATTTTTCTAAGTCAATCGTGTTAGTAGCGAAGCTATCTTTGAAAGTCCTTTAACAAATCTCCTGTAATAGCCAGTTAATCCAAAGAAACTATATATCTTTGAGGCAATAGTTGGCTGTAACCATTTACTTACCGCTTTCACTTTTCTTGGATCGACAAAGATTCCATCCTTAGATACAACATGCTCGAGAAATGCCACTTTCTCTAAATAAAACTCACATTTCTTGAACTTTGCATACAACTTCTTTTCTTTCAAATTACTCAATACTTATCTCAAATGTTCCAAGTGCTCCTCTATAGAATGTGAGTAAATAAGAATATCATTTATTAATACAATGATGAATGTGTCCAAGTAATTCTTGAATACATTGTTCATTAGATCCATGAATGCATCTGGAGCATTAGTCAACCCAAAAGGCATTATCAAAATTCATAATGCCTATATTTTGTTCTAAATGTAGTGTTCGAGATAGTTTCTTCTTTGATCTTCAACCAATGATAATCGATCTAAGGTTAATCTTAGAAAATATTATTGCACCTTAAAGTTGATCAAACAAATCATCAATCCTTGGGAGTGGCTACTTATTCTTGATCGTTACCTTATTCAGCTCTCTATCTTCAATACATAACCTCCTCATACCATCTTTCTTCTTAACCAACAATGCTCGAGCTCCTCAAGGAGAGAAACTAGGATGAATAAATCCCTTATCCAATAATTCTTAAAACTAAACCTTTAGTTCCTTTAACTTTGTTGGAGCCATTCTGCTAGGTGCTTTGAAAATAAAAGATGTGCCTGGCACCAAATCAATGACAAACTTAATTTCCCTATCTGGCGGCAATCCTGGTAAGTCTTCGGGAAATACTTCTAAAAATTCTTCCACTACAAGCACATGTTCAGGTTTAAGCTTCTATTCAACTTTTGTATCTACAACACTTGCTAAGTAACCAACACAACTACTGTCTAACAGCCTACAGGCTTTCATAGCAAAAATCATTGAAGTCCTTAACTTACTTGTAGCTCTTACAAAAGAGATCTCTTCCTGGTCTGATGGTCAAAACATTAGCATTTCCTTTCTATAATTGATATCGGCATGGTATTTTGATAACCAATCCAATCCCGGTATCACTTCATAATCTAAAATTTCAATGACAACCAAATCTACAAATAATTCTCTTTCATCAATCATTACTATGCATTCTATGAGAATTTGATCTGATTAAGGGGTCTCTCCAAATGGAACACTAACACTATAGTTAACAAGGACCCGATCTAGTGGTTTGCCTGATTTTCTCACATACTTACTAGATAGATATGAGTATGTTCCTCCTGAATCTATCAATGTATGAGTAGGTATGCTAGAGATAAGTATCTCACCTGAGACAAGTAAAGGATTGGTCTCTATATCTTTTTGAGTAAAAGCAAAAGCTCGAATTAGGACTTTCTTTTGATCTTGCACATCCACTCAATAGTCTTTAGCGAAAAGTCCTACTTTTCACAGTTATAACATGCTTTAGGTCCTCCATGCAGACTCCAAAGTGAAACCTCGCACATTTAGGAATTTAGGCTTTGGCCTAGACATATTCAGTGTTGTTTCAGTTTTTGGGCATTTTGACCGATCAAACCTCTGACCTTGGTTTTGGTTTCATGAAGCATGTCATTTATTTTCCTTACTCCACTGTTATTGCTTCTCTTGACTATGCTGATAGTTAGGGTTGAAATTCCTCTTACTCCCTTGTTCTTTAGCCTCTTTTTTCTTTATTTCATTTTCCCTTGCCTACCTGTCTCTATCTCGAATCTTATTCTTAGCACATTCCACATCTAGGGTTCTTTCTGCTATTTTGGAGTAAGTCAAACCTTCTATTCTAGCCACCGTTACATTCCTATAAATTTCTGGCTTTAGACCTTCTATAAACTATTCCATCTTGCGAGCATCATTACTTACTAATTGTAGAGCATAACAAGACAATTCTTCAAATTTTTTGATATATTCTGCAACAGACATATTAGCTTGTTTCAGGTATAGACATATTCTTCAAATCAACTATTGACTATGGTAAGGTATAAATTTGTGTATTAAATCTAATAAAAAGGTATACATTCGATGAGATCGAAAACTAAAAGTATAGTTTTTGATTTAATCTAAAAGAGAGATTATAGAAAGATAAATATCCCTATTTTATAATATAATACAATACAATATAAGAAATAATATGATATAATATAATATAGTTATAATATTATAATTAATAATATCATAATTATGTTAATGACATAATATTATTTTATTATATAACATTATATATTATGATTATAATATATTATGTTATTAATATGATGTTGATATATTATATTGATGATATAATTATTAATATAATTAAATATTAACTTGATATTATAATTATCTACTGTATTGAATTATACGCTATAATTACACGATGTATTACATAATTATAATTATAATTATAATTTATTTATAATTATAAAAATAAAATATATCATTATATTAGTATAATATAATTTATTTGTAATATTTTAAATAGATTATGATTGAATATTATTATAATTTTATGTGATATTATATCTTATATTCATATATTATAACAATAAAAATGTAATTATTAATATAGTTATAACATTATACTTATATTTTTCAATATTCTATATATTAACCATTATCATAATATTACCATGTTTTATATCGTAATTATATAATATATTATATAATTATAGTTTTATTTTATTATATTACATTTTATATACTATATTAACATGAGGGTAATTTTGTCAACATAAAAATATTGATATTCCATCTCATAGTATTTCTAAAACTGTTACTAAACAAATGAATCAACTTTCTTTTCTATTCTATTCCATTACCATTCCATTTCCATTCCTATTACCATTACTATTCTGTTATTACAACCATGTGGCTTACTAAACATTTTCGAAAATGTTCATGTGGCCCATTATGGTCGAATCTTATGGCAATTAAAGTTTACAATCCCCATAGTTGTCTCCGTAGGCAACCATGTACAACGATTTTTTTTCTTCCCTCTTGAAGTTTTTATTTTTAATTACTTATTATGATTTTGCCTTTTAAAAATAAGTAGTTAATTTTGAGTGAATTTGCAAAAAAGAACATGTAATATAATTTTAGGATCAGTCTCCAGTTCGAAGTCTAGACCAGATAAGCGCTTGTAACATTCTTTTTTCGTAAATGTAATATTGTTCGTGTATTAGTGTAACATTCAATCTATTTGTATGCAACACTTAATAAATACAACTAACACATATAATATTAATAAATTGAATGTTATATGAATATACGAACAACATTATATTTGTAGACATAACATAAATGTCGGATTGGTCATGGTGTAGGATTTAAGTAGTGATGCACGAACGGACCGGCCCACCCTGGCCCGCCTCGTTCTCCTTAGGCCCACGCGGGCCGCGAGCTGGGCCGAGCAAGCCCATATTAGAATTATCTTAGCCCTGGCCCGGCCCGCTGCCTAATTTTACGTGGGTAGTGTCGGGCCATGCCGTGGGCCTTGAATGGGCCAGCCTATCTTGGCCCATCATGGGTTTAGATGGGCCAGCCCATCTAAGCATGCAATTTTTAATTTTTATTTTTGAATTTTTAAAGTTAACAAATATAAAAGTTTGAATAGTCAATGGAAATATAAAAATGGATATTTTATTTACAATTGTATTATTAAAAACCTTTCCAAGAAAACCCAGTGGGACAAAACCTTGCTTTTGTTTTTCAAAAGCAAAGTATGCCTAGAAGAAAAAAATAAAAAAAATGAAAAGAAAAGAAAAGAAAAAGAGCTTGCTAGGCCTATTGTAACGTGATATGTGAGGCCTTGTCTCAGCTTTACTTCTTAAAAGAAGCAAAGCATGCCTACAAGCAAAAAAAAAAAAAAAAAAACAACTTGTTATGATGTGATGTGTGAGGCCTTTTACTAGAGAAGGTCATACTCAGCTATGTTCACCCGTGAATGAACATGAATATATATATATATATATATATATATATATATATAAAATTAGGCCACAATGGGCCTTCGGTGGGCTGGCCCATTGTGGGCCTGAATGGGCCAGGATGGGCCGGCCCATTATGGGCCTAGACGGGCCTGGCTCGGCCCTGCCAGGCCCGGCCCATGATTTTCCATGGGCCGTGCCGGGCCAGCCCATATGTTGGCCCAGCATAGCCTACTAGTATTTATGGGTCGGCCCGTGTCTTGAACAGTGTCAGGCCATGCCATCCTGACCCATCACTTTAGCAAGACGGGCTTGAGCAGGCCCACAGGCCCCAGCCCATTATTGCATCTCTAGATTTAAGCAAAAATTATAATTTTAATATTTTAGGAAAAGAAAGGATTATGAATGAATTTGAGCCTAAAAAGTGAAATTATATAATTGTAAGCATAACCTAATAATAAGATCACACTTACCTCAACTACAAGGTATAGAGTTCAAATCCTCTTAACCTTAAAATTAAAAAAAAAAAAAATAGAGAGAACTTTAGTTAAAACATATTTTTTTTCAAACTTCTTTTCTAATAAGATGTCTTGAATAATTTTTTTAAGTAAATGATATCTGTTTGTTGTCACAATATTAATTTGACTATATGCATATTATTCATAAATTACAGCAAAAATGTTAAGTAGTTCCAAGATATTTTTGTGCTAAATAAAAAGTTGTCACTAAAAGCTCTTCTTATTTATTTATTTATTTTTTTTTTTTTTTTTTGTTTTTCCCGCTAGTAATGCCAAGGGTCACCAAAATATTTTTTCAAGGGTCATTTTTGCCAATTAATAATAAGTTGCACGGAGATTTGTGAAAATTTCATATTGATTTTTAAGTTTTAAAAAAACTGTTTTTGAAATGGTTATAAAAACAAATCATTGAATTAATTATTAGTAAAGTGTTTAAGAATATAGTTGGAACTAACATGCTGTAGCATTTAAAAACTTTACACTGTAGCTGCTTTTACTTTTATACTGTAGCATATGAGTGTTGTCATTAAAATTTGGGTTAATAAACCTTGGAGAATTTTAATAAATGTCATCTTTTAAAACTTACTTTCTATAAATGTTATATATTTTAAATATAGTACAATTTAAACATGTAATATAAATAGTGTGACATGATTTTTTTAATTGTAGTATGAATAAATATAGTTTTTAAAAATGGGACATAACTTGTAATTTTCTCATAAACTTAACTTGGACAAGGCAATTGAAAAAAAAAAAAAGCGAGACAAAACAAAAAACTTGTTCAAATGATGGCGTTATATTTTCCTGGGACTAGAATACCAAAAGGCTGGTGGCGGTCTTCGTCTTCTTCTTCTTCTTCTTCTTCTTCTTCTTCTGCTTCTTCCTTCTTCTTTTTTTTTGGTTGGTTTATAGTCATTTTTAAAGCTTCAATCCGTGATTTAATATTAAACAGGAAGGCTGTGGTTCATGGTGGCGCTGGTGCATTTGTATTAAAGCCTAATATATCTTCTTTTTTCACCCCTCCAAGTGCAATGATATTGATTATGTCTTTCTTTATTATTATTTTATTTTGCTCGGACAATGGTATTAATTGTTAATTTGGATATAGATGTTGCCTAGCACTTATGGTTTAGAAAGGATGGTTTTGGATTTTATTTGATTTTCCCATTTGACTGTTGCCACTAAACATGGACAAACCTTTCTCCAAAATTTCAAAATTTTTTGGACATCAAAATTTTTGGGTGCAAAAGACTTTCTACAAAATTTGAAAAAAAAAAAACTGTATAAAACAACGGGAAGTATCGTTCAAAATGCAGATTTTGACGAGGCTTACTATATTTTGTGCATTTAAAAAAATATGAGAGAAAATTTGAAATTTTATTAAAAAATAAAAAATCAGCATCCAGATATTTTTTATTTTATCCATTTTTTAGAAAATAAATAAGTGAATTTATCTCCCAGTTACTACATTTTTAAGAAAGTGTATTATCTCTCCCTTATGCTCCGTTTGGTAAGAAGGAAAGAAAATTGGAGGGAAACGAAAACCACGACGGAAAGAAAACTGTAGGGAAAAGAAAGATTTTGATTTTCTTTTTACTTGTTTGGTATGTGAAGGTGGAAAGAAAATCATTTTATCTTGTCTTGTTTGGTATTGCAAAACAAAAAAGAACAAAAAACAAAAAAAAAAAAAAAAAACAAAAGAATGGAAAAACTACTATTAATACAATTACTATTTTGTTCAAATATTATTTAGCTATTTTCCCAATTTGACGCCTAAATTTTTTGTTGGAATTTTGATGTTAAAGAAGAACAATTTGGTAACTTTACTTTCTTTACATTATTGTCAAACTTTTCCCTCACAAAATCCACTCATATTTAGATAAATCAGTTTTGGTGGGACTCACATGCTGTTTCTTCCACCCACTTTTTCTTTCCATTCTAATTTCTTTTCGACCAAATACCCTATAATATCAATTTCCATATAAAAATCCTTCCAATGTTTTCTTTCCCTCCACTTTTCATTTATACTAATCAGAGCATTAAAGAAATCTTGTTAGATTATAGTCCTTATGAATTTGGGAGAATTAATTATGTAGTTTCCCATAGATGTAGACATAAAGAAAGATATCACCAAACCATTATGCATCATGTTCACAACTATATTTATTATTGTTCATAGACATGTCATAGCATCAGTATTACTTTAATCAATATGAAATTGCAACCATGTTTGAGTATGATAGGACATATTTTGGTTATGAGACTTTTATCTAATAAGTATAAAGTTTCTCATATTATATTTTTAAATTATCATATCATAAAACGTCATTAAAAAAGTTTATGTTTTGAGGCAATTATTTGTACTTTTTCATGTATTTCCCCCAACATCAACTTTCTTTTTTATCCGAACCATCCTTAAATCTGGAGCATCTTTTGAGGGCAGATATTTTCATCCTTCCCAGAAAAGTATTCGTGAGGAATATCAATTTGAATTGTGATGCCCGAAAATAAAAAGGTATCCGTGGATATGGTTGTTGGGTTGTAATTGCATGCTCAATAAAAAAACATTCTAAATTCCAAATTATTAGGGTTAAGGAAAAATACACTTGAAAGCCCGATTGAGGAAACACAATTTGATTTTTTAAACCTTTTTTTAAAGCTTTGCTGAAGTGAAATGTGAAACACGTTGTCATAGTGTTCAACTTTCAAAATGTATAATACTTTAGGTGGAAAAAATCAATAATGCATAATAATTTATGATAGTCCACTATCTCCCTTTGCAAAAAGGCAAGAACCTTTCTATAGGCGTGGAACCTCCACCGATGTATAGATTTTCTTCACGTCACTTGTTTTTCTTTCTTTTTTTTTTTCACTAATTTGGGCTTTCGTCATGGGAACTGATGAAAAAATAGTTAAAAAAATTCCTCTGCATCAATGACAACATTTTGAAGGTCAATCCTTCAACATAGTGTCCTTGTAAAAGGCATTATTCTTTTAATTCATTTTTGAATTTTTTGTGGAAGAAATGGGGTTTGAAAAAAACAAAAGAAAAAAAAAAAAAAGAAAAAAAACAGAAAGGCAGCAACACTTCGTGCATCTACTTACTAGAAGAGTACTTTACGTTAGAAAAAACATGGTAAGTGAAAGGCTTGATTTTAAGTGGGTGTTATTTGTCTTTTGTGGAAGATCAAAGTAGATGTGAACTCTTCTTCAGGAGATCTTCGAAACAATATGTTATATGCTCAATAATGCATGGGTGAATGAGATATTGATAAATAAAGCATGCCTAACGAAATTAAGAAATAGTTAGAAAATGAGCAGTACCTCATGGCAAAGAAAGTAAGGCTCCTTGGTGTCTATGCAAGACTGCTCATTTGCTCGTGAGTAATCTAGTAAGCAAAGAGGCTCTCTCTTGTGCAAGCAGGGGATGCAAATCACGGACTGACGACCTAAAGCCCCAATGTGTGGGAGCGCGCATTTTATGGTCTACTAATTTGAACTGAAAAAAATTCTAGTTCAAACCAATTTTACAATAGTATTCTCACACAAAATTTGAAGTGTTTTCATTTGGATTTAAAATTTGAACACACAACAATAAATTTGATTTTTAGCAACCAAATAATTGGTCGCAAAATGTATCAAATTAGGTCGCTAAAAAAGATTTGGTCGCCCTCTGGTCATAGAAAGGTGGCCCCTGAAACTTTTTAAGACCAAATTTCATCGCTGAAACCAAGGTCTGGTGGTAGTATATATTGCCACCAAACGTCAGAAACTATTGTCATTCAAGATTATTTTTTGCAGCCAAAATTAGATTGCGGAAATTAAGTTTAGCGACCCAAACATTTGGTCGCAAATAGTTTCTGCGACCAAAAATTTAGTCGTAGAATCATATTTTCACTTGGTTTTGGCGACCAAAATTTTGGTCGCAATAAGTTCCTGTGACCAAATTTTGGTCAATGATTGTTTTATTTTTTTGGAAAAAAATTGAATAGAGTTGCTTTTTTTATGTAAACAAAAATAACCTAATTAACGAAGAAAAGATATAATTAACTAATATAATATTTAACTATTCTACCACATAATGTATCCAAAAGAGAGTCTAATATGTAATAGTCTTAGTCATACAATCATACATAATGAATCAAAATGTGTACTAGTAACCAAAAATATCCAATGAACTTATAAACTAGTAGAACCCTAACAAATCAGGACTACCGGCGCAGTTGTGGTAGATTGTCTCGTCTAGGAAAACCACTCTTGGGTGATCTGAGGGCGGATTAAGTTGCTGCAGTAGCTTCTCTATTAGCTCATTTTGTTGCTTTAATTGCAGCTTCTATTCCTCCATACGACGTTTGCCAAACTGAACCTTTTCATTGAGATTGTTGAGAGTTTGACGATCTATCAATCCTCTAGAACCACAAGATGTTTGTCGAAGGATAGGAACCCTGCCATGTTTGAAGCCATACTTTTCATACTTATGACTCCCCAAAACCTCTGAGTAAATTTTTCTTATTCATTTAGTTCTAATTGGGAGCCCTCTGGTAAATGACTTAGTCGTTCATCACGGATCTCTAGCATACGATTTTGCATATATTCAAAATATTCTTAATTTGTTAATGATATTAAAATAGATAGTGTGCTGTAACAAAGTTTAGAATAAGGCTTTCTTACGTAGTCCGTCTCTGCTTGGGCATTCTGCCATCCCCGTTTTGATGTCCAGTGAGTAGATCTAAAAAGCTCAAGGTAAGAAGCTGAGCTCGATTGTGCCCTATGCATAAAAAAAAATAATCCTCACTTAGTTTCAAAAATTAGGAGATTAAGAGTAGCATTGTTTGTAGAAAAAAGTGGTTATTACTTTAAGGTCTTCCATATGTTGAGCTAAAAGATTTTGAGCCCCCCACCTGGTTGTAGGGTAGTTCAGATGGATTTCTTTCCCGGCCCTAGATCTAGCCTGCATAATTGCAAAGTCAAATTTATATTAGAATTTTGACAACATCTCCCCTATAATATCAACTATCCTATAATTTCAAATCACAAAACCTGTAATGTCAGTACGTCTCAAAATGCACACACACACATATATATCTATATCATATTGCTTCTTAGTGTGAAATCTACATTTTTCACATTAATCTAATCTCATAATTCACTTATTAAAATTATGTACCTACCACTTCTCATTTCCAAAACAATTTTCACTCATCTACTTCCAATGTTCCTATTTTTTGAATCTTTTTGGTTTATGGTCAAGTGGATTTTTCTCATGCTCAATTCGATTGTCGTAGTCCCTGTTGTTAGACTAGATGCTTAAGGATTAAATGATGTAATAATTGTTAGAGACATTTAATCAATAATGATTTTATTATTTATTTTCATATATCAAATGTTATCCTTTTATGTTCATTTATGTTGAGTACATATAAGCAAACAAAAGTCCAAGGCTATCAGTCTAAATTTTAAGATTGTACATATGATAAATAGATTATGTAAAAGACAAAAATCTTAAAGGTAATAGTCTAAATGATAAGGCCACAATCGAGGGAATAAAGTTTGGTGTTTTATTTATGTTAAAATTGTTTGTTGTTTACATCCCTAACGGGAGATGGTTTGTCTTGGTCATTGGAGTTGGACTCCATGAGTGGAGACATTGGTAATTTTCATAAATGATGATATATTGGATCGGCTCAAATGTTGAATTGATTTAATTAGTAATTCTATTTGTTTAAATCAATTCACTTTAAACAATCATATGTGTCATATCTTAATCCTGAAATGAATTAATGGGCCCGTATTCTTGATTTGTGTTTTTCGATATACCAAAAGATGACATCCTGAATTAGATGATGGTATGCATGCCGGTATATTGGAGACATTAATCTTGATTGACGTAGACTCGTTATTCAAAGATATGGAATCCATAGCTCTTTTGTAAAGTTAATGATATTATCTTATAGGCATTATCCTGTAATTGAAAACTAGAGCACTCAACCATTTAAATACATAGGTGAAATGGTATACTATTTATGAATAGTAAGTATCTAATGATGAGATAATAGAACATAAGATAAAAATAATCGAAAAAGTAAAACAAAATTTATCCTTAAGCCGATTATGAAAATCCTATGGCAATTTTACACATTATGATACATCATGGACTATAAACTTATTGGAGGTACGTAATTTTATATACTTCGAGAGTGCAGCTCTAAGCTTTTAGTGGAATAGCTTAAGAGTTGATAATTATAAAATGAAAGTGTAGGGGACCTGTTATCTTATAATTATAGGAGCTTAATCTATATGTGTCCATTGAGTTATCTTTGCTAGCTCACAATATTTCATGTAACGATATGCTATATTTTTCCCACATATTAGTGACTTATGTTAATTCTTAGATTGGTTTAAACTTAGTTAATTAGATTTAATAATTCATGTGAGTCTATGGGTTGAATTAATTCAAGATAAACATATTGAATTATTTGGATATATATTTTATTTGATATGGAATTATTTGTATGTGACTATTTTAATCAGATAATTTCTTTATTGTGCTATTTAAATTAAAACTGAGGCTATATTTAAGATTTTCATGTAAAAGAAGATATATAAATTTCCAAAACTGGGCGGATTGGCAGGCTAGTGAAGCTTAAATAGTTAGTAGATGGGACGGCCGGCAGGACGGTGATCAGGATTGGTAGGCCAGTCGAGCAAAAATCCAGTTACGGGTTTTCATACGTTTCGATGTGGATTTTGACCCAGTATCAAATTTAATAGCCTTATCTAAGTAGAATTGATTCCTTGCCAGCCACTATGAATAAGATACATGTTCCTATTGTTTTTTAGATCATCAAAGAAATTTAGAGACAGTATTCTAGTACAAGAAACTCTAAAACTCTCATAGGACTATTGTTCAACAACACGAACCTTAGCTCTTAGTTTTCTATTGTAGTTGGAAGGAGACATTGCTAAGTGGAGAATTGAACGATGTGTACCCACTAGCACCCTAGCTGTGGAAAAGAGAATAGCAAAAAAAACTAGTTAGTGAAGCTCTTTTGGATGCAATTCTCGATAGCAGTTCTGTCAAAGTTTTTATTGTCAGAAGTACGGTTCCAATTCTAAGAAGTATATAAGATGTTTTATTAATTTATATACATAGCATGTCTAATTTGCTATTTGAAAAACGGCTTTGATTCAAAATTTTAAAATTCCGCTATGTAAGTTTTTCCAACACATGTGACACCTCCATATATAATCTTTGAATCGTTCAAGAAAGTGTTATCAACAGCATCAAATCAAATGAGGATCTTTTTCGAAGTCTAACTTGAAATAGTCCTGCACGTCAAAAATTGGATGTAACTATTTGCAGAAAAAAATAACACAAACTGTCGGCTTTTTACAAGCAGTTACTATAAAAGTTTTTGTAAAGACTAGAGAAATTAAACATACTAATCCATTTGTACGTGTAATTTCTTGAACTAGATGCATGCAGAAGTGGACGAAAATAAAATCAACCATAACTAATAAATTTTGCATTACCATAACATACTTAAATGTCAAGAGCAATGGGAAGTACCTGTTAGGTGACCATATTATGAGACATCAGACAAGAAAATAATACCTTCGGGTGAGAAAGACGTAGCTCTTGATTATCTTTGGAAAAAAAAAAAAAAAAAACAACCCAACTGCTGTGTTATAGGTTGGCCTGATTACGTATAATAAGATCCAGTGTTAAAAAAGTCGCTGAATGATCACCGAGTACTCGGAGCTCTCCTTCCCCAGTAAAGACTATTATCTTCCCTTTCTTGGCGACCAACTTAGCCGCGCGTCCATTTCGAGTTTCGCCATGAACCCCAAATGACGCTGTTATGAGATATAAGAATGAAAAAAAATGAAAACATTATTAGAAGCAATTGTTGAAAATTGAATTAAATATTTGTACAATTGTTTGCCGTTTGGTCATTAACGGAGGGTTGTTGAGGAGATTGTTCATGTGTGAGTCGATCCACAACTGGCACATCAGGGTTGGGGTCCACATTGTTGAGGAGAAACTTTACAGATGAAAACTATCATCAAATCTTAAAACTCATGTTAATTTATCAAGAATTTTAACGGAAGTATACTTGAATCCATTTGAACGGTTGAATTTTGGTTCTTGATCTTCTGAGTCAGCATAATTTCTCTGAGAGGAAGTTTTTCTCTTTTTTTAATGATGGGATGCCATAAAAGATACGTGTCATATGACTCAAGGGCCATAACTTTTTTATAAATTATTTCTTAATTTGTGTAATTTCTATTTTTATGATGGGTCAAACTAAAAATAAGACAAATTAAGCAATAATTTATAAAAAGGTTATGGTCCCTGAATCATATGGTACGTATATTTTCTGATATCCCATACTAGAAAAGAAAGAAAAACTTCCTCTCAGAGAAACTGTACTGACTCAGAAGATCAAGAACCAAAATTCAACTGTTCAAATGGATTCAGGTATGCTTCTGCTAAAATTCTTGATGAATTAATATGAGTTTTGGGATTTGATGATGGTTTTCATTTGTAAAGTTTCTCCCCAACAAGAATTCAAATAAACATAAATATTAACTTGTAAGTGGTACTATTGATGCAGAAATCAAACACTGACACTAAAAACATGTCGAACAATAAATCTTCTTTTGGGTCGATTTTTTGTTCACATGTAAAAAACTGAATAATTATCACGTGTTTATTACCACAGGTGTACAATTCCTCTCAGAGAAACTGTACTGACTCAGAAGATCAAGAACCAAAATTCAACTGTTCAAATGGATTCAGGTATGCTTCTGCTAAAATTCTTGATGAATTAATATGAGTTTTGGGATTTGATGATGGTTTTCATTTGTAAAGTTTCTCCCCAACAAGAATTCAAATAAACATAAATATTAACTTGTAAGTGGTACTATTGATGCAGAAATCAAACACTGACACTAAAAACATGTCGAACAATAAATCTTCTTTTGGGTCGATTTTTTGTTCACATGTAAAAAACTGAATAATTATCACGTGTTTATTACCACAGGTGTACATGCAATTCTGTCAAATATTAGCCTTCCTTTGGGCCGGTCAATATTCGCATAAGTTGCATAGACACAACCATTTATATTCCAAAACAAATTAATTTCCACAAAAGAGGTCACTTTGGTGACATATTGCTTCAATTAATTCATCTTAAAAAACATATAAAATACTAATATTTAAACTTAAAATTACAACAAAAAATGACCAAAATAAAAATAAAAATAAAAAAAATTAATTTTTGGTCAAAATCATAGTCAACGGTCAACGGTCAAAGTCAGACTATAAAGTCAAATTGGATAGGGTCCCTGCAAGTCAGGTACTATACAGATGGGTTAACCCTATCTAGCTCTTTACCTAAACTCAATGACCTAGACCCAATGACCTATTATTTGACCCAACATTTAAACCAATCCAAAAATTTGACCTAGACCCATTTCCTTCTTGTAATAGCTGATGCGCTTGACAAACTTTAGGCCCAATTAAAATATACTTGACTTAGTAAACCAAATAATCTAACAGTTTGCCAAAACGGTTTTGCAAATTAAACCGTCTTCATCAATTTTTTTCTAGCAGTTGTTGTTGCCGTGCAACAAATAAAATAAATAAATAAATAAATTGATGAACACGATTGATGAAAGTGGTTTTGCATCTTTACCTTGATTCAACCAACTGTTCTATTCTCGGTCGATGTGCCGTATAACAATCAAAGACCCTTTTTTTTAACCGGTAGACATAATTAATGGTTACTCGACATGCGTGCTATATATTTGCCAAGGCTGAATCATTAAAACAAATGATTTCATATATAAAACTAATGAAAACATAAATATATATATATATATATATATGAAACCATATAAAATTAAAAAAGAAAAAAATACATGTATAATCCGTATTCAACCTTTTATATATATATATATATAGACATATATCCCGAATTATGAATTGTTTTCGTGTTGAACCCGGAAACAATCACATACCCATATGCGCGCATATATATATATATATACAAATGTGTATATAACAAATTCAACCGCATACATATATGCATATATATATATATATAATTAATTCAACCCAATAATTTTTAGAAAATATTTGTCAATGTTTCAACATAAACAGGCTTTGATATCACTTATTATGGAGAAACTTTATAGATGAAAAATATCATCAAATCTTAAAACTCATGTTAATTTATCAAGAATTTTAACGGAAGCATATCTAAATCCATTTGAACGGTTAAATTTTGATTTTTGATCTTCTGAGTCAGTACAGTTTCTCTAAGAGGAAGTTTTTTTCTCTTTTCTAGTGATAGAATGTAAGAAAAGATACGTACCGTATAACTTAGGGACCATAAGCTTTTTATAAATTATTCATTAATTTGTCTTATTCTTATTTTGACCTATCATAAAAATAGAAATTAAACTTTAAGTCTCTACACATAATTTTGTGCCCACACTTTATGAGATGCTTTATAACCTAAAACTTTACACTTTATTATATCACTTTAATTAAGCTAATCTTATCTGATAGCATTAATACACATTTATTTAATATATTAGCCCATATTATTGGAATTAATTCCAACACACATACCCAGCCATGAAGACGAGCCTGAGGATTGTTGATCTCATGAAGAGGAGCGTGAAGATTGTTGATCTCATAATTTATAATTTTAAATGATTCTATACAAATTTAGATTCATGTTTGACTAACCTAAAGTCATTTTTACACGGGTTGTTTCATTTGAAATTGTATTTTTATACAAATTATCATTAAAATAAATATTTATTGTTCTCAAGTATGCTGCCTAATTCATTCAATTGATGAAAAATAAAATAAAAACTAAAACTAGCAAACTATAAGCAAAGATAATTAATTGAAAAAAAATTCACTTTTTGGCTAAAAAATTCACTTTAGTGGCAAAAACCAAACTTCCATTGACCAAAGAGCAATATGGTCGCTGAATCTCATTATGAGCGACCAATTTGGTCACTGAAAGTGTTGTTTTCCTGACCAAAACTAGTTTTCGTCACTGAAAGTGCATAATTTTAGATTAATTATTACTAAACTCATATTATTTCTCTTGCTTCAATTTATAATTTTAAATAATCGTATTCAAATTTAATGCTCAAAACATTATATTATAATTTTTTTAATATAATTACAACCTCTAACACCTTAGCTTACGCAACTCGACTAGCTTTATTGTTCAACTAATCAAAACAAAACTTATACACAAGTTGTTTCAATTGAATTTGTATTTTTCATACAAATTATCACTGAAGTATATATTTGTGATAATTCGCCATTCCAAATCATCTAAAATTCTTCTTAACTTACTTATAAACATTTTTACGTAGTAAACTTGTACATAAAATGTGAAAAAAAAAATTCTTTAAAATGTAAAACTTTCATTGAAACTTTTGTTACAATAAAAACTAAAACATTTCTACATTACTTAAAATATTTTATTACACCAGTTATGATTTTATTACAAAGTACATATTTAACAACTCAAACCAAAACATTACTTGTTTATCACTATACAACAAAACTTTCATTCAAAACAATAGCAAAATTATGCCACAATGATATCCATAATATATTCTTCATATATTGTCCACACATTGTATTATATCACCTAAAATGATTCTTTAAACGTAGATGTATATAGTATAAAAAGGTTGTCGTATCCACAAACAAGTGAAAAATTTGCAACTCAAGAGTTTAGTAAAAAATAAACATTTAAAAAGACAAGCTGTTTTTCAAAGCAAAATTTAAAATAAAATAAATATTTTTGTGATTTTTTATTTAAAATTTAAAACATAAAATTAACAAGATAAGGTTTTGAGAATCACTCATACATTTTGTAACCAATATGGAAATTAACTTTAAATAATAATTATCTAAAGTATTTGATTTATTATACATTTTTTCATTAATGGCAAACACTTACCAACTTAAAATGACAATATAGTAAGCTAAATTACAGTAAGGGTTTTCCTAACAAAAGTAGCAAAATAATCATATCTCACTAATGATTTTGTGCACTAATAATGAAAATTATAACCGCTGTCACTACAATTATAATTAACATAATTTTAAGATAAAAAAGATAATAACAAATCAAAATTATTATATCTTAATGGAATAAATTATTGTCTTAATTCTGGCTGAACATTGTCTTATTGAATGGTTTAAGAATACATGATGTCATCTTATATTGATAATAAATCAAGCATTACTAAGTATTTAATATGCTAGTTCATGTCTATAATGCAACAAAAACTCAATTTAATAAACAAGTATGATTTCAGTATTATTAATATTAATTACGCAACACAATTAAACTACATAAAGATAGCATGACTGAATTTATGAAAGATCAACAATGACTAAAAATAATTTTATTATATAAAAATATAAACATTACAGCCCAAATATAGAGTTAAAAATCATACTAGAGTACTATATATACAAGAATATTTTTCTCCCTAACTAGACTCACTATAATAATTTAAACATTATTTTATTATTTTTAGTAAAATCGAGAGAATACCCTAACAATATCTCCTATAAAAAGAAGAGACTGAGGAAAAAATTGGCCACAAGGCCATAGAGGTGTGAATGAAAGGGGTTATATAGAGTAAAAGTTTTTGCTATTCAAATATTTTTATTTTTTATTATATTTTATTTATTTATTATTTTTGCATTTATATTATTTTTTATTTCTTCAGTTGCATCCTATGCGAATGCAACATTGTTTCTTTCTTTCTTAGAAATTGCCCCCTCCCCTTCCCCCATGAGAATCAGCTCCAAGAGCTAATTATTATTATTATTTGTTCTTTCTTTTCGCGTGAGACATGTTGTTCACTGTGCAAGTCTCAGTTGGAATCCAGTATGTCATCGGCAACGATCCCTGTCAATTCGAGGCCATTAGATGCCCTGACTGAGACTGGGTAAATGGCTAGGATCAAGTCTATGCGACGAGAAGTAAATGCTAGCCTTCAAACTGTTTGATAAGCCAAAGCATGCAGTTCTGACACTTGTCGAAGTCAGCATTTGTGGGCACATCTGCAGCAAATCTGACGCATTTCTAAAGATTCCGTTGACACGCGGCTGCTGATCTGATTATCCATATTGAATTGGCAACTTGATCGGATGGTCAAGGATACGCCATGTGTCCTTTTTTAAAAATTCAATTTCTTTTTTATTTTTTATGCATTTGAGGTTCCTTTTATCCTTTTTTGCATCATTTTGTTCTAATTTTCTTCTAGATTTTAAATCTAAAATTAAGAAACACACTAAAATTAATTATTTTATAAACAAAATATTTACAGTAATTATGAAAAATATTTATTTTACAACAAAATAAACAAAAATAATTACAAACTTTTAAAATTATAGTCTCTTTTGGTTAACACAGATATGATTTTTAAGACTCGAAAATATTTTTCAAAATTACTAAAAATATTATAAAATATATTTACGAACTTAAAATTTATTTACATACACTTTAAGACTTAAAATAAAATTACCACACATTATTTTTATGGTTTTAATTATCTACAAACTAAATACATATTTAACACACTAAAACGACTCTAAAAATTACCAAAAATATTATTAAACATAGAAACACACTAAAAACATATTATTAGACATATTTATACACTAAGACATAAAAATACTAATTAACACCAAAATGCTATTAATCAGAAGATTTTATGAGAAATGTTAATGCAAAATAATGATATTTAATCCTAAAAAATGTACATCTTCATAGTCTCATTACGCTGTGTCTGGTTCATCATTTCTTATTATGACCTCTTGGCGGGATTCCCTATGGCATAATGGAACTAATTAAGCATTTGCTTAATAAGTTCTAACATGTCTCACAAAACATTTTAAATATAATCAAACATCATTACAATGCACGATTCCATTTATAATTCTTTATGCATTTTGTTTTATTTTACTTTATTTTCTACTAAGAGCCTAAGTGTACGTACCGTATGTGCAAGACCATCAAATAATGAGGCCATTGATTAACTTAACTTAACTTAACTGGATCCTTCCCTCATGTAGGGATCTTCACCTTCCCGATCACTCCATAGGTCTGGAGACTTAAATTTTTAACTTAAATACCTTACGTCAAGGAGGTTGATGTGACACTTCTTTATCTTTCTCTTATTTTCAGATTACCAATTATGTAATCTTAGTAAACATGCTTTATATCATGACTTGACATGCATACATGCATCATTTATTGGAAGGCAAATCAAATACAAACATTTTCAATCAACCATCAAGTATTAACAATCACAACCTCATGCCGTATGTGAGATTAGAACTTACTTGATTCTCATACTAACGTTTGAATGAAACCTTGCTTTTTATGAGGTGTCTTGTTAGAGCAATGGTCAATTGTTAGCTAATGTTTTAGCTATTTTATGCCTCTAACTTTTACAAACTATTGTCAAACTTTATTTTAGTTTTTCACTTATCGTAGTGTAAAGCCTTTTTTTAAAAAGGGTTTGAGGTTCGGTTTTGAATTGTTTCTAAATCTTTATAATTTTATAACTTAAAATTCATGTGATTTATTAAAAATCTCTTATCACAACCATAATAGTTTCAATGAAAACTACAACTTTCGTATTCTAAATTCTTTTGAAAACAAGCATTTTTGAAGATGTTTTAAACTAATTCCTTAAATAGATGATTTGAAAATCATTGTTCTACTATTTGATTCATTTGGAAGTTTTAGAAAGTTTTTTCATCAAAGTTGTTTGTCTCAATTCTTCCAACAAAACTCATGTTAAACTCAAAAACTAATTCAGCCTCTAAGCATCTCAAAAACCCAAATCTTTGAAATCTTTTGTACTTTTTGTTACAACAAAAAGTGCAATAGTTCTTACCTTTCACTGGCTTTGAAGCCCTGAGGGTAAAAGAAACCCATCAATGACGCACTTCCTGCTCTAACCGCTCCCAACCGCTACCAGCCATCACTTTTGCTTATTTATGTTTTGACTTTGATCTTTTTGATGTACCCTCAAATATATGAAAGATAAACCAGCCACATCATATGCTTTTCCTTTCACACTACAATCCATAACATTTGTCAAACACTTGGTATGCATGATTACTCAAAACATAACCTTTCGTAGGGTTTGTATTCAAAAGTTTCCACAACACTTGTATCCTTTTCAACAATCATAAACTTCTTATTCTTCATGAAAAAATAGGTTCATAACACACTTTAACAATACTCAAACATAGCCAATAAAAATTCCTTCTTTAAACTTCTAACTCCATAAAACATACTTTATGAAAGTTAGGGTTTTTACCTTAAGATCGTCTTGAAACCTTTCCCAAAGTGATGAGACTTAATTCTAAGGTTGATTTGTAGCTAGAACTTGATAAGGTTTTGGAAGAATTTGGGTTTTAAAGTGGGGGCTTTGGAGAGAAAAAGTCGAGAAAGTAAAGTTTTGAATTTCAACAATTTTTGGGGTATTTATAGGCCAAGTCTAGTGGCATTTTTATGAATAGAAAGTTCTAAATTCTTACTCCTCATAAGGCCTCTAAATTTATCAAGAATAATGTGGAATTTTGCACAATTTTGAAGAAGAAAAGTCAAACTTTTCCTTTGACTTTTTAGTTTAAATTTATACTGTGTAAATTTTTTCCTATACTGTCAGTATTTCTCTGACAACCTTCCACTAATTTCCATATTCTTCAATGATTATCCATATTTTTATTCAATTAAATTCCTAAATTGCATTATTTTATACTATAATTCCTATACTATATTTTTGTTGTGAAATCTGTTATGTTAAATTCTTCGACAGTTTTACTTTTAGCTCTCTTTTTGCCAACTTATCATTTAACTTTTATCTTAATGTCTTTAAATATTCACTTCATAAAAATTTGTCATAAAATTTAGATTTAACAAAAATCCTTGTGACATTAGAATCACTACTTAATTACTTAACAAATGTTTGAGTTCTAACTCATAAATTTGTTTACAAAATGCACCATACTTTATAAAGATTTGCACACAATATACATAGATTACAAAACTTCATATCTACATGAAATTCATAAGGAAATTCATTGTTTAAATCTTGTGGCAACTATAGGCTTAAACTAATGAATTTTTCTTGAACATTACAATATTTATTGTTCTAAATTACGGTTTCCAATTAATTCAATTGATTAAAAAATAAAATTAAAACTAAAACTAGCAAAATATTACGAAAAATGAAATAATTCAAAAAATTACATCTTTAGCGACCAAATCAATTTTTAGTCGCAAAAACTAGGCTTTATGCGACAACAGAGATTTGGTTGTGGATTCTCATTATCTGGGACCAATTTTGGTCACTAAAAGTGATGATTTCATGACCAAAACTTACTTTAGTTGCGAAAAGTGAACAAGTTTACATTAATTTTTACCAAACTCAAATTATTTCTCTTGCTTCAATTTACAATTTTAAATGATTCTATGCTTAGAAATACTTGGTTACAATAATTTTCAAGTTAATTAGAACCATTACTATATACATGTACTAAAATATAGAATTTGCAAAGGATAAAATAAAACAAAGGAGAAAATAACTTAAGGTTGAAATATATGTATAAACATTTATGACCAAATATTAATTTGGTCGCAGAAAAAGGGTATCGGTGACCAAACATTTGGTCTCAACTTCACTAAGTTGTTGGCACGTGTTTAGGGTATTGTTCGCGAGATCTTATAGTGACCAAACGTTTTGGTCATGGAGTACTATTTTCTGAGACCAAATTTTGGCCGCTAGAATTCTTCATTTGGCAACCTAATCCTATTTTGGTCGTCAATTATCCGCGGCGCCAACAAAACAATTTTCTCGCTAAATTTTTGGTGACCAAATTTCTTTTTGGTCATTGTTGCTTTGGATTGTGCGACCAAATTTGATCGTTAAAAATGTTGTTTTTTTAAACCTCTTTAGCAAGCAATTTTTGGTCATGGAAAAGATGTTTGGATGACCAAAATAAATTTGGTCATTGAATCTTCGGTCGCAGAAAACAAAATTTCTTGCAGTGACAGGTGATTGAATCGCCATATTATATAATTAAATGAGGTGTTAAAAATTAATTAAAGGAATAGCCAAATGATACAAAAATCGAACAAAAGATCATGCTTTCGTAAATTGACTTTAAATTTTCCAGATTGAAAATTAACCATCTAAACGCGTCAAACTAGTGCATTGTGGCCCAAATTGATAACGCTATTCAAACTAGGAATGGAAAGAAAAGGGTTTATTACCAAAATTGAATGTTCGAGGAAATTTGCCGCATGAAAAGTTTAGGAATTAGTGGCAAATATGTAACTTGCATATGGTTGCTTCCGTAATTAATTTAAACAACATTACAAATTTGTAACGAATGCCAACTATATTATTAGATTATGGTAGTTAGCTGTTAAAATTCAAAGTTCAAAGAGCAAGTGTCAGCATACAAAAAGTATAAGGTTTGGTGCTATAAACCCATTGGCAAAATTTTCCTTTGATTTTTTTCTAACAAAGTCAATTTTTCTAAAAACGTGTGTAAGCGAGTATTTTGTGGGGACGAATGTGGCACCCTGCATTATAGTAGGTGTCACGGGGTCTAAAATTCTCTCACGAATTTTTCACCGGTGATAGCGCCAAGTTCCTCACTCAACCAGCCAACTCGCACACACTTTGAATCAAAGGAAACACAAACACACCAAGTACAGGAAAATCTCCCAACCCTTTATTATCTTGCATAAAAGGAATACAACAATAGTTTGTTGGGATCACACACTCACAAAATCATGTCCTCAGCCTTAGCCATCCATGGCTATAAATAAACAAAACTAGGCAACACGTGTTGGCTGACAGCCCCAGCCACTAGGCCTCACAATACTCACGGGACACATGTATTGGGTCTCGATTAGCCACCTGGGGAAATGAGGGCGCGGGTCCAAGTAATTGCTCGTAACCGCTCGCACATGCATAGCATGCTTGACTTCACAATCACGCGCCACATCGATCAAGTAACCACCTTGCCATTTGCTGCCTCTCCACGTGTCTCTGGGGCCTGGTCTCTCCAAGCCGCGTGTCAAGTCTTGGTCTATCCAAGACATGTGCCTCAACTTCCCCGTCATGTGCACCAACTAACTCTGAGTGACTCACATGTGTGCATGTTTACTCCCGTGCATGTTGCCTCCTTTTGCACGCTAGTCTTCACGTCCATGCCATGCAAAACTCATCTGCCACCAAGCCAAGTGTAATCATGCTTCACTCTCAACCTGGCTGCTCACAACCCGTGTGCACTCGCGCATACAGGCCCAAGTCTAATCATTAGGTGCTGACAAACCCCCCCCACCGGATGGAGCTGACGTCCTCGTCGGAAGGGTCTCTAGGTACGCCTTCACCTGCTTTTCAAACTGCCAAAGAGTAACATCCCTTTCCCATGTAGCATCCGCCTCACTACTGCCAACCCAATGCACAAGATAATCTGTTCGTCGATTTCTCCTACTCTCACCTAGGGTCTGATGGTCAAGAATCTTCACCATCTTCTTGTGGAACTCTTTCTCACCAATGGAGGGGCTCTTTTCGCTTGTTGCCTGTCACCATCTTTGTGATATGGCTTCAAGAAGCTTACATGGAATGTCGGATGTATCTTCATTCTTTCAGGTAACTGCAACCTATAGGCCACATTTCCTACTCACTGCAACACTGGAAATGGCCCATCGTACTTCTAGATCAGGCCCTTGTGATAGCGCCTGTCCGTCACTTTTTTCCAAATCTGTGGGGTCAGCTTCAAAAGGACTAAATCACCTTCTTGAAACTCCAAAGACCGCCTGTGCTTATCAGCATACTTTTTCATTCGTCTCTGCGCCTTGGTCAAGCTATCATATGCTTGCTTGATTAATTCCTGTTTGTCACGAGCAAAGCGATATGCAGTAGGACACTCCCCTTGAGACTTCTGCTTGGCCACTTCTAATGGGGTCAGGGGTTGATGCCCAAGTGCCAACTCTGAGGGGCTCAATCCCATAGCAGATGACTTATGAATGTTGTAGCAAAATTGGGCCGCATCAAGTAAATCCACCCAATTCCACTGACTTGCAGTAACATAATGCCGCAAATATTCTTCTAACAAGGCATTTATCTGCTCCGTCTGGCCATCGGTCTGCGGATGGTTGGCTATAGAAAACTTCAATTCTGAACCCATGAGTTTGAAAAGATAAGTCCAGAATTTACCGGTGAACCGCGCATCTCGATCACTAATTATGTCTAGAGGCACGCCAAACACCTTCACCACGTGTTTCATAAACAATTCGGCTGCTACCTTGGCTGGACATACATGTGGTGTAGCCACAAACACCGCATACTTGGAAAAACGATCTACAACCACCAATATTGAACTCAGACCTTCTACCGTTGGCAATCCCATAATGAAGTCCATAGATATGGATACCCATGGCTTCTCCAAAATTTATAGTGGCTGAAGAAGTCCCGCTTGTTTCTTCTTCTCAGTCTTGTCTAGTTGACATACTAGAAGGTTCAAACATACATCTTGATGTCTTCCTCCATTTTTGGCCAAAAATAATGTCTCGACACGAGTTCCATCATCTGCTCAATGCCTGGATGTCCTGCCCACAATGGATCATGGGTCTCTTTCAATAATTCCTGCCTCAGTCCCCCGCCCTTAGGGACAAAGAGTCTACCTCCTTGCGCACACAACAGGCCACCATCAACCTAATATTTTTGAGTAAGTCCATCTTCAACTTGCTGCCTCAACTGACAGTACATAGAGTTTGCCTCCGCAGCCTGCCTGATTTTCTCAATAAAGTCAGACTGAACAAGAGTCAAGGAAGCCACATATGATTGCACCTCTGTCCTGCTCAAGGCATCTGCTACTCGGTTCTCGCTGCCTGGACGATGCAGCCATGCAAAGTCAAATTCGGCAAGGAACTCCTGCCACCGGGCCTATTTCGGAGATAGTTTCTTTTGAGACTTGAAGTAAGTATTAGACACGTTGTCCATCACAACAGTAAACTTTGTTCCCAACAGTAATGTTTCCACATCTCAAGACAATGGATCACAACCACCATCTCTTTCTCATGGGCGGAATAGCGTTGTTCCACATCCTTCAATTTTTTGCTTTTGTATGCGATGGGGTGCCCTTCTTGGACCAACACTCCACCAATGGCTCTGTCGGATGCATCGGCGTGCACTTCAAAAGGTAGTCCAAAGTCAGGCAACCGCAGCACTGGTTCAGAAGTCACCACTGCCTTAATTTTCTCAAATGCTTCTTGGCAATCTACTGTCCAAGCCCACTTCTTATCTTTTCTCAGCAAGTCGGTGAAGGGATTCACCTTCTTGGAGTATCCTTCGATAAAACGCATGTAGTAGTTTGCTAAGCCAAGGAACGACCGCAACTTAGTTACCTTTGTAGGGGTAGGCCAGTCTACAATGGCTTTAATCTTCCGTTCGTCCATCTTGATCTGCCCCTTGCTAATCTTGTGCCCCAAAAACAAGATTTCTTGCATACAAAACTCACACTTCTCCTTCTTGATGTATAGAGAATTTTCTCTCAGTTTGTGGAATACCATCCTCAAGTGTTCAACATGTTGAGCCAACGACTCACTGTACACCACAATGTCATCCAAATAGACCACCACAAAGCTATCTAGAAACTCATAGAGCACATCATTCATGAGGTTTCAAAAGGTAGCAGGGGCGTTAGTGAGACCAAAAGGCATTACTAGGAATTCAAACGAACCATACCTAGTGACCATTGCTATTTTAGACTCATCTCCGTTAGCAATGCGGACTTGCCAATACCCAAACCGCAAGTCAAGTTTGGTGAAGTAAGATGCCTTTGAAAGTTGGTCAAATAGGTCTGCTACATTGGGCACGGGGTACTTATTTTTCACCGTAACCTTGTTGAGTGCTCGATAATCCACACACATGCGAAGGGTCCCATCCTGCTTTTTCTAGAATAAAATAGGTGCACCATATGGGGCCCTTGATGGCTGCAAGTAGCCTGCCTCCAGCAACTCATCCAGTTGTTTTTGTAATTCTGCCAACTCTGCAGGCGCCATATGGTAAGGGGCACGGGCAGGGGGTCTTGCGCCTGGTTCAAGATCAATCTTGTGATTAAAGTTCCTCCATGGGGGCAACTTTTTTGGTAGTTCAGGTGACATCATGTCTTGAAACTCCTCAAGCACTCCAGCAACTTCGTCAGGCACATCAACAACTTTGTCTGTCTTGATCTCCACCAAGGCAGCCACTATCGTTGTCTCACCCTGCTTTAAACCTGACATTAACTGGGAAGCCGACTACAACAATGGCTTTTTTGCAGTTTGCTCAAAAAATCCGCCCGAACAAAACACGATTTTGTCTCATCTTGAATGAAGAGGCCACTCAAGTGGGGCACTGCTACGGCTTTGGCCTTCACAAAAAACTAAATTCCAAGGATTAGATCGTAATCATCAAGAGGGACAACCATGAAGCAGCACTCTTGTTCCCAATCACCGATCTTCAAGGATGACGTGGTCATTCCTTGGATAGGCTGTGCACCAGAATTCACTACCTTTATTCTACTCGAAGTCTTTGAGATGGTCAGTCCGAGGTCTCTGATTTTTTGCTGTGAAAGGAAATTGTTGGTCGCACCAGTGTCCAACATCGCTCGCACAGCATGCCCATTCAGCAACACATTCACATACATGAGGCCTTTATAAGAGCCCTGCTTGTCTCCTGTGATTGCGTTTAGTAACTGAAGGGGGTTCAGTCTCGGTTTTGCACCACTCGCCTTGTCATCAGATCCTTCCTGAGCAATGGGGGCCGACAGTTTCTCTTTCCTTGGGCAATCTCTCACCCGATGAGGACCATCACAGATAAAGCATCCTGAGTTTTTCTTGTTACTAGCTGCCTCTGTGCCTTTAGACTTTGGGGCCTCACCATCTTTCCTCTTCTGCTTATCTTTCTTTCCCTCTTTGTCAGATTTCTGACTTCTCTTGCCGTCATCTTTGGACTTCTTCTTGTCAGTGTTGGATGAAGAAGGCCTAAATTTGTAGTCAATGAGGCTATCCGCAGCAGCAATAGCCATAGGCAAATCCTTCACATTCTGCCTTCTTAATTCAGCCTGCGCCCAGGGCTGTAGTCCGGAGAAGAAATTGAATAGCTTGTCTTCTTCTGACATATTCTTGATGTCCAGCATCAAGGAATTAAACTCTCTCACATAATCCCGCACTGATCAGGTGTGCCTTAACTTCTTCAAGGTTTCCCTTGCTAACCAAGCCGAGTTTAGGGGTAAGAATTGCTCCTTCAACTCTTTCTTTAAGGCTTCAAACGTCTCAATCCGAGGCCTACTTGAGTTCGCATCATCATCCAACCGAGTACGCCACCAAAGTTTGGCGTCGCCACTAAGATACATGCTGGTTATCGTCACTTGTTCGTTCTCCGCCACACGAGCAGCCTTGAAGTACTGCTCCATATCCCACAAGAAGTTCTCAAGTTCTTTCGCATTCCAGTTGCCATTGAATGGCTTCGGTTCTGGGACTTTTAGTTTCGAAGAACTAGGACCACCATCGGTTGGCTGAGGGTTGCCACAACCCTCTTGACAATGTTCAACTCGTCTTCCAATTTCTTGGAGTTGTCTTTCACCAAGTCGACCATGGTGATGAAATCGTGCATCATGGAAGAGAATCGCTCCTCCATATCTTTCACAAGGTTTGTCCGCGCTGTATTCAGCACCGCAATCTGTTCATATTGTCACTCAAATTGAAAGGCCAAACTTGTAGCATCATCGCTCAAAGGGGCACCAATGAAGTCCTCCAACCGGGTAAGCCATTCCCGAATCTCATTCATCGCTGCCAACCCAGAAACGTCACAAGGCTTGGGCTCTGATACCAGTTGTCACGGGGTCTAAATTTCTTTCATGAAATTTTCACCAGTGATAGCGCTAAGTTCCTCACTCAGCCAGCCAACTCGCACACACTTTGAATTAAAGGAAACACAAACACACCAAGTACGGAAAAATCTCCCAACCCTTTATTATCTCGCATAAAAGGAATACAACAATAGTTTGCTGGGATCACACACTCACAAAATTGTGTCCTTAGCCTTAGCCATCTATGGCTATAAATAAACAAAACTAGGCAACACGTGTTGGCTGACAGCCCCTGCCACTAAGCCTCACAATACTCACGGGACACATGTATTGGGTCTCGATTAGCCACCTGGGGGAATAAGGGCGCGGGTCCAAGTAACTGCTCGTAACCGCTCGCACATGCACAGCAGTGGCGCACGCTTGACTTCACAATCACGCGCCACATCGATCAAGTAACCACCTTGCCATCTGCTGCCTTTCCACATGTCTCTAGGGCCTAGTCTCTCCAAGCCGCGTGTCAAGTCTTGGTCTATCCAAGACATGTGCCTCAACTTCCCCGTCATGTGCACCAACTAACTCTGAGTGACTCACGCGTGTGCATGTTTACTCCCATGCACGTTGCCTCCCTTTGCACGCTGGTCTTCACGTCCATGCCATGCAAAACTCATCTGCCACCAAGCCAAGTGTAATCATGCTTCACTCTCAACCTGGTTGCTCACAACCCGCGTGCACTCGCGCACATAGGCCCAAGCCAAATCATTAGGTGCTGACAATAGGTTATTACACAAACATCTCCAACCACTCTTCTTGCTTAGAAATACAGAGTCTTTTGCCAAAAGTTTTGAGGACGGCATGTGATACACATGTCTTATTTTACCTGATATTTGGTTCATCGGTTTGAACTGCAAAATTCTAGTTTGAACCAATTTTTGCAATAGTATTCTCTCACAAAATTTAAAGTGTTTTGATTCAAAACTAATAGTTAAAGTAGGTGATTGAATTCTCATATTATATGATTGAGTGAGGTGCCAAAAATGTAACTTGTATATCTCGATTTTCATAATTAATTTAAACAACATTACAAATTTGTAACAAATAGCAACTATATCATGACATTATGAGTAGGGGGAGGGGGGTTGTTGTTAAAATTCAAATTTCAGAGAATTATTTGTGAAATACAACCAGTAAATGTGTGGTTCTAAAAACCCATTGTCAAAATTTTCCATTAATTTTTTCTAACAAAGTTAATTTTTTTATAAGAAAAAATAAAACTAGCAATAAAACAATGTTTTGAATCATCGCATATAAAAAAATATAACAACGTAATGAAACTTAATAAAGATATGATGATTTCAACTGTGTTATAATGAAGAAGCATTTATTTATACCCTACCAAACAATTCTCCTTTTAGCAAAGAAAGAACTTTTAAAGAATTAAAAACAAAGAGTAAAACTCATTTACTAGTTTTCAACACTAGGTTACATCCCTGTTTGTTTTTATTCTCAGAATTTTTAGAAATGTTTTCGCATGTTTTTCGAAGCAAAAATTTTAAAAACATTCTCAGCATAATTCTTAAAAAATTCTCATTTTTCAAAAAAAAAATATTTTTACCTATTTTGAAAATAATGCCAAACGGCCCTCTCTCTCGTTCTGCTACTTAAGGATTTTGATTTAAGTTAGTGAGAGCGAGAAGTTTTCTTGGTTTTGTGGTGCTAAACTATGAGTACGATTTCTGTAGAGAAACTTATACAAAGAAAGTGATGTAGGACTAAATGATGCTTTCTTGGAGCCTAGATCGAGTTTGTTTGCTTACGACTTATTGGGAAATGTTCTCACAAGAAAGTCATACAAAAAATTTTGCTTTGAATTTTAAATAGCCAGATTGTGAATAATCAAGGATGGCACTCCCATCAGAGAGGTGAAACTAGATTTTTTTTTCCTTTGGCTTTGATTATGTCAAGGAGAGACAATGGACGATTGACATGGAGCGTTAGATGTTCAATTGTTTATTGGTGGTCCTGAAGGAGATCGATGATGAAGATATGGAAGTTTGGGAAGATTGAAGTTTTACCAAATTTTGAGTTCAAGCTTTAAACCTTCCATTCAGAGGATTGAATCCTAAAATTTTGTTGCTATTAAGAAGGACAAAAACAAGTGTTCATAGAAAAAATATTTATGAGTAATGACTCCCATTGATGTCTCTAAGCGCTTTCGCTGCTATGCCTGAGTCCTTTTAGGGAGTCAAAGCCCTATTGTGTAGCTTGACTTGAAGTATGAAATTTTTTTATGAATTTAATTGTGTATGTCGTATTATTATGCAAGGATTTGTGAAGGTTTGTTTGTGAATAAAAAAGATCCAACTAGTGAAATTAGGTCATGGATTTGGGGGTTAAGCGAAGAATTTCTTATGACAGAAACTCGTGATGTGCCCTGAGTTAGAGGATGGGGAAGGGCTTTCTTTGGTGGAGTTTGAGGGGTATATAGTGCGGATTAAACACATTAATTGATAGGGGCATATTGACAATGGTGAAAGGGAGTTTGCTTAGGTGCCATTGACAAAGGGAGGGGTCAGTTTTAAAGTCGCTAGCAAAGTTGTAGAAGGTAAGACTTTTTTTCTATAAAACAAGTTAGACATGCTATATACAATAAATTAATTACAGATCTTAATAAGTCTTCTTTGCTATTCTCTTTCCCAAGATCGGCATGCAAGTGGGCATATATCATTCAACCTTCCTTCAGGTAATGTCTCCTTTCAATCACAAGAGAAAACCAAGAATTAAGGCTCTTGATGTTGAACATTTTCTATAGGAGTTGCTGATTTCTCTCTCTAGAAAACTCAATTTAATTCTCTCTAGTGATCTAGATGACTATAGAAACATGTATCCTATCTATAGTACATGGCAGGGCATTCATTCTTATCAGTTGGGCTTCAAAATTCAATTTTGGATCAAATCTCGCTACAAAAATGCATCACACAGATTACTAACCTAGCAGGGGCAATCGACTGCAGTATCGTGGCTAAAACGTTCTCATTAGTTTCTACCTCCTGGTGAGCTATTTGATCTACCCAATTTGATCCAATTGTTTACCACTTTATTTGACCAAGATATCTTTCATACAGCCTCTTTTAATTCAAATAACTTACTACAAAAGTTATTTGATTAAAACAGTCATATATAGATAATTTCATACCAAATAAAATATTTTTCGAATAATTCTATATGTTTATTTTGAATTAATTTATAAAATTAATTCAACCAATAAACTAACATGAATTATTAAATCCAATCAACCGAATTTAAGTCAATATAAGAATTAAGATAAGTTACTAATTTATAGGAAAAACACATAGCATCGTTACAAGAAATAATGTGAGCTAGCAAAGGGGACTCGATGGATATATATAGATCAAGCTTCTATAATTATCAAATAACATATCCCAAATATGTATATTTTACAATTATCAACTTTAAAGCTATTTTATTAAAAGCTTAAAGTTGCACTTTGAACTATTTATAAATTATAAAACTCTAATAAGTCTTTCGTCTATCACATATCATCATGTACGACATCTCTATATGATTTTTATAATCGGTTTAAGGAGAAATTATGTTTTATCAACATCCTAAGACAAGTTATCTCTCGTTAGGGATATAAACAACATAACAATTTTAACATAAATAAAAAAAAAAACCCAACTTTATTCTCTTGATTGTACACCTTTTATATTTAGACTATCACATTAAGATACATGTCTTCTGCATAATCTACCCACCATATGCTTATAATACATTCAACATAAATGAACACAATGAGGATAATATTGATATATTTCATAAATTATAATTCTTTGTTGATTAAATGTCTCAATAACAATTGTATCATTTAATCCTTAGTGCACCTAGTCTAACAAGCACTATGATCATTCAGGCAGTTTTCAGGGACAAAGGATGTTATGCAATCTAAATTAATATCTTATGCAATGTTAGATTTGTGCCATTGGCATATGAATCTATATCCCCTATGAATTTATCTGTTACATTAAATTTGAGTTAAAGAAATATTTTGAATACTAAAAGATTGACTAAGTTAAGTAGGGCTCTTTTATCTCTAGACTCAACAAATTGTTCCAAGGAGTGTGGGCTTGCTCATGGAATAGAACCTTTTGTGGTTTTCTCATTAAGAATCTCCATTGGACTGAATAAGCATATGGTAGGAATAAAAATTAGCCAATTGAAAAATGTCTCCAATTCTTCTAGAAAAACAAAGTTATCTCATGTGAAGATATAAACATAGTATGAAAAATAATCGAATCAAAGCTCTCCTAGGATAGCCCTAAGCTTCATGTACTAGAGATAAGCATGGCAATAATAGGATGAAGCCAAGGTGGTGAAATACCAATACATATAAAACCTCAAATAAGTCTCTTAAAAAGGTAATCTTGATTTAATTGATGACAACATGATAGGGATATGGTAAGAAAATATCAAATGAATTTAAAACAGTCAAATCAAACATTAAGCATATATCAAGCATGTAGCCCAGGCTACGTGCGTCAAAGATTAAAAAAAAAAAAAACATAGTAATCAAACGTTATTATAGCAATAAGCCCTGAAATATAACGAAAAATAAGCGGGCATTGAATATTGAGCAAGTCTTTAGCGACATGGCCCTAAGCCACAAGTGTGCTAGAGAGCATAGTGGTATGGCTAAAGCATGCATGCCATTTGTAATATTGTTATTTGATTTGTGTATTTTTTGGATGCTTGTGCAGATGAATAATGTGATTATCAATCACGCTAAACTTTTGGTTGTTGTCCTTCTATTCTTGGTAAGGAGTGGAAAATATGATACTGGTGAGGATAGCAATAGCATCGTTTCTTAAGGAATAGACAAGGCTCTTATCAAATACTTAGAGTGATATCTTGGATTCTCTATCATGGTTATAATTTCTGGGGACTAAGAATTCTTCCTCCATCGATGGTGAATCTCTAAGGGGTATGATGGGTTCCTCCATCTAAACTAGTTGCTCTAGAGACGGTTCTTCGAGAGCAAAACCAAAAGGTGCTATTTTAATTTCGAAAACATCTCTAGGGACAAATTCCTCTCCAAGGATACAACTTTGATAATGAAGGACAAGAGTCCAGAAGCCAAGTTTAAGGTCTAGAGGCGTTACTATAGTAGTTCTCCGACAGAAGATGATGACAAAGACCGACATATAAAGCGAAGGGTGGCAAGGCACTTATAAAGAGTTCGTAACAGAAGCTAATCTTTGGAGTAAAGACGTTGCAATGCTCTAGAGTGAACTTGAATGTTTTAGGAAACTCATCTCCAGAGTAAAGGATTGTGGTAGTGCTCTAGACTAAGGCTAGATCATGGCGAACACTAGCTTCAATACCGAAGGATTATGTAGATGTTTTGGAGGAAAGAAGGGTACTTATAAAAACTTTCTTGTGGATGGAGGGATCTTCATCAACGTAGACTTCCTTGAGTTGTTTCATTACGGCTTCCGAATCATCTTGCATTTGCTTGGGTGCTGGTTGTAGTTCAACTATTATTTTGGGACCTACAGAGTAATCTACTCTAGAGATGTCTACTTCGAAAGCTCGGGAGGAATATGTGTTCGAATTGGTGCTTTTTAAGCATGATATATAATTCCATATAGACATTATGATATTTAAAGTATTACATTATTATAAATGAAATTCCTTTTATTCTTCTATGTATATTAATATATATATATATACGTATATTTATTGTTTATTTCAGTACTTGTAAAAAGTCTACAATCATGTATATGATGCGTTTATAATACAAAAGATATGATTGTGTTGTACTTAGTATAAAATTTGGCTTTTAATAGTAGATAATACTAGATATTTTACCTTGTTTACGACTATGATGTAGTATATTCACGAATTGGTGAAACAATTATACCTGGATTGTAATAATGTTGATTACTTAATAGAGTCATTAGTGTGTGGAAGACATTAAACCTGAACCAATATAAAATTTAGAGTCTAACTTAATTTTGTAATAAGAATAAATTCTATCGTTATCCATCATTTCATGGATCTTACTTTGATCATAAAGCGAATAGCGAACTCATATTATTTTCTATGTCTTTTAATTATCAATAAGTAAGATCTACATCCAACGGTTAAAAACTCGACACATTGGAGGCGTAATATTGTAGGTAATTGGGAATCCTATTCACAAATATAAAATCTAAAAATTCTACATGAAAGGATATTAAGATAATATTCTCATGAGCATTAATTTTAGGAAATGTGGACGAATAGATCATGTTATTTGATATGTGATATCAAATATTATCTAAAATCTTTATATGATTTGCACATAAATAGGTCATCCATTAGAGAATTAATGGTATTCACGAACAAAAAAATAATTAGAGAGGTTACATGAAACTATAAACCTTGCTTTAATTATGAATATTATTACCGAGGGAAAATTAGAAGGTAAATGATTATGTCAATAGACAACTTTATTGTCTATATTTAATGCTTAACATTCCATTTAATTTGTGTATATTATTTAAAAGTGCAGCATTGGTTTCCTATGGTGGCATAAATTGAAGTTAATAATCATTATTAGTTCAATTATGAGGTAATTGAATTATTATTTATAATTTATGCTTAAACTATGTATGTCCACTTGGTCCCCTTGCTACATCCTTAATATTCTTTCAAATGATTTAATGAAAATTTCGTAGATGATTTCAAATCCGTAGAAGCTAATATGGAAATTCACATAGTGCATTATTGACATTGATATGGCTTGAATACTATGCCATGATGGCACAATGGGCGTGTTATTCATGAGGTGATAATATAATTATATCACATGATTTTCATGTGATATGGTAATTAACAATGTGTAGAAAAATATCTATTTTAAAAATTAGATATTTTACAATAATTATTTATTTTATCAAATTTAATAAATAATTCAAATAATCATGAAAAAATAAAATATAGTAATATCTTAGTTTGAATTTAAATGAAATTTTAGATGTATACTAGATGGAATTTCAATACATGGATAAGAGGAACAAGTGACACGGATCATCCTCTCAATCGGATCTCACTGTATTTGCAGTTCATGAAGCATGCTCGAAAATGGACCTAGAGGAACTTCAGATGGCTATAATGCCTGTTGAAGATATTTAATAGTTGAAAATATATTTATGGACTCCGTTACTCTAATCAGCGTCACCTTGATCTGCATGCAGTTGGTACTAGATAATATTCAACGGAGTGAAATTAGCTCAAACGGAGGGTACTATCACGACCAAAATGTCAAAACGAGTTGAGAATTAGTCTCGGATCACCGATTGGTGGTCGAGATCACAAAACCCAAGACTTGCTAGAGCCCGACCACCCCGAGCAGTGTGTGCGGTAGCTCTTGTGGATGGTTGACAGTGACATTTTAGTTCTTGATATAAATTCCCTCTTCCAAACAAAAACACCTTGTTTTCAAACCTTACCCATGCCAAAATATTTTCAAAATTTGACCTCGAAGCGGGGTTTTGCCAACTTGGTATCCGACTTGAAGACTGCCCAAAAACTGCATTCTCTATCCCAAATCACCACTTTCAATGGACAGTAATGTCCTTCGGCCTTAAAACAGCCCCATCCTTATTCCAAAAGGCCATGACCCGTGTTTACGGCCTAATTCTCCACAGTGCTCTCATCTACATTGATGATATCCTTCTTTTCTCTCCTGACCACTAGGCCCATTTGGAACTCTTGACCCAATTCACCCAACTCACTGAAGAACATGGTATTATGCTATTTGAGAAAAAGATGGTCATTGGGCAAACCCAAATTGACTTCCTTGGAATGACTTTCCACGATGGTTGCTACCAGGCCCAACCTCATATTGCCCAAGAATTGCAAAAGTTCCCTGACAACAACCTCACAAGACTCAAAATACAGCAATCTTAGTCATTGTCAATTACCTCCGAGATTTTGTCCCTAAAATCTCCAGATTCGTCCATCCACTATCTCAACTTTTAAAAAAAGAACCCCCACCATGGACGGATGAACACACCACAGCTGTCCAGCACCTGAAACGAGTGATTCAAAACTTGCCACCACTCCAGATTCCCTCTGACAGGAAACGTGTCCTTCAGACTAATGCTAGTGACCACCACTGGGGTGCTATCCTTCTTGAGGAAGGAAAGAATAAAGTCAGAAGAATCTGTGGATACAAAAGCGACAACTTTAAAGAGTCACAGAGTCACTATCACTTCACGTTTAAGGAACTTCTCACCATCAAACAAGGAATTGCCAAGTTTTAATTCCACCTCATCGGCCACCACTTTCTGGTTGAAACTGACTCTACAGTCGCTACAGGGATGATCAAGCTTAAGGCTAACAAAACCATAAATACTCAGTTAATCAGGTTAGCAATTTGTTTGATCAATTCACTTTTGATATTAAACATATCAAAGGAAAAGACAATATAATCCCTGACTACCTTTCTAGACCCTCTATAAATCTCATCACTCATAGGTCCAAAGAAATCATATCCATCCCTTACATCTTTTTAATGGCATCTTCTTCCTCTTCCCAATCACTCGATCTTTTTCCCAGAGATACCTCCATCATCCTTCAAGCAAAAAACCCAAAAGAAAAGGCCACGAAGCGAGCATTGTTCATTCAAAACCAGATCATTAAAAAATATGGTCCTTCAATGTACCATGATCTCGGCATACACCCAGAATACCCCTTCTCAAAAGTCATCCCCTTTAGGGACATTCTGTTTATGCCCAAACCTCTGGCTCATTTTCTTTGGTATTTGTCTAGTGTGTTCACCATAGCCATCGAAGTCCAGGCTGTTGCCACACGAACATCAATTCGTGCCTACCAAGACAGAGATGACTTTGAAACCGCATACAAGACCCAGATGTAGGTTCTTAAATGGTTCGCTCCCCTTGAACAATGGGACGCCCTTTCTTACCATTGAATGGAAAAACCTAAAAGGATCTAGACAGGCATTCCTATATCCATGCAAGCCCAAGGACTCCCAAGGAATCATTCCTCTCCACTGTTACATAATTTTATTCATAACCCTTGCGGGCAAACTCACTCCGGAAGGCACCATCCTAACAAATCCAACCATTGAAGTTTTCGCCTCCAGTGAAGAACCTCTCGACCGCACCAGTATAGTCTACCAGGAGATCTAGAAAATCTTGTTCATCAAGAACCAGTCCATTCCTTCCCAAATTTGGCCCACACCAGATCAAGATGCTCCATCGGAAAGATTCTCTCTAGAATATGCTAAAAAGGTTGAAAAGGCTTTAAAAATTTATTCTGGCACCATTACAGATAAGGATGACCTTACTCAACACAGTCCACAGCTGTATACTCCAACTGACACTGAAGTTGTCCTGCTTTACTAGCATCCAACCTTTCAAGATTCTAAGGACCCTTATCTCTTTAGAGAGCCCCACCCTTTTGACAACTTGCCTGCCACTCAACCTTCTACTCATCAACTCCTCTAGTCTTGCCATGACGCGTATCCTCCAATGGATGAGGATGAAATTGATGAAGCTCTCTGTGAGCTGGCAAGAGAAAATTCGTGGCTGGATGACAGCTGCTTTGATACAGACTAGACACTATCCGCTTTATTTTTTTTAAAAGCTTGTAAGGACCACTGGTCCACTTTCTTTTCTGTGTGCATTTATTTTTGCTCTCAAAGATTGAATTTGAGGTTAGTATACTTTTTCAAAGTTTCAAAGTTTCTTTTCAAATTTTTCAATTTTCCTTGGATGTTGAAATATGAGCTTCCTTAAGCTCAAATAACGTTCAATTTGAGTTGTAGAATCTATTTTATAGTAAATCTAAGCTCAATTTGAGCTAAAATCAACTTAACCAAGATTTTATGTTTTTCTTTGATTTTCAAATAAATGGTGAAATGGAGTCTACATTTGGTGATTTTGTTCCAAATAGGTTTAGGATTGTTTCCTAGTGATTCTTGCATGTTTTCTAGGTTTGAAATGGTGAAAAACAAATTGAATAAAGCTTGGAAAGCTCGAGGAAGCTGAGGCTTGAAAACTACAATTTTTCAAATTTTGATAGATCAGCAGGCCGAACTTAAGCTTTGGTAGGCCAGATTTATAAGTTAGGTAGGCTGGACTCATTTCTTCGGTAGGCCAGACTCAAGCGGTTTGGTAGGCCTGACTCGGGTGGCCAGTAGGCCGAACTTTCGAACCAGGGAAACCGGCAGGCCAACCGGTCTATATAAAAATGGTTGTTTTTCATTATTTTTTTACATTTAAAGCATAAATAGAATATTAAAGCATGATTTTGTGAATATTAAAGGCATACTAAGACACCATGAGATAGCATAGCACTATAGAATACTCTAAGTTAGATATTGATGAGTCTAGTTCACATCTAAGGTTGTTCGTGGTTCTAAGGAGCTGACGTATAGCAGGCTGGGACTACAGTGCTTATGCTCTTCTACTGGATAATGAGGTAGGACTCTAGACCTTCTTTCTTTGTTAGCTATGATTTTAAAAGAGCTTTGGCCACAAAGTGTTTTTTTGGAAAATATTTTTAAGGAATGATTGAAATAAATTTATTTAGTTATTTTCAATAACTGCTGGACAATGAAATGATCATAATGAATGTATATGAGAAAACTCGGTAATATGAGACTTGAATAATGAAATAGTACCTAACGAATTCAAAACACCATTTGGAATGATGTGCTAGGGCATGATGCCGTATTCAAAGATCAGGTCATCTAGAGAGCGAGCTTGGGGGAAGGTCCTGAAACCCAGTTGGGCTATTTATGGTAGTGATTCTTTTAATGGCTTTGGTCAGAATAAAATGATAAACATAGCTTTAGATAAATGTTGGACCGATGGTAAGCATAAGGTTATAAAGAAACTTATTTACCGTGTTTTTATATTTATGTATTAAAATTTATGTTTTTAAAACTTAAGTCCTACTGAGCCTTCCGCTCATAGTTTTGTTGTTTTTTTTTTAAAAAAAAAAAATTCCCCCCTTTAGGTGGTTTGTAGCATAGAGTTGATTAAGATGCTACTGATTGAACGCGTGGACCGTAGGATTTTCCAATTAGGTTATTTGTTTATTTAATCAAGGCATGTAATATTTTAATCATTCTTCTTTTGGATTGGACTGTGGTTGTATTTTATTTATGTTGATACTTTGTGTGTGCACAAATGTGGGTTCGGTGCTGCCCGACTCATATTAACTAGTTCTATTATTTTAGCTGCTTTAAATTAGAAGTAATTATTTAAAAGTTTTTAAATTTACTATGTTTTTACATAATACTGTTAATTAATCGGCGTGTTTAATTAAAATCTAATTTAATTAACTTAAGTAATCCCGTCATGTTACCATCCTGATCGGGGTTCGTGACATTAAGTATAATCTTATGTTGTGTGTTGGTGAACTCATGGATTAAATGTCCAGAAACCAAATTGTAAGTCTAACATACCCCTAATTAGAATCATATCAATTTTTATTTTATCATAAACAAATTAGGAAGCAAATTTTTAATTTTTTTCTAAGGGGTTGGGTGGGTGAGGGATTGACTACAATACAAACGGACAAAAACTGGGCTCAACAAACAACCAAAATTACTGAAAAATGAAATTCTCATTTTAATAAAAAAAGAATGGAGTCACCATTTTATTACTATTTTTTTTTTCTTTTCAATGTCAACTTGTTGTAAGTGAATTGTCTTCACAACTCGGACAAATTATGAGTTGCCAAAATTTCTTAGTTGTTTTTTTATCTGCGTTGAAGATGTTCCTTCTTCGATTGTCTTTTATGTTGTAAATTTGTTTTGATTTTTATCATCTCTATGCTCAGTTAGGGTTATTAGCCTCAAGTCGAATTGCAATGAGTGTCGTTGGTTTTTAATCGAGGAGTTTAAAAACTTAGTAGTACTGCTAGGCTCTCTTTTGTATATATACGACTAGATAGGATTATGAGTTTAGAATTGGATTGGATAGGATTAAGTATAATCTTATGCTATGAGTCGGTGAACTCATAGATTTTTTTTTTTTTTATATATATAAGAAGAGGGGGAATGCCACATACTTTTGAGTGGGGCTAAACATGATTCAAACTCTCAACCTATGGTTGGGATAAAAGGATTTACAATTAACTAAGCTGCTCTCACTTGTCATATACCCAGATTTAGAATCACATCAATTTTTATTTTATCATAATCAAACAAATTAGGAAGCAAATTTTTAATTTTTTTTTATAAGTTCTTACCTCAAAAGGAGTAATTTCTTCCCTTTCGTTTTATTTTGCTTGAGCAAAAAGTCAATGGCCCCAAAATTGTCTTTACAATAGAAACAACTATAGTAACTATCACACCTAATTATAAACTAAACAAAAAGGAGAAGAAAAAAAACCCTTTCTTCGAATCAAACATCTCCGGAAATAGAATACCCAACCGCCATTGTTGCACTACCACTGACCACCACACGCCGCCACTGCTTCAAACGCTACCACCCCATATAAAATTATTAGAAAAAACAAAAATTATTGTTTGGAAATAGCCGCTTCATCTGCATAAAAGATTGAAGCTACAAACTAACACACAATCAAGTTCTTACTTTGAACCAAAAAGGAAAGCAATCAAAAGGAAGGCAATAGTCTCCAAATCTGATATTAGTCACATAAACAACCCAGTTGTAAAAATAAATCCAACAAAAACACAGTGAAGAGATCTAATGTTCACCATATTGGAATTGGTATTATCTAATGTTCGCCGGCGGTTGGGTTTGACCGGGCGCGGTGGCGGTGGGGGATACGATCGACAATCCAGATTTTTTTTTAAATAAATATTGTAGTTTGAAAAAAAAAATGTTGTAATTATGTAAATAGGATTACATGAAATAGGCTTTATTATAACTTAAGGGGTGTTTGGCAATGGTGAGAACCACTCAATTCTCACCACAATCTCAGTTATGAATTGTATAAAGCTCTCATATGCTACAATAACAATAAAAAAAGATGTTACAGTATAAAACTCTCACATGCTACAGTAAAAGTGGTTCCCACCACTGGTTTTCACCATCTTTCCAAACACTTTATTAGTGTTTTATCATTTTGAACCACTTATACAAATTGAAAGGTTGCCCTTAACCATTGGATCATTCTCCACGGGTGGAGAATAATACTATTCCCCGCTATAGACCCATAATTAAAGCAAGTATTTAGCACTTCTTAAAACTAATAAAGATCTCAAAACCAACTTTAAAGAGGAAAATAATATACTAAACTCTCTAGTTAATAAAAAAGTAGCTAAAAGAATTGTAGTAACGTAATTTAAACTGTAAGTTAAAACGAAAAATACTATAATATATATAAAAAAAAGCACCTCAAAAGAGTTGGTGAACAATGTTTCCAAACACCTTGCCAAGAAATTTTGGACTTTTTTTTTTACTTTTATTTTTTCCTCCTTGTCAACGTGAAAAGCGGACAAGAGAACAACATAATAATTCCAACACACATACAGTCATAGCAGCCAAACTCTGAGAGAAAAAATGAAAATCGATTGGAAGCGTCCTTGTCAAACCAAGTATATGCAGAGTTACTACGACTTGTTCTATTCATCCAAAATCCTAGAACGGACTAAGTGTGCACAAAATTATAGTTTGTAATTTTTTTTTTCAATAATGTGACAAATCTAAGTGATTTCTTTTTTTTAATATTTATTTTAATTCGATTTCGTCAAATAAATTGTCCTAGTTAGCCACATTGGTCTTTAATCTTGAAGCAAGCGGTTGAAAACTCTTCCATCATATCTGTAAAATTTTTTTAACAAAATTGAAGAATTATTCATTTTGCCACCTCTAACTCTTACAAAAAGGTGGAATAAAAGGCTAAAAAGTATTATTGATGTCATGTGATGGACGATGCCAATACCAAGCACCAACGGGGCCTTCTAACAAAGAATGATGCCATTTACTACAATTATAGTTCCTAACCAATACAAAATCATATGATCATATGTTAACTGTGGGACCTGTAGATTGTATGAGTGCATCTATAGATCAGATTAACTTGATAACTTTTCTTTACCAAATAATAAAAAAAAACTGAGCAATTTAATTCTTCCATTTAGTTTTTTTAATACGTCTCTCAAATAATATGTCAAATACTAATAAAATATTGTATTTTCTCTGGTGGGTATTGAAAAATAACTTACTAATAGATACTTTTTTTAGTCATCAAATTTGAAAACAAATAATTTTGACTAGATAGAATAACTTAAAAGCGTGCACTATTGAAGGGGCTTTCCATTAGAGAAAAACCCAAAAATACAAACTAATTTTGCATTGATAAGCCGTTTGGCACTTTAACTATAACTGAAAATTTAAGAACTATAGCATGTGAGAGAACACTGTAGTAACTTTTTACCATAGTTATGGAGAGCTTTACATTGTCTACAATTAGAACTAATGAGTTAAAACTAAAATGCCAAACAAACTCTAAAATGTTTTTGAAATATCAATGAAATCATACTTGATCAATACTAACGAATTCTAATGCCACTTCTTCTTTTTTTTTTAACCAAATATTAAATAAACATGATCACAAGTATTTTCTTCAAGGTCAAGGCATGTTTGGCGTTGCTTTGCTTTTAGATTTTTGAATGCAAAAGTCACTTCTAAATGTCGACGAAGTTTGTTTCCAGAAAATTTTAAAATGTGTACCTTTTTTTTTTTTTTTTTTACAAGAATTAACACGTGACATCAAGTTCTATTCCATAGATAAGAAATAAATTGCAAGAAATTTCCACCGCACGACCGCTCACGCAAACCCTCTCCAACTTCCCTCCTCATATTATATTATTCACGTCTTAATAAGCTCTAAGAAAATTTGGTTTTAAACACCAACCAAAAGACTATGAAGGTGTCTGTATTATCAATTTTGAACGAACAAGTTCCGTTTCAAATCACTTCTCCTATAATATTATTAATTCAAATTTTAAGTCGAATCGCGAAAGGAACGTCCCATATGTGTGTGTGTATATATATATATATATTACTTTACTTCATTTATTGAGTTTTCTATGGCATAGTGTCTGTCTTCTAACATCATAAGTGTATGAAAATCTTATAAAAATAATACATAAACATACACAAATTAACAAAATTTGATACAAATTATAGTTTTAAACAAACTATTCTATATGGTATTATTTTCATTTCCTAGTGTGGAATTTTGGAACACATAAATAGAAGTACCATTACACAAAAAATCAGTTGGACTTGAAAATTTCAAGTATGATGCGCTTCTATTCAAAGTTGTTCTCATTTGTAAATTAGATTGTTGAATTTTTGACAAAAATAATAGTTCTTATTGATAATAGAAGTGCAGTTTTTAGACTATAAAAGAACTAATAATTAGTAAATTTCTATAGTGGAAACGATAATTTTGTTTTATTAGTAGAGTTGAGTATTTTAGTCTTCATATTAAGATTTTAACGATCTGATCTATGATTATCCACAATAAAAAATTAATCTGATGGTTAAAACATTCATGCTCTACTGGTGGAGTAAAATTTCCTTCTCCACCATTTGCCTAATAATTATTTATTAATAAAGGTTATATATATATATATATATATATTATAGAAGTCATATGGTAGAGAATATTATTTTGCACCACTGTAGTGCATGAGTGTTTTAATAGTTGGATTAATTTTTTAATGTTATGACCAGCATCTAAAATCAATTTTGTATTGCGCATTGTAAATTTTAACATGGACAGTTATAGATCAAACTATTAACATATCGATTAAACGGCTGAAACAACCTTCTTCATTAATGAAAAATTGTCTTAATTTCTCATAAAATAAACCTCAATTTGACATAATATGTTACTACATATTTTGAAAACGTATATTATTTATTAATTCTTAGCCTAAATACACTATTTTGCTCCCTCTCCTTATTAGACACTAATAAGGAAGATTTTCATAAACGTTTTTTTTTAAGATTTACCATTTATAAATGCCACACATATTTATTTAGAGCATAACTTAATATATAATATGAATGTTAGTGTGACATAATTTTTTAATATGGTGTTTGATAATATGAGTTAGACTAAAACTTTTAGTTACTACAATATAAAGTTTTCACATACTACACAGTGTTTTCAACTAAAATTAGTTCTAACCAATGTTGTTTAAAAAGTATAGTTAAAATCATAATTATAGTTTAAAATATTATAACATAAAAAAATTTTATATTATAATAAATTTTTACATTTTATTTTATTATATCTAACAATCACAACTAAATTCTAACCATAATCATTATTCTAATGGTCGAGAGGTTTACACTACTTTGTTTTTTACATGTTATGAGGCACTTTTTAAAATTGTGTTTAATCGTGCCCCGTTTATAATTTTCTTTACTAATAAAGCGAGGAGCAGTGTTTGAACCGAATCTGAGGTGGCTAATGTGGGCCCCCACGTAATCAAGCCCAGAATTTGACCTTAAACGGGGTTTGCCCCCGGTCACGTCACTTTCCACGATAGAGCGCCAAGGTGTTTTGACTGCGAACGGGCAGTCGGTCAGCACCGTTCGGGCAGCCAAGCCAACCTGTTCCCTCTCTTACACATACACTCTCTCTACTCTCTGCACGCCTGACTCGAAAAAGGCGAAAAAAAAAAAAAAAGAAAAACAAAAGAAATAAAGAAAGATAGATAACAATCCCACAAACACACTGAGCTCCAGAGAGAAGAGAGAGAGTAAAAGGGCAAGTTTGGCGAAAAGGGTAGCAGAGAAAGAATCGAAATTTAAAGAAGAATAAAATTGTTTGAAAATGGGGTTTGATTTTTAATTGGTTATTGTTGTTCTTCTTCTGTTTTGGGGTACTGGGTGAGATGAGATCGAACTTTTGGTTCTGATTCAGCTGGGTTTGTGTCCTTTTTTTTAGTGTTTTTTTTCTTTAATTGTGTTAGGTAAAAAGTTGGGATTTTGAGGTGTTTGAGATTTGTGGGATAGGGTTTTTGGTAATTTGTATTGGGTGGAGGGGAGGTTGGGGTCTGCGAATTTTCTGTGATGGTGTGTTTGGGAGTGAAGTACCATTTGGATCTAAGATTTTTGGTCACTTAGAACACACAAAAAATAAGGGAGATGGAGAAAAAGGAGAGAAAGTTTGGGTCTTCATTTTGCCTTTGGTTGGTTTTGGTGGCACATCGCTTATGGATGATGATGAGCATGGTATCTGCTAACATGGAAGGTATGTATGTGTACATACATGTGACTGTTGTTGGTGGTCTTTTTGTGCGTGTGTGAGTGTGTGTGTGTGTTTTCCATTTTTGATCTCGGTTTGTTTGTAATCTGAAATGGGATTTTTGTTCTTTTGGAATTTTATTTGGAGTCAGGGAAAATGAGGAAATGGGTAGGCTTAATTAAGTTATGTTGGTGTTGAAATAAATACTCTTGATGTTTTAGAAAGTGTTACTTCTTTATGCTGCTTTACTTTTGTAAAAGAAAGTTGCTGGAGTACTTGTGAATGCTAGGGATGCTGATCATTTGGTGTACATCCAGTTTCAGAAGTTAATGTATAGTTGGAATTATCTCAACATAATGTTTCTTGTTTATTTATTTAGATCTTTTTTTTTTTTTTGTTTTTTTCTAAGTCCCATTGTTTGATTCCCCAAATGCGACTTTTCAATGGTTTGGAGTCGTACATCAGTATAGAGTGTGGATTTTATTAGACATTGAGTTGATAGTGGTTTGGTGCATTCCGATTGCTTCTTTTTGGTGCTGACTTAGTTTCATATATGTATATTTGTATGCTTGATTAGATAGTACTTGAAATTCTAAAAATTTCTTTTTCTACCGGTTGACTTTCATGAATACCACTATGTTTTCATATTTTGGCCATAAGAAGACACTTCTGTTTTATGTCAACTACATTTCAATTTGAGAAACTTACTATCTCTTACTTTCATCACTGTGTAATAAAGTTTCTATGCATTCTGATCTCATCTGTTTATTACGCAAATTGAAGTCTGTGTGTGTGTGCGCACGCGCGCATATTCTCTCTTCAAATATTTATTCTTTGCAACTAGAATCTTATTTTTATTTATTTATTTTTGCACTTTGAAACAGGTGATGCCTTGCACAGCTTGAGGGCCAATTTACAGGACCCCAATAACGTTCTGCAGAGCTGGGATCCGACTCTTGTAAACCCATGCACATGGTTCCATGTTACGTGCAACAATGATAACAGTGTCATAAGAGTGTGAGTGTCTGACATTACGCTACCCTATCAATGCATGCTCGTGGGCTACGTTTAGGAATTGTGGTATTGCTTTTTCTTTTTTGGCTAAAAGTGCATCTCATGCAGTGATCTAGGAAATGCTGCTTTGTCGGGTCAACTCGTCCCGCAGCTTGGCCTGCTCAAGAATTTACAATATCTGTAAGACAATCTTGAACTTTGAATTTTCTTATGCAGTTCAGTTTGTTTATCTTAATCTTGTTCTCTTGTATTCACCCTTTTTTTCCCTCAGTTATTTGGTTCTCTTATATTTTTGTACTGTTGTCCCTGGATCAGTAATCTCTATTTGGCTGGTTGAGGTTAATCTTTGGTTTGAAAATAAGATCGTATGAACTAGCATTTTTGGACTGGGACATCAATACTATCACCCCAAATTTTTGGTTTTTTTTTTTTTGGGAAGAAAAGAACTTTGAAAGTGCAATGAATGCAATGCAGGGGAAAACACACACACACACACACACACGCGTAGAAAGACCAAAAAAAAAAAAAAAGAAGCACTTTGTGCGATTAAATTGGCCTGTTTAAACATAAAATAATTGGGAGGAATATTAGGTTGACAATATGGGATATCTTAAAGGACACATCCACTTTCTCCTTTCACATTCTTTTAGTTAAGAACAATGTCTTTGGCATGGAGTATAGAAAAAAGAACTCAAACCTTCAAGCATTTCGATTTTACTTTGGTGAAGCAATTCACTTTAGATTGTCATTTCCATAATGGTAGTTTTGGGTCTTTAAGCATTGATGCTTATATCTCCTAGCATTGTACAGTATGATTAGCTTCTTAATCTTATAATTTATCCCTTTTAACGTTGTATGACAGGGAACTTTACAGTAACTACATTAGTGGAGCAATTCCTAGTGACTTGGGGAATTTGACCAGCTTAGTGAGCTTGGATCTTTACTTGAATAATTTCACTGGTCCTATCCCAGACACTTTGGGCAAGTTGTCAAAACTGAGATTTCTGTGAGTATTCTTATTCTTCACCTTTTTTTCCTTTGGTTTTCTATGATGCCACACTTGGAGTTTTTCTATTGAAAATGATGGATTGGTACTTATCCTAAACCTACATATCAATCACATCATTCCCAAAGGTTGACGAGTGAAGGGGGTCCAACTTCAACATTATGCATGCTTAGGGGTTTTAGGATCTTAAAAAACTTGACAGTTTAATATAAGAAATCTGAATAAGTTATCTGCAATTTAACATACAAAAGTAAGATATGATAAATAAGAGGAGCAACACTACTTTGAAGTTTATGATGAAAAAACATTGAAAGTGTTTTTCTATAGTTTACTTTCCATATGTAATGGAGACTTTTAAAATTCAAATCTCACTCCTCTAGGCATTGTTGGGGACTGAATGAGATTTTATACATCTTTCTGTAAAAGCATATAGCCAAATGAAATAAATCTATTGGTCATATGCATGTCTTAAACATATTACATTTCAAACCGCACTGTTCATTTTTGTTTGCTGCATATGCATAGGCCCACTTTTTAAGTTTAGTTATCTTTCTTTATTGGTTTTAGGTCTTAACACTATTTCTTGAAATGTTTGTGTAAGGATAGCCGGCTTAATAACAACAGCTTGTCAGGTCCAATTCCTATGTCACTGACCAACATCTCCTCACTGCAAGTATTGTAAGTGACTAGTTTCTCTTAATATTCTTCCCCTCTCTCATATACACTCTTATCCTAACTACAAGTTTTGTTTTGAATTTGCAATGCCAACTGCAGGGATCTGTCAAATAACCATCTCTCTGGAACAGTTCCAGACAATGGCTCTTTTTCCTTATTTACTCCTATCAGGTTTATAGCCTATTGGAATTTCCTCACCTTCACAACCACCCCGACAGTTTTAACTTTTTTAATCATCTTGCTGTTTTCCATTTTTGCAGTTTTGCTAACAACTTGGATCTTTGTGGCCCAGTTACTGGGCGCCCTTGCCCAGGATCACCCCCGTTTTCTCCTCCTCCACCTTTTGTCCCACCACCCCCAATTTCAACACCAGGTGATCTTTCTATTGTTGTCTAATTGGAATTTGAAATTCGAAGATGACTAAAAAAATTAATGCTTCTCATGCTTCTAGCTTGAAGCATGACAGGAATGCAAATTGCTTTCCCAGAGAGCGGCTAAACTTTCTTGGTAGATTTTTGAAAATGGAGCTCTTTTTTGATAAAAGGTGTTTATAACAAGTCTATGTTATTCGAACCTTTAATTGGAAATAAATCAAGCAGGAAAAAATAGAAAGATCTTAGAAACAGGCTATCTATGCTTTTTTCCTTTATTATAAGCAAATACACTGAACACAGGCATGTTCATTTTTTATTTCCTTCCTGCATCTTGGAGGGAAATTACATTTTACCTTCAGCTCTTTTTCTGTAGTGCTTTTTCTTGCAGTACCATAGTCCAGAGATGAAATGGATTTTTGTCATCCTTTCTGAATGTTGAAGTTGGTGATTTTTTGGCAAGTGGCAGCTTCTATTCGGTCAATTAAATTTAAATGTATCACATTTTACTGTTCTTTATGCCATTTCAGGAGGGAATAGTGCAACTGGAGCTATTGCTGGTGGAGTTGCTGCTGGTGCTGCTTTACTATTTGCTGCACCTGCTATTGCGTTTGCATGGTGGCGTCGAAGGAAACCGCAAGAATTCTTTTTTGATGTACCTGGTATGTGATTTGACTTAAAAATAAACGCTTGGTTTAAGTTCAAAAAATAAATTGGCACTGATTTACGGCTCTTTGCAGCCGAGGAGGATCCTGAAGTCCATCTGGGGCAGCTCAAGAGATTTTCGCTGCGAGAGTTGCAAGTTGCAACAGATAGTTTTAGCAACAAAAACATTCTGGGTCGTGGTGGGTTTGGTAAGGTCTACAAAGGTCGTCTTGCTGATGGCTCATTGGTTGCTGTAAAAAGGTTAAAAGAAGAGCGCACGCCTGGTGGAGAGTTGCAGTTTCAAACAGAAGTTGAGATGATCAGCATGGCCGTGCATCGTAATCTCCTACGGCTACGTGGGTTTTGTATGACACCTACTGAACGATTACTTGTCTATCCCTACATGGCTAACGGAAGTGTTGCGTCGTGCCTTAGAGGTAGAGCTTCTTGGTGTTTCTTATAATTCATGATAAAATACTTGCTGTTTTTTCAGGGGCAGACTTTGCATTTCTTTACAATTCCTCTTCTCATGTGCATGGCCTTTACTACGTGTCATAGTATTAACATGTTGTATGTCCATATGATCTCTTAAATTTGAGTCTCTTTGGAAAATATTATACAATTACACAACTTTGTAAAGGAGAATAATAACTTTCTAATTTTTCTAATTTGCTTTGTGGATTATTGTAGAACGGCCAGTGAACCAACCACCTCTTGATTGGCCTACTCGGAAGCGAATAGCATTGGGATCTGCTAGAGGTCTTTCTTATTTGCATGACCATTGTGACCCAAAAATTATTCACCGTGACGTGAAGGCTGCAAATATTCTGTTGGATGAAGAATTTGAGGCGGTCGTAGGAGACTTTGGGTTGGCTAAACTTATGGACTACAAGGACACCCATGTTACAACTGCTGTACGTGGTACAATTGGGCATATTGCTCCAGAGTACCTCTCTACTGGGAAGTCATCTGAGAAAACTGATGTTTTCGGCTATGGGATCATGCTTTTGGAGCTAATCACTGGGCAGAGGGCTTTTGATCTTGCTCGGCTTGCAAATGATGATGATGTCATGTTGCTTGACTGGGTATGTTGTTGTTGTGCATTGCTGTGTTTATTGATATGATTTACTTGCATACCCTCTTTTTTCTTTCTAGGTCTATTATTAATGCCCTTCCATGATTTGTCGGATCATAGGGTGTGTAGTCGTCCCGCAGACGATATTTCTTCTTGGCTTATTTAATACATGCCATGTTTACAAGCTTAGAGACTAATGAGATCTGTCTCTGATAGGGGAGATTAGACTGGAATATGAAACTTGAGAGGTTGAATCAAAGAAAAAAAAAAGAAAACAAAAACAAAGGACTCGTAATATTGGATTTTTTGTTTGGCTTCATTTGTTCAATTATATGTGTGCATGTGATGTTTTCTCCGACTTGTTTTTTATTACAATTTTGCAACTTCCAAAAAATGATGTGATCTTGTGCTTTCTCAGGTGAAAGGACTACTGAAAGAGAAGAAATTAGAGATGCTGGTTGATCCTGATCTTCAGAACAACTACGTAGAAGCTGAGGTGGAGCAGCTAATTCAGGTCGCGCTGCTCTGCACCCAAGGCTCTCCCATGGAACGCCCGAAGATGTCGGAAGTGGTGAGAATGCTCGAAGGCGATGGCTTGGCTGAGAGATGGGATGAATGGCAAAAGGTGGAAGTACTCCGCCAAGAAGTGGAACTTGCTCCTCATCCGAACTCTGATTGGATCGTAGACTCAACAGAGAACTTGCATGCAGTGGAGTTATCCGGTCCAAGGTGACCCTGGCTGGCATAGTAGAAGTGGAAAAAAGGGAATTACTTACAACTTATTTTTTAATCATAGTAGTTTTCTTTTTCTTTTTTTTTTGTCTTTTTTTTTTAATGACCATAATCTGATCAATGTCTCTTGTAAGTTCCATTCTGCATTGTATTCGTTATATATTTGTGCATATGAGTCGCATTGGTAAGGTGCAATTTGTATTGTCTGCCGCAGTTTGATTAAGCCCTTGATGATCTTATTTTTATATATAAAGCTGTGGCAGTTTGAATTTAGTCCATTGCTCTATCTAATTCTCACGCACTTTGTGTATATATAGAGAACTGTTGAGCAATCCTTGCCAAGCCAGTGTTATGGTATTATCCAAGCTTGGTTATTATGAAGACAAGCATTTGGCCTACAGAATTGAGTTAAAGGTGTCAAGAAGTTTGGTTCTTTTGGTAAAAGGAATGACGCTCTAGTCAACTAGGATGCATTTTAGATTTCTCACCGTGTTTAATAATTTGAGCAATGCCATTCGGTTCCGCACGAAGTTGTCTTGGGCCTGCTCTGGTTGAATATAGCCTTGCATTTCTTGTGGAGCCCTAGAAGGTGAACTTCTAATAGTCGCATTTGTCCTTTTTTTTTTTTTTGCTGAAAAGGTGTTATGGTGGTTGACTTCACTCTTCTTTGAAATGGAGTGGATGACTTTAACATGATGATAACTACATTGAATTTGAGTACATTAATAATGTGAGATCCAGTTCAAAAATACCCTCCCTTGAAAAGTAAAAAAAGCGACTCTTGCAAAAGTGCATTTCCTATGGCATAGATTATTTTGATACCATAACCAGGGAAGTGCCATACATCTCTAAGCATTTTCTATCGCTTCTATCCACTAAAAGCTCAATTACCGTCTATCATTGTTGACACTTCATTGTGTCGCACAACAATTATAGGGATATGTTTAAAACCGTGTGGTGTTTGGCAATTAGGGTTTTACACCATTTTTTCAGTTATAAATAATGTAAAGCTCTCGTATGTTACAGCAACAATAAAAAAATCGCTTGTTGTTTAAAGCTCTCATATGCTACAATAAAAATAGTTCTAATCAACGGTTCTCGTCACCTTACGAAATACTCTAAAATCCCACTGCTCATCACCTTACCAAATACTCTAGAATCCCACTGCCCCGCTAGGAAGTTAATGCCCAACTACTGAATTATATATGCGTCTTCTTCAAGAAGTCAGCGCAACGCCATTAATCTAATCTTCATTATTTTTCATCCTCTCAAATCCAAATCAGGAATCGGATATACTGTTTACGATTAACGCGTAATATCAATTGAAATATAGAAGTGCAACTATCACTGTATATTTACTAGGTTTCTCTCTCTCTTAATTTTACCATTGCATATTAGGTGCAACCCAAAGCTCGGGTGGATGTGGTAAATAACATTTATATTATGGGACAAAAGTCAAGGGCTGGAATTTTAGATGAAATAGTAATTAAAAGTAAATTTGAATTTATTGGATTTTCCCACAACAAATTTAGTAAAACAAGATTTCTCAAGAAATATCCGCATTTACCACATGTATAAAATTGATAAGTTGAGATTTATCTGATTTACAACATGACTAAAGATTAGAATGGACCATGGCTTCGAATTATGACAATTTGAATATTTTGGTTTAAAATGTAATATTTTAAAAGTATGGTTTAAATTGCAATCCAAACTAGTATTTAGATATACAGTTAAATTTTTTTTTTTTAACAGGAATAAAATCTGAATCTATCCATTTTCGGATCAAAAGTAGCAGGAAAATGGCTTGTGTTGTGAGGGGCGTAAGAAAGACAAAATGGAAAAAGACAAGTAGATTTGATAAATATAAATATAAATATATATATGTATACATGTAAAAATAAAAAAAAGATCTGAAATAACAAAAAAATCAGATTGTCTTACCCGGCTTACATTTGTTTTTATTTTTTATTTTTTAAACCATTTTATCGTTTTTGAAACCGTGATTTTTATGTTATATTTTGTCTTAAAATAGACAGTTTAATGACAAAGTGATGAAAATTGTATATGTTCAAAATCTTAAGAGTAGTTGGATGTCTAAAACTAAATGATCAAACGCCAGGTGCCAAGGTTAGACAACATTAGGCGATTATGTAAATAACCCTAACTTTGATTATATATATTTGTTGTTGTCTTGTTGATTTCTAGTTGTTGCCTTGTTGGGGGGCTAGTTTACGTGGAATTCTGTTGAGTTGATTCATTTATGTTGTGCTATGTGTTGATTTATGTTAAATTATGCATGTGATTTTACTCTTTAGCTAATTTGAAATTATTGGGATTATTATGAGACTGGTTTATGACATGATTTTATGAATTTTAGTTGTATTGTCTAGCTTTGATGCCCATTAAAAACACACACACAAGCTGATTGGAAAAATTAATAAAACTTTTTTAAAATCTAAAATCAAACACTAATTGTGATTGGGCTTAGAGTTCAAACTTGTTGAAACCATGAACGAAAACATCACCTCGAGTTTTACTCGAATTTATCCTATGACTAATTTGTAAGGCCTCAACCCCTGTCGGCCCACCTAGTGGGATTAGGAATAGTCAATTAGTACCAACACTTGAACCCAAGACCTCTTTGCTTATAAGGTTCTTCAGTCAAATGTTGGTATCAATTTGTCAATTGGTACCAACATTTGACGTAAGAACCTTTTGGGTTCAAGTGTTGGCGACAGTACGTACGAGTATACAACAATGATAAATTGTAGTATACCCAAGTACTTCGATAATAAATCATAATATTGTTAAAAACAACCTTGCATCTTCGGTCGCCGTGAACGGCCACAGAGGTGTATGTCCTCCTTTCACAAACGTCGACTTCCTTGATCTGCAACCCCCACTCGCGAAAGATGTCTTGATCATGACGACTCCAACGAAGGTGGCGGTTCTGCTCCTTAACTCTGGGCATAAGTGGGGGGCTAAATTAGAAGAACAAAAGTTGGGACAAAACTTTTGTTGTGGGCTTAGAACAAGCCAACCAGCCCAATTTACTAATGCTTTTAGTCATCAAACTCGTTTTTACCAATCAAATCTTCTTTTAGTATTTTGCAGTCAATATGTTGTTTAGCTGCATAAAGATTCAAAACTGGATTATAGCTACAATTTTAAACATAAACATCTTGAAGGCCCAAATACGACATTAGCTGGTAAATGGTAAATGCGTATGAACATCTTGGTTTCTCTAGTTTTCTTGAGTTATGTAAGTTCACTCTCAGTGTACATTAAAAATGAACTCTAGCTCCAAGTTCATTTTTTCTACCAAAAAGAAAAAAAAAGGTTCATATTCTAAAAAAAAATTTTCTGGATTGGAACCAAGGCACCAGGCCTATACGGTTTTTATGCCATCTTGTTCCAAAAGAATTGGGATATTGTTGGTCCAGAATTTACAGCGGTTTGTATCCTAAATCATGGCCAGTCGATTGAAGCACTCGATGCTGTTATCGTGGTACTCATACTGAAAATCAAAGGTGCTTGAAACGTTTTGGATTTTAGGTACCAATAAGTTTGTGTAATGTATCCTACAAGGCAGTTTCCAAGACCTTCGCAAATCGATTGAAGAGTATGCTACCAAGTATTGCGCCTAAGGAGCAGGGTACTTCTGTTCCTGGAAGGCTCATCACAAATAATATTTTGGTTGCTTTTGAGGTCTTGTACATTATGAGGCCGACGTCGGGGGAAGGATGGGTGGAAAGGCCTTAAGCTTCATATGAGTAAGGCCTACGACCGTGTGGAGTGGGATTTTTTACAAGCTATGATGTTTAAGATAAGCTTGGCGGAGAAATAGATCAGCTTAATGATGAACTATATCACGACGTCTTGTTTGTCATTTATTGTCAATGGGGAACTGGTTGGGAACGTCAAAATACAGCCGAGGACAACGTCAAGCTGTCTCATTTTCTGTATGTATTTCTTTTATGCGTGGAAGGGATTACGATGTCTATTAGATGAGCTGAGGAGTAAGGAGAAATTCATGGAATTCGAGTGGCTCATGGGGCTCCAAGTGTGAATTACGTTCTTTTTTTCTAATGATTCTATAGTTTTTGGGTGGGCTAGTTGTGATTAGCCTGGAGTGGTTATGAGTATTTTGGAGGCATATTCTATGTAAGGCTGACCATTTCGGACATAACATGATGACAAGATACGAAAACTATACTAGATAAATGAGTTTGGATCACAAGTTTATTAATTGGGCCGTAAAGAGGTTGGCATGAATAACATGAAATAAACGGGCTGGATTTGTACAAATACGTTTAATATGTTTAAATAAATAGGCTATTGACGTGTCGACACAACACAACTCAAATCCGCTTGTTTGTGACACATATAAACTAAAAAGAACCCCACATGGAGAAGAAACTAGTATTTCACACAAATTGCACTCTATATAACAACTTGGGCTTGAAGGTTTACATTCAACTACTCATAAAAGTTATAAAAGCCTAAAATGGCCCCGCATCCCCCCCCCCTGATAACTCTAGTTTAGAGAGTTATTTGGCCACTTTTAATTAATAAATACTACTATATTTTTGAGAAAAATTACATGAAACATCCAACTTTTTCATAAAAGCATGATTTTATTGATGTAGGTTGAGGAAAGAAAGAAAACAAAACAAAAGGGAGCAAAAGCACAAGAAATCCGAGACCAACCTTGTTGGCAGAGCTGAAGCGCCGCGGCGCCCAAAGAGCAGCGCCGCGGCGCCCAAGGGAAGTGCAAGAACGCTTTGCAGAAACTCAGCGCCGCGGCGCTGGGGAAGGAGCGCCGCGACGCTACGGCGAAAAAGAAGAGAAAAACAGAGAAGAAGCGCCGCAGCGCTGGAAGAGAAGGGCCGCGGCGCCAGAGTGATCCTGAACCACGATTTTTGGACGCAAAACAAAGGATTTGTTAACTTAAGAGTAGTATAAATAGAATAGTATGGGGTAGTTAGGTTATCAGTTAATTTTGGAGAGCGTTGTTTATTTTTCTAAGGAGCCGTCAAGCATTCCGGAGTAAGAAGTGAAGAATTGGTGACAGAATTTCTTGCTCTCTTAACTCTTGATGTTTGATTCAATTAAATTTTCAGATTTTATTTCTTTTTCAATTATGTTCTAATTTTCTTAGTTAGGGCTATGATGTAACCTAATCATGACGATGTGAATTTCATATTTATGCACCATAATTGGTTTTATTCATGTGAGTTATGTGTTATTATGTTTAATGCCTTTTAAATGATTAGCTACCATTTAAATGATCTGATGTGCATGTTCAAAACTGAGAAGGGAGAATTATGCAAATGCTTCATCTAACATATAACCATGAATTAAATATGGATAGAGATATACCATATTATTTGTGTGGCTTCATTTGGAAAGTTCATGAATCCTAATGCATTCTGATTTATTTAAATTCACATAGAGATATAGTGAGTTAATAAACTGAGTAGGTTTGCTATACCTAGAGATAGGATAGTAAATAATTTAGGAATTTCCGTCATCACATGTGTATTATTGATTGGGTTGCATGATTTTATGAAATTCATGTCTAGTGATTATGGTGAAATCAAATGCCTTAACGCCTTGTCTTATCGAAGTATCTTTTAAAATTGATTGTAATTCTTATTCTTAATTTAGTACTTTAGTTCAGTAATTTATTCAATCACAACCTCATATGATCAACTAGATAAACCTTAGAGTTAATCCAATTTTAGTACTTAGTTAGATTATTATACAACAGTCCCTGTGAGACGATACTCTTACTCACTATTGTATTACTTGATCGATAACGTGCACTTGCGTTAGTGGATTTTACCGAACAAGTTTTTGGCGCCGTTGCCGGGGACTACTTGTTTAATACTAATTAATATTAATACCGGATAACCCTTGATTTAATCTAGTTTCTTTTATTTTGTTCATTTTTAGGAGTGTGTTGGTGTATGAGAAGAACTAAACAAGGGGAACTTGTTAAGTTTGATTCAGAAATCGAGCGTACTTTCAAAAGACTGTTAAGAGAACAGAGAAATCACACTGAGAAAATGGCGGATGCAGGTGAAGCTGAAAACCCTCGCCGACTTTTGAGAGATTATGCAGCACCAACTGTTCAAGGTGCCACTTCAAGCATTAGGAGGCCAGCTATTCAAGCAAACAACTTTGAGATCAAGCCATCTCTCATCCAAATGATTCAACAATTGGTGCAATTTAGTGGGCTACCTTGTGATGATCCAAACGCCCACATTGATGCATTTCTCGAAATCTGTGACACTATTAAATTTAATGGAGTGTCAGATGATGCAGTTAGACTGAGATTGTTCCCATTCTCGCTGAGGGATAAAGCCAAGAATTGGCTCACATCTCTTCCTGCAAGATCAATCACCACCTGGGATACTATGGCCCAAAAATTCCTCGGTAAGTTTTTCCCTCCAGCAAAGTCTGCAAAAATGCGTAACGATATCACTAATTTCTTGCAGATGGATAATGAGTCGTTATACGAAGCATGGGAAAGATTCAAGGAGCTGCTAAGGAGGTGCCCACATCATGGATTACCAGTCTGGATGCAGGTACAAACTTTTTATAATGGGTCTAGTGCAAGTATCCGGGCTACTATTGATGCAGCTGCAGGTGGGACATTAAATAATAAAACACCTGAGGAGGCTTTTGATCTAATAGAAGAGATGGCATCAAACAACTATCAGTGGCCTACTGAAAGGCTACAAACTAGGAGAACGGCAGGAGTTCATGAAGTGGATGCATTATCTGCACTCACAGCTCAATTTGAAGCACTTAACAGAAAGATAGACCATATGAGTGCTTCAGCTATGAAAATTCAGAATGCCGTATGTGAATTTTGTGGTGGAGGACATGCCAGCAATGAATGCCAGGTAGGTAACAATTTTGCTCAACCTTCTGAAAATGCTAATTTTGTTGGAAATTTTAACAGGTCACAAAATAATCCTTATTCCAACACTTACAACCCGGGGTGGCGAAATCATCCGAATTTTTCATGGGGCAATCAATATGCGATGAGACCACCACTAGGATTCAAGCAACAGGAGGAGAAAAAGCCGAATCTGGAAGATATTGTTGCTAAGCTGGCGACCTCTACTCAAGATTTCATGAAGAGTACAGATGCAAGACTCCAGAATCAAGAGTCATCTATCAGAAATCTGGAAATGCAAATAGGACAGATGGCTAATATGATCTCAGGTAGACCACTAGGGTTCTTTGCCAAGCAACACAGAAAAGAATCCTATTGAGAACATAAAGGCAATTACTTTGAGAAGTGGCAAACAATTGGGACAAGAGGATGCTAAACAGGAGGTCAACATTGAACAAGAAGAAGAGAGTAATGAGCAATCCAAGGAAACATGCAAGAGCAAGCTTTTTCCTGATGATCCCAAGCCCTATAGTGCCTCCCATCCCATTCCCTCAACGACTCCAGCAGCACAAATTAGATAAGCAATTTTCTAAATTTCTTGAGGTGTTTAAAAAATTGCATATTAACATTCCTTTTGCAGATGCCTTAGCCCAGATGCCTAGCTATGCAAAATTCTTGAAGGAGATTTTGGCCAACAAAAGGAAGCTGGAGGATTATGAAACAGTAAAATTGAATGAGGAATGTTCAGCCATTCTGCAGAATAAGTTGCCACCTAAACTAAAAGATCCAGGGAGTTTTACTATTCCTTGTACTATTGGTGACTCTTATTTCGAAAAAGCATTATGTGATTTAGGGGCTAGTATCAATTTAATGCCTTTTTCTGTTTTTAAGAAATTAGGTTTGGGAGAGGTTAAAGCAACCACAGTGTCACTTCAACTAGCAGACCGAACAATTAAGCACCCAAGAGGTATTGTGGAAGATGTACTAGTAAAGGTTGACAAGTTTATTTTTCCTGCAGATTTCATTGTTCTAGAAATGGAGGAAGATCATGAGGTTCCGCTCATTTTAGGCCGTCCTTTTCTAGCTACTGGAAGAACCTTGATAGATGTGCAACAAGGAAAATTAATTCTCAGGGTTCAAGATGATCATGTCACCTTTAATGTGTTTGAAGCAATGAAATATCCCTCAACTGATGATTCTTGCTTTAGAATTGACACCATTGATAAACTGGTATCTAAGATTTTTCAGGAAGATGTTTTCAAGGATCCGCTTGAAGCTTGTCTAACCCAATCTACTGGTACGGATGTTGAGAATGAGGAAATAAGGGAATATGTAGAATTTATGGAGGCAAATCCACCAATTCCGAGGCATAAGGCATTGCAACTTGAAGAAGTGGGACAGTCCATCACAAGGCCTAAGCCATCAATTGAAGAGCCTCCTATTCTTGAACTTAAACCCTTACCTTCTCATTTAAAATATGCATATTTAGATGGCAATTCCTCACTACCTGTAATTATTTCTTCTTCTTTGACAGATCTTATGGAGGAAAAACTGCTTAGGGTGTTAAGAGAGCACAAAGGCGCAATTGGATGGAAGATTGCAGACATCAAGGGAATAAGCCCCTCCATTTGCATGCACAAAATTCTTATGGAGGAGAAATACAAGCCCACCATTCAACCCCAAAGGCGTCTGAATCCAAAAATGCAAGAAGTGGTGAAAGCTGAGGTTATCAAACTATTAGATGCCGGGATCATCTATCCTATATCTGATAGTTCATGGGTAAGTCCTGTGCAAGTTGTGCCGAAGAAAGGAGGTATGACTGTTCAAAAGAATGACAATAATGAGTTAATTCCAGCTAGAACAGTTACTGGGTGGCGTGTTTGTATGGATTATAGGAAATTAAATGACGTCACTAGAAAAGATCATTTTCCTTTACCATTTATTGATCAAATGTTGGAAAGACTTGCAGGACATCAATTCTATTGTTTTCTAGATGGATATTCAGGGTATAATCAAATCCCTATTGCACCCGAGGATCAAGAAAAGACCACATTCACTTGTCCCTATGGCACTTTTGCATATAGAAGGATGCCATTTGGTCTTTGTAATGCACCGGCAACTTTTCAGCATTGAAGGGATTGTGTTTGGACACAAAATCTCCAAAGACGGTATAGAAGTTGATAGAGCCAAAGTGGAGGTTATTGCAAAATTGCCTCCACCCACATCTGTCAAACTCGTTCGCGGATTCTTGGGGCATGCTGGATTTTATAGGCGATTTATAAAAGATTTTTCAAAAATTGCTAGACCTTTGTCTAACTTGTTGGTTAAAGATGCCCCGTTTGTGTTTTCTGATGAATGCTTGCAGGCCTTTAACACTTTGAAAGAAAAGCTTGTGTCAGCACCTATCATGGCAGCGCCTGATTGGGATTTACCTTTTGAGCTCATGTGTGATGCAAGTGATTCAGCAGTTGGAGCAGTGCTGGGCCAACGAAAGAACAAAATTTTTCAAACTATATATTACGCTAGTCGAACCTTGTCGGGAGCACAACTGAATTACACAACTACAGAAAAGGAACTTCTGGCGGTAGTTTTTGCTTTTGATAAATTTCGTTCGTATTTGATTGGTTCAAAAGTAGTTGTTTACTCTGATCATTCTGCTCTGAAATACTTACTTGAAAAGAAGGAATCCAAGCCCAGGTTAATCAGGTGGATATTGTTGCTTCAAGAGTTTGATTTGGAGATCAAGGATAAAAAGGGAACTGAGAACCTAGTTGCAGATCACTTATCCAGAATTCCCAATCATGATGAAGTGGGCAGCCCAATTCTGGAGGAATTCCCTGATGAGCAGGTATTCTCTATCAAATCCCCACGAGTCCCCTGGTATGCTGATTTGGTAAATTTTTTAGCAAGTAATGTTCTACCCCCTAATTTGTCATATCAACAAAAGAAAAAATTCTTTTCTGATGTTAAACACTATTTTTGGGAAGACCCTTTCTTGTTTAAAATTTGTGCAGATCAGGTGATAAGAAGATGTGTTTCTGAGGACGAAATGGTAAGCATTTTACAACTTTGTCATGATGGGGAGGCTGGTGGTCATTTTAGTGGTTCTAAAACTGCTGCTAAAGTATTACAATCAGGTTTCTATTGGCCCACACTTTTTAAAGATGCACATTTCTATGTAGCCTCATGTGATCGATGTCAAAGAATGGGAAATATTTCTAGGAAAAATGAGATGCCTTTAAACAACATTCTTGTGTGTGAACTATTTGATGTTTGGGGTATTGATTTCATGGGACCATTTCCACCTTCATTTGGGAATGAATACATTTTAGTAGCCGTTGAGTACGTATCTAAGTGGGTAGAAGCAGCTGCTGTACCAACAAATAACACTATGGTCGTAGTCAAATTTCTAAAAAAGAACATTTTTTCCCGATTTGGCACCCCTAGGGCAATCATAAGTGATCAAGGGTCGCATTTCAGTAGTAAGCAATTTGAGGCACTCTTGGGAAAATATGGGGTTAGACATAAGGTGGCACTAGCATATCATCCTCAGACTAGTGGTCAAGTGGAAATTTCAAATAGGGAAATCAAGAGGATTTTGGAGAAGACAGTAAATGCCTCTAGGAAGGATTGGTCTATTAAGTTAGATGATGCACTTTGGGCATATAGGACTGCATTCAAAACTCCCATCGGGATGTCCCCTTTCAGGCTAGTTTTTGGAAAAGCATGTCACCTGCCAGTGGAACTAGAACATAAGGCTTATTGGGCAACTAAATGTTTGAATTTTGATGCGCAGTTGACAGGTGAGGCTAGGTTGCTGCAACTAAATGAGCTGGATGAATTTCGGCTTGATGCTTATGAGAATGCAAAGCTTTACAAGGAGAAAACGAAAAGATGGCATGATAAGCACATTCTCATAAAAGAATTTGTAGTTGGTCAACAGGTCTAGTTCTATAACTCTCGCCTTAAATTGTTTCCAGGTAAGCTGAAATCTAGGTGGTCAGGACCATTTACAGTAACACAAGTCTTTCCATCTGGAGCAATAGAGGTGGCACTATGATACCTAAAGGCAAATTTAAGGTCAATGGTCAGCGCTTGAAGCCCTACTTTGGAGGTGGAGTTAACAGGAATAAAACCACCATCGAATTACAAGCTCCTACCAAGTGACATTGAGACAGTCTGGCTGAAGACAATAAAGCAAGCGCTTCTTGGGAGGCAACCCAAGCATTTTCTTATTTATCATGTTCAAAATAAAAAAAAAAAAATAATAATAAAAATAATAATAATAATAAATAAATAATTTAGGTTATTTTTGTTTAACATTATCATTTTGTTTTGCAGGAGTCGAAGTCAATAAGGAGCATCAAAACAAAAATTGCTGGTGAACTGTTTGTTTTGGCAGAGTCCAAGCGCCGCAGCCCTCAATTGAGAGCGCCGCGGCGCTGTTTTGGAGAATGAAAATCTCGTTGGCAGAAGGAAAGCGCCGCGGTGCTATAACATCAGCGCCGCGGCGCCATGAAAAAAAAAAAAAGGCAGAACGACAGCGCCGCAGCGCTGGAATTCAAGCACCGCGGCGCTGTGTGCGTGATTCCGAAAAAAAAAAAAGGGTGGCTTTAAACCGAACAATCCCTCTTTCTTTCCCTCATTCCCACCATTTACTTTCTCTCTCTTTGTGGCTGCCATCTCCTTTCAGTTCGTCTTTCTCTTCAAATCACTTCTCGGAGTTCCCATGGCTGCACAAGTTCAATTGGCCTCATTTGTTATTCAGGGGGTTTCCTTACCTTTTCTTCTTTATTTATACATTGAGGGCAATGCTTTATTTAGTTTGGGGGGGGAAACAAAAATTTTTGTTTGTTAAAACTTGTGTTCACCTTTTTTTTTGAAACTTGAAGTGATACATTCCTGCATTGATGAATCTGGATATGATTGAATCCTTTATTTGGATGTCTTAAAATTTGTAGGAGGTATGAATTTTGTCTAAACTTGTGATGGATTTGTTGTTTAATTCTAATTCTGAATTTATGATCTATTTCTTGAGCACAAAAATCCTGAATTTTTGAATTGTGTGTATGTCCATTAATGTTCACCCATGTTTTAAAATTCATCTGATTTTCTCTCGAGGCGAAATCCTAGGCTACATCTGACTGAAAACTTGATTTAGGCCATTTTTGGATCGTTTGAGCCGTTCAAGCCAACCTTGGTTAAATATCCCTAGTCACCTTGTTGAGCCTTGATGCATTAACCGTTCTTTATTTTTCACCCACATTTGTTAACCCTAGCCAATCATTTTTACCTTGTCCCACATCCCGTAAACATGTTGATTTCTGAAGAAGGTAAGCGTATTTTGGGAAGTAGAATGGAGCAAGGGAGTTGTTGAGTTGTTTCTTGAAGCATAGAAGTTTTTGAGCCTTACGTTGTATTAATTTTGCTACTTAAGGATCTTATTAGTTTTCATATGATTTTATTCAAAAAAAAAAAAAAAAAAAAAAAAAAAAAACAACAACAACACAAAACCAAAAAAAAAAAAAAGGATGAAACAACAACAGTGAGTGACTAAGAAAATGAAAGTGCATAATTGAGTGCAGTTGAGGGCGATCGAGTGAGTTTGGGGATAGGGTCTAAATTGATCAGAAGTTGGATGGCTTGAAGAGAATGGTAAATGTTGATTGTGCAGTTGAAGTGGTTTAAGGGTATACAACCAAGAGTGATTCTAATTGGAGTCTAGAAATCAACATGGGAGGGGTGAATTGAGCCTAAAATTTACTTTTATCTTACCTCTAGCCCAGCCTGACGTTACAAGCTTAATAAAGCCCTAATGATTTTTAGTTGGATGACTAGCCTACATTAGTGGAGAAAGAAATGAAAGGTGAACCTATGAAACATGTTTCTGTGCACAACTCATCAAAGCTTCTCAGAGTAATGTGGATGTTACTGAACTGCATACAATTTGAAAAGAATGGATAACACACACACACGGGTCATGAAATTAGAATTAGTCTTAACCAGCAAATCGATCTCACTGTTTGGATGGAATTTGTTCTTTTCTGTGAATTGTAAGATGGAAAAATTTTGGAGGACATCTTGAAGGATTTATTGGTCCATGTTTGTGTTACTTCTTGATTTTGCTCGAGGACTAGCAAAAGTTAGTTTGGGGGGTTTTGATAACTCTAGTTTAGAGAGTTATTTGGCCACTTTTAATTAACAAATATTACTATGTTTTTGAGAAAAATTACATGAAACATCCAACTTTTTCATAAAAGCATGATTTTATTGATGTAGGTTGAGGAAAGAAAGAAAACAAAACAAAAGGGAGCAAAAGCACAAGAAATCCGAGACCAACCTTGTTGGCAGAGCTGAAGCCGCGGCACCAAGCGGTGCCCAAGGGAAGTGCAAGAACGCTTTGCAGAAACTCAGCGCCGCGGCTCTGGGGAAGGAGCGCCGCGGCGCTACGGCGAAAAAGAAGAGAAAAACAGAGAAGAAGCGCCGCAGCGCTGGAAGAGAAGGGCCGCGGCGCCAGAGTGATCCTGAACCACGATTTTTGGACGCAAAACAAAGGATTTGTTAACTTAAGAGTAGTATAAATAGAATAGTATGGGGTAGTTAGGTTATCAGTTAATTTTGGAGAGCGTTGTTTATTTTTCTAAGGAGCCGTCAAGCATTCCAGAGTAAGAAGTGAAGAATTGGTGACAGAATTTCTTGCTCTCTTAACTCTTGATGTTTGATTCAATTAAATTTTCAGATTTTATTTCTTTTTCAATTATGTTCTAATTTTCTTAGTTAGGGCTATGATGTAACCTAATCATGACGATGTGAATTTCATATTTATGCACCATAATTGGTTTTATTCATGTGAGTTATGTGTTATTATGTTTAATGCCTTTTAAATGATTAGCTACCATTTAAATGATCTGATGTGCATGTTCAAAACTGAGAAGGGAGAATTATGCAAATGCTTCATCTAACATATAACCATGAATTAAATATGGATAGAGATATACCATATTATTTGTGTGGCTTCATTTGGAAAGTTCATGAATCCTAATGCATTCTGATTTATTTAAATTCACATAGAGATATAGTGAGTTAATAAACTGAGTAGGTTTGCTATACCTAGAGATAGGATAGTAAATAATTTAGGAATTTCCGTCATCACATGTGTATTATTGATTGGGTTGCATAATGTTATGAAATTCATGTCTAGTGATTATGGTGAAATCAAATGCCTTAACGCCTTGTCTTATCGAAGTATCTTTTAAAATTGATTGTAATTTTTATTCTTAATTTAGTACTTTAGTTCAGTAATTTATTCAATCACAACCTCATATGATCAACTAGATAAACCTTAGAGTTAATCCAATTTTAGTACTTAGTTAGATTATTATACAACAGTCCCTGTGAGACGATACTCTTACTCACTATTGTATTACTTGATCGATAACGTGCACTTGCGTTAGTGGATTTTACCGAACACCCCCCCCCCACCCCCCCTTTTTTTTTTTTTTTTTTTTTTTTAAGGCTTTGGCTTTTTTAATAACCATGTTTGAGCTTATTTTTGTAAGAATTTTTAGTTATAGCTTTAAACATTTTATTTTTACAAGAATTTTTAGTTATAGCTTTAAACATTTTATTTATGAGAAATAGTTAATTCATGTATATATTTTTTATTTTAAATAAAATTTAGAATTTTTAGTTAATTTGGCTTTAAATGTGTTATATCTGTGTTTTTATCGTATCAACCCATAATAGCCAATTTAATAATCGTGTTAATTGTGTGTCGTGTAACGTGTACCAGATACGTTTCGTGTTTGTGTTTGAGTTCCTAGCACATTTATTTCTCTAATTCTATGGTGTCAGAGTAGGTGGTCAATTTCTCTAACTCCATGATTAGTTTTAGTCCCAATATGACGGAGGAGATATAGACAGAGATTCAAGAACTATTGGGGTTAGTGGATAGTTGTTTATCGCATGATAAGTATTTGGGTCTTCCATCTTTCATCGGGCAGAATAAGGGAAATTCTTTCAATCTTATTAAAGAGAAGGTTTTCAAGAAGCTGCAATTATGACGAGGGAAGATCTTCTCCATTAGAGGAAGAAAGATTCTACTCAAAGTAGTAGCTCAAGCAACTTCTACATATGCTATGAGTATTTTCAAGATCCTCACTATGAAATTAAAAGTTTCATTTCCGAGAAGCATTGAACTTGAGAAAATGGAATTAAAAATTTTATTAAAAATAAAATATATATTCAATTGTCTTTGGGAGATACAAATAACTAGGCACCTTTTAACCTGGATAGAAATATATATTCAATTGTCTTTGGGAGATACAAATAACTAGGCACCTTTTAACCCTGACAGAAAAGAGTTACAAATATACAAAAATTCATGTCCACGATATTGTTGATATTTCCATGACAATATGCGTATTTTGAAGTCTTGACATAGATATAGAAGGGAAAGATTTTTATTCCAACGTGTCTGTAAAATATCCATAATGTCTATAAATATCCATACCATATGTGAATATCTATTAAAATTAGCATATTTTCAGCAATTTCTACAAAATATCCAAAAAGGCCAAGAAAATTTTCCTTTTTAACATAAATCAATTTTATAGTACTTTTGTTAAATTATTTTTCAATAAAATATGATTAATATTTTGAACCTAAAGACAACAAAAAAGTATTTTTTAAGACTTATTTAGTCTTTAAATAATTTTTACTTTTAAAATGAATAGTTCATGACTTTTCTATAAAGCCCATGTCTTGTTACATGTAGGGTCCATTTGGTTGGATATTTGAATCACAGTTTGAATCATTTTGCTATAGTATTTTCTCTCACAAAAATTTAAATCTTCATTTAAATACTCTACTCAAATACTCAAACCAAACGGGCCCGTAAATGGGTGTAATATATTTTTACTATTTTTGTCTAACTAGTCCAATTATCATTCTTTATATAGCACATAAATTTTGTTACAACTTTGACAACACTGATGATGACGACGATGATAGGGTGGTGATGATAATGATGATAGAAACTATAAAAGACGAGGAAGTACAATGTCCAATCAAATACCCTTGAGTCCATTCACTAGAGAAGAAAAATTTGCTCATACTATACAAGATGAAGATCATGTTTGTAGGGCAACAAGTGAGTGTATTGGGGTAATTATAAAGCAACATATAAGAAGACATGGTGCAACTTAAATGAGTCAAACTAATGAAGATTATGCTGCTTTAAGTTTTGACTCCATAAGCTTCAGAATTAACAAAAATTCTTATGGTTATAATATTCTTTATAATTCTTAAACAGGGATGAGTTCAGAAGTATAAAACCAAGATGACTTCCTTGATATACTTGTGTATCCTCTGTCATAAATTAGTGTTGAGATATCATTACAACTCTATGAAGACTACTCATCAAGTTAGAAAAATCAACAATATCTGAGTTATGGATAAACAGTAGAAAGAGATTAAGAAACATACATGTGACACATTCAGAACTATTTAAGGGTAATATCCTGGCAGATGTATTGTTTCGATTAAGACCGGAACCTATACAATGCTTCCAATCAGCTAGAAACTCCTTTTGGTATTAAAAACACCTAAAGTTTGTGTGTACTTTATAATTTTTTGTGGTAGTTTTTATGTACTCTATTATATTATTTTATCTTGTTTGTAATGAATATGTAAAATAATATTAGAAATATAATCAATATATATATATATATATATATATTAATGGTATCTTTTTCTAATATGCAATATAACTGTCATATTAGATCAATATTGTATTAATTATGTTATTCTCTTAATTTAAGTAATATTGATTGTTTTAGTATTGTGTAAAGTTGTAAGAAAAAATTACAAGGTTTTCTTATGATATCTATTTTTTTTCGGAATATCTGTCAATATCGACATTATCTGTAAATCAAAACTTCGACAACCTTAGCGACATCGATATTTTCATCCTTGGTCTTGAGCTTCAATCTCTCGTCACTAGGTTTTGGTGGGGGGAGGAGCGGAAAGATAGAAAGAATCTTGGCTAAGATGGGAGAGATTATGTGATTCTAAATATGAAGGTGGAATGGGTTTTCGGGATTTTGTTTCTTTTAATCAAGCCCTCCTTATTAAACAAGGTTGGCGTATTGTCAATTCCCTGACTCTCTAGTTGTATGAATTTTTAAAGCAAAATATTTTTCCCATTCTTCCTTTCTGGAGGCAGAGTTGGGCCATAATTCATCTTATACTTGGCGTAGTATATTATGGGGAAAGGAGTTACATAAGTTGGTAAAGAGTTGGTAATGGATCATAAATTGGAATCTTTACGGATCCTAGCTGCCAAGGCCAAACACTTTCCGTCCTATCACCACACCGAACCTTAGAACTCCAACGATCTGTGTTGGTGATCTTATTTCGAATGGCATGTGGAACCAAGAGGTAGTGGAGTCTGTCCTATGGCCGGTTGATATTGAGGTGGTTCTTCGCATCTCTCTAGGTCGAAGGAATTATGAAGATAAGGTAGTTTGGCACTTTGACAAGAAAGGCCTATACTCGGTTAAGTCGGGCTATAGAGTGGCTATGGACGTGAAAGGAAAACCCTCTTCCTCTATGGGTTGTCGTGAACGCAAATGGTGGCAAACTTTGTAGATTCTCTGTTCTCCCATTAAGATTAAGACCTTTGCGTAGAGAGCTTTTCATAACGCTCTTCTGTGTGCTATGGAACTGGGCAAGCGGGGTGTGGGGTGTGAGCTAGGGTGCAAACGACGTAAGGAGACCAAGAGTCGGTATGGCATGTGTTTTGGGGCTGTTATTTTGCTAGAATGGTCTGGAAAGAGTCGACTCTGGGTCCTTTCATGCTGAAGATGCAATGGAGAATGTTTAAGGGTGTCCTTTTGGAGGCTTGTGTAGCAAAAGTGATCCGAAAAGTTTTCGCACCATTGCATGGTTCCTGTAGTGGAACCGTAATTTAATGGTGCACAGGAAGGAGTCTATGGACTGGAAACAAGTGCAAGAGATGGCTGGGAGAATGGTTGGAGACTATGAGAATTGTTCAAAATCGTTTGCCGTGGTTAAAACTGTGCATGTGAGGGTCGTTGCTGGCAAGTTGCTCCAGCAGGGACTTCGAAATTAAACGATGCTGCAATTCGGCGAGTTGTGGATTTGTCGGGATTGGAGTTGGTTGTTAAGAGACTCAAAGGGAGTAGTGCATGATTGTTTGTCTAAGAGAGTTGATGGTCTCTTTAACCCCCAGATGGCGGAGTGATTAGCCCTTAGAGCTGGTTTCATAGTTTTGCCGTGGTATTGCCAATTCAATATGTCGAATATGATGCAATGAATATTATCCGACAGGTGAATCAGATCTGTGTGTCCAGACTTGGTTTTGATTGCCTCATTGTACAAGACATTCGTGAGCTTGCTTTTATCTTTAATCCCTGGTAATGAATGTAATTATGTGCCTCGTTACTGCAATCAAGTAGCCATCAATTGGCACACAATGGCATCTCAAATTCTTCCAAGAACTTGAAATAATGTCATCGATATATTATCATCACAATGATTATAACGCTTCTTCATACAAATACAATTAACCAAAAAAAAAAAACGAAAAAAGAATAGAAAAAGAAGAACAGAAAATGTTCATATGGAAAGCTTAATATCGCCTAAATCAAGCTGAGCAGCAATCTCCTCCAACTGCTTCTTGACACTCAAATCAATGAGTTTGGATCCAGTTTTCCCAAACCTAACTGTGAATCCTGCGACAAGGCTAGGATCGATGACCGTCTTGATCCTGACATTCTTGGCACCAGTCAGTTTCTGCACCTGCTTCGCGATCTGCGCCAGGTGATGCGACTCTAGCTGCACCACCGAACTCACCACCGCCAGCTCCGTCTCCGTCAGCGTGTTGTACACCGCCTCGAACTCCTTCACGATGTCGTTTATTAGGTCAATCCTCTTCGCGTCCACCAGGATTTTCAGGAAGTTGGCCGTGTATGGCTGGAGGGACGACGACGCCGCCAGCTCGTCGACGACCTCCTTCTTCTTCTCCTCCTCTATTGTAGGGTTCGAGAAGAACTCGAAAACTGTAGGATCGGCAAAGATCTTATCCACCTTCTCCATGTCGCCGCTCGTCGCCTCTAGAGCGTCATTGGATTGCGCCACGCCGGCAAGGGCCACGGCGTAGCTGGCGGCGGCGGTCGAGGCCATGCGGGCGCCCGCGGAGGAGCCGCGCCGGGACCTGGCGGCGGAGAGGCGACGGCTGAGGGAGGGGAATTTGGCGATGCCGCCGGAGGAGGAGAAGGAGAGGGTTCGGGGAGTGGTTAGGGCAGTGGCGGTTGGAGGAGGGAGTTTGGAGCGGAAGGAGATTGGAGTTTGCTGGAGAGCGGCCATTGCTGAATAGTGAATTTTTCTTTTTCCCTCGCTTTGTTCTCTCTTTATCGCTCTCTTCTTACTCTTGAAAGTGTGACTCTTTGTTCTCTGTTTGTGGGAAGGAATGGCTATCCAGTTTGGAGAAGGATAGCCACTTGTTATCCTGAATGAGAGTTTAGGAGATAAACGGTTGACATGTGGATGTCTCTGATTGGGATCAGCCTTTTCTATTTTGGTGCATTTCTTTTGAAAAATAAAAAAATAACAGTACCTATTAATAAAGAATAATGTGTTGTTTGATACGTGTTTAGAACGTTTTACTGTAATGTTTGGTGCATAGATTTAGAACAGTTTAAACTACAAAGATAGTTTAAATTAACATTTAGTGAAATAATAATAGGTCATTTTTTTTGAAGGAACAATAGGCCATTTTTTTTTGAAGGGGTAATGGGCTAAATTCAAACTAAAAAACAACTTTAAACCAGCCAAAATACTCACAATTCAAACTATGTCTCACCTCAAATTCATACGGTTTAAACCATTTTCTACCGTATTATTTTCTTTCATAATCATAGTTTTTCAAACACCGGTTCTTGTTTTAAACTTGATGTGATGCTTTATTCTTATTTTTAAACTTTTAAATTTCAAACATCAGTTTAAAACAACCGTTAAACTACACAATTTAAAACTCACAATTCAAACCACAAAATTCTAAATCATATCATTCCGAATTCGTGCACCATAAATGTTAATCTATGAACCTAAAAAAAGTGTGTTTGGTACACTACAATAAATTCGAGATTAAACGAACTTCATTTAATGACTTTTTCTCAAAAACCATCCTGATAAGGGAAAAAAACACAGGGAGTTACGCCCGCAAAGACAAAAACCTTCGTGTAATATACAGTATCTACTACGACAGTTTTTGTCAAAGTCGTAGTGGTAAGTTAAACAAACCATGATGGTTTAAAAAAAAAAACCGTCGTGGTAGAGGTGGTATATACCACGACGGTTTTTGAAAAAAACCGTCGTGTAGCTCACTTAAAACCTATTTTTCCACTTCGACAATCAAACACAAATTAGAAACTCATCTCTCAAATAGAACACAAACCCCTCCGAAACTGCTGCCGCCATCCCTCTCTGCCTTCACACTCCTTAATCTCCTTCCTAATTATAAGTTTTTATTAGAAATTGATAAATTGTTGTTAATTTTGTTGTTCAAACCGAAATTGATAAATTGTTGTTGATTTTATTGTTTAATCCGTGTTTATTGTATTGTGGATCATGGATATGATTTATTTGTTTTATGATGGGTATGTGTAATTGTTTTATGATGGGTGAATGTTTTTGTTTTATGATTAGAATATGGTGGGTATGTATAATTTGTGAATTTAATTTTAATTGAATTGCTATTTATTATTTCAATTTAGGACTTGTGAAATGGATAGGAAATGGATGTGAGATTTTCGATTGTCTAGAGAATATGTGAATGGTGTGGAAGAGTTCTTGGATTTTGCCAAAAGTCATGCCAATGGTGATCAAATTCAGTGTCCTTGTGTTCAATATGGAAACCATGGATTGCATCCAATTCTAGTTGTTAGAGGACATTTATTTTGAAATGAAATTATAAGTAGTTATCAAACGTGGCATTTTCATGGTGAGTCTAATTTCCATCCAACTATAGTAAGTAAAGAAAAGGAAGCTATTGTGGAGGATAATATCGATGATCACGACAGTATGGTTAACATGGTCAATGATTTGGAAGAACACTTTTTACACCATCTGGATTTATTTGAGACAATGATGAATGATGCTGAGACACCTGTGTATGAGAGGTGTACCAATTTTAGCAAATTGTTCGCTTTAGTTGGATTATGGAATTTGAAAGCGTCAAGTGGGTGGTCAAATTCTAGTTTCACAAACTTTTAGAATTTTTAGGAAGGCTTCTACCAGAGGGTAATAAATTACCAACTAGTATGTATGATGCTAAGAGACTTTGAGCACTTTAGGAATAGAATATGAGAAAATTCATGCTTATGAAAATGATTGTGTTCTTTATTGGAATGAGTATAAGGATGAGAATTATTGTCCAGTTTGTCAACGGGCAAGGTGGAAGAAAGGAAATGAGCCAAAAGCTGGTAAGAATGGAATGCCAAAGAAATTGTTATGGTACATTCCACTGGTACTACATTTGAGGTGTTTATTCGGAAACCCAAAACATGCTAAGAATTTGACTTGGCATCATGACAACATCATGACAAACGGGTTGATGATGGTATGCTTAGACATCCAATGGAAGACTTTTGAAGCTGATCATCCGGACTTTAGTGCGGATCCAAGAAATATACATTTCGCTTTATCGACGAATGGAATGAACCCACATGGTAACATGAGTAGTAGGCATAGCACTTGGCTTGTAATGCTTGTTAACTACAATCTCCCTCCAAAGATATGCATGAAGTGGAAGTTTTTGATATTGTCTTTATTGATTTTGGGTCATCACCAACTAGGCAATGACATTGATGTATACTTGGCACCATTAATCGATGACCTAAAAAACTTGTGGAAAAATAGGGTCGAGGTTAGAGATGCTTATCGAGAAGAGACGTTCATACTCCGTGCAATGTTAATATGGACAATTAACGACTTCCTTGCATATGGCAATTTATCTGGTTATTCAGTAAAGAGTTTTATTGGTTGTCCTATTTGTATGAAGGAAACGTCTCATAAATGGTTGAAGAATGGTAAGAAAACCGTTTTTCTTGGTCATAGAAGATGGTTGCAAGTGATCATCGTCACCGCAAATAAAAGAAAGCCTTTGATGGCAACAGCGAAGAAAGAGACCCTTCTCGTCCTTTGATGGGTGGACAAATATTTGAAGTGGTAAAAGATATAAAAGTGGTATTTGGGAAGAGAAAGTGAGGTAAGGTCAAGCCGCCGATTGATAGACCATGGAAAAAAAGATCAATTTTTTTTTTTATCTTCCATATTGGAAGACACTTTTTGTTCATCATTGCTTGGACGTTATGCATATTGAGAAAAATGTTTGTGAATCCATAGTCGGCATGTTGCTTGACATTCTGAGCAAGACTAAGGACGATGAAAAAAACATAGTTGGATCTCATGGAAATAGAGATTAGGCCTAATTTATTTCCCGAGAAAAGAGGGAACCGAACTTACTTACCTCTAGCGAAGCACACATTATCAAGAGCGGAAAAAAGAAAGCTTTGTGAATGGCTTGCTTTGTTGAAAGTGCCAAATAGCTATTCTTTGAACTTTAAAAAGTTGGCGTCGGTGAAGGATTGGAAACTTATTGGCATGAAAACACACAATTGTCATGTGTTGATGTAGCAATTACTACCACTTGCTTTGCGGGGAATTCTAACAAAGGATGTGAGATTTGCAATTACCAAGTTGTGCTCATTCTTTAATTCAATATTCTCCAAGGTAATTGATCCACTTATGCTAGATTCATTGCAATGGGAGTTGGTGCAAATTGTATGCATGGTCGAGAAGAATTTTTCACTGGCATTTTTTGACATCATCATTCATTTGACTGTGCACTTAGTACATGAAGTTAAGTTATGTGGACTGGTGTATTTGAGATGGATGTACCCATTTGAAAGATATATGAAGGTTTTGAAAGGCTATGTGAAGAACAGAAATAGGCTAGATGGATGTTTTATAGAAAGTTGCATAGCTGAGGAATCGGTTGAATTTTGCTCTGAGTACTTGTTAATGCGGAAGCAATTGGGGTGCCAAAGACTATAAACATTGAGGCTAGGGGACTATCTACTGGCAATCATTCCTCAATAAATCGAGAGGAGTAAGAGCAAGCATGTCTTTATGTCTTGCACAATGCTAATGAAGTGGAGCCTTTCATTGAGGCGGACATGAATGAATTAAAAATGGCAAACCCAAAAAGAGCAATAAATGAGAAGTGGTTGCAAGATGAACACAACCGAACCTTTTGGTTGTGGATTAGAGCACACATCTATGGCAGGTGCTCCACATCACAAGATGAAGGCATGTCACAAGACTTGAAGAACCTAGCTAGAGGACGTTGTTGGTAGTTACAAGGTATACATCATATTCCATAAATGGTTACACTTTCTACACTTGCGAAAGAGATGAAAGCATCCTATCTAAAATAGCGATGTGACTCTCCGTGCCAAGGCTATGCATATTGCCTCAGCCATGGACAAGAAATCGGTATATTGGACCATGACCTACTTTGGTTTCATTGAAGATATTTGAGAACTTGATTATGGGAGATTGCGCATAGCACTTTTTAAGTGCAATTGGGCCGATAATAACTATGTTAAGACCGATAATGCGGCATCACGGTGGTTGACTTTAGAAGATTGGGATACAAGAATGATCCCTTCATTAAGGCATCATAAGCAATCCAAGTTCTTTATACTATAGATCCGCAAGACATGGAATTGTCTCTAGTCATCTCGATGAAGCCAAGAGTAGTTATTGACTGTGAAGAAGTTGTCGAGGATTGCACGGACATCCCTTCATTCACAAAGGGATTGCCACCGGTTGAAAAGATAGATGATTTTGAAGATAATGTTTCGCACTTGCTTTGTGAAGATATGGAATGGATATGTCTTGAGGAACTAATGAAAAAAAGAGAAAAAAATGTTAATTTATTTAAATATATTTCTTTGTTTCATTTTTCACTTTTTTTAAGGGTTTGGGATATCTATTTATTGTTATATTTGTGATGAAAACAAGAAAAAGCAAACATTCTAGGCCATTGGATGCTTAACACACGGGTTGGCCACTCTGGGCAGAAGAGAAAAACTTATGTAAGTGGAAATTTTGATCAATTTTTTACGACGGTTTTCTTAAGAAACCATCATAAAAAAGCACATTCCACGACAGTTTCTGTAGAAACCGTTGTGGAAAATGTATTGGAAAACAACTTAAACGATAGTTTCTGTAGAAACCGTCGTGTAAGCACAACCTTACACGTCAGCTTTTTTAAAAACCGTTATGTAAAGTTGTACTTACACGACATATTTTTAAAAAACTATCATGTAAGCTCAAACATTACACGACTATTTTTTTACGGTTTTTAAAAAACCATTGTGTAATGTCCCAATTAGGGCAATATATTTTTTAAACATCACGTGCCCTTCTCCATTTTTCAAATTGATTCCCCTTCGTAGCTGCCCCTCTCTCTCTAAAAGTTTCTCTCTCTCTAAAGCTCTCTTTCCTTCCATCGTCGTCGCCTGCCACCGTCGCCTTCGCGTCATCTCCCCCGTTGTCGCCTCCAACTGTTGCCGTTGCTATCGCTTCGCCTCCCCCATAGGTAAGTACTCCTCCCTCTCTCTCTCCTATTTCCCTCTCGCCTCCCCCTTCGTCTGCCCTTCCTTCCCGCACCCACCCGCTCCCACCCTGCTCGCCGTCCCCCCACCTTGCCCCCTGCACCCGCCTACCCTCACCCTCCCCCTTGCCCCTCTATCCCCACCCGCCCCTCCCTTCCCTGCACCCACCCACCCCCGCCCTCCCCCCCACCCACCCCTGCCCTCCCCACCAGACCTTCCCCCACCCCCTCCGCCCCTCCCTCCCTCCCCGCCCCCTATCCCCACCCCAACCTTCCACCCTGCACCCATCTGCCCATAATGTAGCATCTTACAATGTAGTAGAAGCCCCATAAGCTCTAGAATTCTAATTGTAACTTTCTCGATAATATAGTAGAAGCTCCATAAGCTCTAGAAGTCTAATTGTTACCTCATCATCAATAGCCTGAACAAGGCCAAGAATGCAGGCTCTTTGTTAAGGATATAACTAATGGTGGGTGTGCACTTGTTGCGCTTGGGAAGGCATAGATGAAAAGTCTTCCAACTAATACAGTCCATGGAAGACCATTAGGGGAAGAAAAAGTGTGATAGCATCACTACCATCAGAGTTAAAACATATAAATTGCTATTCCAACATTTAAAGTAACAATTATGGGTGAAGCTGTTGGAAGCTTCCTCGCATAGCCGAAGAGATTAGTTGAAGTCGTCATAATGACAAAGGCGAGTCGAGCGCCTAGCCATGTTCCACAAGATCTAAGCAGAAAGAAATGTTAAAAAAATAGCTATGCAAAAGCAAGACAATCACAACTTGAGGTAGAACAAAAACAAGAACAACCCATTTCAAATGAGCCACTGCCTGCATTTAACTTTGCTTCAGTACCTCCAGAATTTATGCAGTTGGCTTTATATGCACATTCTTTCATATGTGATGGGTTGACAATTCAGTGCGCGACACTAGAAAATGTCACTGGAAATGAATTGCCTATCTATGTGGGGTATGAAGACGTTTACTACTTTATCAACTTTGATCAAATTGGGGTGAACTATATCATGGTATACCTCAAGTAATAACTCTATCTTTAATTCGTAAATTTTAAAATATAGGTAGAGTTGTAAAGTGCTTTCAAATAATTGACTTTATTGCTTTTTACTATAGTTTTTTGGCAGAATATTGTGAACTTCAAGGCAAGGCGTACAATTTCAGCTTCATATCTTCGACGATTGTTTCAAGTGCTACAAGGAACGTATAGAGTGATTGCAGAAAGTGCGCCACGTCACTCTTCCACCTATTAGCTCAAGCACCGAGGGGAAAATTATTCTTTGTGCCATACAATGTGGGAGAACATTGGATATTGACACTTATTTCGCCATGGGAAGACCAAATATGTTAGTTTGATCCCCTCAAACACCCACCACATGGTGATTTCGTATTATTCATGAGATTGTAAGTATTAATGTTCTCTTATAAAATTAATTGTTTTGAGTTTTACATAATTGTATTGTCTATTAATTCATTTAATCATGACACATTGTTAGGGCGCTAGACGATTGGAAGCTTCAAGCGAGAAGCGGTGTCACAAACCAACTAAACGGAATGCTATATTCCAGATGTAAGTGTCCAAGACAACGAGGAAACATAGAATGTGGTTTTTTTATTCTATGTTTCATGCAAGATATAATTACTAGTGGTATACAATCCCTAGGAAGAAAAGATTTTTATATACATACAGATATAAGTGAAGGTAGATTAGAGTGGGTATAATTTGTAAATAGGTATGTCATGTTTAGATAGAGATAGTAGATAAACGATTGTTCAAAATAACTTAAATGTAAATGATCTTGTAATACCTTGTAATTTTAATATACATCAATTTTTGTATGCAATCAGGGTCTTGTTGTAATATGGATAACACACAGGACTAGCAATCGTGTGGGAAATCACAAACTTTGTCAATTTATTTTTTCGGCAATACCAATTTTCCATGATGGTTTTAGAAAAAAGCGGTTGTGGAAGTGGTGGTCGTTAACCATTATCCCACGATGGTTTTTTTAGAAAACCATCGTGGAATGTGGAGTTTCCACTACGGTTTTTGACAAAAACTGTAGTGGAAACTTTCTTCTTTCATGACGGTTTTTCTAAAAAAATGTTGTGAAAGAGCTATCAGGACACCCCATTTTGGTGCCTATTTTGAGGTTCCATGACTGGAAAAAACCGTCGTGAAAACTTTGAGTTTTCACGATAATTTTTTAGCCGTTGTGAAATTTTTCAACAACGGTTTTAAACTGTTGTGAAATTCTTAGTATGTAGTGTTGGTATACGCAATAAAGAAATGATTCAAAATAATAAAAGATAATTTAAAACAAGCTAAACTATTAGTCTTACGAACTTAAACCCCTTATTTTTGAACCATTATGTACAATAAAACTCTTTTTATTCCTCTTTTTCTTCATAAATTATGGTTCTATAAACACCAAATTAGGGTTGCATAAAAACTGTCCCACAATCGCCAGCCACCCGTGCCTGCGCCCGGCCAACCTGAAAAAAAGCCTTTTTTTCATCAAACCTGCCAATGGGCGGGTTGAACCCGCCCACCTACATATGTTGGCGGGTGGGCATGGTTTAAAATTTTAGGGGGCGGGTTCAAACCGAACCCGCCCGCCTAATGCTTTTAAAAAAAAAATTTCTAACCTAAAATGCCCCCAGCCCCACGACCTCTTGTTGCCTGTGCTTCATCTTCACCCTCAAATTTTCCCCCTTTCTTTTCTTCTTCCCACTTCCAGTTTTGAGTCTTCCGACTTCAGTCCAGTGGCAGACAGCAGTGGTTGACTGGTTCCCCACTGGTGGCTATCTTCCTCTTCTGTCCTCTGCCGGCGTTGTCGACTCGTCGTCCTCCATTGCTTTTTCTCTACTTTGTAAGTTTTTTTCCCTTTCTTTTTTTTTTCTCAATTTTTGTTCTGGTGCGAACTGTTTGAACGGCTTTTCAGAATATTAAGTATTTTTCTCTTAGATCTATGAAAGGAACTCCCCTCGTGACTGATTTGCTAAGACTTTTTTTGGAGACCCTCTTTTGCTTCTCTCTCTCTCGCTTAAGACTTTTTATAGAGTTGCATGAATTTCTTCTTTCGATCGTGTCGCTTTTCTAATTTATAGAAGCACTATAAAGGTCAGCATCAGGATAGTTTATGTTGCATGTGTCACAGTTGTGGTGGACTGATTGGTGCTTCTTATTTCCGTCTATGTATGTAAATCAGGGGAAAGAAATCATTTTATACTTCCTAAATAGTAAAACACTTTCTAGTCCAGCTATATGCTAATTGCCCTTGCAGAGTCAAATTCCTACTTTCAAAAATCAATTTTTTATTAACTTTTCACTTTTAGCTTGTAAAGTTTCTATGAGGGTTCCTTATATACTTCCAATGTGCTCTAGTTGTTCACACATCAGTTTCTGTTTTGTTGTATTCCTTACAGCTATTACTAATAAACAAAATAAATAGTTACAAAACAAAAAAACAAGACGGTAAATTTATTGATTGGACCCAATTATTATTGAAAAGAAAGCACAACATTGGGAGCTTGTGAGCAAGACTACCATGTCAAAAAGCTTCAAATTACGAATACAGTCAATAATGTTCAATTCTTGTGTCTGTTGCTTGTTATTTCAATATCTTTTGAGCTTTCAATATTTTTGAGCAAGTATGATTAAAGAGGCATCAAAAGTATTTTATTTTTTTCAGAATAGAATATTTATTATTTTTGGGGAAAAAAAACCTGTGTACATTTTATAATAAGTTTAGCATATATAGAGTTGTGAAAATCAACCACAAGATATGAAGCGAATATGAGAATGATCGTAATTGACCTCCATTCATATTAGTCTGATCATTAACTAACTTCAAGAGGTATGGCAACAAGTCAGGCCATTCTTCTGGCCAATCATAAACTGCAATCGAAGCAATAGCCATACTAATTGTTGTGCACATATACTAAAAGCCTCGTTTATTATTTTTCTGTTAAAAAAATAGATGATATGATGATATAACATGGGGAACAACCAATGAAAAGTAGGTTTCCAATAGGCGATATATAAGGACTTCAACTAAGGAGATTCCCTCTAATTTCTTTTTTTAATGGAGCCATGGTTTATGTATTTATAGGTTTATGAAGAAAGGCTCATATCATTGTTGGAGCAGATCAACAACCAAACAACCAAACAAACCAAAGTCACGGTCAATCCTTGCTGTCCATAAACTAAATTTGTTTGTCCATAAACTACCGTACTTTCATGTATGATTTTGTCTTATTTGATGATGTACTTTAGGTGAAAAATGGACGGTAGTTCTAGTCAATGTCAAGCCTCTTCAAGTTTTGGTATTGTTGATAGTGCTTCTAAAAAAGCAAATCCAGTTGATCTTGAGAATGAGTTTGAATCGGATGAAGAGACAGTAGATGGAAAAAATTCCAAAAAATGGAAAGGCCAAAATCCTCCTAGAGAAACTAGTGAGGTTTGGAAGGATTTCATTCGTTATTTCAATGAGAAAGAGGAGAGAAGAGCGAAGTGCAAACATTGTGAGGCAAATTTTGCTAGTCAAGCAAAAAAGCATGGGACAAGTACTTTGTGGAATCATTTGAAAAGTTGCTCAAAAAATCCCAATAAACTTGTTGACAAGAAACAAAAGGTCTTAGTATTTGAACCAAAGAAAGGAGGCAATGTAGTAAATGAAGGACAATTAGTGGCTAAGCATTATAACAAAGAGGCTTGTAGGGAAGCTGTTGCTGAGAACATTGTGTTGGCTGAATTGCCATTCAAGCATGTCAAAAGTGAGGGGTTTAAGCGTTTTTGTCTAAAGCTTCAACCTAGCTTTGATCCCCCATCAAGGATGACAATTGCTAGAGACATTTACAAGATGTATTTAGATGAGAAGAAGAAATTGAAAAACATCTTGAAAAAGGAAAGGGTTTCTATTACTACTAATTGTTGGACGTCAATTCAAAATATTGGGTACATGGTAATCATAGCTCATTGGGTGGATAGTCATTTTAATTTGCAAAAAAGAATTATTAATTTCTCTCAAATTACAGATCATCATGGAGACACCATGGCTAAGGCAATCGAAGCTTGTTTAATTGAGTGGGGTATCCATAAAATTTTCTCAGTGACAGTTGACAATGCTTCTAGCAATGACAAGGCCATTAAATACTTGAAGAAGAAATTTGAAGAGAAAAAGGAGGGGCTGGTACTTGATGGTAAGTTCTTACACATGAGGTGTTGTGCTCACATTATCAATTTGATTGTCAAGGATGGTTTGAAAGAAAAACAAGTGTCGATAAATAGTATTCGAAATGCTGTAAGATATGTGCGGTCATCGACGGCAAGACTACTGACGTTTAAGGAGTGTGTGAGAATGGAGGGAATTCCTTGTAAAGGACTTTTATGCTTAGATGTTACTACTAGATGGAACTCTACATATTTGATGTTAAACCAAGCATTGAATTTTCAAAAGGCATTTGAAAGGTTGGATGGCGATCAAAATTATTTCAAATATTTTGAGGAGGTTGAGAAGGATGGCAAAAAAAGGGACAGGCCACTGGATGAACTTGATTGGGAAAATGCAAAAATCTTTAAGCAATATTTAGCTATTTTTGATGAGATCACTTTGAGGTTTAGTGGTTCCACTTATGTCACTTCTAATAAATATTTTCAGGATATTTGTCAAATTCAAGAGCATTTGTATGATTTGAGTGATGAGGCTCCTGAGAATTCTTTGTTGGCATCAATGTCTTCTAACATGAAACTCAAATATGAAAAATATTGGGGAAAAGTGGAGGACAGTAATGGATGTTTGTTGCTTGCCACCGTCCTTGATCCTCGATACAAGCTTGAGTATTTACATCATTGCTTGAGTGCTTTTCACGACTCAAGGACATGTAAGTCTATAATAAACAATGTTAAAGATGATTTGAGGAAGATGTTTGATTATTATAACGGAAAAGAATTTGGTGTATTGCTACAGTCAATAGAACCTCAAGCTTAAGCTGCAAGTCAAGTGGAAATTGTCAACCAAACTTCATTGTCGTCATCTTTTATGCTTACTAGAGCTACTAAATTTAGTAGGCATGATAGTTTCGTGCAACAACGGCGTAATCAAGATAGTGGTAAAATAAAGAATGAGGTGGACAGGTACTTGAACGAGCCTCCTGAATATATAGACACAACTAATGTTGATGATTTTGACATTTTGAAGTGGTGGATGGTGAATTATGTGAAATACAAAGTTTTGTCTCATATTGCCCGTGATGTACTTGCTGTTCCGGTGACAACTGTTGCATCTGAGGCTACATTTTCTATGGAAGGCCGCATACTTGATCCTTTTAGGAGCTTGCAAAGTCCTAAGATAGTAGAGGCATTGATTTGCTTGAAGAATTGGTTGAGCGAGTCTCATCAACCAATCATTGTGATGGAATATATGGACGAGCAGGAGGTTCTTGAGACTTCTGAGAATCTTGAGATAGGTAATTGCATAATTTTTAAGTTTGTTACAATTTTGCTTATTCTTTAAAATTTATCATTTATTTAATTTTGTTCTTATTTAAGAGATGATTGAACAATCCAACACTTTAAGTGCTGGCACGGCTGCCTCTTAACATATTAGAAACTGAAAAGTGTCCTATTATTTTTTGAAGTGATCAAAATTCAAATCAAGTAAGTTAGTAGAAAAAAGCCCTAAAAAGAAAAAGAACACTTTACTTTGTTCATCATTTTATCTGTAGAATTCTGTTATTTTCAAACCCAATGAACAGGTTTTATGGAAGAACAAGAACTCTTAACTTTGTTCATCACTTCATCTGTAGTTGATGTTTCTTGTTGCAATGAATGATATGTTTCTTAATTTATTGTGAATATGGTCACTGTCTTTAGGCATCAAACTTGGTTGTTGTTGGGAATGCCATTAGCATCTAATATTTTCTACAAATTTTCTTCATTTTTTTTAATAAAAAAAAGCTCAAAAAATTACATTGGGCATTAGTGTAAGCCCAAACCACATCAACCCGCCCACACCCGCTCGCACTCAAATAGAAACCGCCTGCCATTCCACGGGCAGTTTGTGGGTTGGTTAATCGCCAACCCGCCATGTAAAAAAACGGACCCACACCCGCCCAAAAATCGTCAAACCGCCCGCTGTTCACCCCTACACCAAATAATGTTTTGTTAAGGAAGTCAGATCTCACTATACCTATATTTATAAGACTTCTTGAAAAAAAATAGAAACTAACATTTTAGACTAAAAATAGAAACTAGCAAGACAAGCATGAGAAAGAAAATATGCAACGCCCTACTTTATGTGGTCGTTACTTAATTACTTAACATACATATACTTAGATTACTTAATTTTGCAGAATATTTTTTAACAACTATCTTTTTAATAGTTAACTTACTAGTAAATTTAATTTAAAATTATTTTATTTTTTGTTGCAATAGAAGTAGTAACATCATATAGAGTTTTAACAGTTATCCAAAACATACCCAATTCTAGAATTATATAGCTATTCATATTATTAGAAGAGTTGTAACTACCAAAAACTATGTGCGTAAAAGGAAGCGCATAGTATCCATTTCCCATGACTCCATTCTAATCGTCCGTTGCTTCGCCACCATCCATTAAACATTACTAGCAGGTTGTTTACCTACAGTATGAATATTCTTGAACGAGCTTTCACTCAGTAAGTAGGAATAATAACTCGCAAAACATTTGAAATAGCATGTAATAACAATAAAAATGCAAGTACTGATTATACTCAGTTATGATCTTGTCTTATTACTTATTGGGCTCGGGTAGTCATATCGGTTGTGTTCAATCAACGGGATGTTAGGGTTTGCAAGGTTCCAACAATGCCATGACCTAATTTAATTTATCTTTTATTTTTAAATCTTAAGCCTCCCTGTAGATCGAGAAGTTGGTACTACACTCTTAATTAGTTCATCCTTAGACATTTCACTAATCAATTTAGTGAGCATGCAAGATAACATGGCATAGCATACTGTGGCTAGAATTTAAACATCCTTACTACTTTTAGAAAAAAAAAAACATTTATTTTAAACTATTCTAGGCGAGATTCCTGCTTACCTAAATTCTCATAATAGGTTTCCTTGTTTGCTTGAAATTTCTTATCCTTTACAGAGAATGATTCTATATAAGACATCCATTAAAAGTGTGTAAGAATAACCTATTTTATGTTATTTTTAATTTTAGCATAATCGTAAGAATTTGATTACTCTATTAGATTATAATTTTTTTTATCAAAGGATCATTAAAATCACTATTTCTATTTCAAGGATTAATTATTTTATTAAATCCTTATAATATTTAAATTTTTTCGTAATTTCCATTAGTTCATATTAAAATTGATAATTAATTAGTTTAAAACAATTAATTAATTGTCAATTTTCACTCAGTCTATATGACCTCATTCAACTAAATTAGACATTTTCTAAATTCATGATTCTTGAACTAAGTTCTAATTAACCAATTTCTAGATTCATTTAATGAGCTCGTAATTGGTTTTAAGCCCATTAAGCCCAAAAAATGATCATATGATGTCTTATACACTGTATTGTTCGAAACTATGACCCTAGTGGCTTTTTAGACTAAACGGGGCATTGGACCCTACCTAGAATTGTGGTACTAGGACTTTAGCATATCGAGTTCTGACAATAGTTGTTTTTTAGTGTCAAATTGAAAACTATTGAAGTTTATCCTTTGGAAATTTCATCCACGTAACTTAAAGATTTGAGTAAAAATTGTTCTATAAAATATTGCCCGAAATTGAAAACATACTAATTCTTGGGCATATATAATCTATCTAGAGCACTGTAATTTCTTGATTTGTTGAAAAATAGGATTCTGTAGTGTTACAATTTTTGTTTATAAAAACTAGTATCGAATGGTACTTTTTCGTTTGGTTTTAGAGAATTACCATGAAATCATATGTGAAAACTGTTTTTTCTTTTTAAAGTTTTTCTCCATAAAAATTACTTATTTTAAATATGTGATTTCATGATTTTTATGCTCATTTTAAAGTCTAGATCATCGTCTTTGGCATATTTATTTTTTTGGTTAAATTTTGTAAACTAACCGATTAAAAAGCTTGGACTGTTTTTATAAATCCCAATTAAAGTTCATTTTAGCGGCAAATTTTTATAAAATTTTCTTCACAAAAGTTTTTTTTTACATCAATTTATTAAGCTACAAATGTTAATAAATTTAACTTTTAAAATTTTCTATAGAATTTTAGAATATTTATATTAATTCTGTAAATCCTTTAGTCACAAAAATTAATATATGACATCTCCAAGAAAATCCTTGATTTAAATATGTAAATTACATTATTTAATTATAAGATTTTCTCGGTCATTATAATCTACCATTTAAGAAATTTTGTCCCACAAATTAGAACAACTCGGGGTAGCTTTTCCTCATATCTTTTTCATGCTCCCAAATGGCTTCCTCAATGTTATGATTCCGCACAAAACCTTAACTAGTGGGATCACCTTATACCTTAAGGTTTTCTCCTCGCAAGCTAAAATTTGAACCGACTTTCTTTATACAAAAAGTTTGCATGAACCTCATTCCTGGTGTAGCATATGCGATGGATCTAGCACGTACTTCTTTAACATCAACACGTAGAAGACGTTATGCACAAAAGCTAATTCTAACAGCAAGTCCATGAAACTTTACTAGTCCTTTCTAAAATTTCAAAGGGTCCAATATATCTCAGACTGAGCTATCCTCTTTTACCAAACCTCATCACTCCTTTCATTAGAGCGACCTTTAGGAATATTAAGTCTTCTACTTGAAATTATAGGGGTCTACAACGCTTGTTTGCGTAGCTCTTCTAATGGCTATGAGCTATGTCAAGTCTATCCCTGATTTATTTCACATCATTTGTGGTTCTTCTGATGAAATCGGTGGCCTCTAGATGTTTCTCCCTAGGTTCATGCCAATGAATTGGGGATCTACACTTTCTTCCATAAAGAGCTTCGAAAGGCGTCATGCCTATTGTGCATGGTAACTATTGCTGTAGGAGAACTCGATCAAGAGTAACTTCCTATCCCAATTCCCCTTGAAATACATGATATAAGCTCTTAGCATGTCTTCCAATGTTTGAATGGTCCTTTCTACTGACCATCGGTTTGAGGGTGAAAAGCAGTATTGAATTTTAGCTTGGAGCCCATTGCCTCTTGCATGCTTTTCCAAAATCTTGGGTGAATCAATCGTTTCTATCGGAGATGATCGATTTTGGAACTCCATGCAATGTCACTATCTTTGATATGTATAGTTTTGCTAACTATTCCACAGAATAGCTGAGCTTGATGGGTAAAAAGTGTGTATACTTGGTTAGTCAATCAATGATTACCCAAATCATGTCTTGCTATCGAAGGTTCTAGGCAATCCGACTACAAAGTCTATCGTTATCTGGTCCTATTTCCATTATGGGATGTTGACATTGATGTTCTACCTTATCTTTCTAACAAGCAAGGCACTTTGATACAAACTCATCAACATCTTTCTTCATTCCAGACTACCAAAAGTTCTCTTTTACATTTGTGTACATCTTTGTTGCTCCTGGATGCATAGAGTAGGGGATTTCATATGCTTCTAAAAGAATTTGTTTCTTCATTTCTTCATCTTTGGGAATGCATATCCTTCCTTTGTGGTGATAAAGGATCTCACAATCATAATCCTTCACTAATTCTAGCAATCTTCGTTGTTTCATGTTTATTTCCTTCTAAGTGAAGATGTATTTGAGGCTTTAATGATTTATAAAATTTTGTATTTTGAGAATCCTATACTAGTTTCCCTTCCTTGTGAGAGCTGTGAGTGTTACTGCTAACTTCGAGAATCCTTCAACAAATCATTGATAATATCCTACTAATTTGAGAAAACTACGTATTTTCGTCATGGTTTTCGAGGTTGGCCATTGAAATATTGCCTCAATCTTGGTAGGATCTATTGCAACTTCCTCTTTGGACACTATATGCCCCCAAAATTGTATTTTTTCCAGTCAAAATTTACACTTCGAGAATTTGACATTGATAAGACCATAAAAGTGTATATTTTTCAAGGCTAAAAACATTTATTTATACTTTTATTTCTCAATAAATCCTCTAATTAATAGCATTTTTGTATTAATAAGTATTTTTGTGTCTTAGTATGTAAATGTATTTAAAAATGTATTTTTAATGTGTTTTTATCTTTAATAATATTTTTAGAAATTTTTAGAGTCGTTTCTATATATTAAATACCTTTTTAGTTTGTAAATAGTTAAAACCATAAAAAATAATATGTGACAATTTTATTTTGAGTCTTAAAGTGTCTATAAATAAGTTTTAAGTTTATAAATATGTTTTATAATACTTATCCTAAATTCTAAAAATATTTTCAACTCTTAAAAGTCATGTTTGTGTCAAACCAAAAGAGATTAGAATTTTAAAAGTTTATAATTATTTTTATGTGTTTTATTGTAAAATCAATATTTTTAATAATTATTGTAAATATTTTGTTTATAAATTAAGTAAATTTAATGTGTTTTTGAATGTTAGATTTTAATAATTATTGTAAATATTTTGTTTGTAAAATAAGTAAGTTTAATGTGTTTTTGAATTTTAATTTAAAGTCTAAAGGAAAAATGAAGCAAAACAGTACAAAAAGGGCAAAAACAGACCTCAAATGTACAATAAATCAAAAAAAGAAAATGCCACATGGCAGAACATGGGCCATTGGATCGTGCCACCTCTTTAATCTCGACCGTCCGTGTGGCTTGCCACGTGTTTGGGAATCTTAGATCCCTAACTTAGATATGCTGCAGCCTTGCTCACGTGTTGGCGCCTTGTTCGCCGTTGGATTAGCATAGATTGATTGATTTGACGGTCTGCTTCATGGAGTTTGCTTCATCTGCTTTGACTCAATCAACACCGTGCCTTTAGCCTTCAGTCAGCTAATCAAGTGATCCTTGAGTGCCCATCACTTACCTACGAAGCACCTAATTACAAAGTTAAATTCTCACAACAACAAATGTATTCAATAGGAAAAGAAAGAAAAAAAATTAAAAATCAATAAGTCCTTCACTTGATTCTCGTGAACACGAGGCGGTAGACAAGAAAAAAAATTAAAATAAATAAAAATAAATTAATGAAATATAATAAAATAATCTTCTATAGTGAAAAATTTTCAATATAAATAGGGGTTCTCCCCCCCTCTTCAGCACCCCTCACGGGCCTTTGGCCCAAATTTCTTTTTGTTCCCCCTTTTTTTTCTCAACTGAGCCTCTTACTCAGTACCCCTTTTGAGGGGAGGTATTGTTAGGGTATTCCCTCGACCCCACTAAAAATAATAAAATAATGTCTAAATTAGTATAGAGAGTTTGGTGAGGCAGAGAGAATATCTTATATATATATATTACTTTTGTATGGATTTTAACTCTATATTTGCTTTGTAATGCTTATATTTATATGGAATACACTTTATTTTTATGTTTTTAATAATTATTGTTAATGTTATTATGCTCTTCAATTTTTGTATAAATTCAGTCATGCTTTCTTTATGCAATTTAATTATATTGCATAATTACTATTAATAATATTGAAATCATGTTTGTTTTTTAAGTTGAGTATCTACTGCATTATAAACATAGATTAGCATAGTAAATATTTAGTAACTCTTGATTTATTGTTGACATAGGATGACATAGTATATTTTTAAACCATTTAATAAGATGATGTGCTGTTGGAATTAATACAAAAATTTATTCTATTAAAATATATTAATTTTGATTTATTATTATTTTTTCTATCTTAAAATTATGTTAATTATAATTGTAGTTACAATGATTTTAATTTTCATAATTAGTTTACTAAATCATTAGCGAGAGATGATTATTTAGTACTTTTATAAGAAAAACCTTACTGCATTATGGCTTGCTATATTATCACTTTAGGTTGACTTGTAAAAAAATAAAATAAAAGTGCTTGTAATTAATGAGAAAATATATAATAAATCAAATGCTTTAGATAGCTATTATTTAGAGTTAAAATTCTACATCAATTACGAAAGATACAAAGGATTGTCAAAGCTTTGCTGTTTTAATTTTATGTTTTAAATTGTAAATTAAAAATCACAAAAATATATCTTTTATTTTAAACTTTGTTTGGAAAAACTACTTGTCTTTTTGACCGTTAAATTGTCAATCCTTCAAATAACCACCTTCTTGTGGATATGAAAATCTTTCTATACTACAAATGTCCGCTGTTTAAGAAAAACATTTTGGGCAATACAACAAAAATTTTGCGCAGTTGTCGGGGAGATGCCGTTGTTTTATCAAATTGCGAAATTAGGTGAGAAAACAGGTAAGTGATCTATTCCTACCATTTGTAAATATTATTTTAATTATTTGTATGTTTTAATTAGTATGTTTATTATTAAAAAAATAAAAAATTCAATAAATTCAAAAATTAAAAATAAAAAGGACGGATGCTTTTCACTCACTACTTTATTCATTCCAGATATGGAAAAACTTAGCATCTTGTCTTTTATTTTGTAAGTTTGGGTAATCACAAAATTTATTGGATTTTGTCAAAAAGACCCATCATTGGGACTTGATCCCATAACCACAACGCTAAAACCCTTGCTTAAGAAAGTTGAGAATTCTAAGCATGTCTAGTGTGAACCCCAGTGATCTGGGAATCTGATTAATTTAGTATCATTCAACTTGAAATTTTTTCTTTAAAAAAATTTCAAAAATGAATTAAAAATTTAAAAAATTAAAAAATGTTTTGGGAAATTCATCGAAATTTTCTTGCAAGTTTTTCTCAAAAACACTTGGAACCATTTTATAGTGCTTGCTGGAGATATAAAGACTTGCTAGATAAGTACCCTCACCATGGTCTTTCTAGGAAATATCTGTTAGAAGTTTTCTTAAATAGGTTAAGTCTTGAAACAAGAAATTAGGTAGAAAGAGGAGATGGTACCACCACTTTTTACTAACAAACTATTGACGAAGCCTATTTCATGATAGAAGATATGGCCGGATATGATTGTTGGAGATTGAATAATTCTAGGAACAACTTAATTTGAGAGAATAATTCAAATTTTTAAGAACCTTGGCCTGACACTCAACCCAAAGTTTTGAAGTCAAATTTTGAACTGCAAGAGATATATAGTGACCCAAATAAGGTGAATTTAAAAGAATCCTTAGAAAAATTAGAAGAAACTTTAGAAAAATACATGGAAAATATGAGACATATAGACCTAGACAGGTTTGAAAAATCTTTGTGAGTCAACTAATGTCAAAGTAGAACAAAACAAAACCATTCTTGGCAAAGACACCTTAGCTCAAAGTTGTCACTTAGAAGAACTTGTTAAGCTATTTAAGTAGCCTCTTGAGTTGTCTGAAGAAGATTCTTTAGGTGAAAAAGAAGCAACGTACCTAACCATAGAAGAAGAAAATTTAAAACCTGCCTCTTTTAAAGAACCAACGTCAGGAGAAAAATATGGGGAAGAGAATGAAGACTTAGCTATAGAAAAGGAACAATCATCATGTTTAGTCACAGGTTCTAAACCTCAGTTGCCATAAGAGTTTACCAAAGACCATTCTTACCAGGATCCTATGTGGCCACCTCCTCCTCCACCATCTCTAGCATCATTTTTATGCACTTACCAAGTACATAAAATGAGTCCAAGTTTCACAAGTTTAAATGTTTCATATTTTTCTAATCTTGAGGGCATGTTAACATAAAACCCTTATGTGGTGTCTTTCAACACTTATTATAGGAAGAAGCCGCTATTTGACAACTGTACACTAAGGACGAAGTTAGAAGAAAGATTTACTGAATTCAGAGCACCAAATGATGGAAAAATACTTTCAAAGTAATATCTTTACCTTCCATTATTTGTAATATATTATGCAATATATTTTTATGTATTGTTGCATGCTATTTTAATTATTTTTAAATAACAATAAAATGTGGAAATTTATTGTGAAAATTTAAGGCTATTAATTAAATTTGTTCAAAATGATCAAGTTATGGAGTTAAAACTCTTTTTCTCTTGAGATCCATTCCAATATATTTGATTTTGTAAATGCAATTTGATTGGATTTTCAAATAAATTTTCAATAAAAAATGTATGTTTTGATTGTACATTTTAATTTTCCTTAGAAAAAAAACTTTGAAATTAAATTACTTAATAATTCATTTAAAATGGTTAAGATTAAGGAGGATATAGTCATTGTGATTAGTAAGTACTTTGTATTTGCGGCTTCTGGAAATGCGTTTTGAAGAATTTAACAATTGATTTTAATTTTAAAACAAAAAATAAAGTCTTGGGAATCTGACTTTAAAAGACCTAGTTTATAATAAATTGTTGTGTGTTTTGTTAGCTTTTATTTTTGTTTGTTAAGTTTGCTACAGATCATCTCTGCAGCTGTGCTAATTCAATTAAATATTTTTTACAGCTCTTACTATACTTTTTATACATTGGGGACAGTATACAATTTAAGTTAGGGGAGAAGGTTATGCTTCAATGTTGTATGAAATTGTGCCAAATTTTTTTCAATTTTTGCCCTTTTTTTTAATTTTTGCTCCAGATTTTATGTGTTATTTTATAAGTTTTTTTGAGTCAAAATTAAAAAGAAAATCTAAAAAAAATGTTTTGTAACTATTAGTTTCATAGTAATTAATGTGCTATTTTTTTTGTTGTGATTTCTGAATTTCATATTAATGTAATATCATTATTCTATTATTTGAATTGTCTAATTTTTGGACTCTCAAAACTTTGGTTTTATTTAACATTTTTATGTGTTTATTTTTCAAAGTGTTTGTAAGCCATTTCTTTCCACACACACACTGTAATGCTTAATTTTGGTGATAAGTCAAAGCTATGAATATTTAAGTTTTGTTATTTTGTGAAGATGAACAATTAAGGGCAGTAAAATTTTAAAAATTTATCTAATTAATTACATAAATAAATTAAATGATAAATCAAAGTAAATAAAAAATACCAAAAAAAGAAAGAAAAAAGGAAATTACATATAAATAAAGTGTTTAAGTTTGTAAATTAATAAATAAAGTTGGATAAGTTTGGTTTCGTAGCCTTTTTAACTCAAGTAAGTAAGTTCTAAGGAGTGCTTCAATACCTAGTCCCTTAGGCCTACTAACCTAGGAGTTACTGACCCAAAGCTCGTTAAATGGGTTATGAAGAAAGCTTAAGGGATCCAAATATTATACTATCTACAATTGTAAAGTTTGTATATATTTTTAAGTTTCTACTCTTTTATTGTTCTAAATAAATAAATTTGAAGTGTTACTACTTGTAGGAGTGATTTGAATCAAAATATCATAACAATTTTATTCTTAGTTTTTGATGAGACTTAATAATTATGTATTATTCCTTTTTGCATTAAGTCTAGCTTGCATACATTTTGTTAAATAGCATATAAATCGTTTAAATAAAATTTTTGCTTTGTTAGTCTATCTAGTTAGGTTAGTCAAATTATTGTTAAATGGTATGTAGTATGTGAATATTCTGTAAATCATTTCAACATTCTATCACTTTAATTGCTAAGGACTAGTAAAAAGCGAGTTGGGGGGTGTGATGAGACTGCAAAAGTATACATTTTTCAAGGCTTAAATAATTTATTTATATTTTTATGTCTCATTAAATCCTCTAATTAATAGCATTTTTGTGTTAATAAGTATTTTTATGTCTTAGTATGTAAATGTGCTTAAAAATATATTTTTAATATGTTTTTATGTTTAATAATATTTTTCGTAATTTTTAAAGTCATTTCGGTATGTTAAATATGTTTTTAGTTTGTAAATAGTTAAAACCATAAAATAAGGTGTAGAAATTTTATTTTGAGCTTTAAAGTGTCTGTAAATAAGTTTTAAGTTTGTAAATATGTTTTAAGATATTTTTCCTAAATTCTAAAAATATTTTTAAGTCTTAAAAATCATGTTTGTGTTAAATCGAAAGAGACTGAAATTTTAGAAGTGTATAATTATATTTATATATTTTATTGTAAAATAAATATTTTAAATAATTATTATAAATATTTTGTTTGTAAAATAAGTAAATTTAATGTTTTTTTTTAATTTTAGATTTAAAGTCTAGAGAAAAAAAAGAGCAAAATGGCACAAAAAGGGTAAAAATGGACCTCAAATGCACAAAAAATCAAAAAAAGAAAATGAAAATCAGAAATGCCATGTGGTATAACTTGGGTCGTTGGATCGTGCCGCCTCTTCAATCCAGACTGTCCATGTGGCTTGACACATGTTAAGGAATCTCAAATCCTTGCCCCGGATCCACTACAGCCTTCCTCACGTGTTAACATCCTAGTAGCCGTTAGATCAGCATACATTCACTGATCTGATGATCTGCTTCAAGGAGTTTACTTCATCTGCTTTGACTCAATCAGTGCCGTGCCTTTAGCCTTCAGTCAACTCATCAAGTGGTCCTCGAGCATATGTTGTTTACCTACAAAGCACCTGTTTACAAAGTTAAATTCGCACAATAACAAACACGTTTTAACAAGAAAAGTAAGAAAAAAAATTAAAAATCCATAAGCCCTTCACATGATTTTCGTGATCAAGGGCGGTGGAAAAGGAAAATAAAAAATAAATTAATAAAATAATAATGAAGTAATCTTTAATAGTGAAAAAATTTCACTACAAATAGAGGGGTTCTTCCCCCCTCTTGAGCACCCCTCATAGGCCTTTGCCCCCAATTTCTTCTTTCCCCCCCTTTTTTTGTTTATTGAGCCTCTTGCTCAACAATACCCCTTTTGCGAGGTGGTATTATTAGGGTACTCTCCTAACCCCACTAAAAATAGTAAAATAATGTCTAAATTAGTGTAAAGAGTCTAGTGAGGCAGAGAGATGATATTGTATATATAGTACTCTAGTGTGGATTTTAGCTCTATATGCTTTGTAATGCTTATATTTGTATGAAATAAATTATATTTTTATGTTTTTAATGATTATTGTTAATGTTATTATGCTGCCTAATTCTTGTATAAATTTAGTCATACTTTCTTTATATAATTTAATTGTGTTGCATGATTAATATTAATAATACTAAAATCATGCTCGTTTATTAAGTTGAGTATCTGCTTCATTATAGACATGGACTGATTTAGTAAATGCTTCATAACTCTTGATTTATTGTTGACAGAGGATGGCATAGTGTATCCTTAAACCATTTAATAAGACAAGGGGTTGCCGAAATTGATGCACAAATCTATTCCATTAAAATATATTAATTTTGATTTGTTATTATCATTTATGTCTTAAACCCTTATTGTATTATGGTTTGCTATATTGTCGCTTTAGGTTAATTTATAAAAAATTAGTAAAAGTGTGTGTAATTAATGAGACAAAATATAATAAATCAAATGCATTAGATAACTATTATTTAAAATTAAAATTCCACATCAGTTATAAAACATACAAGGGATTCTCAAAGCTTCTCCCTTTTAATTTTATGTTTTAAATTTCTCTTAAAAAATCACAAAAATATTTCTTTTAGTTTGAACTTCGCTTTAAAAAACTGCTTGTCTTTTCGATCGTTAAATTGTTAATACTTCAAGAACCCAACTCCTTGTGTACCCACCTCCCTGTGTATATGATAACCTTTCTATGTTACAAACTTTTGTTGTTTAAGAAAAACATTTTGGACTATAAAACAGACATACAACTGAGTCTCCTTAAAAATCTACAAAGTGATCTTTAAATGCTCTCCATGCCCTTCCTTTGTTTTGGAATGGACTAGTATATCATCTATGAAGACAATGACAAACTTGTCTACATAGTCCTTGAACACTCTATTCATCAAATCCAAAAATGTTGTTGGAGCATTGGTCAATCCGAATGGCATTACAAGAAACTCTAGTGTCCATAGTGTGATCTAAAGGCTATTTATGTTATATCCCCTTCCTTAATCAGAAGATGGTGTATCTTAATCGCAGATCGATCTTTGAGAAATAGGTTGCTCCCTTCAATTGGTTGAATAGATCATTGATTTGTGATAACAGGTACTTGTTTTGATTGTAATCTTATTCAGCTCTCGATAATCGATATGTATTCTTAGTGTATTGTCTTTCTTTTTTACAAACAAAACTGGTGCTTCCTATGGTGAGTAACTTAGCGGATGAAACCCTTATCTAATAGTTCTTCTAACTACACCTGAAGCTCCTTGAGTTTTGCTGGGGCCATTCGGTGGGACGCCTTAGAAACTGGTGTTGATTTGGGCATCCCGTTTTGGCTACCATCCTAGCAACTCTGTGGAAAGACTTCCACAAAGTTTCTAACCACTAGGATGTCTTTCGGTCCTATTTTACTCTTCTTGGACTTATCTACCAAGTTGGCTAAGTATCCTTTGCATCCACTAGCTGACAACTTGCTTGCTTTCACAGCTGATATCATTGGCACTAACTGTTTCTGCGGTGTTTTTCCATGTACGTAAACTCTTCTTCCTTAGCGGGCCTTAATGTGACCTTCCAGCATCGACAGTTGATGATTGTGTTGTACTTTCCCAAGAAGTCTATTCCTAGGATGATATCGTAATCATTCATATCGATGATTATCAAGTTTGCGTATAGCTTTCTACCACAATTAATTATTGGAACAATTTCGTAGCTAATAATTAGACAACAAAGTTTCCCCAAAAGGTAAAATGGTCCTAAAGGGTAAGACAACTCCAATATATACTGCCATAAATAATTATTGGAACATTTCATAGCCAATAATTAGGCACCAAAATTTCCCTAGAGGGTAAAATGGTCCTAAATGGTTGACTCATTCTATCTCCTAACTTATCTAAATGCTTGACAAACTTAAATGATGTAAATATATATCTTGCCCCAGGATTATGAGCATAAGTATTTTATATGGCTACAAGAAGCTAACTTGTCACTACTATAGAGGTTCTAGCTTTCACATCATTCTTGTTATAAGCATAGGTGTGGGCATGAGGTTTTGGGAATTCCAGTCTTCCTTAAGAAATCGGGGGTTTGACAATCCTGGCTTAGTCTACATGTAGTGGCTCCCGTAAGCTCTCTGTTGGTTTTGAGCAGACTGATTTTGAGGGTTTGAGTAGCACTACTTAGCAAAGTGGCCTTCCTTTCCACAAATGTTACAATTGTTTGTTCCAGCTCTGCATTCTCCCAAATGTTTCTTCCCACACTTTGGACAAGTGGGGTAGCTATTGTTGCCATTTCTATTATTGTTTTTCTTCTAAGGCTAACCATTCTGGTCGTCTTGGTTAGGATTTCCCTTCCTCTTTTTGTTTTTGTTCCACCCCATATTATTTTGGTCTACTTGAACATTGGTTAGCCAGTTCTCAGCCTCTATAGGGTTTGAGGAGTCGTTAATCTCTGGTGCCTTCATGCATTGAGACATCTCCAAGATTGAATCCCAACGTGCATCTGCTGTTGGTTGGGTCCTTGATCCCTCAACTTTCCTTAGACCAATCAATACATGTGGTATTTCTTAGTTGTGATGTTCCTCTATTGCAAAACGGTCTTTTAGTGCATTTAGACCTTCTAGTGTAGATAGATTCTCTTGAGTTGGTACCCTTCCAACTAGAGGTAGGGGGTCCTATCATTCCAATAATTCACGTAATGCATCCATCTCTTGTTGCAGAGCTTCTAGTTTTGCTTCATTCCAACAATTTGAGCCAATAGTAAGATTTCTTGTAGTTCTCGAGCATCTTGAGCTTGTGGTCACACCATGGTCCTATAGTTAATAAGGAAAGTTAAGAAATTCTAAGTTTCTAGTACGCGGAGAATTTTAGTTCTATTTTGTACAGATCAAAATTCTAAATCATACATAAATCACATCATAAAGTGACACATGGAATGGAAATCATTGTATACAAGATTTCATTTAACACAAACTTTTAGTATAGCTATTGGGAGTGTATATCACTTTCGATAGCATCATATACATGCATTCATATATCTACAAAATTGTTGAGCATTAATATCGGCTGAGAGTGTTTGTCACTTCTCAAAAAATATACATGAGATAATACAATTCAATTAGATTGGAAGTGACTAACACTTCCCATACTATATCAACACAATAGTATCATTAGGTCATGGTGAGAGTGTCCAACACTTCTCACAGTACATCCAAAATATAATGGTAAGGTCTAGTGAGAGCGTCTACCACTTCTCACTATATATCAAAAGAGGTCTCCTACAAAAGTGGGCTGTACATTGAAAAGCTCTATCCATCTAATGATAGCCCCTATTTTGCATCTGGGTCTACATATAAAAACTCCTTATCCTTAAACAGCTCATCCTTAGAGGGGTCCTCCTCCTTGGTGAACTTGCTGACACTCACAAAAATAATATGTTATGGTTAAGACTGATCATCATCTTTATCATATGCTCTTGGTACATAATCGAGGGCAACATTGTCGTCATTATGATGTGCTCTAGAACATAATCAGGGACATCATCATCGTCCTTATCGTGTATCCCTAGTACATAATTAGGGACAACATCATTGTCATTATCTTATATTTCTAGTAAATAATTAGGGATGCAATCATCATCATGAACAAGTGTCCCTCAACTGCCTCCAACTTCTGTTGTGTTGTTGTTGTCACTGCTGCGTTAGTCTGGAGCTATTGCTATACTCTATCCATCTCCTGCTCATCGTAAATGATCTCAAACAAAAATACCGAGTGTTGTGATACTGTCCCGAGAATTGTACTAGTTTTTGTACCTCCTAAGGCACTCCTCTCTAGATGAGAACATGAACCTCTACTAGGAATAATGAGCTGAATATCAGGCAATATCGAGTCTCTGAATCTCTGGCAATAATGAGCTATGGACTCTTCCTCTTAGACATCCCAAATAGCTACCAGGGCCTTATATTGTCTTAGCCATATATCGTCCCAAAATGTAAGGACCCCCGGCTCCTCAAGAACCTAAATTGCACCGTCCTATACTACTCCATACTCGGCCCTCATTTGCTCTTAAAATCGTTCCAATCTCATCACTGATGCTCAGCTCCCAATCCAAGCCATCAGGCCAAAGCATGGCTTCGTAGTCTAATGGCAGTTAAGGAGACTCGTAGACGATCCTCAATGTAGCATAAAGTAAATATCACCTCTAAGTCATTGATCCATTCTATCAACTAGTAAGGTTGAAGGATCCTTAAGAAAGTACCAAGAACCATATCTTGAAATACTACTACAGCTCTACGGTCAACATGTACCAGACATGGGTCTATGACTCAGCCATAGTCTATTATATAATAATAATAAAATATAATTTATTGTAAAAAATATACCCTAAGAGCATAAATAAATTCTAACTTACTTGGATTGTGGCATAGCAGGCATGCCAGGACACTAACTCTGATAACAACGACAACGACCCTATTTTCATGGTCGTTACTTAATTACTTAATATACATTTACTCAGATTACTTAATTTAGGAATATTTTTTTCATAATTATCTTTTTAACAGTTAACTTTGCTAGTAAATTTTAATTTAAAACAATTTTAACTTTAGTTGCAATGGAAATGGTAACATAATATAGAGGTTCAACAGTTATCCAAAACACACCCAGTTCTAGAGTCATATAGTTACACATATTATTAAAAGAGTTATAATTATCAAAAACTATGTGCTGAAAATAAATTGTGTAGTATCTATTTCCTATGACTCCATTCTAATCGTTCGCCACTTTGCCATAGTCCATTAAACGTTGCTTGCAGATTGTTTGCCTATAGTATGAATATTCTTGAATGAGCTATCACTTAGCAAGTAGGAATAATAACTCACAAAACATTTGAAATAGCATATAATAACAATAAAAATGCATGTTCCGATTATGCTCAATTATGATCTTGTCTTATTACTTATCGTGCCCGAGTAATAGTACCAATTGCGCACCATCAATGGGATGTTAGGGTTTGCAAGGTCCCAACAACACCGTGACCTAATTTAGTTTATCTTTTATTTTTAAATCTTAAGCCTCTTTGTTGGTCGAGAGGTTGGTACGACTCTCTTAGTTAGTTCATTCTTAGAAGTTTTTCACTAATCAATTTAGTGAGAATGTAATATGACACAGCATAGTATACTATGACTAGATTTTAAACACGCTTACTACTTTTAGAATAAACATTCATTTTAAACTATCTATACTATAGGCGAGATTCATACTTTCATGTATTCTCGTAATAGGTTTCTCTGTTCACTTGAAATTCTTTATCCTCTATAGAGAACAATTCAGTATAAGACACCCATTAAGAGTGTGTAAGAATAACTTGTTTAATGCTATTTTTAATTTTAGCATAATCCTAAGAATTTGATCACTCTATAAGATTGTAATTCTTTTATCAAAAGATCATAAAAATCACTATTTCTATTACAAAGATCAATTATTTTATTAAATCCTCGTAATATTTAAAATTTTCCTTAATTGCCATTAGTTCATATAAGAATTGATAATTAATTAATTTATAAATAATTGATTAATTATTTATCGTCACTCAGTCTATATGACCTCAATCAACTAAATTAGACATTTTCTAAATTTATGATTCTTAAACTAAGTTCTAATTTCTTAATTCATTTAATGGGGCTCGTAATTGGTTATAAGCCCATTAAGCCCAAAAATCATCCTATGACGTCCTATACATCGTATTGTTTGAAACTATGACCTAGGTAGCTTTTTGGACTATAACAGGCATTGGACCTCGGCCTAGTATCATGGAACTATGACTTTAGCGTATCTGATTTTTATGTTAGTTGTTTTAGTGCCACATTGAAAACTATTGAAGTTTATCCTTAGGAAATTTCATCCGTGTAACTTAAAGTTTTGAGTAAAAATTACACTATAAAATAATACCCGAAATTGGAAGCACACTAATTCTTAGGCTTGTATAATCTATCTAGAGCATTGTAATTTCTTTGTTTGTTGAAAAATAAGAATTTGTTGCCACATGATTTTTGTTTATAAAAACTAGAACCGGATAATATTTTTTCGGTTAGTTTTAGAGAATTACTGTGAAATCATTTATTAAAAATTGTTTTTTTTCTTTTTAAAGTTTTTCTCCATAAAAATTGCTTGTTTTGAATATGTGATTTAATGATTTTCATACTCATTTTAAAGTCCAAATCATCGTCTTTGGCATATTTATTCTCAGGTTAAATTTTGTAAACTTACTGATTAAAAAGTTTGGACTGTTTTTGTAAATCCCAATTAAAGTTTATCTTACATGTGGATTTTTACAAAACTTTTTTCACAAAAGTTCTTCGTTACATCGAAAACTAAAACTTTTTTGTTGGGCAAAAATTATAAATTAGTCTCAAATTGACCTAAAACTTGAAAATTATTTTCAGCTCAAAAATAAAATTTTTTGGACAGTTTCAAAAAACTATTCATAACTATATTTTAACGACAGATATTAGAAAAAAATTTCTTCATAAAAGTTGTCTGTCTTATTAAAATCTAAAACTTTTATGTTTGGAAAAACGTGAAATTCAGATCCAAAACAATTCAAAAATGCCAAAATATTAACATCACTCCAAACCATTTTTGGTAGTTTTTCACAAAAATGTTCTACGCATCTTTGGGACTTCTTTGGTGCAATGTTTGGGACTTTTTTGGACAGTCTGTAAAAACTACTTAGAAAGTCTATTTAGAGTTAAATCTACGTTTTCGCTTAGTCATGAAGGTTTATTGAAAACGTCTAAAACTAAAAGTTTTGTGTTTTAAAAAGTTTTTAAAACCAACTTTACGGCCTCCGTTTATGTATTCAAAGTTTGTGAAATTTTTTTTCACAAACCAAAACTCGCAAAAACACAAACCTATCATGCAATTACTAACTTTTTACATCACACACACATATATATATACATATATATATAAATTATCACACATAATAATTATTACAAACTATTTCCTCCCTCAATCATCAAATCACTTGTAAAATTGTAAATTTCAACCTTAGTTAATTTAAGGAAAAAGTTTAGAATCCTTACCCTTGATGACAATTTCTTAGTAGTTGATATAGTGCCTCTAATTCCTCCTTTCCTTGTTCTTGTAAGCGCAGGCTTAACCATATAAAAATTTAACCTTGTTTGCTCTCTATACAAAGCTATCTAAGTGAAAATACTTTCTTTTTCTTGGCTAGGAAATAAGGAGAAAAATATAGGAATTACCTTAACCAAAATACTCTAAATCCTGCTCTCTCTCTTTTTTTCCTTCTTCTATTCCTTGCTTGATCCTCTCCTTTTTCTTGCTTGGTTTAGGATCTTTGTGATTTAATTTTTGGAGGGTTTTTGCTTGGGACAAAACCGGTTTTTCTTGGCCAAGAAATAAGAGAAATTTTTTCTTGATAAACTTGAGCTTTATTTTGTCTTAAATGGAGGTGATTTAGGAGAAACTGGTGGGAAAATTTTTCGGACTTCTCTTAGGAGGGTTTGGTTTTGACAGTAAAGGGAGAGAAGAAATGAGACCAAAAATGTTCTTGAGGTAGTGCAAGTATCTATAGACCCAACCTTAACTAATTTTCCAACCTAATATAAGTTTAATTAAGCTTCTATGTGACTTTAATAGGTTTAATTTTTGGCTTCAATCTCCTAATGTTGGCTCCATATCTAGGAAGGGATGGAGTATGGTTTTTATCTTCTTAAGTGCCCAAGTACACCCATCATGGTTGTAAGCTTGATTTAAAGGATTGTGTCTCTACTCTCTAGGCTTTTCTTGCAAGTTACCCCTTAAACAGAACAATCCATATACTGTCAGTAATAACTAACTTAGCTAACAAGAAATATATGACGGGCCCTTTCTTATTTTTTGAATACAGTGACACGCTAAACACAGTATGAACTAATATCGATATAAGTTTAGTCGCGTACAGGCTTTTGATTGTGTTGAGTCTTGAAATTTATTATAGGCTTAGTAAAAATCTATACTTGACTTTTTTGGTATCTAGACTATGTAATAACATAGTTTTTAATAGTGGCACTTTCCAAGTTTACGTAGCATTTTCTACTGAAATTTCTACTTGTGTAGCCCTAATTTTAAATTAATTGGCAATTAAGGACCTAATATGCATTAGAGTATTTCTTGGTATACTGCTAACTTCATACTGTATTTAGAGATTCTTGTAATTAAATTTCTCAAATTTTTAATAAATTGAAATTTCTCCCACTTTAAGTCACGGTAGAATTTATCAATCAATTTATTAAATCACAAAAGTTAATAAATTTAACTTTTAAAATTTATTATAGAATTTTAAAATATTTATATTAATTACATAAATTCTTCAGTCATAAAAGTTAATATACGATATCTCCGAGAAAATACTTGATTTAAATATGTAAATTATATTTTTTAATTCTAGGATTTTCTCGCTCATTACAAAATGGAATTAAAAACCATACTAGAAAGTATGAAGAAAATTAATTGAAATCTACAAGGTACCTAATCTAAAATAGAGAATCTAGCATAGGAAACTATTGAGCATTCCTGCATCAATTATATTGACTTATTTTCACTTCTGAATGTTTGCTTGTCTTGCTTTAACATCAACATTTACTATTTTTTAAAAAAAAATTTAGCTACCTCAATATCCTTAAAATATACAATTTTATTCACCTGTTGATAAACTCTTTTTTTTTTTTTTTTGGCACATGATTTTGCACGAAGATGGCACTTGACTTCTTTTACTAGTTAAAATGATTAAAAAAACATTTTTTAAAAAATCTCTAGAAATATGTATGAAACAAAACACCATATTTTGCCCCCAAGCCAAAAACTATTTTTTTTTCTCTTTTTCAGTTTTTTAGATCCTGCTTAAAAAAAAAAACTATTTCATTCCTCCTTAAACTCTTATGCGCCATTTTTGTGCTATATTTGACAATAAATAGTTTATTAATAGAGAAGCAAGATTGTATCATAAATGTCACCGTAGCTAGACTTTTAAAAGTGAATGTTAACGGCTAAGGTGACCCAACTAATTAGCCTAAAGGACTCGTTATTGAAAATATTATCGTCAGAGGAAAAAAAAAAAAAAAAGTCAAGTAATTCTAGGTGTTTAAAAAATCATTTATAAACCATCTCCCTAAGTGCGCTGAGCACAAGGCAGGCGTACAAATAAAATGACAAACTATCATCGCATGGATGATGAAAAATATCCCATAATCTATCAACCTACAGATAATAAAAAAAATCGTATAAGTAAACCATACTTAATTTAAAACATTTTAGTAGTCGATGACCAGTAGCAATTATCAATAGCTCTGCAAGGCTTTTAGGCTTGTATTTTTGGGAGCTGACTTGAACAAAAATCAACCCATTTAATGTAGGGCCAACTTGAAGAAAAGTAGAAATTGTAAAATCATGGAAACAAAGATTGTCAAAACAGAAGTGTAGAAAATCTGGAGAAGTGCTTTTATTCCTAGCAGTATCATACACAGTATTTATACATTGAATCTTCCCAAGGCTCGCCAACTTAATGCAGTACCAATCTTTCAGCAAGAGAGAGAAACATAAACAAATACAGAAAAAGAACGCGACTAGCTACACTCAGTTGAAAATTGCATTACTTTACAAAAAAAGAAAGAAAGAAAGGAAAACAGCATATCATTTAGCGCAAGTTTTGTTATCGTCATATATCATCCGTTCACCACGAAGACCAAGAAAAAATATATACTAATTATTTTTTTTTTAAAAAAAAAGTGACTAAACTTTAGCACTCATCTGGGGAACGAGAATTATCTTTGAAAGACTGAGCACCAGATCTGAGATTAGAACTCTGTGACCTAAACAAGTTCGGATACGAAAAGTAGGGCTCATCGTCCATCGAGGGCAGTCTTTGAGGTTGGCGGCAAGTAGGGTCTGATTCAGGAAGCGCAGCATCAAAATCATCTTTCAGTGAGTGCACTGAAGGAAGATTTGATGCCTCTGATCCATGCACACTTTCATGAATTTGACAAGGTTTTGGGGAAGTTGTGCTACTGTCACAATCACTGATAGAGTCACGACGGTCAAATTGAGGTTTCTCTAGAGTAACCGACTGGCTAGGACTGCCTGCGTGAAAAGGGTATTCACTGCTTTGAGGAGGGACTTGGTCAATAGTTTTCTTGGTAAGCTCATTAATTCTGACTTGTGCAAGACTAGCAGCTGCGCGAGCTGCCGCCGCCGCATGTTCAGCAGTGTCAGCAGCAGCTTGAGCAGCAGCTAATACATCCTGCAAATCCACATTGGCCTCACTTTTCGTCCTTGAAAGAGGGGGTGGTGGTGAATCACTACTTTGTCTCACAGAAAATGAAGAAGATAGTGACGGGGGAGAGATGAATGGCACAAACTGTTTATCTTCTAAACCAACTGAAGCATGAGGCTTTTCATCTTTCTTAGCTGTTGGCCCTTCTTTGATCACTAGCTCAGGCTGATCTTCTGACTCTTCAGGCGACTTTCCAATATCTCCGGAATATTTTGTTAAGTCACGATCAATTTCAGGCTGCGGTGGCACAACTGGTGGAGGTGGCACCATCGATGGTGCTGATGCAGCATTCTCACCTGGCCGCATTGATACCTTAGGAACTTCAGGAAAATCTAAAGAGTCCAAGTCAGCATCGGAATCATTCTGTTCCTGGTGGGCTTGATTAGAGGAAGACTGAGATATCTCCTCATGTTTTTCCTTGGGAAGGGGCAATTTAGACCCACTGACAAACTGTGTTGGGCCATTCTGACAGAGAGAAAAATGTGAGAAGCGTACATCAAAAGAAGAAAAGGCAAAAAAGAGAGTCAAGCCAATGAATGGAAATACAGCATTTACCAATAAATCTTCATGTGATTTGAAAAACTCAGATTCAGATGCAGCTGGATCCCAATCTAATTCATGCTCTTCGGCAATTTCTTTCAGAAGCTTCAGTTTCTTTTCAGATGAAGGAGCACGAACTGACAGCAGTTCAATTAACTGCAGTTGCAGTTAAAAAAATGTCAAGAGAGAAATGGGATAGAGAAAGTTAGCAGTTTTTTTTACAATTAAGTTAAAATGTAAATCAATAAAAACCTGGCGATTGACACCACAATCTGGCATGAGCTCTGTGGCAGCTGCTACAAATTCCTTTCCATATTTGGATGCAAATAGTATTTGAACCTGCAGTAATTCTGGTAGATCGGCACATCTTGGTGCACCAAAACACAAACTGGAGATGGCTTCTTTCAAGTCTAATGGACATTCCCTGTACAAAACTGAAGGTTAGAACTCGAATTCAAGTGTCCCTTTCAAGATAAATAGTACAAGTAAGATCTATGGCCGAAATGAAACTAAAAGTTACTCCCAAAAGGCAAAACTTCCAGTAAAAATTAGTCCTAGACAAAGGGACATATACTTCCAAGAATTGATGCTACAAGTGCTCTTTATTTTATTTTATTTATTTATTTTTTTAAGGGATGCTACAAGTGCATTTACACAAGCCTAATGAACATAAAAATACATCAACCAGAAGTTGTAACCCTTCCTCGTACTAAAACTACAGGAACTTTCTCGATAAACACCTGCAGGATTGCGCCCAGAACCAGATATATGTTACAATTTCGAGAAGAAACTGGCGTGAAAAGGGCCTGGAGTTCTGAATTAAATATCTGTTACTTTGTTCTCTACAAGGCAATACAACTTCCCCGCTCAAATTGAACTTCCATTGTTCCCATCCACAACTAAATTTAAAATTACCAACAATTTCGCTTTCCCATTTCTTTTATCCTCCTTTACGTGTTCGCACACAGAAAATTTTGAAACTGGGTGGAAATTGACAAGTTTCACCAGGAGAAAATATTTGAGGGAATAAGCCATCATGCATATGACACACACAAATTCTTGAGCCTTTTTCTTAACCGAATCTGATTTTTTTCAACTGAAACCAGATGCAAATTGACTAGTTTCAACAGGAGAAAATATTTTGAGAGTTGCATACAACACACAAAAATTCTTGAACCTTTTCTTCACCGAATCTGTATTTGTTGGGGGCTCCAAACAAGTAGACTATGGGTTCCTGAATCCTGATTTTGCAAACTATATTAATGTCTCGTGAGCTCTAGAATCCTCCTACTGAACATCCTTCGGCCTAATGAAAAAATGCAGCTAGTAGCTACCGCAAAAGTAATGCATCTTAAGTACAAAAACTGAATTGATGGCATGATTACCCTCATGACATGTGTCTTTAAGGAACGAAATTCAAAAAATGTCACATTCTGCATATCCTAAAGAGTCAGTTAACTGTCCATGACTTGCACAAGCACATTTGCTACAAATCAGTCAACACTTTCCTCTTAGGTCTTTTAACATATTTTTCGTTAGTATCCGTGCAAACGTGCCTATTTGAGTGCTTGAGTTTAGTATGCATGTATACAAGATGCAAGTCTTTGCACCTTAATTCCCATTCTGCAAAATTAATCTGTTGAAACTGGGTTCAAAGTGGTTCACATTGTCCTCCTAGTAACAGTGGAAAAACACCAAAATAACCCGAAAGCTTCACCTCGCTAACATAAAAGTAAAGGGTATTGTAAAACTAGTCTCATAACCAACATTAACCTTTTCCATACTAAGACCAGAAGCACAAAAAACCAAAAGAACAAAAAGCAAACACACACACATGCACGCGCGCACACACACACAGAGAAAACAACAACAACAACAACAAAAAACAAACAAACAGACAAACAAACAATGTACAAGGAACCATTAGTTGGGTGAACAACCTCTGTGTTTCGATAATGGGAAGGCGGACGGTTATAAGCTCACAGAAGAGCTCAAGAATCTCCTGTGCTGCCATCATATTCTCTTCTCTAATTATATGCTCAACCTATTAAGGAAACCTTAATAAGACCAAGAATTTTCATCATTTCACAAAGACAGAAACATCTTTTCAAAAGGGGGTTATACCCGAATACGAGCAGTAGCTTCTTGACCAGTCTCAAGAAGCTTGGCAATGTCTCTCCGCATCTGCTTCATCTGCACCTCCCTCCTGTTTCTCAGCAACTTGATCCGCGGAATCGCCAATTTCAGCAGGGTTTTGCTGTCATTTATTAGTTATTTTCAAAGAAGATTTTCAACAGATAACCAACAAGTGTCTAGAATTTAACACAGCAATAATCTAACTAAATGCTTACAAAACTAAGTATCAATGTGTCTACATAAAAAGAATATACTTTAATGAAGAAACGTAAAATCTTTGTTCAGTTGCTGTGTAAATGTGATACAAAAGTAGGAATTTTCAGGTGATGATTGTCCCTGTAACCTGATCCTTTAATTTGTTTAAAACAACAAACGACACAATTTATTCGGAGCTGTTTCCGAACAGTTACTCAGCAGCCAAAAAAGGGCAACAAGAATTCGATTCAAGTTTCCCATCTCACAAAACGTACAGACCCAGAAATTAAAATTGAATAAAAAATCAAATAGGAAAAAACTGAGTTATAATAACAACAGAATCGAAGAAGATCAAAATTAAAGTAAACTGAATTAGATAATACATACCATTTCGCAGCTTTGAAGCCCTTGTTAAACAAAGAATCCAGCATGGTCGGAGAAGATCAAAATTTACAGCCAAAGGAAACCCCAAAACCTCTGACAATTTCTTCTTCTCGCAAAATCCAAAAATTTCGTCAATTCTCCGTAAAGAGTTTTTTTTTTTTTTTTTTTTGGTTGATGATGATGGTAGTAAGGAAAAGAGGAAAAGAGAAAGGAATTTGGATTAGAGGGACAGTATTTATTAACTATAAAGGTTAAATAACACCGCACACACGAGGCTGGCCTCACGTATGAAATGACATTGATGACGGAAGAGTTTTTGATGTGGAAAATACGCGCCGTCTACGAGCGTTTCTTAGGAAAGAAGGATTCTGATTTTCGTCTTCTGTTTGTCGGTCATTCTGTGTCGAAGTAATTTGTGGCGAAACGCTGCCTTCAGGGTAGCTTCCCATGGATAAATTAAGTGACATACCACTTTTTCATGCCACTTGGTGTTTCGTTCTTTTTTTCTTTTTTCTTTTTTTTTGGGTCCGTTGATGTATATCATTTCCCGGAGTTGAAAAAACTAAATTACATTTAGATAATACATATTTGTTTAATTTTAATCTAGAATATTTATGAATAATAATATTCTTATATTTATTAAAAATAAGTACTTTAAAATTTTTTATAAAAATGATAAAATTGAAAAACTATACTACAAAAAGTGAATTCTCTCAAATTGATTCCTTTTTCTCTCCTCCCTCCCCATTAGCCCAAGCTTCCAAATTTAGGCTCAAACAATGGTGGGTCTTGTTTTTCAAAAGTTAGAGAAGGAAGAGAAGGGGCTCTATACAAGTCGACCATAATATTAATAGGATATTTAAAAGAGTAGTTTAAACTAATGGTAGGAACTATAAATAGTATAAAGCTCTCATATGCTAGAGTTAAAAGCTACAGTATAAAGCTCTCATATGCTACAGTTTTCAAACCCATAATGATAATTTTAACTATTTTTTCAAACGCCCGATAAGACAGATTTATTTGTGCTCACAAAAAAATATAAATTCCACAGTTACATTATCACATTATATTTGAAATATCAATTATACCTTCGAGATACTAACTAGCATCTGGTATCCATCATAGTTACCGACCAGTTTTGAAATCAGTCAGTTATTTATTGGCATTTGGTGTGATATAAGTATTGGGCTATGATATTGGTCGGTTATCACCAGGTATTTGTCATAGTGCTGGCCAGTATCCGCCACAATAACAGTTGATAACTACCAGCATCGGTTGCACCACCATAGTCACTTTCGTCAAAATAGTTAAAAGATCACAAAAATACAACAAAAAACAAAAAACTTACACTTACTCAGATCATGAAAAAAATATATATTGTGACATTCACCACCCGGGAAAGCGTAGCCGTGATGTGGAGAGATCTTCCCATGCAGGGATGAGATCTTAAAGAATCTCCTTCGTATGGAGGCTGAGACCAAAAAGATCTCCCATCAAACAGACTCTCCATGCACGCGGAAGTTGTGACCACTGAGGAGAAGAAGAAACAGGCTTCGAGTGGGTGGGGAATCAAGATTGGTTGCTGTTGCGCAGTTAAAGCTCACAAAGAAGTGCATTTCCAAAACGTTGCAAGTCGAGAAATGCATATCCAAGCTCTTGGCAGCGTCACGGCTAGAGCATTGTTTGTTTTTCAAGGTCGAGTATTATATCTCTCCTTTGTTTCTCATTGAAAAGTGTTGGATCTTTGTTTGTCATCCAAAGGAGATTGAAAGCACTGGAGATCCTAGTCCGGAGGTTGCACGAAGGAGGAGGCTTGAAACTCGTCCCCCAAGGAGTGTTGCGGATCTGGTTGGATAAGGCGGCGACAGAAAAGTGCAGATAAGAGAGAAAGAAATAGATATAGAAAAATACAAATGAAAAAAAAGTTTCATACCTAATAGAATATTTCAAAAATTGAATGAAGATTAAGGGGTACAAACATCTACACAACTAAATTTTTAATTTCTTGTGGCATATTTTTTGCTATCATGGCAAAAGTCTATCCCCGTATTAGGACCGTGACACTCACTTTTTCATGCATAAAAATAAGCTAGTTCTTGAGATTTTTACCTTATTCTATCTTATTTTAGATCTCATCCAGTTTTATTTCTTTTTATTTAATTTAATTTAGTTTTGATTTAGTGTTGAGTTTATAAGATTATTTTATTGAGTAGTTTGTTTAGTAGTTTTAGTTATTTTCATTCTTATATTATTTTCCCTCAATTTTATAGGTAAAAATAGGTGATACAGGTAATAATGACATTCTAGAGTCAATTTGGGGGCAAAAGTGTCAAAATATTTGAGAGAAATTCCAACTTGAAAATAGCCCAAAAGGAAAGTAACATGCACTAAAAGGTTGATTCTCATATACGCAAGTATACGTAGTCGTTCCTATGAAGAATGATTTTAATTAATGTGTTATTAATTTTTTACTTATTTGTATTAACATTCATTTATTATTATTTTTACAAAATTAGAAAAAGAGGGTTTAAAATTAACTAAATTACTAAAAACTACAGAGATAATAAAATTAAATAAATGAAAGAAAACAATTAAAATTAAAATGTAAAATAAATGATAATTATAAAAATGCTAAAATTAATCAAGAAACTTACAATAGAAAATTAAATTAACAAAATTTAAGTCAAAATAACAATTGTGATTAAGTAAAATTATAACAAAATTCAATAATTTATAAACAAAAATAGTAATACTGGTTAAAGGTTCATTATCCACTGTTAGACAATAATTTTTCAATAGTCGTAGAATTATTTTCAATTTTATGTTAAAATTATCAACCATAAATAGCAACAAGCTTTGCATCTCGATCTTTCGTTACTTTGTAGAGAGAAAGATATATTAGAATTATTCTTTCCTTTCTCTCTATTCTCTTTTCCTCTTTTTCCTCCGTTGGTTCTGGCTGGTGGGAGTGTTAGTTTTAGTTTAAAATCAAATGCTTCACGGCTCACAGGAGGGCGAAATTGGCACAATTTGGGCTATGAAACAAGAGATCTAACGGGTGGAATTTGAAACACATGTGGTGGGTCGTCTAGGCGAATCTACGTCGTTGATATAGTCTTTGGTCAGCGCTAGGACGGATGGGATTGCGAGTGCATGTAAGCATAGCTGCAGCAGATCGAAGGCTGCACTGAGCAGCCCACGTGGATGGGCCCTCCCCTGTTGCAGCTTGGCTTCATAGCTGGGCTTCGGCATGGCTCGACTTAGGCTCCAAGTACACGGTGGAATCCACTCTGGCACGGCTTGGCTGGCGGCTTAGCTCAACTTTTTGTGGCTCAAAAGTGCTTACCTAGAGATTTTAAAGATTAATTCTTTGGCCCAAATTCAATGATTCTTTGTACCTTTTCTTCCATTTTTGCCCCTATTCCACCAATCCTTACACATAAACCCAAAGAAAATAATTATTCTAAAAAACAAAAATCACTAAAAATAAGTAAATATTATTGAACACATATTAAAGCTAATTAAAACATGAAACATAAAAAAAAAATATCTTAATCAAAATCAAAATAAAACTTAATTAAACTTAAGATTTTAAAATATATTTTACAAAAATAAAATAACTACTACTAAAAAAACATTTCTAAAAATTACTAAAAATATAATTAGAAAATAAAAGCATCAAATTAAACTTATTTTATAGAACTCTTAATACAATGCTAGAAACACGCAAAAATACTTAATTATAGGTTTTAATAACAAATAAAATGCTAATCAAATTATTTCAAACTCATGAACACACATATTTTTACGTGTTATCACGAGCGAAGTGTGGAAGCTATTCACTAGCATCTCTAGACCATCAAAATAGCTCCAGGTCTTCATCAATAGCCCATAGGCATCTCAACTACAATGCGTTTGTTTCGTGGGCCTTGCTATGTTAGGCATTCCTCAACAAGATGGGTTCCTGTGTGTTGCAGCTGATCCATGTTCCCGCGCTTCCAACGTCTTGCCTAGTGTCACGTTGCCACAAAATGCGCAGTAGGCCTTTAGCCAATAAGTCTTTGACAAGTGGCGTTTGCATCAAAAGCTCCGATTTGGTTTCTTTTGCTAGTGTGGGGTATTGAATAAAAAAGAATTAAATTAATGCCTCAACTATTTTTAATAAGAAGAGATCCCATTATTAGTGCCTAAAAAAAAAAGAAAAGAGAAAAAGCATAGTGAGCTCAACATCTATGCACCAGTCTTTGGGTGCCATGGCTCTCAGTCATATTTTTGGCAAATTTTTTAACTCCAAATTCTCATGAATTTACCCTAACAACTCAAAGAATATAAATTGGACTTTTTTAGGTTATTTAGAAGAGGAAAATCTCCTATAATTGAGACCCCAGGAGAAATATGTATGCAATTTTTATTAGGATTTTAATTTTAAGTTTAGGAATTTTGTTTCTAAAATTTAAGGGAGAAAGATGTTTTGAAGATCGAAAAGAGGAGATTGAAGATTAGAGAGTCAAACTTGGAGAATTGTGACACTTTTCTTTTTTTTGTTATTTTAGATATGGACCCTTGATTTTTTTTTTCTAGGGCTTCAATGTAGCCTGACAATATTTTTCTTAAATGAGCATTCTTCATTGTACTTAATGCTTCTTAATAATTGATCACTATTTGGATGATTTGTTAATCATAATGGACCAGGGGTGAATTCATTTGTCTACTTTATTATGTTGAATGCCATAAATTGCATGTAAGATATGAATATACTTGCATGGTTTATGTGGTCGTTATTTGGAAATCCATAGAACTTAATGAATTCTTGACTATTTGATTTGCATAAGAATATAATGGGTTAGCAGTTGAGGATATTTTGGTGTAACTTTGGAGAGAGCATTGAATAAATTAAGAATTTTCGACTATCAACTAGGGTAATAAATCATGCTAATAAGTTAAACGAAATAAAACGGATTAATTACAGTGATATAGGAAACCTAGGTTTGTAGTTTTTTGAATTTCCATTTATTTAATTTTGCTTCTTGTTTCTTTCTAGCTTTATTTTTATTTTCTCGATACCATCATTCTATTCTGTTCAAAGATGAGGAGCTATCGTTGAATAATAGATAAAATCTCATTTGTTTAATTCCTATTTGAATAGAATCAAAAGTTTAGGGAGCAAAGTGATAAGTTTTGAAAGTCTAGAGCACAAATAGGTGATTTTTAAAGTTCAATGGCACAGTAAGAGGTTTGAAAGTATGAGGGGTAAAATCATGATTTTTAAAGTTCAAGGGACAAAGTGGGAGAAACATTAAAGTTTAGGGCCTATCGGTGTTAATAATTACGATCTTTGTGCTCTTGTTCATTGATTGTTGCGGTTTTTTATAGTAAATTTCATTAATAATGATAAAAATTGTAATTTATAGAGTTGTGATCTTTATGATAATGAATATATGGCATGTGAAGGAAATTTATTCATTATCATAATCTTGTTCTCTGAAATAAGATAAAAAAATTATATTTATTATTATAACTATTACAACTTGATGATAATGATTACAATGCATATGATTTTAGGACTGCAACAAGGAGTAGTGGTATCATTATACATAGGAGTCTGGACACTTTTGTAACAAATAATCTTTTCAACAACTTTTAAATTACACTAGTATTTAGACATTTATATTTACATTAGAAGGATTGCAACCATGAAATTAAAATCTAACAAAACTCTTAGAGTATTTCAAAATATTGAAATGAGATATTAAATTATCACATTTCATACTACATAATTAGATAACGATATTTTTAATGATATTAATTTTTTTGCCCTAAAATACTTGGAAATTAATTTTTTTGCTATAAAATTTTTGAAAAAATTTGCAAGGTTATAATTAAAGCCTCCTAATTACTTAATGTAACGCTTTGATGAGAACAATAAGCTTAATTTTTTTAATAAAAGTAATGCATTAAAATTCAACTCTTTAATTTATCCAAAAAAAAAAACTCTTTAGAAGTCGTGTCCCTCTTATTCAATCTTAGAGAATTGACCTATTTGGGTGTCATAACCCGCCTTTTTTGGGCTGTGATAAACCTTTTTCTTACTTACTTATAGGCAAAAATTTAGGAAATTTTTTTTTCTTTTAAATAAATACTTTACATATACCGGTCTAACAATTTCTTAAATACAAACATATACTTGTATTTACAAAACCACATTTCCTTTGCAATATAGTTTATCAAACATTACTTTCAAAATATCTTAAAATACAATACAGTGAAAACATACTACGGCGAAATTCATACCCAGTCTGCACACTAATCATCCCTCCGCCAGCTCATCAATAGAATTACTCTGACCTTTTCATCGGAATACCTACAGCATGAAATACTTAATGAGCTTACTCCCAATAAGTCCCATATAGCCCACATGTATATTCAATAAAATGCATGATCTCATTATGCTTTCTTATAATCCTTCCTTATCATTATCATTTCTTATCTTTAACCAGGGCCCATGTGTTCGTACCATTACACACTTAGGTCTACATAACACCGTGACCATATTGTAATCCTTAAACTCTTCTTGAGTCAAGAGTCGATACGACACTTTTCTCAACTCCTGGTGATTTGTTTACCAATTCACTTATTATGGTTATCATACCATGTATGAAGTGATGATCACATGTTATACATAACATAAATGCTATAGTACACACATGTACATGCTTTATATACACACGGATACACATTAATATACGCATAGGTATTTAACATAATGTACTCATAGGTACTTAACATAGTATACACACAGGTATACATCATTATATACACTCAGGTACGTGTCATAATATACACTTAGATATATGTCATAATATACACTTAGGTACATGTCATAATATACATTCAAGTATATATTCCGTATCCTCACAAGTATACACCATCATATTTATAAATACTCATGCCATTGCATATGCACAAGTATACACCTTGACATACCATAGGTATACATATACACATTTCACACTTTATGCCTACAATTTCTTACTGTAGGTGGGGTGGGTACTTACTTGATTCGAATATCAGGCAACTCAACCTCGATTTTCTTTCTCCTAGACTCCTAGGATCCTATTGGCCAATTACAAAACCATTAGCCAAATTCCACTGTTTCGATACAAAACATCCATTAATTAATGAATTGAGTTGTATCATTATATACAACTCTAGGAACCACTGGTTTTTTTATTTCTATCTAACTCTACCCTATCATTTTTAACGAAGGGCGGGAACCTTTCTAACCATTCTTTTTCCATTTGGAACATTTCAGAGCGATTCGGGTTATTTGGGCAAAAATAAAGATTTTGCCATCCGTGGGTCTACTAACCTACCCGAGCACGATTTCGTTATTCTTACAAAAATAACCATATATTAATTTTAAAATAACACCCTAGTGGATCAAATCTCCTTATTTCTCATTTATGCCCCATTTTCATAAAACTTTACAGTTTAGTCCTTGAACTGAAAATTTTTGATGATTTTGCCCCCTGGACTAAAATTTATCTCTTTATATCAAAATGTCCTATTTTTGAAAAGGAACATTTTTATTCAAAGTACCATTCCTTAAATCATTTTGAAAAATGATGTTTTTTCCATTTTAACAAATTCTTCAAAAATTAATATCTCATAAACAGTTGAGATTTTCAATGAACCGTCTGTAGTACCTAACAGTTTTATCGAGATCTACAACTCTCATGTTTTAACTTTTCCCAAAATCTCACTATACAGGGGTGTTTTTGGGCATTTTTGGGCTTTTTCAAATCTACTGAGGGAAAACTTTTTCTTTCAATTCAGTCCTTAGGGTATTTTTGTAAAAACCTATTTTGTAACTGTAAATCTACCCCTATGTAGACAGTTCGAACCTTTGTTTGAATCATTCCCATGTCCAAACATCATTTTTGAAAAACTAACTCTAAAATTGCAAAAATATTTCTTTTTACATTAAATACCACTTTTCAACATTTAAACCTTAATTTTACCATATCAACATACCATACATCAAGTATCCATAATATTTGACCAAATATAAGCTCAAGACCCGTGCACTTCAAAAGGAAAAAAAAAATCAAAGCAAAATTCACAATTTTTTTTAAAACTTATCTCAAATAGCACTTTTTGATTTCTAGCTTTTCAAAGCACTTTGAAACTCCTTCTTAAACACTATTTTTCATGCAAAAACACCATAGATTAGCTCCCTTTCTTTTCCCTCAAGAAAAACCTTAAAAACCCTTAAAAAGTTTAGGTTTTTACCTTAAAACTTGTTAAATTTCCTTAAATCTTGCCTCTTGAAATTAAGTGGGACTGTTTTTACAAAGTTTTGGGCTTGAGAAAATTTTTGAGAGCCTTCTCTACTGGTTGCCGGAGCTAGAGGAAGAAGAAGGAAAATATTTTTGGATAATATCACATTAAATGCTTCCTTATCTCTCTTTGATGACTTATGGTAATCCATGAGTATACCTTTCTAGACATGTGGCCCAATAGAAAACCAAGGAGTGTCCACTTTATGGAGTTAAAAATTTATACTGTGTAATTTTTTATCAAACAGTATTTTTCTTATACTGTCGTGGTCAAATCAGTGCCATATCATATCCTAAGACTGTGTAAACTATTATCCTTACCTTTGGTTCACTTTTATAGGCCAAACGTAACTTTTTATATATCTGTGTTTTTATTTAGCAGTATACTTATATTGTATCTGCCTATTTCTTACACTGGGTTAGGTCTCGGTGGACTCTATATCATATTTGTATTTTAAGTACCTATGTATCTGTATCACAACTTTACAATTAATTGTGATATAAAATTTATTTTATGGATATTATTTACAAATTTTTGAGTAATTAAACTCATAAAATCTGTATTAGAAATATCCAACATTGCCTCACATTATAGTGAAATTTTCATTTAATACGGCTTATTATTTATATTATCGTAATTTTACAAAAATTATAATTTTTAAAGGTAAATTCATTAATTAAACTCAATTAAATATTAGGTTTTATTAATGAATTTTCCTGGTCATTATATTAAGAGGGCTTTTTAGAAGCTGCTTTTTTGTTTCTTAAGTCCAAAAGTAAAAACCTACTTATGGAAGTATTTGAATGATTCATCGGAAATGCTTTTACTCCATAGAAGATCTTCCAGGCAAAGCCACAAAATTTGGCCTCTCAAAAAACACTTCTAAAAAAACTTTAAAACTTTTACCAAAGTTTTTATAGGACTTTATAAGCTTCATTAAAACATTTTTATTACTTGCTAAAAATTTAAGAATCATTTGGAACAATTTAAGCTCTTTTAAAAGGGAGAGAGGGGAAAATAATGTTTTTACATAGATCAATGACAAGAGCTTAAATTGATATAATTTTTAACAATTTTTCCATGTTTCTTTGCTTTATTTTTGAGTATTTTGTGTCTTATAGGTGATTTTGTGTTTTGTAGGTGCTTAGAGATAATGAGAGGAAAATGGATAAAAAGTGAGGATTTTAGAGTTTAGAAATTGCATTTATTTATTTTGGAAATCAATCAAGGGCCGAAGTTGGATTTTTAGGATTTTTTGGGATCAAATTAGCAAATCAAGTTAAACTGGGCCGTACCCCCACAAGAATTGGCCTCGTAGTCGTGCCATGGTACAGTGAGTTAGTGCGCCCGAGCTAGAAACTCATGTAGCCTCGCCATCAGTTAGAAGAACATTCAGCCACGCGCATTGAAACGCACCACCATGCGTATTCTAGACTTGCTATGTGCAAAAATTAGCCCGGCATGTGCCTGTGAGAAAGGCACTCCACCCTTACATGTGTCTCAACTTTTACCTAATTTTTGACCTAAAAGTGTTCCAAATGTACTTCTTTTCACCCTTTAATGGCTAACCTATAAATATCTCACTTAGAAACACAAAAAGAAATCAGTTTTCATTATTTTTCTTTAGTCTTTATAGCTGTCGAAGAAGAAGAAGAAGAAGAAGAAGAAAAAGAAGAAGAAGGAGAAGGAGAAGGAGAAAAAGGGGAGAGCTCTAGTGAAGGCTATAGAGAACCATCTACGTAGAAGATTTTCCAACATCAAAACCGTTCTTTTCCTTACTCTTCCTTTCTTTTCTTTTGCAATTATGTTAGTTTAGTTTTGTCTTTGGTTGAAATCCTAGACATAATTATGTAATTGATTTATATAATTATTTTCCAATTCCCTAATTTGAGATTGGTTATGTTCTTTCAATTTAATAGTTTATGACCATTTTCTTGTTTTGTTTGGATGGTGAGCTAAATAGGATTTGAGAATTAATCTATTACTAGATTGGAATGCTTGATCTATAATTGTCTTATTATTCTATTCACTAGTAGTGAATTGTGATTGTTAATTGCGGTCAAACTTTCTTATGATTGCATATGGGACATAATCTAAGTTGTATGATTTGAGCTTGTGAGTTTCTTGCCTTGACCAACCTATCTTTCTCAACCTAATGCTTCTATTAGGTTAAATCTAGAAAGCTTGTTCTGGTTTATTTAATGAAAATAGATTAAATAAAGAGCATGTTTTATTTAACGACAAAGTAAGGAAAGATTGGGATAACAAAGCTTGTTATTACCTACGGTTTTGATAGATAATTGAGAATAATTCTGTGATTAAATTTACAATTATTGTTTAGTGGTAGCGAATGATCCTTTGACCGATTTTATTATCATTATTCTGTCTTTATTTTATTTTCTTGTGTTTGCTTTTATTAAGTAATTTAGTTAATGTTTAAACCCCCGGTTTTGTGTTTAATTTTTTTAAGTCTAGATTTTAGTATCATAACTAGTTAATTAGATCCAATCCTCTATAGGAACAACTTCTACTCACTACTACACTTAATCATGACTACATTTGAAGTAATGTTTAATTTGGTGCCCCCTTTGAGCCTTCTATATTTTGGCATCGTTGCCCGAGATGATTTATCTAATTAATTAGTTATTTTTTTTTGTTTTTGTTTTTGTTTTGTCTTTTGCTTTTGTTCTTCTTAGTTTGAATTAATTTTTCTTTTGTGTTTTTCATTTTTGTTTTTGTGTGCGTTTTATGCAAGAGGTACTTCAAGATGTTACATTGACAGGTCCTCACAAGTTTTCCCTAACAAGGCTCGGAGTCGTTTTATCATGCTTGGTGGAGATACAAAGATTTGCTCATTCGGTTTCTATATCATGGGTTCTCAAAGGAGTAGAAACTTTAATTCTTCCTCAATGGCTTATGTGTAGCAACAAGACATTGGGTTGAAAGAGGCAATGGTACCAATTCTTTATACTAAAAACCCATGGATGAAGCCTACTTTAGGTTGGAAGATTGGGAGGATGATTACTATAATTTGGAGCCATGGGTTGACACCCGACCTTATGATATGAAGGTAGATGCCGTAAATGGAGAAACTTTGGCAGACTAACCACCTACAGGTATGTCTCTTAAAGAAATGGTTAAGGTTTTGGCTACTAACACATTGCAGTTTCAACAGGAGATGACCACGAGCATTCAAAGTTTACAAAGTCATATAGACCAATTGGCTAGAATTGTGAGTAGGTTGGAGGAACAAGGTACTAATCAAATGGTGCAAAATAGGTGTGGCATGAGGATGAAGATGATTCAAGCAACTTAGGTTGGGAGAGTAATTTGCTTAACATGGGAGATTCAATGGGAATTTGAGCCTCTAGAGGACATTCATGAGAATTTGAGCCTTTAATGTTGTTTTAGCTAAACACTTAGATACTCTTGTGGTTGAAACCGATTTATATCTTCTAAGTCACGGGACATCCATCCAAAGCTGTAATTTTTATGAAGATTAAATCTTAAGCATGGTTTTCGAGAATCAAGTGGAGAGTGAAGAGCAATTGGAAGAATTCCTTTTTGAAGACAAACTACAAGACCCTTTGGTGGATGACAAAGCATACGAGGTCATCGATTTGAGCTCATCGATGATACTAACACATACACTACCAGTGGATCCATACTTCAAATAACTCTATAAAATAAAGTTATTTTACCATATTTTTATGTAAAAAATGACTTTGTTCTTGAGATCTTTATTTGTTTTTTATTAATTTTGTTTTTATTTTTAGTTTGGTTAAATTTTAGTTTATTTTGTTTTATTTTGATATAGTTTTATATAGTTTGTACATAATTTTACTATGTTGTGTTGTAATTATGTTTCTTTTCTTTTTTCTTTTTTCTTTTTTTTACTTTGAATCGTGTGTTAAATTAGGTAAAGTTGGATAAAAATGGAATAAAAAAATTGAGTGGTTAGTTTTTTAGAGAGAAGAAAAGAAAAATTAAATAAAAATTAGAATTGAGAATTGTTGGATGTAGGCAACGGACGGAACGGATTGAATGCGTGCAGCACACAATAGGATGAACGAAGAGTGGCCAACAAGCCATAGGAGCACAACAGATGATGCGGGGCCCACTCCTCTGACGTTGTCTCTTCTATGCAGCAACCAGAAACGCGCGTGCTTCCACGCTCAGGCTCCAAGCACGTCAAGCGCCATCTGCACAGTCCCAAGCTGAAATGGTTGCATTGTTACGCTAGTTGCGAGCTTCTTTTGGCGCCAAAAACAAAGAAACAAGGGAATTTGTTTTTTCTTTGCACGAGATTCTTGATGAATTATGGACATACAAACATTTAGCACTCATATTTTAGAGTCTGGGTAAGAAGTAATTGTGAGGAATTGTTTACTGTAAAAATTTCTTTTTGAAGGCTATAAATAGCCTTGAATCCGAACTCTCTAGGGGATACTAAACACACAGTTTCCTTCTTAGCTCATTAATAAACAGAGAGCTTGTTTGCTCTCAGGAGCTATGCTCCGGAGGAGAAAAATAAAAGACAAATAAAAAAGACATTTTCTTTTGAGTGTTTGGTAGTGTGAGAGTGTTGTGAGTGTGGAAGGAGGGACTACCAATTGTGACAAATCCGGGTTGCTTCTAAACTCTATCCTTTGTAATATATTAATGTTTAGATTAATGTTAATATTTGTGTGGTGTGTTATTAGTCTTTTGTTTTAGATTTTATTTTTGCTGGGATTGTGATGTAGCTTGAATTTATGAACATTTTCTTTAGTTAAATTATATTGTTGTGAACCTCATATTTATATTGAGTATTTACACTATATTTAGTGCTTTTAATTAATTGGCCATTAGTTAGATGATAATATAAATCATAATGAAACCGAGAGGCGATGTTTGATTTAGGAACATGTGTAGAATAGCATAAAGTCATGTGAGATAGAGATATACTTACATGGTTTGTATAGTCATATTAAGAATATCCACAAAACATAATGAACTTAGGCATAATTAAATTCACATAGAGATATAGCGTGTTTGTATGCTTAGATATTTTTTATGTAACTCGAGAGAGAGCACTGAATATGATAGGGAATTCGACCATCAACATAATTTGAGGCAATCACGATAATATGTTTAATTTAGATAGAATCGGATTAATTTTAGTGAAATCATAATTCCCAACATTTTTAAGATTTTATTATTCTTAACATGTTTAGAAATTTTAATTTAGCTTTTTTAAATTGTTTATTTTTTATATTTGTTTTCTTTTAATCAGTTGTCTAAATAATCTTAGAGTTAAAACAATTTTGGTAATTAATAAAAATTAGAGCAATACTCATTGGAACGATACTTTACTTGTCACTTTATTACTTGTTACGACTATGTGCGCTTGCGTATTCAAAAATCCACAACAACTTCTTATTGATGCCACCTTCACGATATTACATCTTCTTTGAGCTTAAGCATGAAATGGTGTTCTCCTCCCAAGCATGTCATTCAAAACGGAGTCAAGCTAGTGCAATGTGCCAAAATTTCTCATATTTTGCCAAGCTTAAAGGTATTAAAAATGGATACCCATATATGTTGTTTTAGGACACATTTTGTGGGCAGAAGCCGCTTTTTGATGAATGTTTCTCCATGTTAGGCTGAGGACACAAACCAAGTGCTTTGTAGGAGGCAACCCAAAAGATAGAGAGTACGCCACAATAGATTTGATCTTTCTAACTCTCCTCTACTCTATTTTAATTTTAGTGCCTTTTGTTTTGTTTGTTTTTTTCCCCTCTTTTCTTCTATGCTTAGTCTTACATTGAGGGCAATTTAAGAATTAAGTGTGGGGGGGGAGGACTTAAGATTAGGTTTTTGTTTTGTTGTCTTAAAAAAAAAGCAAAAATTTTCATAAAAATTTTCATTTTAGTTTAGGTTTTTGTGTCATTTTTTAATTCTTAGGAAGCCTTCCGACTTGTTGATGAGAACCGAACATTAATTTTTATGGCTTTGATTGATTATGAGTATTGTTTCGATTCGACGCTATTCTTTTGTTAATATATCTTTATGATGATTATACTTATATTTTATGCACAATAGCCATGTTATTTGGTAAAGAAACAAGCATGTTAAAATAAGTATATTCTTATACTTTCACTTTAATTTCGACATATAGGGGTTGAACGTTAGAACTCTCCCGAAGTTTTTTCGTTGCGAATGGCTAACCAACATCACTTGAAATATGATTAGGGCACTAGGATTTCTAGCACCAAGACCAAATCAATAGAGCCCCTATTGATGTTCCCAAGTGAACATCCCCTAGTAAGCCATTTTGAGCCTTCATGTAAACCTTTTAATTTCGCTAACCACATCTTCTTACGTAGCCCGTTTATAATCATATCTTACCCTTATTTTAAAGATGAATTGGAGCTTTAGAGACTTATTTCAAGTACTAGAGAACTTTATAAGTAATTGGGTTGGGGATAGAAAATAAGGGTAGGAGAGAGTACAAATCAAGGGAATCGAATCAAGAAAAAGGAAGAGAGAAATCTCGTAAGGATAGCTCAGCAAAAAAAAAAAAAAAGAAGACAAGAAAAGAAAAAATTTTAAAAATGTTTAAATAGAAAAAGAAAATCAAAAGAAAAAAAGAAAAATTCAATAAAATAACTTGGGCTTTCCAATTTTTATTTTGGATGTTGCAGGATTGGTTAGAATGAAGCAAAGGCCCAATACAATGATATCTAGCCTATATAAAAGTTTTATTTGGGGTGTTCATTGAGAAATCTTACGATGTCTCTAACTCTATAAAGTCTTTAGGATCTTTGTAATATCCATGTCCTTTCTTTTTTTTTAACCATTACCTCTTGACCCTATTACAATCTGTATCAAAAATCTTTTGATTTTAGGTGGTGCCTTCGCATGTAGTGAAGATTCGTACTAAATGGTGAGCTTGTGATGTATCCTTTCAACCTTTTCTATAAGGATAATAGATGCTTATCCATTTTTAAGCATGCATGGGTTTTCATTGTTAGTAACAATGGCTATTCCACACACACACTTGAGTATGATTATTATAGGATGCATTAGCTTGAGAATGACTAATTGATTTAATGCAAGGCTTTTTTGATTTTAAGTCCATGTCTCTTATTGTTCTCTAAAGTAAAAGGTTGGAATGTTAGTTTTCTTTTCAATGTTTTCTTTTTATTTTTCACCTCAAGTTTTCTTAAGGATGAGCAAAGGTTAAGTGTGGAGAATTTGATAAGTGCTTAAATTGACATAATTTTCTAATCAATTTTCCCATGTTTCTTTGTTTTATTTTTGAGTATTTTGTGTCTTATAGGTGATTTTGTGTTTTATAGATGTTTAGGTAATGAGAGGAAAATGGATGGAAAATGAGGATTTTGGAGTTTAGAAATTGCATTTAACTTTGGAAGCCAATTGGGGACCAAAGTTGGATTTTTAGGAATTTCTAGGATCAAATTAGCAATCAAGTCAAACTCGGCCATGGCCTTGTGAGAATTGGCCTTGCAGCCGTACCATGGTACAGAGAGTAGGCATGACTACGGTAGAAACTCACACAGCCATGCCATCAATTAGCAAAAAGTGTGTCCACAAGCACAAATGGCGCCCTGGTGCACATTCTAGACTAGCTCCATGTAAAAATTTGCTTCACGCATGCCCTCAAGAAAGGCACTCTACCCCTGTGCATTTTTTGACCTTTTACTTGACTTCTGACCTAAAACTGGTCCAACTTTATTGCTTTTCATCCTCCTACTACAAATCTATAAATATCTCACTTAGAAATGCAAAAAGATATCAATTTTTATTAGTTTTTCTTAATTTTTCTAGCCATCTTAGGAGAGGAAAAAGAAGATGAAGAAGAAGAAGAAGAAGAAGAAGGAGAAAGCTCCAGTGAAGGCTATGGAGAACCATCTACATACAAGGATTTCTAACACCAACCATTCTTTTCCTTACTCTTTCTTTCTTTCTTTTCTTTTGCAATTATATTAGTTTAGGTTTATTTTTGGTTGAAGTGGATTTCAAAACCCAAGACATAATTATATAATTGATTTATAGAATTATTTTCTAATTTTCCAATTGAAATTGTTTATGTTCTCTTAATTTAATTATTTATGACATATGTTCTTGTTTTGTTTGGGTGACCAACTAGACAGGAATTGAGAATTAATCTATTATTAGATTGGAATGCTTGATCTGTAAGTATCTTATTCTTCTAATCACTAGTAGTGAATCTTCATTATTGATTGTGGTCAAACTTTTATATGATTATATGTGGAACATAACCTAAGTTACATGATCTGAGCTTGTGAATTTATTACCTTGGTCAACCTATCTTTCTCAACTTATGCTTCCATTAGGTTAAATATAGAGAGCTTGTTCTACATTTTTTAATAGAAAGAGATTAAATAAAGAGCTTGTTTTATATTATGACAAAGTAAGGAATGATTGGGATAGCAAAGCTTTTTATTATCCACAGTGGGTAGTTTCAATTGATAATTAGGAATAATTCTGTAATATTAATTTTATGATTATTGTTTAGTAGTGGCAAATGACCCTTTAATCAATTTTATTACCATTGTTTTATCCTATTTTATTTTCTTATGTTTTCTTTCATTTATTAATTTAGTAAATGTTTAAAACCCCCAATTTTGTGTTTAATTTTATTGAGCCTAGATTTTAGTGTCGATAACTAGTTAATTAAACCCAATCCTCTGTAGGAACAACTTTTACTCACCACTACATTTGATCATAACTATACTTTAAGTAAGGTTTAATTTGGTGCTCCTTTAAGCCTACTAATAAATAAAAATTAACAACATAAGATCCTGACAATAATAATAAATAGCATAATTTTAATAAACTGATTTTTTAATTCAATAAAATACTTTAAATAACTTCATTTATAATCTATTTGTTCATTTTCTCTCATATATTTTCTTTCCCTCCACTTTCTCCCCTCAACTGTGACCATGGTCGAGACCTAATGGCAATCGTGATGTATTTTGTAAAGAGGTTCAAACAAGGAGTGATGGAATTCACAATATCTGGCGGAGCAATTTCATCGCGCCCATTATTGGAGTCACTGTGATCATGCAAAGGAAAGGTCATGCCTAGTCACCAGAGTCGTGTGAACGAACAGGTTGCACCTGAGTTGCACATAGTCACGAGGTTCATTGAAGTCACACGAAGGAGCAAGCTGTGCTAGAGTCATCGGCATCACCGGTGTTGCACAATAGAGATAGAGATATTAAGAGAAGAAACAATGACAGAGAAAGAGAGAGTTAAGGGAGGAAAAGCTGAAGAAGTGATGGCATTTTGCATATTTCAATTTTTTAATATGTATTATGCCATTAATTTCAATATACAATACATTATGCTATTATTTTCTAACCTAACCTAACTATTGTTATTTTCTACAATTTCTCCTTTTAAAAATATGGTTTCAAACACTGAAAAGCCATAGTTTTTGTTTCTTTACTTCTACTAACTAAAAGCATAAGAAAAAGGTTTGCAAAACGAGCCAACATTTTGTTAGTGAATTAGAAGGACAACCTATTTCTCAGTGTTATAATTGAATAGCTATACTTTAAAAGTCCAACAAATCCAAATTTACACTAATTTTAGTTAACTTCCTTCACATGTGAATGAAGAAAAACAAAAATTCATGGAAAATTTTAGTAGTAAAGGTGTCAAAGCAGTTTAGTTTGGCATATTAGAAAAAAAGTATGTTGCAGAATTTTAAAAATTTTTAACAAAACTATTTTCCATAAAATGAGTTATACATGCTATATACAATAAATTAATAATAGATCTTCGTACCTTATGTAGACTAGAAACCGTACTTCTGATAGAACAAAATTAATAGAACTACTACGAGAGAATTGCTACCAAAAGAGCCTCAACCAACTTGTCTTCTTTGCTATTCTCTTTTCATGCGAGTGGACACATGTCATTCAACCTTCCTTCAGGTAACGTGTCCTTCTAACTACAAGAGAAAAATAAAAATTATTGTTCTTGATGTTAAACAATAAAGACCGAGGGAGGGACAGGGGACCATGATTTTTGGTTTTGTTCTTTAACATAGTTTTTGTTTTTTTTTTTCCTTTAATATAGTTTTTTTCTTTAGTAATAATAATAATAATAATATTATTATTAATAGAATAACAACACAAATATTTATATTAAAAACACATTAAAACAATACATAGAGATTTTAGAAACACTTAAAACAACTATTCTCTTTTAAAATACAAACACTCAAAACAAAATATTAATAGAATGCAATATATTACAGTCATGATGTAGATACATTTTGAGAATACAAAGCACTCCGTATAATCATCTATCCTAATTATGCATGCATAGAGATTACAGGGGCATCGATAAACAAAGGATTAGACTTTAAATGGGATGCTTTTCTAGAGTACTAGTTATTCTGTACTATCAGTCATCCTGACACTAGAGTCAATGAATTTAAAGGTTTTAACAACAATATGTCAAAAAAATACAAGATGTGGAGGAGAGTAGTTATTCAAGACACAAGAAATACAAACAAACATGCTGTGGGTAAAACCAAAAGATTACAGGTGGAGGTTCAAATCCAATGGCCACTTTCTGCTTTCTTTCTTCCAATCAAGCTTGGACATTGTAGTGTTGGACTTTGGATGAATGACTTGTATTTTTTAGACTTGTCTCTTGGAATCTACAATGAAGTTTTGTTCCACAGCGTAATCTAAAAACTTTAAAAGACTATCATAAAAACCTTTACATACAAAAGACCTATGGGTTTGGAGTGAATGCCTAACAGATTCCTAGAAGCAATTGTGAATAACTCTTCAAGGGTACCTAAACCACCAGGTAATACAATGAAAGCATCACAGTTATGGATAATGTTTTCAAAACACTTAGAGATGTCCAAAGCTATCTCTTTCTTTCCTATGGTTTTCCCATATAGGTTCCTCTCAACTAGGAGATGAGGGATAATTCCTTCAATATGGCTACCCCTATTAACCCTAAGTTACCTCCACCATAAATTTAGTTGATCTTCCTACGTGCTAAGACTTATCCTAAATGTTCTGCAGCTTCTAAGTAGACTTTATCTTTACCAAGACTAGAACCACAGAAGACACATATGGCTTTAATTTTCCTAGATGAATGAGAGGAAGACATGTTTGGTTTCTGAAACAGACTGACTCTTTTTTTTTTAACTATTTGATTTTTTTTAGGTTTTTGTTTTAAGTCTGCTCTGCCCAAACACTAAGTCTTGAAAGGGATCTTAAAGAAAATGGAAATTCCATAGGATTAAGGAATTATGACAGGTAGGTGATGGTAGGTTACTTTAAATCTAAACAAAATATGTGTAGGTGAGAAGATAAGATATGATATTGTACAGATAAAAAGTCCAACAATAAGATATGGACATGTTAGAAAAAGTCAAACCAAATATGAACAACTTTGGAAAAATAAACACGCAATCATACCGACCTTTGAAAATGAGACTCAGTCTATACAACTTTTGACAATTGAAAACAAAATGACAAAAGACACATTGACACAGCTGTATAACTTTTTGACAAACGAACACTGAATCTAAAAAGGTGTCATAAACAACAATTTACTATAGAACTTTTGACAAAGTAGAGTACAAATCTTAAAACCTCTAGATATGGATTTGACAAGATATTATTTTTTTGAAAGAAAATAATAAAATAAAAACATATGTTAATAATTCAACACTTACTATAACGATTTAATAACAAGCAATTCTCAAACGACCTCTAAAGATCAAGGATTTATGTCTCATCCGGTTTTCTTATAATATGGTAAATAGGGTATTTAAATATCATGTTCATAAGGCATTGTCTTTATGCTTGAAATTTGGGCCAAAGTTTAGAATTTGCACCTTGGCCATATCCACTTGCATGGTTCTGAAGAAAAGCATGGAGGTCATACAAGTTCTCTTTAGAAATTCCATCCTTTTAGAAATTGAATTTATCCTTTCTATTTACTTATATAAATCTAGGCAAATTACATTTACCCTTACAATTTTGTCGTCTATATTTGTCACATGTGGACCTTGATGCTATAGGCTCTTCTTTTTATCGCATTATGACTAGTACCCATACCTAGTAGGCCGACATCTTAATTGAAGTCACTCGGTCAAATCTTTCCTTCTATTAGCATCCTTACATCACTGGCGATGCCCAAACCATGAGAATCGATAGTCGAGTGACTTTAAACTTATATTTCTTGTCAAGAAAGTGATGGAAAGAATTTCCTCAGATGTTAGTACTTTAGGTCCATCAAAAATTATAGGTGCTTGTCTAGAATTTCAAGGAGAATTTGAGGCTTGATGGGTAATGTGGGTGAGGATTAAGAAGAATTGAGATAGAATTGTGGAATTTTGGAAAACTTTTAGGGAGAGAAGGAAGAAGATCTAAAGAAAAGAGAGAGAATTTGAGAAATTAGAAAGAGTGGGAGGAGTTTAGAGAGAGAATGAGCTTAGAGAAATGAACTTTGATGCACAGTTATAAGATATATAAACACAGACTGGGCACTGTCTTAGACACGTGTTGAGGATTGAATCGAATTGTGCTAGACCCAATTCATGTGACATAATAGTTTGGGCTTGGTTGGGCTAGACTAGCCTAATTGTTTTTGCAAAAGAAATGGCCCCCTACTATTTTATCTTGGCTCCGTCACTGTTAAACAATCACTATGAGAGTTTCAGAGTTTCTTTTACTAGAATACTCTCTCTAAATTTCTCAAGTGATCTAAATGACTATAGAAACACTTTCCTATATATAGTGTTTGGTAGGAACTCATTCTTATCAAATTGGGCTTTAAAATTAGACTCTAAATCAAATTTCACAAGAAAACACGTTAGGCATGGATTGCTAACATGACCTATTCATGGTTGAAACCTATCAAAAGTTTTTAACTCCTAGTTAGCTACTCGATCCACCTGTTTTAATCCGATTGGATAATTACCACTTTGTTTAACCTAAGTATCTTATATAGAGCCTCAATTTTATTTCAAATAATCCAATATAGTAGTTATTAGATTATAACAGTCATATACAGATAATCTCATATCAAATAAAATATATTCAAATAATTCAACATGTTTATCTTAAATTAAAATTAATTTAACAAATAAACTAACATGAATTATTAAAATCCAATCAACCAAATTTAAGTTTGCAGGAAAAACACATCGTATCTTGACAGAAAAATAATGTGAGATAGTAAAGGGGACCCGATAGAAATATATAAATCAAGCACCTATAATTATAAAAAACATATCCCTAACATGTATATTTTATAATTATCAACTCTAAAGTTATTCCACTAAAAGCTTAGAGCTACACTCTCAAACTATATATAAATTATGAAACTTTAATAAGCCATTCGTCCATGATATATCATCATGTGCAACATCTCTATAGGATATCCATAATCGGCTTAAGGATAATTTTTTTTTGTTCCCAAATATATTTATCTTATGTTCTATTATCTCATCATTGGAATACTTATTATTCATAACCAATACAAATAGCATACCATTCGGTTACACATATGTGTCCTAATGGTTATATCTTCTTGTTTTTCAATTTTAGGATAATGCCTCTAAAAGAATATCACTAATTCTACAAAAGAGTTATGAATTCCATATCCATGAATAAGAGTCTACATCATCCAAGAGTCATGTCTCTAATGGGATATGCTACCTTCATTTAATTTAGGATGTCACCATTCAGGACTAAGATGTAAGATATATGATTGTCAAAAATGAAGATTTATTCAAACAAAATTATTAGCTAAAACAATTCAACTTCAGTCCTAATCCAATATATTTTCATCAATGATAATACTAATGTCTTTACTCATGGAGTCCCACTCCAATGACCAGGACAAGTCATCTCTTGTTAGGGATATAGACAACATAACAACTTAACATACACAAAGCATCTAACTTTATTCTCTTGATTGCAGACCTTTTATATTTAGACTATCACCTTAAGATTCATATCTTTTGCATAATCTATTCATTATATGCACGATCTTAAAGGTTTAAATTGATAGTCTCAGACTTTTGTTTGTTTATCATACATTCAATATAAATGAACATAAAGAGAATAATATTGATATATGATATAAATAATAATTTTTATTGATTAAATGCCTTAAAAATAATTATATCATTTAATTTTTAGGACACTTAGTCTAACAAGGCCTGTGTAGGTAGACAAAAGAGAGAAAAACAAACATAAATTGCAATGCATAATAATTTTTGAAACTTAAATAAGTAAATTGCATGTTTTAAAATATTTAAGAGTAAATATGTAAATGATTGGTAAATAAATTATTTGCCTAATAATTATGACATTTATTTCAAATATTTTAAAACCTTTTACTTTAAAAATTCCAAAAAATACATTTTAGCCTACATTGGAGGAGAAGAAATTTAACCCCTTTAAATTGCTCCTCATCAAAATGATGATCATGTCACAAAACCAAATAAGATGATAGTGAGACACAAAGTCCATATAGGTTATTAAAGTTGGGGGATGCCTTCTTAACTTTGTTTTTTGTTTTTATTTTGGGTTCCTAACCAAGCGTTGAAGATGTTTATTTTTTGAAACCATTATTGCTAACCAAGCATTGAAGATGCTTATTTTTTGAAACCATTATTGCTAACAGTGCATGCAACCCAATAATATGTTGGAAAAAACAATGCGAGGTGCGCAGCGGAATTTTAAAAATTTTAACATCAAAGTATTTTTCTAAAACACAAGTTTGACATGCTATATGTATAAATTAAACAGATCTTACTAACCTTTGTATACCGAAGAACCTCCGCAACCTGTGAAGAGAAGTAATGTTCCAGAAGAGCCTCAACCAACTGGTCTTCTTTGCTATTCTCTATCCACAACCTGAGTGATTGTGGGCTCACACGTACAGCTCTTCCACCAGTGACTCTCCTTCCAACCAATCGAGAGAACCCAAAGCTAGTGTTCTTGATTTGTGAACAATAGCTCTCAGGGAGTTTTTAGATGCTCATCAGAAGAGTATCACTCTTAATCTCTCAATTGATCTGAGTAACTTATGAGACTTACTCCCTTTATATAGCGATTGGTCCTGGGGCCAGTCCTTATCAAATTAGGTCTCAAAAACTCAAAATAGAATCAAGTTTGGATCAATATCTGATAAGATCTGCGTGAAAATGTGTAATCTTATCGTTCGTTGATCGACAGGCCGAACAGCCTGATCGGCAGGCCAAACAGGCCCCATCGGCAGGCCGAACTGCCGCGTAAATATCTCCGTGAATCTTTTATTTTCCACCCGAGATTCTATAGGATAAAGTCTCAGTTTTGATTCAAATAACCCAATAGAGAAGTTATCTGATCAAAACAAACTTTATCAAGATAATCTCTAAGAAAATGAATCAATTCACAATAATTCTACAAGTTTATCATGATCTATTATCCAATTAAATTAACTGATAAACATACAAGAACTATCTGATCCCAATAATTTAACAAGTTTATCTTAAATTAATTTTATTACAAAATTAATTCAACCAATAAACAGACATGAATTATTTGATTCTTTCAAATTTTAAACCAATCTGATAAATCCGACATAAGTCACCAATTATTGAAAAAGCACGTCGTATCGTTACAGGATTTTGTGAGCTAGCAAAGGGGACCAAAATGGACCTATAAAGTTCAAGCTCTCGATAATCATGAAACCCAATATCCCAGATATACATTTCACAATTATCAACTCCAATGCTACTCCACTAAAAGCTTGGAGCTGCACTCTCGAACTTTATAGAATTACGAAGCCCGTATAGCTAAGTCTCTATGACATATCATAGTGTATCGTATCCCCATATAATAATCCATAATTGGCTTAAGGACAAGTTCTGTCTTACCTTTTCGATTATTTTTATCTCACGTTCCATTATCTCACCATTAGAAAACTTACCATCCAAAGATAGTATACCATTCGGTTACACCTGTGTATCCAAATGGTTGAGCGCTCCAGTTTTCCAATTATAGGATAACGCATATAAGAGGATATCATTACTCCTAAAGAGGAGCTATGGATTCCATATCTATGAATAACAAGTCTACGCTATCAAGAGTCATGCCTCCAACGCACCGGCATGCATACCACTATTGAGATGTAGAAGTCACCCTTTGGTACATCAAAAGACATAAGTCGAGACAACAGGCCCACTATCCATCTCAGGATTAAGATACAATACAAATGATTGTCTAAAGTGAATCGATTTGCCAAGACAAAATTATTAATCCAAATCAATTCACTTTGTGTCCCGATCGTCACCTATGACAACGTGCCAATGTTTCTATTCACGGAGTCCAACTCCGATGGTCAAGACAAACCATCTCCCAATAGGGATATCGACAACATAACAATCTTTGCATGAATAAAGCGCCCAACTTTATTCCCTTGATTGCGGATCATATGTTTTAGATCATCACCTTAAGAATCGTGTCTTCTGCATAATCAATCCATCATATGCCCAATTCTTAAAGGTTTAGATCGACAGTCTCAGACTACTATTTGCTTAACATACATTCAACAAATATGAACGTAAAGAGGACAAGATTTGGTATGAATAAATTCTTTATTAATAAAAATGTCTCTAAAAACGTATTACATTTTTACTCCTTAGGGCATACATATCTAAAAATCTCTCACTTGCACTAAGTGAGTAAATACAGCAAATCTCGCATCCCCATAGCTTCCACGTGTTTCTCGAAGACTCCCCCTGTAAGTGTCTTTGTAAATGGATTAGCTAAATTATCCTCTGACGCGATCTTGCACACCGTGACATGCCCACCCTCAACGAAGTCCTTTATCACATGATACTTTCAATCAATATGTTTACTCTTCTTGTGAAATCTTGGTTCCTTAGCATTAGCTACCGCCGTACTATTATCACAGTATAGTGATACCGCCTTATCCATACCAGGAACAACCTCAAGATCCCTAAGGAACTTGCGGAGCCACACTGCTTCTTTCGAAGCATCACTAACTGCCACATACTCGGCCTCCATCATTGAATCCAAAGTGCAATTTTGCTTCACACTTCTCCAACTGATGGCACCGCCGCCCAAAGTAAAAACAAACCCTGAAGTCAATTTCCTAGAATCCAGACAGGATTGAAAATCTAAGTCAGTGTATCCTAGAGGAGTCAAGTCCTCACCCGAATACACAAGCATATACCCTCGAGTCCTTCTCAGGTACTTGAAAATATGCTTTACCACAATCCAGTGGTTCGGTCCTAGATCTGCCTGAAATCGACTTACAATCCGGACCGCATAACTTATATCTAGTCAATTTCCTAGAATCCAGACAGGATTGAAAATCTGAGTCAGTGTATCGTAGAGGAGTCAAGTCCTCACCCGAATACACAAGCATATACCCTCGAGTCCTTCTCAGGTACTTGAAAATATGCTTTACCGCAATCCAATGGTTCGGTCCTGGATCTGCCTGAAATCGACTTACAATCCGGACCGCATAACTTATATCTGGTCGTGTGCAAAGCATGACATACATGAGACTACCCACTGCCGAAGCATAAGGCACCTCCTTCATGTATTCTCTTTCTTCACAAGACTTTGGGGAGTCTTTCTTAGAAAGAGTAATTCCAGACCTAGATGGTTGCCTACCTTTCTTGGAATCCTGCATTGCAAACCTCCTGAGAATTTTATCTATGTAGCCAGCCTGTGACAAAGCTATCATTTTGTTCTTCCTATCCCGAAAGATCTAGATACCAAGAACAAAATTAGCCTCACCCAAGTCCTTCATGTCAAACTGCTTGGTCAACCATAATTTGACCGATGACAACGCCCCAACGTCGTTGCCAACTAGCAGAATGTCATCTACATAGAGCAGTAGAAAAACCACCTTTCTGTCCTTAATGTGTTTGTAAACACATGGTTCTTCCACATTTTGTTAGAACCCATAAGTCTTGATCACCTAATCAAATCTTATGTTCCAAGAATGAGAAGCCTGCTTAAGTCCATAAATTGACTTTAGCATCTTACAAACTTTACCTTCTTGACCTGTGACCTTGAACCCGTCTAGTTGTTCCATGTAAACGGACTCATCAAGATAACCATTTAGAAAAGCTGTCTTGACATCCATCTGCCAAATCTCATAGTCGAGAGCGACAGCTATGGATAAGAGAATCCGGATGGACTTAAGCATGGCTACAGGTGAAAAGGTTTCCTCATAATCGATTCATTCCTTTTGCATATAACCCTTAGCTACCAGTCTAGCCTTAAAGGTTTCGACCTTTCCATCCACTCCACTTTTCCTCTTGTAGATCCACTTACACCTTATGGGTTTTACCCCTTCAGGAAGACCCACAAGCTCCCAGACCTGATTAGTCTCCATAGACTTCATCGCTATGTTCATGGCCTCTGTCTAGAGTTTTGAATCAACATCCTCCATAGCTTCTGCGTAAGTATAAGGATCCCTATCATGTTCATCTGGTTCAACTAAGAAGACCTCCCCATTGAAAATATACCTTTCAGGTTGACGCCCGATCCTCCCACTATGCCGAAGCCCCTGAGATTGTTATTCAAGTTTGTTTGGTTTTTCTACACTGATCAGAACAGTTTCATTCGGAACCTTTGGAGTGATCTGATCACTCCTTAACACCTCAAATACCACTTTGCTTCGATGTTTAAAGTCGTCCATGTAACTTTGCTCAAGGAAAGTTGCATTAGCAGAAACCACGACTTTATTTTCCTTCGGGTTATAAAAATAACCCCCTTTAGTCCCTTTTGGATATCCTACAGACACGCAAAGTTTCGAACATGCTTCCAACTTATTCGCATCCTTAAACAGGACATGAGCCGAACATCCCCATATGCGAATATGGTTTAAGAATGTCTTCCTTCTTGTCCACAACTCGTGAGGAGTTTTAGGGACCGATTTTGAAGGCACATTGTTCAAAAGATAACATGCAGTTTATAGTGCATATCCCCAAAAGGATAAAGGTAATGATGAATAACTCATCATGGACCTGACCATGTCCAACAAAGTCCTATTTCTTCTATCTGCTACGTCATTCTGCTGTGAAATGCCCAGTGCAATCAAATGGGATAAAATCTCATTCTCTAACAAGTGTCCCAATAACTCATCAGAAAGGTATTCTCCACCTCGATCGGATCGAAGTGCCTTTATGGGTCTACCTAATTGCTTTTGCACTTCAGCTTGAAACTCCTTGAACTTGTCAAAAGTTTCACTTTTGTGGTGCATCAGGCACACATACCCATATCTTGAGTAATCGTCAATAAAAGTGACGAAGTGCTCATACCCTCCTCATGGCCGGATGTTCATCGGTCGGTAAACATCACTATGCACAAGTTCTAGAACCCCTTCGGCCCTATTGCCTTTAGACCCGTATGGTCTTTTGGTCATTTTACCCTCCAAACAAGATTCACATTGAGGTATAGATTCCACCTTTAAGTGACTTAAAGGTCCATCCCTTATCAACCTTTGAATCCTATTCAGGTTAATGTGACCAAGGCGCAAATGCCAAAGATAAGTCTTATTAGAGTGAGAAGTTTTAAGTCTTTTAGAGTTATTATCATTCATCTCAGCATTAAGCAATAAGTCCATCTTAGGTTTCATAAAATATAGATTATTTTGCATCCATCCAGAACAGATAAAAGATTTGTTTTTACAAATTACCAGTTTTTCATTAAAAGATACCACGTAGGAGTCTTTAAATAAACAAGATACAGAAATTAAATTCCTTTTTAATTTAGGAACATAAAAACAATCTTGTAAAATTAAATTCCTATAATTATCAAAGTAAAGATGGACGTCTCCCACTACTTCCGTTGAGACCAAGGATCCATCACCCATCTGAAGCGTGAAGTCTTCATGTAGCAGACTTCTCGTTTCTTTGAATCCCTGCAGAGAAACACAAACATGATTAGTTGCACCAAAATCTATGACCCAAATGTCACTGGATTCCTCAACCAAACAGGTTTCTAATTACAGAAGATCACACCTACCTCCTTTGGAAAGGAAGTCCTTGCAATGCTTCTTAATATGCCCGACCTTTCCACAGAAGAAGCACTTAAGCTTCTTTGGCTTCTTCTTCTTTTTCTTCTTGCTCTTGGTGTCAGCATGAACAGGAGACTTCCCATTCTTAGCCCTTTGCTTCTTTCCATTCCCAGAGTTAGAATTGGAACCAAAAGCAGCTACCATGTTGGCCTCACCACCCGCAGGAGGCTCCCTGATCAGTAGTTCAAACTCCTATAATTGTTTCATTAGTTCTGTTAAGGTCATATCCCATCTATTGCTTAACTTAAATGTAGCTCTAAACAGAATAAATTCCTTAGACAGAGTCTCAAAGACCATAGTCATTTGAGTTTCAGCATCGATGTCGGCTCCATTGGTTTGAGCCTCAGCTAGGTAACCCATGACCAACATCATATGCTCCTTTACAGATATCTCCGGTCTCTGTCTGCAGTTTAAGAGTTTCTGAAGCATCCCTTGCCGCTTTGTTATGGCCTGGCCTCCAAACATGTCCTCAAGATTATCCAAGATTTGCTTCGCAGCCTCATAATCTTGATGTTGGGCCTGCAGCACATTATTCATGCTGGCCATAAAATAGCAGCAGGCCTGACCATTGGCATCTTTCCAGCTGTCATACGCTTGGAATTGCTCATTAGATGAGTCTCCTATAGGTTTGGGAGGACAAGGGGTTGTCAGAACATATTTCAGTTTCTCAAAGGACAAGACGATATCCAGGTTCCGTTTCCAATCATTGTAATTCTCACCAGTTAACAGATTTTTATCAAGTATCGATGATAAAGCGTTTTTAGACATTTTTAATCTACAATAAAGAATCATATACCAAACATAAGCAAACATATCATAATAATTTAGTAAGATAACACAATAATGTAAAATCATACAAATGTGTTTATGTGTCAAAACCTTGAAAATATCACAACCTTACAACGATAATTCCCAACTCAAAATTCAACAAGCTCATAGGGGAGTCATGCCAAATTCAATCAGGAACACGGATCCCCTCCTGATTAATATATGCCATCTAGGACCCGTATGATCCAGCATATATTAATAATCGTTTCTTTGGCCACTAATTTTATTAACAAAGCTCCTAGATGAGGTTAATAATAAAATTAACGTGAGTGTATAACCATCGTTTCAATATTTTATCCATGATTTATAATCACCACCTAAGGGTGTACAACCATAAATCATCTTAAAATACCTTATCCTCTCAGAGATCCAATCTGGTACATGATAGAAATCCCTTCCTAGGGGTCGGGACCACCATGTTCTTCCTATGGACCAACGATGAAGGCCTTAGGTTTTCTCTTCGAAAACCTTCTCCCACTCAATCTTTTGAAATCAAGGTTTTACTTTTAAAATTATGCATGAACAATTTTAATATGAGCAGCACTTCCTATTCTATATGACATGCTATCAATATACATGGCAAATCATTTTAAAATGCAGACAAGCAAAGCAATCAAGCAAAGCTACAACCAAAATAATAATAACTGTAATATTATGGTTCCACCCTAGAGAATAGAAAACTAAAATTACAAGAGAATAATCGAGACATATATCGATTCTTCATCCTTGAATCCTCAAGTTGTACCCTTCTTCAAGTAATTCCCATCTTCAAGTCTTCAATCCCGTATGAATCAAATACTTCATATTTCTGGTAATATTCAAATTTAATGTTTCTCAGACTCATTTCAAAAATAAAATTAAAACTGCACCGCAAAAATTACACATTTTCTGGAAATTTTCCAGCTCTCGGATCGGCCTGCCGGTCATGCTTCATCGGCCTGCCGGTCAACAAAGGAAACATGGTGTAACATCTTAAAAATTTAAATTCATTGATTACATAAAAATTTGATTTTTTAATGTGTGATTAATTAAATTTTCATAGAATAGCATGATTAGTATTTTAATTTTTAAAACATAATTTAATTTTCATTTAGAAAATAGATATCTAAATTAATATTCATAATTTTAGATCCTCTCTTCATTTTTATTAATTCCCAAAGGCTGTTATCATCATCCCATAAATTACAACTATACCATTCCTTTTTTCCTAAATGTCTTTCACATGATGTTGCTCAACCAAGTTGAGAACTCCCCACTCCTACACTTTATCTCAAAATTCCCCAACCTTTACATGAAACACTCTGATCAAGAGGTTTCCTCCATTCCTAAGTCTGAGACAAAGCAGGTGCACATGGTCTCTTTCTCTCATTCTCAGATATTTGAAAACCAACCTTCTGCTCTTCTCATCCTCTATAACATCTTCCTCACTTTCTTCACTTCTCCTTCTTACTTTTGAAATTTACTGAAGAAGACTAGCCATCGCCTTTCACCAAAAACTCAAAAAGAGTCTCACCACCATGGCCAACAAGTTTCAAGAACTCAAGTTTGACTTCTAACCTAGAATTTTGGAATTTTTCAAACAAGACTTGAGGTAGGTTTTCTCTAAAAGGAATTTGGTTTTAAGTTGTATTTACCTCAAATTTAATCCAAGATTTTTTTTTTTAATCTTCCTATAAATTTCTGGTTTATGAACATATGCATATTTGGGTATTGATGACCAAAACTTGAGTTTTGTGTTAAAACAAAAAGTGAATCTTCATTCTTGTTCAACTTTGTCATTGAAAACATGTTCTACATGTTCAAAATTGGATTTGTGGTTGCATGCTAGGTGTTTTTTTGATTTAGAGCATAGAAAACAAATTTGAGCATGTTTCAATTTTTGTTTTCAATAAACTCTAAAACTTTGGTTCTTAGTTATGAATTTGCATAAATATTCATCAAAGCATGTTTATTAGGATCGTAGGACATTTACTCTGTTTTTGAAACAATTTTGATCATTTGAAACCAATTTAAGTCTAGAAACCTTGAATTTTTCAAGTCTGGCACAGAAGGAGTAAACTAGGCAAAAGCCTAGTTCAGTAGAGGTATAGTCGACTGCTGAGGATGGCCTAAGCAGCTACCACCTCCACCCAAGCCCACCGAGCCACCCAGGTCACCCTAGTTCAATCCTTCACGTCCCATCATGTATCTAAAATCCTTGAAGAGTCAAACCATATTTTATGATCATTTTACATAAAATTGGCACACCAAAGAATGAATTATACATAATATGAATGTAAGGCTCCATTTGTTCTTGTTTCTATTTCCTCGCTGACCTTGTTAGAAACCGTCAAGGTCAGGCAGTGCTAGGAGCTTACGTTTTCATGGGTTGCGCTTGTGAAACTTAAGGCTATACTTGGATATTATTGCTAAAGAGGTAGGATTCTAAAGCCTCTTTTGGTAGCACTATTTTGAATGATGTTATTTTGTTTTTAGCCAAATTAAATTACTTAAGATAAGAATGTTACAACAAGTTATTTATTAAATGTGTTTTTTGCATATTGCAATGAGTTGCAAAATGTATAATATATGTAAATATGCTTGTTTTCATATCTTACAAATAATTTTTGAAATTCATGTTTTAGACTTAGAATAAGAAATTTTGAGCACCAATGGTTTTCAAACACTGTTTTTAAGTGGCCTTAGAGAGCGTGTTATGTAGAGTGTAACCTTGAGAGTAGGTCCTTAAACCTTGATCGGGGCACTTCACAGCATGGGCAATTGGTTAAAGCACTATAAGTATGTTCCTATATATATGATGTTTGAAAACTGAGAACTAAATCAACTAGCTTATCTATATTTTACTAATTCTTTCATAAATTTATTTTTCTAAAATTTGTTTATTTATCCAAATGCCTTCCTACTAGTTTATTTAATTATTTAATGCTAGATATCCTACTGGGCCTTTTGTTGATTCTTTGTAGTTTCAAATTAATCCCTTCAAGAGGTGTTAAGGATAGTGACAAGTAGACTTGAGTGGCAAAGTTGAGGCAGAGTTGAACCTTGAGCAGAAACTCACTTATCTTTTTGTTTTCTTTTTTTTTTTTCGATTTTGTCAAGGCATGTAGAACATAATTTTCTTTATTTCCTTTCTCTTGAATTTTACCTTGGACTGTGGTGGATTTCATTTTTATGGCGCCTTTTTAAATTTTCTATTGTATGACCTGGACGTGGGATTGCTATATAAATCCCAAACTAATGCTAGAGGCCTTTTCTTTAATAATTATGTTTTGAGGTTTTCTTTGGAAATTCTATTTCTCCTCTAATTTCTAAACACTCGGTAATGAGCTTCAAATGTTTACAATAAGTAGACTTAGGATTATATGTTTCAAGGGTAGAATGGTTTTTTCAAATAAATGGGCGAGCATTGTAGCAATTGTTCTAAATGGTTTGTTTATAATTCATGGGATTGGTTTAGGAAAATAACAATTAAATCATTAATTTAATTATGCTTTTATTTCAATTTAAATAGAAGTTTAAAAAACCTTTCTTAACTTAAACAATTTTCTTAAACTTACTTAATTTTCTTAAACCAAGCCTCCACGTCTTACTCGGTTGAGAGTCATGATAGATTTGGCATCAGAGCCCTAAGTTCTTGAATCTTAGGAATCTCACATACATACATACATCAAGAAAAGCACTGACAGTTAAATCTTCCTTTTTCAGAAGAAAGAATACCTCTATATAGAAAAGCCACGAACCCATAGCCTGCTCCAAATGAAGAAATCATGAATGTCATGTTTGTAACCTTTCAGGAAATCATAACTCAGGCCTACAGCACACAAAACGATGAAGAAAAGAAGCAGAACTACTTCATGAGTTTCGTAGGGCATCGATTCCAACATTCAATGGTGAGGAAGATTATCAACAAGCTGTGTCTATGAAGAAGCACCTGAGCACCATGGGGGTCCCAGAGGAATACTAGACCGACTTATCACTTATAAGTTTAAGGAGCATGCCGACATATGGTGGACTCAAACAAAAGGCTTCATAACCCTAAGACTATGACTTGGAAAGAGTTTGAGGACCTTTTTTACACCAAGTACTTCCTAAGCAACTATTATGAGGAGAAGGTGATGGAGTTTATGGAATTGTAACAAAGGGATATGACAGTGATGGACATACAAGGCAAGGCTTTTAGAATTGATCAAGTATCTACCGAAACTTTTAAGATCTAAGAACAATCGGTGTGCCAAGTTTGAGAAGGGACTGAAACCACAAATCCATAGGTCATTGGTAGCTCTACACATCCGTTAGTATGGTAGTCTGGTCCTTGCAGTAGAACGTGTTGAGAAGGACAATCTAGCCTACATTCAGGACTAGGAAGTCTGTACGGGTTTAGGTGGGCCTCATAGGAACAACAAGAAGGTTAATCACCGACAAAGCCAAAACAACAACAATTCTAGGAGTAGTGTCTCATCCGGTAATGGCAGGATTGCACCCTACATCTACCACCATTGCAGGCAGCATGACCATGTCAAAGGGAAGTGTCCTCTACTTGGGAACATTCAGTCATACCAGAACCAGAGGGGAGATAAGCCCAGCCTCAGCTGCAGCCATCATTTGCACAGCTACCATTCTAGCCTTCTTACCATTGTAGATGCCATATTAGCCGATGTAGAACTTTCGACCACTAAACTTTCAATAGCACAAACCTAAAGCATCAGGGAGTGTGCAATCCCCACCTGTTTAGCAGTCTAAGCATGGAAATCAAAAGCAGGCTAATACTAATGACAATGGCAAAGGAAGAGCAGAAGGTCAGGTTTATAGCATAACTAGTAAACATTCTACATCCTAGGGGAGCAATGTTCTTGACGGTATGATCTTTGTTTCACACTCTCTAACTCATGTCTTGTTTGATATTGATGCTAAACATTCTCTCATATCTAAATATTTTATGAATGCTCTGGGTTTAAAAATCATTAGTCTTGAATTCTGCATGTCCTTGACTTCTCCACTGGTCAAGTGGGGGTGAACACCATGTGTAGATTGTGTAAGATCACAATCAAAGGTTACGTACTAATAGCTAATCTCATTGTTATTCCCATGAGTGTATATGACATAATATTATCCATGCATAGTGTTGTAGTTGATTGTCAGCGTAGAATAGTGACGTTGATTTCTAGTTCAGGAGTGATGGTGACTTACCAAGGGGGAACATATCAAATCTTGGTGAATTGATTCTTGAGTGTTTGCGTTGGAAGCCAAAGGAATATTTCTTGTGTTGCTTTTCATTCAAGTCTTAAAGGTGAACCTAGTGTGATTAGAGAAAACACCGCCACTCTGGTAGTCGATGAGTTCGATGATATGTTTCTTGATGAATTGCTTGGATTGCAGCCAAGCTATGAAATAGAGTTTGGCATAGATTTAGTTCCTGAAACAGCTCCAATATCAACTGCTCCTTACCTTATGGCATTGACAAAGATGAGAGAGCTAAAGAAACAATTAGAGGAGTTAGCAAGAAAAAGGATACATTCGAAACAGAACATCACCATGGAATGCGCTAGTTTTGTTTGCAAAAAAGCACGACGGATCACTCCAACTGTGTATTGAATACCGATAATTGAACAAGGTTACAATAAAGAACAATTATTTGCTCCCCCTGATTGATGAGTTATTTGATCAACTCGGTGGTTCACAATGCTTCTCTAAGATCGACTTAAGGTTAGGATATCATCAACTTAAGGTTAGGGAAGAGGACATTCCCAAGAGAGCTTTTAAGACTTGGTATAGATAGTTTTAGTTCCTAGTAATGCCTTTCGGGTTAACGAACACTCCGGCAGCCTTCACGGACCTTATGAACTATGTTTTCAAGCCTTACTTGGATCAAATAATACAAGTCTTCATAGATGATATTTTGGTTTATACAAAGATCCGAGAGGAGCAGGAGCAATATTTGAGAATAGTTTTGTTACCCTTCGTGAATATCAGTTGTACGCAAGAAGAAAAAAGTGTGACTTCTAGCTACTGGAGGTCAAGTTTCTTAGACATGTCATTTTTATTGAAGGAATTTCAGTGGATCCTTCCAAAATTGAAGTCGTATTACAATGGGAAATGCCAAACAAATATGGTAGAGATCAAAAGCTCTTTGGGACTTGTAGGATATTGTAGATGATTCATTAAAGACTTTTCCAAGATTGCTGGTCCAATGACTTGCTTGACCAAGATTGAAGTTTGTTACAAATGGGACGATGAGTGTAAACATGCCTTCCAAGAATTAAAGATCTAGTTAACAAGTGCATCTGTGCTAATTATACCAAGTAGTGAGAAGCCATATGAATACATCGATGCTTCAATACGAGGTTTGTGTTGTATTCTGATACAACAAGGATGGGCTATAGCTTACAGGTCACGACAGTTGAAGCTGCATGAATGAAACTACCCTCCTCATGACTTGGAGTTAGCAATAGTAATTTTTGACTTGAAAATAAGAGATGTTATCTCTCCAATGCAAATTTCTTGGTTTTCTCCAACCACAAGAGCCTAACGTATTTTTTCATGCAATGGGCTTGGAACTTGAGACAAAGACAGTGGATGAAGTATATGGAGGATTACATCTCATTGCAGTACCATCCAAGCAAGGCAAATGTTGTGGCCGATACTCTAAGCAGGAAGCTTCTAGGGTCTTATCATGTTTGGTATTAGAGAATTGGAAATGTATGGCAATAGTCAACGACTTCAATCTCTAGTACTATGAAGGTAATAGTGAGGCCGTGGTATACAATTTTAATTCTACACTGGTTCTCATAGAGTGGGTTAAACAAAATCAATGGTAGGATTAGCATCTTCAGGGTATTTGGGTTCGGATTCAAAATGAAGAGTAGTTTGATGAATGAAATGTCAGGTCTGATAGAACTTGTATTCTAAAACCGCTTGGCAGTGTCGAATATGGAAGAGATTAAGAAAGCAGTCATGGATGAAGTCCATAAGTCTCATTTTGCTATCCTTCTTGAAAGTATAAAAATATATCATAATCTTAAGAAGCAATTTTGGTGGAAAGGTATAAAGAAGGATGTTCACGAGTCCGTTTCTTGGTGTACTACATGTCCTAAGGTTAAGGCTAAACATTAGAAGCCTGCTTGAGAGTTACAACTGCTTCCTAGTCCAGAGTGGAAGTGGGAACATGTCATTATGGATTTACTTACAAGTTTGCTAAGGATCGAACATAAGCATGACGCCATACAAGTCCATGTTGATAGATTGACTAACTCCACACACTTAATTCCTTTTTGATCTACTTGTTTTAGAAGAGTCTTAGTCGAGTTTTACTTTGAGTACATCATTCGACTGCATGGGATTCCATTATCAATCACATCAGATAGGGATACTTATTTCAATGCTAAGTATTGGAGAAGCTTTTAGGAAGCTATGGGAAAAGAATTGAATTTTAACACTGCTTTTTACCCTCAGACTGATGGACAGTTTGAGCGCGTCATCTAGATTCTCGAGGATATGCTTCATTCTTGTATCCTAGACTTTGGTGGAAATTAGGAGAAGCGACTACATTTAGCCAAGTTTGCCTACAATAATAGTTATCAATCAAGCATCAGTATGGCTCCATCTAAGGCTCCTTATGGGAGACCATGGCGATCACCAATCTATTGGCTTGAATCGGAGGATCGACTCACCACGAGACTAGAAGACATCTAGGATAGTAACGAAAAGATTGCCATTATGTAGGAGTGGTTATGGGCCACTCAGCTTTGTCAAAAGAGCCATAATGATAGAAGGCATCGACCGTTAGGATTTTAAGAAGGTGCTATGTTTACTAAAGGTTTCCCATTGCAACGGAGTCTCTCATTTTGGTGTTAGTAGGAAACTTGCACCAAAGTATATTGGGGCATTCTCAATTTCACAACGAGTTGGTGTTGTTGCATGTTGCCTTGACTTACCTTGGGAATTATCCTATGTCTCAGCGTCTTTCATGTCACTATGCTCTGCAAATGTCAGTTCGACCTAGAACCGTTGTCTCATGGCATGAAGTACTGCTCTAGGAAGACAACATATGAAGAGGTGCTAAACCAAATCATTGACAAGAAGGTAACAAGCTTGTGACGTCGAGAAATTCTGTTGGTCTAGGTACTATGGCAATACCATCATGAGGACGAGGTGACTTAGGAGCTAAAGTCGATGATGTAGGAAGTATACCTACACCTGTTTTGCTTTTGAAGTAATCCTTAAAAAAATTTTGAGGACGAAACTTCTTTTAGAAGGGTGGAGTTGTAACATCCTAAAAATTTAAATGAATTTCTTATGCATAAATTTGATTATTTAATGTGTCATTAATTAAACTTTCATAAATTAGCATGATTAGAATTTTATTTTTTAAAACATAATTTGACTTTCATTTAAAACAAATTGATATTGAAATTAGTATTCATAATTTCAGAATTTCTCTTCATTTTTATTAATTCCCAAAGGCCATTATCATTATCCCATAAATTACAACTATGCCATTCCTTTTCCCCAAATGTCTTTCATGTGACTCCTCACTCCTATGTCTACCAAAGGAGACACACTTCATCTCAAAATTCTCTAACCTTCATGTAAAACACTCTGATCAAGAGGTTCCCTCCATTCCCAAGTTAGAGACATAATGGAGGCACATGGTCTCTCTCTCACACTCTTAGACATTTCAAAACCATACTTCTTCTCTTCTATGTTCCTCTATAACATCTCTCATGCTCTCTTCCCTTCTCCTTTTCACTTCTAAAATTTATCGAAGAAGACCAGCCATCACGTCTTACCAAAAACTCAAAAAAAAAGTCTCACCACGGCCAACAAGCTTTAAGAACTCAAATTTGAATTCTGACCTAGTATTGTAGAATTTTTCAAAGAAGATTTGAGGCAGGTTTTCTCTAAAATGAATCTATTTTTAATTTTATATTTACCTTAAATTTAATTAATGATTTTTTTAAATCTTTCTGTAAATTTCTCACTTATGAACATGCACATATTTTGCTGTTGATGAGCAAAACTTGAGGTTTTTTTAAAACAAAAAGTAAATCTTTATTATAGTTCAATTTTGTCATTAGAAAAATGTTATAAGTGTTCAAAATAATATTTATGGTTACATGCTAGGTGTTTTTGTTGGAAAAATAGTACGCAGAGGAAATTTTAAAAAAATTTATATCAGAGTATTTTTCAAAACATAAGTTTGACATACTATATGCATAAATTAACCGGATCTTACTAACCTCTGTGTGCCGTAAAGCTCCTGCAATCAGTGAAGAGAAGTAACGTTCCAGAAGGACTTTAGCCAACTGGCCTTCTTTGCTATTCATTATCCACGATCAGAGTGAGTGTGGACTCACACATACAGCTCTTCCTCCAGGTGACTCTCCTTCCAACCAATTGAGAGAACCCAAAGCTAGTGCTCGTGATTTGTAAACAATAGCTCTTAGGGAGTTTTCAAATTCTCACCAGTAGAGTATCACTCTTAATCTCTCAATTGATCTAAATAATAATGAGACTCATTCCCTTTATATAGAGGTTAGGTCTAGGAGTCACTCCTTATAAGATAATGCCTCAAAATTTGAATCAGAATCAAATTCAGATCAATATCTGATGAAATCTGAGTGAAAACATGTGATCTTTTTATCGCGCATAGGCAAGCCAATCTGTCTAATAGGCAGGCCGAATTTGCCCCATTGGCAGGCCAAACTTGAAGATCGGCATGCCGAACTATCGATAAAAATCTCAACGAATCTTTTATTTCCCAACCGAGGTTCTATAGGATAAAGTCTCAGTTTTAATTCAAATAACCCAAATGAAAAGTTATCTAATTAAAACAACTTTATCTAGATAATCCCTAAGAAAATAAATGAATTCCCAATAATTCTACAAGTTTATCGTGATTTAATTTATTCAAAATTAAATCAACTGATAAACAGACAAGAATTATCCGATCTTAATAATTCAACAAGTTTATCTTGAATTAATTTTGTCGCAAAATTAATTCATTCGATAAACTGATTATTTGATTCTTCTGAATTTCAACCAATCTAATAAATCTGACATAAGTCACCAATTATTAGAAAAGCACGCAGTATCGTTACAAGATTTTGTGAGCTAGCAAAGGGGACCTGATGGACCTATATAGTTCAAGCACCCGATAATTATGAAACCCAATATCCTAGATATACATTTCATAATTATCAACTCCAACGCTACTCCACTAAAAGCTTAGAGCTACGCTCTCAAACTATATAGAATTAAGAAGTCCGTATAGCTAAGTCTCCATGACATATCATAGTATATCGTATCTTCATAGGATTATCCATAACTTGCTTAAGGACAAGTTCTGTCTTACCTTCTCGATTATTTTTATCTTACGTTCTATTATCTTACCATCAAAAAACTTACCATTCAAAAACAGTATACCATTCGGTTACACTTACGTATCCAAATGGTTGAGCACTCTAGTTTTTTCATTACAGGATAACGCATATAAGAGGTATCACTACTCCTAAAGAGGAGCTATGGATTCCATATCTATGAATAACAAGTCTATGTTATCAAGAGTCATGCCTCCAACATACCGGCATGCATACCACTATTAAAATTTGGGTATCACACTTTGGTATATCAAAAGACACAAGTCATGACAACAGGCCCACTATTCATTTTAGGATTAAGATACAATACAAATAATTGTCTAAAGTGAATCGATTTACTGAGACAAAATTATTAATCCAAATCAATTCACTTTATGGCCTGATCCAACACATCGTCACCTATGACAACGTGCCAATGTTTCTATTCATGGAGTCCACCTCCGATGGTCAAGACAAACCATCTCTCAATAGGGATATAGACAACATAACAATCTTTACATGAATAAACCGCCCAACTTTAGTCCTCGATTACGGATCTTATGATTTAGACCGTCACCTTAAGAATTGTGTCTTTCGCATAATTTGTCTATCATATGCCCAATTCTTAAAGGTTTAGACCGACAATCTCAGACTATTGTTTGCTTAACATACATTCAACAAATATGAATGTAAAGAGGACAAGATTTGGTATATTAGTAATAAATAAATTCTTTATTGATAAAAATGTCTCCAAAAACATATTACATTTTTACTCCTTAGGGCATACACGTCTAACAATCTCCCACTTGCACTAAGTGAGTAAATATGACAAATCTCGCATCCCCATAGCTTCCACATGCCTCTCAAAGACTCTCCCAGTAAGTGTCTTCGTAAATGGATCAACTAAATTGTCCTCTGATGCAATTTTGTACACCGTGACATGCCTACCGTCGACGAAGTCCTTTATCACATGATACTTCCAATCAATATGCTTACTTTTCTTATGAAATCTTGGTTCCTTAGTATTAGCTACCACCGTACTGTTATCACAGTACAGTGATACCGCCTTATCCATACCAAGAACTACCTCAAGATCCCCAAGGAACTTGCGAAGCCACACTGCTTCTTTTGAAGCATCACTAGCTGCCATATACTCGGCCTCCATCATTGAATCCGAAGTACAATCTTGCTTCACACTTCTCTAACTGATGGCACCACCGCCCAAAGTAAACACAAAACCCAAAGTCGATTTCCTAGAATCCAAACAGGATTGAAAATCCGAGTCAGTGTGTCCTAGAGGAGTCAAGTCCTCACCCAAATACACAAGCATATACCCTCGAGTCCTTTTCAGGTACTTGAAAATATGCTTAACCGTAACCCAGTGGTTTGGTCCTGGATCTGCCTGAAATCAACTTACAATCCCGATCGCATAACAAATATCTAGTCATGTGCAAAGCATGGCATACATGAGACTATCCACTGCTGAAGCATAAGGCACATTTTTCATGTATTCTCTTTCTTTCCTCAGACTTTGGAGAGTCTTTCTTAGAAAGAGTAATTTTAGACCTAGATGGTTGCCCACCTTTCTTGGAATACTGGATTGCAAACCTTTTGAGAACTTTATCTATGTAGTTGGCTTGTAACAAAGCTATCATTTTGTTCTTCCTATCCCAAAAGATCTGGATACCAACAACAAAATTAGCCTCACCCAAGTCCTTCATGTCAAACTACTTGGCCAACCACAATTTGACCGATGACAATGCCCCAATGTCATTGTCAATTAGCAGAATGTCACCTACATAGAGTAGTATAAAAACCACCTTCCCATCCTTAATGTGTTGGTAAACACATGGCTGATCCACATTTTGTGAGAACCCATAAGTTTTGATCACTTGATCAAATCTTATGTTCCAAGAATGAGAAGCCTGCTTAAGTCCATAAATTGACTTTAGCAGCTTACAAACCTCACCCTCTTGACCCTTGACCTTGAACCCGTCTGGTTGTTCTATATAAATGGACTCATCAATATAACCATTTAGAAAAGCCGTCTTGACATGCATCTGCTAAATTGCGTAGTCGAGAGCAGTAGCTATGGACAAGAGAATCCGAATGAACTTTAGCTATGGACAAGAGAATCCGAATGAACTTAAGCATGGCCACAGGCCAAAAGGTTTCCTCATAATCGATTCCTTCCTTTTGCATGTAACCCTTAGCTACCAGTCTAGCCTTGAAGGTTTTGACATTTTCATCATACACTACTCTTTTCCTCTTGTAGATCCACTTACACCCTATGGGTTTTACCCCTTCGGGAAGATCCACAAGTTCTTAGACCTGATTAGTCTCCATAGACTTCATCTCTGTGTTCATGGCCTCTGTCTAGAGTTTCGAATCAACATCCTCCATAGCCTCTACGTAAGTATAAGAATCCCTGTCATGTTCATCCGGTTCAGCCAAGAAGGCCTCCCCATTGAACATATACCTCTCGAGTTGACGCCTGATCCTCCCACTATGTTGAAGCCCCTTAGATTGTTGTTCAGGTTAGTTTGGTTTTTCTACATTAGTCAGAACGGTTTCATTTGGAACCTCCAGAGTTATTGGATCACTCCTTAACTCCTTAAGCACCACTTTGCTTTGAGGCTTAAAGTTGTCCATGTAACTCTCCTCAAGGAAAGTTGCACTAGTTGAAACCATGACTTTATTTTCTTTGGGTTATAGAAATAACCCCCTTTAGTGCCTTTTAGATATCCTCTAAATATGCAAACTTCTGAACGTGCTTCCAACTTATTTGCATCCTTAAACAGGACATGAATAGGACATCCCCATATGCGAATATGGTTTAAGGATGTCTTCCTGCCCATCCACAACTCGTGAGAAGTTTTAGGGACCGATTTTGAAGGCACATTGTTCAAAAGATAACATGCGGTTTGTAGTGCATATCCCCAAAAGGATAAAGGCAATGATGAATAACTCATTATGGAACTTACCATGTCTAATAAAGTCCTATTCCTTCTCTCCGCTACGCCATTCTACTGTAGAGTGCCCGGCGTAGTCAAATGGGATAAAATCCCATTCTCTAATAAGTGTCCTAGAAACTCATCAGAAAGGTATTCTCCACCTCAATCGGATTGAAGTGTCTTTATGAGTCTACTCAATTGTTTTTCCACTTCAACCCGAAACTCCCTTAACTTGTCAAAAGTTTTGTTTTTGTAATCGTCAATAAAAGTGACAAATTACTCATACCCTCCTCGTGCCCAGATGTTCATCGGTCTACAAAAATCACTATACACCAATTCTAGAACCCCTTCGGCCCTATTGTCCTTAGACCCAAATGGTCTTTTGGTCATTTTACCCTCCAAACAAGATTCACATTGAGGTATAGATTCCACCTTTAAGTGACTTAAAGGTCCATCCATTACCAGCCTTTGAATCCTATTTAGGTTAACATGACCAAGGCACAAATGCAAAAGATAAGTCTTATTAGAGTAAGAAGTTTTAAGTTTTTAGAGTTATTATCATTCATCTCAGCATTAAGCAGTAAGTCCATCTTAGGTTTGATAAAATATAGATTATTTTGCATCCATCCAGAACAGATAAAAGATTTATTTTTACGAACCACCACTTTATTATTAAAAGAAACCAAATAGGAGTCTTTAAATAAATAAGCAACAAAAATTAAATTCCTTTTAAATTTAGGAACATAAAAACAATCTCACAAAATTAAATTCCTATAATTATCAAAATAAAGATGAACGTCTCCCACTGCTTCCGCTAAGACCAAGGATCCATCACCTATCCGAAACATGAAGTCTTCATGAAACAGACTTCTCGTTTCTTTGAACCCCTGTAGAGAAACATAAACATGATTAGTTGCACTGGAATCTATGACCCAAATGTCATTGGATTCCTCAACCAAAAAAGTTTCTAAATGCAGAAGATCACACCTACCTCCTTTGGAAAGGAAGTCCTTGCAATACTTCTCTATGTGCCCGACCTTCCTGCAGAAGAAGCACTTAAGCTTCTTCGGGTTCTTCTTCTTCTTCTTGCTCTTGTTGTTAGTTGGAATAAAAGACTTCCCATTCTTGGCCCGTTGTTTCTTTCCATTCCTAGAGTTGGGATTGGAACTAGAAGCAACCGCGAAATTGGCCTCGCCACCAGTAGGAGACTCTGTGATCAGTAGTTTAAACTCCTATAACTATTTCATTAATTCTGTTAAGGTCATATCCCACCTACGACTCAAATTAAAAGTAGCTCTAAATGGAAAAAATTCCTTTGACAGAGTTTTAAAGACCATAGTCATCTGAGTTTGAGCATCAATGTCGGCTCCATTGGTTTGTGCCTCAGCGAGGTAACCCATGACTAACATTATGTGCTCCTTTACAGATGTCCCCGGCCTCTACTTATAGTTAAGAAGTTTTCGAAGCGCCCCTTGCCACTTAGTTAAGGCCTGGCCTCCAAACATGCCTTCTAGATTGTCCAAGATCTGCTTAGTAGTCTCATAATCCTCATGTTGATCCTGCTACATGTTGTTCATGCTAGCCATAACATAGCAGCGGGCCTGATCATTTGCATCTTTCCAACAATCGTATGCTTGAAATTGTTTATTAGTGGAGTCTCCCGTAGGCTTGGAAGGACAAGGGTTTGTCAGCATAAATTTTAGTTTCTCAAAGGAGATGACGATATCCAGGTTTCGTTTCCAATCATTATAATTCTCTCCGGTTAGTTGGTTTTTGTCAAGTATCGAAGATAAAGCGTTTTTTGACATTTTTAATCTACAATAAAGAATCGTATACCAAAAATAAGCAAACATATCATAATAATTTAGTAAGATAACATAATCATACAAATGTGTTTATATGTCAAAACCTTGAAAATATCACAACCTTACAACAATAATTCCCAACTTAGAATCCAACAAGCTCCTAGGGGAGTCAAGCCAAATTCAATTAGAAACACAGATCCCCTCCTGATTAAGATATGCCATCTAAGAACTGTATGATCCAGCATATATTAATAATTGCTTTTTTGGCCATTAATTTTATTAACAGAGCTCCTAAGGGAGGTTAATAATAAAATTAACATGAGTGTATAACCATCATTTCAATATTTAATCCATGATTTGTAATCACCACCTAGGGGTGTGCAACCATAAACCATGCTAAAATACCTTATCCTCTCGGAGATCCAACCTGGTACATTTAGAAATCCCTTCCTAGGGGTCAGTGATAACTCTAGTTTAGAGAGTTATTTGGCCACTTTTAATTAACAAATATTACTATGTTCTTAAGAAAAATTACATGAAACATCCAACTTTTTCATAAAAGCATGCTTTTATTGATGTAGGTTGAAGAAAGAAAGAAAACAAAACAAAAGGGAGCAAGAGCACAAGAAATCCGAGACTGGACCTTGTTGGCAGAGTTAAAGCGCCGCGGCGCCCAAAGGAAAGTATGAGCAGCTAGAAGGCAGGAACTCAGCGCCGCGGCGCTGGGAAAGGAGCGCCGCGGCGCTAAGGCAGAAAAGAAGAAAAAAAGCAGAAAAGAAGCGCCGTAGCGCTGGAAAAGAAGGGCCGCGGCGCCAGAGTGATGCTAAACCACAATTTTTGGACGCAAAACAAGGGATTTGTTAACTTAAGAGTAGTATAAATAGAATAGTCTTGGGTAGCTAGGTTATCAGTTAATTTTGGAGAGCGTTGTTTATTTTTTTTAGGAGCCGTCGAGCATTCCGGAGTAAGAAGTGAGAGAATTGGTGACAGAATTTCTTGCTCTCTTAACTCTTGATGTTTGATTCAATTAAATTTTCAGATTTTATTTCTTTTTCAATTATGTTCTAATTTTCTTAGTTAGGGCTATGATGTAACCTAATCATGACGATGTGAATTTCATATTTATGCACCATAATTGATTTTATTCATGTGAGTTATGTGTTATTATGTTTAATGCTTTTAAATGATTAGCTACCATTTAAATGATCTAATGTGCATATTCAAAACTGAGAAGGGAGAATTATGCAAATGCTTCATCTAACATATAACCATGAATTAAATATGGATAGAGATATACCATATTATTTGTGTGGCTTCATCTGGAAAGTTCATGAATCCTAATGCATTCTGATTTATTTAAATTCACATAGAGATATAGTGAGTTAATAAACTGAGTAGGTTTGCTATACCTAGAGATAGGATAGTAAATAATTTAGGAATTTCCGTCATCACATGTGTATTATTGATTGGGTTGCATAATTTTATGAAATTCATATCTAGTGATTATGGTGAAATCAAATGCCTTAACACCTTGTCTTATTGAAGTATCTTTTGATATTGATTGTAATTTTTATTCTTAATTTAGTGCTTTAGTTCAGTAATTTATTCAATCACAACCTCATATGATCAACTAGATAAACCTTAGAGTTAATCCAATTTTAGTACTTAGTTAGATTATTATACAACAGTCCCTGTGAGACGATACTCTTACTCACTATTGTATTACTTGATCGATAACGTGCACTTGCGTTAGTGAATTTTACCGAACAAGTTTTTGGCGCCGTTGCCGGGGACTACTTGTTTAATACTAATTAATATTAATACCGGATAACCCTTGATTTAATCTAGTTTCTTTTATTTTGTTCATTTTTAGGAGTGCGTTGGTGTATGAGAAGAACTAAACAAGGGGAACTTGTTAAGTTTGATCCAGAAATCGAGCGTACTTTCAAAAGACTGTTAAGAGAACAGAGAAATCGCACTAAGAAAATGACGGATGCAGGTGAAGCTGAAAACCCTCGCCGACTTTTGAGAGATTATGCAGCACAAACTGTTCAAGGTGCCACTTCAAGCATTAGGAGGCCGGCTATTCAAGCAAACAACTTTGAGATCAAGCCATCTCTCATCCAAATGATTCAACAATCGGTGCAATTTAGTGGGCTACCTTGTGATGATCCAAACGCCCACATTGATGCATTTCTCAAAATCTGTGACACTATTAAATTTAATGGAGTGTCAAATGATGCAGTTAGACTGAGATTGTTCCCATTCTCGCTGAGGGATAAAGCCAAGAATTGGCTCACATCTCTTCCTACAGGATCAATCACCACCTGGGATACTATGGCCCAAAAATTCCTCGGTAAGTTTTTCCCTCCAGCAAAATCTACAAAAATGCGTAACAATATTACTAATTTTTTGCAGATGGACAATGAGTTATTATACGAGGCCTGGGAAAGATTCAAGGAGCTGCTAAGGAGGTGCCCACATCATGGATTACCAGTCTGGATGCAGGTACAAACTTTTTACAATGGGTCTAGTGCAAGTATCCGGGCTACTATTGATGCAGCTGTAGGTGGGACATTAAATAATAAAACACCTGAGGAGGCTTTTGATCTAATAGAAGAGATGGCATCAAACAATTATCAGTGGCCTACTGAAAGGCTACAAACTAGGAGAACGGCAGGAGTTCATGAAGTGGATGCATTATCTGCACTCACAGCTCAATTTGAAGCACTTAACAGAAAGATAGACCATATGAGTGCTTCAGCTATGAAAATTCAGAATGCCGTATGTGAATTTTGTGGTGGAGCACAGGCCAGCAATGATTGCCAGGTAGGTAACAATTTTGCTCAACCTTCTGAAAATGCTAATTTTGTTGGAAATTTTAACAGGTCACAAAATAATCCTTATTCCAACACTTACAACCCGGGGTGGCGAAATCATCCAAATTTTTCATGGGGCAATCAAAATGCGATGAGACCACCACCTGGATTCAAGCAACAGGTGGAGAAAAAGCCGAATCTGGAAGATATTGTTGCTAAGCTGGCGACCTCCACTCAAGATTTCATGAAGAGTACAGATGCAAGACTCTAGAATCAAGAGTCATCTTTCAGAAATCTGGAAATGAAAATAGGACAGATGGCTAATATGATCTCAGGTAGACCACAGGGTTCTTTGCCAAGCAACACAGAAAAGAATCCTATTGAGAACATAAAGGCAATTACTTTGAGAAGTGGCAAACAATTGGGACAAGAGGATGCTAAACAGGAGGTCAACATTGAACAAGAAGAAGAGAGTAATGAGCAAGCCAAGGAGACATGCAAGAGCAAGCTTTTTCCTGATGATCCCAAGCCCTATGTGCCTCCCATTCCATTCCCTCAACGACTCCAGCAGCACAAATTAGATAAGCAATTTTCTAAATTTCTTGAGGTGTTTAAAAAATTGCATATTAACATTCCTTTTGCAGATGCCTTAGCCCAGATGCCTAGCTATGCAAAATTCTTGAAGGAGATTTTGGCCAACAAAAGGAAGCTGGAGGATTATGAAACAGTAAAATTGAATGAGGAATGTTCAGCCATTCTGCAGAATAAGTTGCCACCTAAACTAAAAGATCCAGGGAGTTTTACTATTCCTTGTACTATTGGTGACTCTTATTTCGAAAAAACATTATGTGATTTAGGGGCTAGTATCAATTTAATGCCTTTTTCTGTTTTTAAGAAATTAGGTTTGGTAGAGGTTAAAGCAACCACAGTGTCACTTCAACTTGCAGATCGAACAATTAAGCACCCAAGAGGTATTGTGGAAGATGTACTAGTAAAGGTTGACAAGTTTATTTTTCCTGCAGATTTCATTGTTCTAGAAATGTAGGAAGATCATGAGGTTCCACTCATTTTAGGCCGTCCTTTTCTAGCGACTGGAAGAACCTTGATAGATGTGCAACAAGGAAAATTAATTCTCAGGGTTCAAGATGATCATGTCACCTTTAATGTGTTTGAAGCAATGAAATATCCCTCAACTAATGATTCTTGCTTTAGAATTGACACTATTGATAAACTGGTATCTAAGATTTTTCAGGAAGATGTTTTCAAGGATCCGCTTGAAGCTTGTCTAACCCAATCTACTGGTACGGATGTTGAGAATGAGGAAATAAAGGAATATGTAAACTTTATGGAGGCAAATCCACCAATTCCGAGTCATAAGTCATTGCAACTTGAAGAAGTGGGACAGTCCATCACAAGGCCTAAGCCGTCAATTGAAGAGCCTCCTATTCTTGAACTTAAACCCTTACCTTCTCATTTAAAATATGCATATTTAGATGGCAATTCCTCACTATCTGTAATTATTTCTTCTTCTTTGACAGATCTTATGGAGGAAAAACTGCTTAGGGTGTTAAGAGAGCACAAAGGCACAATTGGATGGAAGATTGCAGACATCAAGGGAATAAGCCCCTCCATTTGCATGCACAAAATTCTTATGGAGGAGAAATACAAGCCCACCATTCAACCCCAAAGGCGTCTGAATCCAAAAATGCAAGAAGTGGTGAAAGCTGAGGTTATCAAACTATTAGATGCCGGGATCATCTATCCTATATCTGATAGTTCATGGGTAAGTCCTGTGCAAGTTGTGCCGAAGAAAGGAGGTATGACTGTTCAAAAGAATGACAATAATGAGTTAATTCCAACTAGAACAGTTACTGGGTGGCGTGTTTGTATGGATTATAGGAAATTAAATGACGCCACTAGAAAAGATCATTTTCCTTTACCATTTATTGATCAAATGTTGGAAAGACTTGCAGGACATCAATTCTATTGTTTTCTAGATGGATATTCAGGGTATAATCAAATCCCTATTGCACCCGAGGATCAAGAAAAGACCACGTTCACTTGTCCCTATGGCACTTTTGCATATAGAAGGATGCCATTTGGTCTTTGTAATGCACCAGTAACTTTTCAGCGTTGTATGATGGCCATTTTTTCTGATATGGTTGAGAAATTCATTGAAATTTTCATGGATGACTTTTCTATTTTTGGCACATCATTCGATTTATGCTTACATAATTTGGCATTGGTGTTACAAAGATGTGAGGAAACTAACCTTGTTTTGAATTGGGAAAAGTGTCATTTTATGGTGCAGGAAGGGATTGTGCTTGGACACAAAATCTCAAAAGACGGTATAGAAGTTGATAGAGCCAAAGTGGAGGTTATTGCAAAATTGCCTCCACCCACATCTGTAAAACTCGTTCGCGGATTCTTGGGGCATGCTTGATTTTATAGGCGATTTATAAAAGATTTTTCTAAAATTGCTAGACCTTTGTCTAACTTGTTGGTTAAAGATGCCCCGTTTGTGTTTTCTGATGAATGCTTGCAGGCCTTTAACACTTTGAAAGAAAAGCTCGTGTCGGCACCTATCATGGCAGCGCCTGATTGGGATTTACCTTTTGAGCTCATATGTGATGCAAGTGATTCAGCAGTTGGGGCAGTGCTGGGCCAACGAAAGAACAAAATTTTTCAAACTATATATTACGCTAGTCGAACCTTGTCGGGAGCACAACTGAATTACACAACTACAGAAAAGGAACTTCTGGCGGTAGTTTTTGCTTTTGATAAATTTCATTCTTATTTGATTGGTTCAAAAGTAGTTGTTTACTCTGATCATTCTGCTCTGAAATACTTACTTGAAAAGAAGGAATCTAAGCCCAGGTTAATCAGGTGGATATTGTTGCTTCAAGAATTTGATTTGGAGATAAAGGATAAAAAGGGAACTGAGAACCTAGTTGCAGATCACTTATCTAGAATTCCCAATCATGATGAAGTGGGCAGCCCAATTCTGGAGGAATTCCCTGATGAGCAGGTATTCTCTATCAAATCCCCGCGAGTCCCCTGGTATGCTGATTTGGTAAATTTTTTAGCAAGTAATGTTCTACCCCCTAATTTGTCATATCAACAAAAGAAAAAATTCTTTTATGATGTTAAACACTATTTTTGGGAAGACCCTTTCTTGTTTAAAATTTGTGCAGATCAGGTGATAAGAAGATGTGTTTCTGAGGACGAAATGGTAAGCATTTTACAACTTTGTCATGATGGGGAGGCTGGTGGTCATTTTAGTGGTTCTAAAACTGCTGCTAAAGTATTACAATCAGGTTTCTATTGGCCCACACTTTTTAAAGATGCACACTTCTATGTAGCCTCATGCGATCGATGTTAAAGAATGGGAAATATTTCTAGGAAAAATGAGATGCCTTTAAACAACATTATTGTGTGTGAACTATTTGATGTTTGGGGTATTGATTTCATGGGACCATTTCCACCTTCATTTGGGAATGAATACATCTTAGTAGCCGTTGAGTACGTATCTAAGTGGGTAGAAGCAGCTGCTGTACCAACAAATGACACTAAGGTCGTGGTCAAATTTCTGAAAAAGAACATTTTTTCCCGATTTGGCACCCCTAGGGCAATCATAAGTGATCAAGGATCGCATTTCAGTAGTAAGCAATTTGAGGCACTTTTGGGAAAATATGGGGTTACACATAAGGTGGCACTAGCATATCATCCTCAGACTAGTGGTCAAGTGGAAATTTCAAATAGGGAAATCAAGAGGATTTTGGAGAAGACAGTAAATGCCTCTAGGAAGGATTGGTCTATTAAGTTAGATGATGCACTTTGGGCATATAGGACTGCATTCAAAACTCCCATCGGGATGTCCCCTTTCAGGCTAGTTTTTGGAAAAGCATGTCACCTGCCAGTGGAACTAGAACATAAGGCTTATTGGGCAACTAAATGTTTGAATTTTGATGCACAGTTGACAGGTGAGGCTAGGTTGTTGCAACTAAATGAGCTGGATGAATTTCGGCTCGATGCTTATGAGAATGCAAAGCTTTACAAGGAGAAAACAAAAAGATGGCATGATAAGCACATTCTCAGAAAAGAATTTGCAGTTGGTCAACAGGTCTTGCTCTATAACTCTTGTCTTAAATTGTTTCCAGGTAAGCTGAAATCTAGGTGGTCAGGACCATTTACAGTAACACAAGTCTTTCCATCTGGAGCAATAGAGGTGGCACATGATACCAAAGGCAAATTTAAGGTCAATGGTCAGCGCTTGAAGCCCTACTTTGGAGGTGGAGTTAACAGGAATAAAACCACCATCGAATTACAAGCTCCTACCAAGTGACATTGAGACCGTTTGGCTGAAGACAATAAAGCAAGCGCTTCTTGGGAGGCAACCCAAGCATTTCCTTATTTATCATGTCAAAAATAAAAAAATAAATAATGTAGGTTATTTTTGTTTAACAATAGCATTTTGTTTTGCAGGAGTCGAAATCAGCAAGGGAGCATCAGAAAAAAAATCGCTGGGTGAACTTGGGCAGAATCTAAGCGCCGTAGCCCTCAATTTAGAGCGTTGCGGCGCTGTTGTGGATGAGTAAAAATTTCGTTGGCAGAAGGAAAGCGCCGCGGCGCTATAACACCAGTGCCGCGGCGCCATGAAAAAAAAATAAAAATGGCAGAAGGTTAGCGCCGCAGCGCTGGAATTCCAGCGCCACGGCGCTGTTTGTATAATTCCGAAAAAAAAAGAGGGGGTCCGGCTTTAAACCTAACAATCCACTTTCCTTTCCCTCATTCTCACCATTCACTTTCTCTCTCTAAACTAAACTCCTCTCTCCCACTTCTTCTTCTCCTCCTTCTCTCTAGAAAACTTTGCCATCCTCATCCTCCAACGTTGTGGCTCCCATCTCCTTTCTGTTCGTCTTTCTCTTCAAGTAAGTTGCCTCCTTTCCATATCTTTGAGTATTTTTTTTAATTTTTGTTATTTTAATTTTTGTTTATTATTTTGTTTATCTTTGAGTATTCTTTCGGTTCGTATTTTTTTTTCTTTAATTTGCACTTATTAGGTTTTCTTTCATGATTATAGTTAGATTTTAATATAGGTGGTTTTTGGTAAGTGAAATTTTGACGGTGTTAGGTTTTAATCTTTAACGTGTGTGCCATTCAAAAAAAAAATGGCTTCTAAGCGCACACGAACTGTAGCTTCATCATCCACCCCATATACCCGGTTTGTGAGTGAGGCCGCGAGAAAAAGACATAATAATGCCATTGTTAAGAAAACTGTAGTACCGGAGCGGGGTTTAGACTTTAGCGATGGTTTTTCTACAGTCTTTTTTAATATGGTTATCCAAAGAGGATGGAGCAAATTTCTCGAGCAACCCGAGGCGGCTGTAGTCCCACTTGTCTGGGAATTTTATGCCAATGTTCCAGAGCACACTAACCTTCAGGTAAGTGTATGAGGTAAGATGGTTCGTTTTGATAAAACAACCATTAACAGGTATTATGGGCTTCAAAATATTGATAATGATGATTATTATGAATACCTCAATGAACATTTGGATTTTGAGGAAGTTCTTGGCACCGTAGCTACTGCAGGCACCACATTGAAATTAACACGGGGAGGCGAAGTGGTGTCGTTTCCCTCCTCCGCGTTAAACAGGGAGTACAAAGCGTGTGTATTTTATTGCGTCGAAATTAATGCCTGTAATGCATTTTTCTGATGTTACCAAGGACAAAGCTGCCTTGTTATTTGCTATTGTTATAGGTAAAACTATTGATGTGGGAAAAGTAATCCAAGACAGTATTCTGAGAACTGCTATGGGTTCCACGACTGGTGGTTTGGGTCACTCTTCCCTCATCACACGCCTATGCATCGACGCCGGAGTCCCATTCGACCAAGAGGAAGAATTATTACAACCCATGAAAAGCATTAACAGAAAGGTCGTGGGAAGCTTCAGAGACCAAGAAGTATGCCCTCCATTTCGGCAAGACACTAGTGCCTCCGCCTCGAGCCAACCCCCTCAGCCCGAACAAGTCACTCCCATAGCTCAACCGCCTGCTGTACCTACCCCTGAGTTACCAATCAGTGATCGCTTGCGTCGTTTGGAATTGGGCCTAGAATATAATATTGCCATGACGCGGGCAATTGCTCGACACTTGGGCATGGATGAATCACAACTTCCACCTCCACCGCATTTTCCTGATCACCCTGAGCCTTAATTTCACTTCCCATTTTTATTTCATTATTTCGGTTTTCTTTTCATTCTCAATTTCTTAAGGTTTTTATTTTGTTTGTTTTCCTTGTTGTCCAGATCACTTCTCGGAGTTCCCATGGCTGCACAAGTCCAACTGGCCTCATTTGTTACTCAGGGGGTTTCCTTACCTTTTCTTCTTTATTTATACATTGAGGGCAATGCTCTATTTAGTTTGGGGGGGGAAACAATATTTTTTGTTTGTTAAAACTTGTGTTAACCCTTTTTGAAACTTGAAGTGATACATTCCTGCATTGATGAATCTGGATATGATTGAATCCTTTATTTGGATGTCTTAAAATTCGTAGGAGGTGTGAATTTTTGTCTAAACGTGTGATGGATTTGTTGTTTAATTCTAATTCTGAATTTATGATCTATTTCTTGAGCACAAAAATCCTGAATTTTTGAATTGTGTGTATGTCCATTGATGTTCACCCATGTTTTAGAATTCATCTGATTTCCTCTCGAGGGGAAATCCTAGGCTACATCTGACTGAAAACATGATTTAGGCCATTTTTGGATCGTTTGAGCCGTTTAAGCCAACCCTGGTTAAATATCCCTAGTCACCTTGTTGAGCCTTGATGCATTAACCGTTCTTTCTTTGTCACCCACATTTGTTAAACCAGCCAATCATTTTTACCTTGTCCCACATCCCGTAAACATGTTGATTTCTGAAGAAGGTAAGCGTATTTTGGGAGGTAGAATGGAGCAAGGGAATTGTTGAGTTGTTTCTTGAAGCATAGAAGTTTTTGAGCCTCATGTGGTATTAATTTTGCGATTTAAGGATCTTATTAGTTTTCATATGATTTTATTCAAAAAAAAAAAAAGAAAGAAAGAAAGAAAAAAAATACAACAACACAAAACCAGAAAAAAAAAAAGAAAAAAAAAAAGGATGAAACAACAACAGTGAGTGACTAAGAAAATGAAAGTGCATAATTGAGTGCAGTTGAGGGCGATAGAGTAAGTTTGGGGATAGGGTCTAAATTGGTCAGAAGTTGGATGGTTTGAAGAGAAGGGTAAATGTTGATTGTACAGTTGAAGTGGTTTAAGAGTATACAACCAAGAGTGATTCTAATTGGAGTCTGGAAATCAACATGGGAGGGGTGAATTGAGCCTAAAAATTTACTTTTATCTTACCTCTAGCCCAGCCTGACGTTACAAGCTTAATAAAGCCCTAATGATTTTTAGTTGGATGACTAGCCTACATTAGTGGAGAAAGGAATGAAAGGTGAACTTATGAAACATGTTTCTTTGCACAACTCATCAAAGCTTCTCAGAGTAATGTGGATGTTACTGAACTGCATACAATTTGAAAAGAATGGATAACACACACACACGTCATGAAATTAGAATTAGTCTTAAATAGCAAATCGATCTCACTGTTTGGATGGAATTTGTTCTTTTCTGTGAATTGTAAGATGGAAAAATTTTGGAGGACATCTTGAAGGATTTGTTGGTCCATGTTTGTGTTACTTCTTGATTTTGCTCGAGGACTAGCAAAAGTTAGTTTGGGGGGTTTTGATAACTCTAGTTTAGAGAGTTATTTGGTCACTTTTAATTAACAAATATTACTATGTTCTTAAGAAAAATTACATGAAACATCCAACTTTTTCATAAAAGCATGCTTTTATTGATGTAGGTTGAAGAAAGAAAGAAAACAAAACAAAAGGGAGCAAGAGCACAAGAAATCCGAGACTGGACCTTGTTGGCAGAGTTAAAGCGCCGCGGCGCCCAAAGAGCAGCGCCGCGGCGCACAAAGGAAAGTATGAGCAGCAAGAAGGCAGGAACTCAGCGCCGCGGGGCTAGGAAAGGAGCGCCGCAGCCCTACGGCAGAAAAGAAGAAAAAAAGCAAAAAAGAAGCGCCGCAGCGCTGGAAAAGAAGGGCCGCGGCGCCAGAGTGATGCTAAACCACGATTTTTGGACGCAAAACAAGGGATTTGTTAACTTAAGAGTAGTATAAATAGAATAGTCTTGGGTAGCTAGGTTATCAGTTAATTTTGGAGAGCGTTGTTTATTTTTTTTAGGAGCCGTCAAGCATTCCGGAGTAAGAAGTGAGAGAATTGGTGACAGAATTTCTTGCTCTCTTAACTCTTGATGTTTGATTCAATTAAATTTTCAGATTTTATTTCTTTTTCAATTATGTTCTAATTTTCTTAGTTAGGGCTATGATGTAACCTAATCATGACGATGTGAATTTCATATTTATGCACCATAATTGATTTTATTCATGTGAGTTATGTGTTATTATGTTTAATGCTTTTAAATGATTAGCTACCATTTAAATGATCTGATGTGCATATTCAAAACTGAGAAGGGAGAATTATGCAAATGCTTCATCTAACATATAACCATGAATTAAATATGGATAGAGATATACCATATTATTTGTGTGGCTTCATCTGGAAAGTTCATGAATCCTAATGCATTCTGATTTATTTAAATTCACATAGAGAGATAGTGAGTTAATAAACTGAGTAGGTTTGCTATACCTAGAGATAGGATAGTAAATAATTTAGGAATTTCCGTCATCACATGTGTATTATTGATTGGGTTGCATAATTTTATGAAATTCATATCTAGTGATTATGGTGAAATCAAATGCCTTAACGCTTTGTCTTATTGAAGTATCTTTTGAAATTGATTGCAATTTTTATTCTTAATTTAGTGCTTTAGTTCAGTAATTTATTCAATCACAACCTCATATGATCAACTAGATAAACCTTAGAGTTAATCCAATTTTAGTACTTAGTTAGATTATTATACAACAGTTCCTGTAAGACGATACTCTTACTCACTATTGTATTACTTGATCGATAACGTGCACTTGCGTTAGTGAATTTTACCGAACATCAGGACCACCATGTTCTTCCTCTCGACCAACAATGGAGGCCTTAGGTCCTCTCTTTGAAAAGCTTCTCCCACTCAATCTTTTGAAATCAAGGTTTTATTTTAAAAAGACATGCATGAACAATTTTAATATGAGCGGCAATTCCTATTCTATATAACATTTATCAATATAAATAGCAAATCATATTATAATGCAAACAAGCAAAGCAATCAAGCAAAGCTATAAGCAAAATAATAAATAACCGTAATATTATGGTTCCACCCTAGAGAATAGAAAATAAAGATTACAAGAGAATAATCGAAACATTTTATCGATTCTTCATCCTTGAATCCTCAAGTTGTATCCTTCTTCATGTAATGCCCATCTTTAAGTCTTTAATCCCGTATGAATCAAATACTCCAAATTTTTGGTCATCTAATTTTAATGTTTCTCAGAATTGTCCCAAAACTAAAATTAAAACTGCATTAAAAAACTGCACCTTTTTTTGGAGAAATTTCCAACTCTCTACTGGCAAGTCGATCTGTATGATGGGCCTGCCTGTCATTACCCACCAGCTTGCAGATATTCACAGATCGGCCTGCCGAACTAAAAGTTCGGCCTGCCACCGAAGCCACCTAATTTTTGCCCTGTTGACGGCCTGCCAAATCTCACGTCCGGCCTACCGATCTGCGACTATCGGCCTGTCGAACCGAAGAGTTCGGCATGCCGACTGAGCAAAAATCACCCTTTTTAGAAAATACAATTTTTAATGCAATTCATCAATTTTATTTTAAACAATTCAAAAACATAAAATTTGAGACTCAAGAAATACCTAGGAGCGCCATCATCCATCTTCTAGATCAGCCTTCTCTGAATGATTATTTAATTACAAATTCTTACAAATTTAAAATTAAATAATAATTCCTATACGGAGATGATAGTCTACCATCTAATTAAATGAAAAACCTAGATACACATTCTAACCTTTAAGGAACCATAACGGGTATAAATTAATTAATTAATAGTTAATTAATAATTTAATCAACCATAATTAATTAATAAACATTCAGCATATAATCCATGACAACATATAAAATATATAGAAACCTAGAGTGTCAACTCTCTATAAAATTAAATTCAAGCATAGGAGAGATCAAGATCACATAATTTATCACAAACTCATGAATTTACGTAAAAATCATAACTTTGATACCAATTGTTGGAAAATTTTAAAAAATTTTATATCAGAGTATTTTTAAAAACATAAGTTTGACATACTGTATGCATAAATTAATCGGATCTTACTAACCTCTGTGTGCCAAAAGCTCCTGCAATCAGTGAAGAGAAGTAACGTTCCAAAAAGACCTCAACCAACTGGTCTTCTTTGCTATTCTCTATCCACGATCGGAGTGAGTGTGGGCTCACACGTACAACTCTTCCTCTAGGTGACTCTCCTTCCAACCAATTGAGAGAACCTAAAGCTAGTGTTCGTGATTTGTGAACAAGAGCTCTCAAGGAGTTTCCAGATTCTCACCAGTAGAGTATCACTCTTAATCTCTCAATTGATCTAAATAATAGTGAGACTCACTCCCTTTATATAGAGGTTGGGTCTAGAAGTCAGTCCTTATCAGATAATGCCTCAAAATTCAAGTCATAATCAAATTCGGATCAATATTTAATGAAATCCGAGTGAAAACGCGTGATCTTTTTATCGCGCATAGGTAAGCCGATCTGTCTAATAGGCAGGCCAAACTTGCCCCATCGGTAGGCCGAACTTGAAGATCGGCATGCTAAACTGTCGATAAAAATCTCAACGAATCGTTTATTTTTCACCTGAGATTCTATAGTATAAAGTCTCAGTTTTAATTCAAATAACCCAAATGAAAAGTTATCTAATTAAAAACAACTTTATCTAGATAATCTCTAAGAAAATCAATGAATTCCCAATAATTCTACAAATTTATCTTGATTTAATTTTGATTATTCAAAATTAAATCAACTGATAAACAAACAAGAATTATCTGATCCCAATAATTTAACAAGTTTATCTTGAATTAATTTTGTCACAAAATTAATTCAACCGATAAACAGACATGAATTATTTGATTCTTCTGAATTTCAATCAATCTAATAAATATGACATAAGTCACCAATTATTGAAAAAGTACGCTGTATCGTTATAGGATTTTGTGAGCTAGCAAAGGGGACCTAATGGACCTATATAGTTCAAGCTTCTGATAATTATGAAGCCCAATATCCTAGATATATATTTCATAATTATTAACTCCAACGCTACTCCACTAAAGCTTGGAGCTGCAGTCTCGAACTATGTAGAATTACGAAGCCCGTATAGCTAAGTCTCCATGACATATCATAGTGTATCGTATCCCCATAGGATTATCCATAAACAGCTTAAGGACAAGTTCTGTCTTACATTCTTGATTATTTTTATCTTACGTTTTATTATCTTACCAACGGAAAACTTACCATCAAAAGATAGTATACCATTTGGCTACACCCATGTATTCAAATAGTTGAGCGCTTCAGTTTTCCAATTACAGGATAACGCATATAAGAGGATATCACTACTCCTACAGAGGAGCTATAGATTCCATATCTATGAATAATAGGTCTACATTACCAAGAGTCATGCCTCCAACGTACCGGCATACATACCACTATTAAAATTTGGGTGTCATCCTTTGGTATATCAAAAGACACAAGTCATGACAACGGGCCCACTATTCATTTTAGGATTAAGATACAATACAAATGATTGTCTAAAGTGAATCGATTTGCCGAGACAGAATTATTAATCTAAATCAATTCACTTTATGTCTCGATCCAACACATCATCACCTATGACAACGTGCCAATGTTTCTATTCATGAAGTCTACCTCTGATGGTAAAGACAAACCATCTCTCAATAGGGATATAGACAACATAACAATCTTTACATGAATAAACCGCCCAACTTTATTCCCTCGATTGCAGATCTTATGATTTAGACTGTCACCTTAAAAATCATGTCTTCTATATAATCTGTCCATCATATACCCAATTCTTAAAGGTTTAGACCTACAGTCTTAGACTGTTGTTTGCTTAACATACATTCAACAAATATGAACATAAAGATTCATGAAAACATGTTTGTTAGGATCATAGGACGTTTACTAAATGCTTTGAAACAACTTTGATCATTTAAAATAAGTTTAAGTCGAGAAAACTTAAAATTTTTTGAGTCTGGCCCCAAAAGGAGTACATTGGGCTTCTGCCCAATTATTAGAGGCACGGTCGACTGCCAGTAGCGATTGGAGGAGTTGTTGCCTCCACTCGAGCCCACCAAGCCTCTCAGCTCACCCCGATTCTGCTCTTTCGCATCCCATCATGTAAAAACACTTCTAAACCTCTTATTTTTGTGTTCTAAAATCCTTGAAGATTAAAACCATATTTTATGATCATGTTACATAAAAACGGCACATTAAAATGATTTATACATAATATGAATGTATGGCTCCATTTGGTCTTGTACCTATTTCCTCACTGATCTTGTTAGAAACCGTCAAGATCGGGCAGCACTAGGAGCACATTTTCACGCGTTGAGCTTGTGAACTTAAGGTTATCCTTGGATATTATTGCTAAGGAGGTAGGATTTTAATCCCTCCTTTGGTAGCCATGTTTTGAATGATTTATTTTGTTTTTTAGCCAAATTAAATTACTTGAGATGAGCATATTACAAGTTATTTATTAAATGTGTTTTTGTATATTGTATTGAGTAGCAAACTGTATAGTACATGTAAATATGCTTGTTTTCATATTTTAAAAACAAATTTTGAAATTCAGGTTTTAGACTCGAAATAAGAAATTCCAAGCACCAATGGTTCTTAAACATTGTTTTTAAGTGGCCTTAAAGAGCGGGTTACATAGAGTGTAACCATGGGGGCAAGTCCCTAAACGTCACTCAGGACGCTCCACAGCGTAAGCAATTGGCTAAAGTACTATAAGTATGTTCCTATATGTTATATGTAATGTTTGAAAACCAAGAACAGAATCAACTGGCTCATCTATCTTTTACTTACTCTTTATACATTTTATTTTTCTTAAATGTTTTGTTTATTTATCCAAATGCCTTCCTAGTATTTTATTTAATTAATTAATGCTAGATATTCTACTGGGCCTTTCACTCATTCCTTGTATTTTCAAATTAATCACTCTACGAGGTGTTAAGGACGATGCCGAGTAGACCATGAGAGAGGCAAAATTGAGGCAGAGTTGGACCTTAAGCGGAGATTCACTTATCTTTTTGTTCGCTTTCTTTTCAATTCCATCAAGGCATATTGAACCAAATTTCTGTTATTTCCTTTCTCTTGAGCTTTACCTTGGACTGTGGTTGATGTTGTTTGCATTGCGTTTTTTTAAGCTTTCTGTTGTATGATTTGGATGTGGGATTGTGGTACAAATGTCGAACTAATGCCAGAGGCTTTTTCTTTAATGGTTATGTTTTGAGATTTTCTTTGGAAATTCTATTTCTCTTTTAATTTCTAAACACTCAATAATGAGCTTCACACGTTTAAAATAAGTAGAATATCATATGTTTCAAGGGCACAATGGTCTTTTTAAATAAATGGGCACAAATTGAAGCAATTGTTCTAAATGGTTCTTTTATAATTCAGGGGATTGGTTTAGAAAAATAATAATTAAATTGTTGTTTAACTACACTTTCATTATTATTTAAACAGAGGTGTTAAAAACCTTTCTTAACTTAAACTATTTTCTTAAACTTATTTAATTTTCTTAAACCAAGCCTCCAGGTCATACCCCGATTGAGGGTCACACGTGGTTGTGGTGCGGATAGTGTACAACAAAAATTTTCTTAAAACTTTTATACAACGCTATAGATTGTATTAATTTATTGCTTAAATAAATATATAAAACCTTGTTTACCGAAATAGACGAAGATGAATCGGAACCAAATGACTTGCAAAGGACGTTCTCTATTAGACAAAACCACTATCTTCTTTGCCTAGTATTTGGCACGGATCGATGAATGGGTAGGCGTTGGAGCAATATCGTTTCTAAATAATCACTCAACTAATTTAAGTCACCCGTTAATCTTAACACATGAGCAAAACAGGTCTCAAGATGAACTATTCTTTACATTGTCTCCCTCTTACACGCCTATGAAGAGGGAATATAGTAGAGTACTCTTAGTCTATCCAAGACTCATACATATATATCAAATTAATAGATGAGGCTTTTATTTATAGAAAATCAAAGAGCTAATTAATTTTTAAAAGTCTTCTTATTTTAATTTAATATCAAATATTTAATTAAAATAAAATGACACTAGTTTCTCATTCCTTACGCTGTAATAGGTGCCACACACAGAGAGAATCTGTATACATGTGGCGCCATTCTCTATACAGTGTAGGTCATAACACTGCCTTTTACCTAATCTCATTTATTTCCAAATGCAACATTTCATATTTAAATTAAATCATATTTATACAAATTTAGAAATACTAAATGTAGAAACTTGGTAAACAAACTTTGATGCGCACAAGATATTCTCTTATTAGCATTCGCGCCACACAGTGAGACCCACCCATTGTATGTCTTTCAAAATTAATTACTTTTTATAATTAAAAAATCTAATTATTTAATAAATATAAATTAATTCATAATTAATTTATTTTAAGTAATATTTAATTTAAAATTATATAATTCTAAGTTAATTATTTAAACCAAGAATTTCAATATATTAATTAAACTCTTTAATTAATATATAACTCTTTTATTAATTCCAATGTAACTCCACTAAATACTTGAAAATTACAATCTTGAAAATTATTTATATTTAATTACCTAATTCTTAGAGTCGTCTATTTGATATAGCCATTTCATATAAGCGGATCCTCCATAAATTAAATAATTCATAACTAGAGCTAAGTGAAATCTGTTATCCTCTCTAATTACTTCTTTATCCTTGAGTACCATTGATTCTCTAATGAATAATAAATTCATAAACTTAATCACAAATTGAGCACTCTTATTATTCAAGCCCCTTGAATCAATACTCAAAGGAATTATTTATCTGTTTCTCGTTAGAGAAGGAATGGATTCCATCTTGCAATATTAACATTTCTGGCTACTTACTTAATTATGCCTCCAAAATACAATGAATAGGATTAGATTCTCAAATTCATACTGAGTAAATCAAAAGACATAAATTCATAAATGATAGTCTATTAATAACTCAAAATTAAGATCATTTTATATATGACCATCAATCAATGAAATTAGAACTTGCTATATTTAACAAAAATCACCAACTGTTTATATAACATAATGTCCCGATCCCACATAATCTTATAGTATGCAGTGGACTCATTTAATGACTCATTGCATTAATAGTTCGGATAAAATCGTTCTATGCTTAATAGAAACAACCCGCATTAGTAACATTCAATTAAAGATTTCATATTTTAAATTGACTAATTAATTATATATTACTGACAATTTTAATTATTATTATTAAATATTATCCACTTATATACAACACTTATATACAATATTTAAGGTCACATAGATAATTATGAAATTTTTATTATATACATAAAGTATTCAAAATATATACACGAAAAAATGACAAATAAATTCACTTTATTACTTATAAATATATGCTTTACAAAACATCATATGCTTTAAAAACATCTATCCTAACAATAACAACAAAAACCACCTTGGTCCCGTGAATTGGGGGTTTTTGAAGTGTGTGATAAGTGTTTTATAAGGTGTTTACAAAATTCAGTTCTGAGCAAAACTTTTTGTTGCTATAATATAAAGCTCTCACATGCTATAATAATAAAAAAAAAATATGAGATAGTTTTAAGCTCTCATACTACAATTTTTAGTTTTAACCACACTTTTCATACACCCTGTTAGTTTCCATATCTACTTGTTGGGTGCATACATAATTAACTTATTGACTTCTTAATTTTTATCATCGAGTACCTCTAATTTCGGTTGTATGCTCTTTTAAAAAAAAAGATTTAAGTATGAGCCCCCAACTCTTCCCTTCCTATTTTGCCGGAATGACTGGATGCATGGATTGAGTGTACCTTGAGGAACCCAGACCCCTACATAAGTCTTCTGTCCAAGTCTTTGTCCAGCAAATAAGTTTTGGACACGTCATCCAGACCTTTTTTTTTTAATTAGAGCGTCATCAAGTCTTCAATACTAGTAACAGAGGGAATAACTTGAGACAATAGTAACAGGGAGTTTACTTGAGATAACTAGTTATCTTTCAAAATTTGTCGTTTAACTTCATTCTAATGCGTGAGGGTTGCCGCACCTAAGTCCATTTTGAGACATTTTTTTTTTATGTTTTGATTGTATGATTAATGATTTTATGTTTAGAATGACTTTATTTAACTGTTGTTGCTGCAAATCATCATATAGAATAATGCTTTCTTTTTAAATTAAAAAAAAAGGCGCAAAATTGGCCCTATAAAAGCCCAGCCCGCCTGGAACTTACCCAACCTACCATCAACATAATTGGGCAGTCTTGGAATGGGATTTGGGATTTCAAAAATTTTGATTTCCAACCCGCCCCCTAGCTGCAAACTACACTTCTTACTCGTCAAGTTTTTGAAGGCTTTGGTTTTATTACATCATCAAATGCTTAAACTAGACTTCGAAGAAAATTTGAATCTAGATGGTTGCCCTGCGCCATTCCATGTGTTACCGCGTTGCATGTTAAAAAAAAACCTAGACCCCAACCCTGAAACCTTTAAAATTCGCAAGTCTAATGTAGCTTATCATATTCTTGGCAGCAACGTTTCCCAATGCTAAAAGTTTCCAATTAAAAAAAAAAGGGAGAAGAGAAAAATGAATTCACGAGAACAAAAGGACTAATTAGGTTCTTTCTTATTCTCACATCACCTCTTTTCTGTGAAAGCATACTAGCATAGTCATCATACAAAAGTAAACACATTGCAGTTCTTGTTAGTGAAAGTAGCCAAGAACCTGACCTCCTACATTACGTCTAAGAGCCTCTTCATGATCCAAAACACCATCTGGAGTTGTGATCACAATATAACCCCACTGCACAAAGGGAGAGGTTCAAGAAATTAACTAGTTATCCCTCTATGTGCTTGTAAGGACCTTATCGTAACAACCCTTTTCAACAATGAGACAAATGAGATAAGAAAAAATGAGGGGTCTTAATAAATCCAGAAGCAAAAACATACCTGACGCGTTGGAAGTGTAGATGTTTTGTACGCTTCGATATCTCTTGCCATGATGTCCTGCCTGTAAGTAAGAGCTCGGCAATCGTTGATTCTGCCTTGTAGCTGAACTTTTATCCTCCCCACTCTATGGGGATCATACACTTGAAAATCCTTGATATAACCTAAATGGATATATCTGAGTCAGGGACATTGTCACGTGAACAAATTAACACAACCCACAATTGTGGATACAATTATTCATTAATGAGTTTCATAACAAAATATAATTCATTTTCTCAATAGAAAAGAAAAAAAGATATTAAGGCAGCATAATTAGTTCATCCACGAACAAGCAAAAGCATTGAAGATATGCTTAATTTATCCAGAATGATTCAAAGCAATGTCACTATATGGCCATCAAAGTTGCGGCAAACAAAGCAATAGAGCATGAGGCCTAAAAGAGTTATAGGCTCAGACAAACAGCACTACTAATTTGGTTGTTAGTGTTGCTGATATGAGAAGCCCCTACTTGCACCTTGCCAAAAGCAACTAAGCTATGAAGATGCACACTAAGACAAGTGAAACTCAGATATGTACAGCAGCGAACAATTGAACTTTAGGCGGAACCTAACTTTTATGATGGAAAAGAAATACCAAAGAAAGTGCAAAGAAAAAAAAAAGATAAAAAAAAAATTGAATGTTTTTCTTGTTTGTGGAACTTAAGGCAAACTAGGGAGAAAAAACATGTATTCCTTTATAATTTTCTTTTTTCAGTGTGTTTGGATGTTAAAAAAAAAGACACTGAAAAAAATTATAAAATTTCACTTGCACTCTTTCTCATCGTTCTTTCTCCTCACTCTCTCTAATCACTTTATCTCTCCTAAGTCTCTCTCTCATCATTCTCTCCTCGCTCTCTCTCAGCACTTTCTCTCCTCACTTCTCCCACTCTCTCTCCTCACTTTCTCTCTCACCACTTTATCCCTCCTAATAACGTATTAATTAATACAATTTTCAAAAACTGATTCCAGATTTTCAAATTCAAAACTGATTTATATATAAAACAAGAGGAAAGAAGAAAATTAACATAAATCCTAATATTGACCAAGTCAAAATATTTTTGTGTTAACAATTTGAATATGACAAATTCAATCATTTTAATATTCACTCCACACAGCCGCAGATATTCACACTCAAAATTTCTCCCTCTGTACATTCTTGGGTTTGACTTGATGTGCCATCATTGGTTACCATTGGTGCCCCATTCAGCTTCGTGTCAATGGTACTGGTGATAGTGGTTGCTCAAAGCTTGAAGATTGTGTTTTCCCTTGATTGTTCGTTGGTACCGATATGTGTTGATCCCAAAAGTTTTGACGCTTTTGGCCACTCGGAGGATCTCCCATAGATTTGGAAAAAGTGACTATCAGAGACTTTGGTACAATCTAGAGAAAAAAAAAAGTGTAATAGCACTAAATAGTCCTCTGTTTCAGGTGGACTACAATAGCCCTCGGTTTTCAGGTGAACTAACAACAATCATAACTTTCTAGTGAAATAATAATAATAATAATAATAGTAATAATAATAATAATTGATGATGCCGATGATGATGATCCAATAGAAAGTATTGCATAACAAATAAGTCAAAGCTTATAGTTTCACCCCACCCCACATAACAAAGAATATAACCTCTTATATGAACAAAGGAACCAGTTTTATTGTAATCTGTCAGGTGGTAAACTTTATCAAGCACGAATTTATCATTATCTTATATGAAGGCAGTTATTTTTTATTATTCAATAACTTTCAAAGTTGTAATTTCGTAAGAAAATAGAAGGACAAATTGGCCAAATGTCAAACTGGAACTCTGTCGCAATTTTCCCAACACATAAACTCAACCCATGGTGTGATTATTTAGAGGGCACGACAATTGTCTTATCACTCTTTCAAGAATTGAATGTTTAGAGTAGATTGTGATCCATTCAGACTACTTGGTGAATTGTTAGTTCTAAATTCAAAAGATGATGAATATTCTAAAACATGTATGTCATAAACAGCACAAGACCACATGTTAGTGTATGAAACTGTAGATCTCTGACAAATTCCCAAGCATTACCTTACCACCCAGTAAGTAACAACAATTTTCTCTAATTACCATCCTATCACCATATGGGGCAATACAAATTCTTTTCATAGTGATTAAAAAAAGGGGCGACAAGATGTACAAACACACTTTGCAGCTTATGTTTACAAGCTTTAGATGTTTAATCTATTTCTATTCATCCTGTAACCAGTTATGTCAAAAACTCAACTAGCCCCTTTACCTCATGTGTTTATGTACACAGAAAAAAATTGGTTAGTTTTTTCTTCTCCCTTGAGAAGTGTTATCCAACCACACACACAGTTGTAATAGCAAGGCCAATTTGAAACATTGTTGAATGGGAATATGGGAAGAGATTTTTTTTTTTATTTGGATAAGAAACTGAATTTTTATTCATCTGAATGGAAGTTGAACAATACAAAAAGGATGGATGAGGGATCCATCAATAAAGGAAAAAAAACAAAACATAAGGACACCCTTAAAAAAATAAAAAAAATAAAAAGGGAAAAGAAAACAATAGCAGCAATGCCATATAAAACTTAAAACAGGAACATGGAAAGAGACACCTTGTCCTCATAGATGAGAACAGAAATTGCCAAAACTATTTATGTTGCATAGATTCCAAATAATTTAAAGCTCATCATTTTTCTAATCCAAAATCACATACGTTAGCAAAGTTAAAAAATGAGATATCAATGCAGTGAAATATTGTGACCTTTTCGAATTTACTAACAAAATTTATAACTAAAAGGAGAAGAACATTGGGTTTTACCTCGATCCTTCATGATTTTGAGGAAAGAAGACATAACCGTTGAGATGGGCTGCAACTCCACCACAGACTTCCCTCTTCTCTCTGCATTCACCATTGCCCTCAAGGCATCATTTAGTATCCTCCTACCCATCTCGTTCTGTGCAACAAAAGCTGAAAAGCCACAACATGAATATAGCAGTTTTTTTTAATGTAAGAAAAAACCTTATATTGATAATGCATGTACAAGGAAAATAGGATACATGGACATAGCAATTATACAGAAGTATTGAATATAACAGATAGGGATCGCAACGGGGTAGGGCCGGGCCGAGCGGGTTTTTGGCAATCCATCCTGCCCGCCCTACCATTTGGACCCACTCCACATCAACCTGTCCCATTCAATATACAGGGTGCAGCGGGTCAAAACCCAGCAGGTCATTGAGGTACCTGCCCTGCCCCTGACCCACAAATCTCTTTTTTTTTTTTCTTATTTCTTTTTAAGAACTGAAACTGAAAGAAATATTTTTTCCTTTAAGGGAAATTTTTTTATTGAAATTAACATTCCTTTTTAAGATTAACATTCTTTTCTTTTTATTTTTTTTTTACTATGCATTTCTTTATTTAATTTGTAGCACAACATATTGCTACAATTCATAACCTGTTTAATCTATAATATTGTTTTTTATTGTTATGCCACACACACACACATACATACATACATATATACATAGAAGTAAAAGTGCCCAACTAATCAATGGGATTCACTGAATTAAGTACTACAGAGAACAAAATATACATACTAAATTACTCAACCAGAGAGAGAAAGAGAGAGAGAGAGAGAGAGAGAGAGAGAGAGAGAGAGAGAGAGAGAGAGAGAGAGAGAGAGAGAGAGAGAGAGAGAGAGAGAGGGAGAGAGAGAAGATTATGGAGCAAAAATGTAAAGCACGGCTCATGATGGAAAACCATGGTAACTGCTTATAACAAAGTAGTAGGTACTTGTTCCATTACAGGGCAAATGCAATAAAATGTAAAGCAAAACTTGAAAGAATTACATATAAAACCAAGCAGAAACACACAGAAAAAAAAATAGTTGAAAATACTATAGCACAAATTAAAAAACACGTTCAAGGAAAAAAAATGCAAAATATAATTGGAGTCGCTCCAGATTAGTCCAAAAGCATTTCCATAAGGAATAGCTTACAACTAATTATGCAACCCAACCGATTTCTAGTCCCATGGGTGATAACTTTGCATTATATAAAGAAAATTTCCTGCCGGCAGATCAAAATGCTAATATAGATAAAGATTTTTCATGGACATTTAAGCTTCATTGACAGCCAATCACATCCTCCAGGTCAACAAAGACCACCACTACAACTGATTTTCACCATCATCAAAAGCAGCAGCGACAACAGCTACAAAAATCATCACCAATTAGCCTAAATTGTGAGTGAAAAAAATAAAGTAACATACACTTTAGTAACAACTCACATTTAAGGACTCTCTCCACAAACTACTTCAAATTGCTGTCTTTGGAGTATTGACTACTGAGGCTGCCATAAGCATCAATTAAACCCTATCATTCTCCGACCAATAAGTCACACCTCAACTGCATTTTTTATCAATTATCTTTTTCTCTCTTTTTTTTTTTTGGTTTGCTTGAAAAGTATATGTTTTTTTTATAAACAGCTTTTGAATCATTGTACAGAAATTGTCTCAAGAAACAACTAACATCCACCGCTTGTGCACAAACCAATCTATCTCCCATGTGAAAGTTATAAAATATATATAAAAAAAAAAGCCTTCTTCTAGAGGAAAATTTACACAGGCGGAGAAGAAGCATTCAATGTGAGACCATGATAAAAAAAAAAAAAGAAAGAAAGAAAGAAAGAAGAAACTAAAAATTCAAAAGGAAATATATGATCATTTTGCGGGGCAGAAGGTTTAAATCCGAAATATCATCAGAATTCCAATCATGAAAACTGACCTAGCATTTTTTTTGGGAAGGTACCTAGCATTCTTTCTACGGCTTCTTAATTATCAAAAAACTCCATTAATCACACCCAATAACAGACCTTAAAGATGCCAAACGAAAGGAAACGAATACTGACCTTGAAGCAGAGGTGACCGACAAACGATGAACAGACGGACGGCGGACGATTGTCGGAAGCACAGAGGAAAACGGCGAAGACGGCGGACGACGAAGGCAGATTGGCTGGCGAAGGAGAGTAGTGAGAGTTAGGGTTTTTGGTAGAAGGGGAATAGAATTGGGATTTGGGAATTGGGTAAGAGGTCTGATTACCGATTAGAACGGTTTTTGATGGTTTTTTTATTTTTTCTTTTGAAACCATATTTTGGCAAACAGGGCGGGTTTGTCCGATCCGCACCGACCCATGCATGATGTAGGTCAAACGTGTCCTGGCCCATTGACATACCTTGATGAGGATGGACGCAGTGAATCACCAAGGAGCTCTGTCCGTCTAGCTCTAGAGTCTTGGTGAAAATGCACGTGGTCAAGATGTTACAAGAGATTTAGAGGTCGTTTGGTTTGAGTATTTAAATAAAGTATTTGAATAAAAATTTAAATTTTTATGAGAGAAAATATTATAACAAAATGATTCAAACTGTTATTCAAACCATGAAATAAACGAGCTCTTAATTAACGGTTGTCTATTCACGTCTTCATTCCATTTTTGACGTACATTTTTCTGAACCATCATTCATTTCACTTATTACATTGTTTTTAAAATACCAAAAAAATCTTTACATTTAAATATTGTTTTTTTTTCTTTTGATCTATCAACCAAACTTACATGATAATTCAAAAACAAAAAACATGATTAGACATTAAGAAACCTACTTTGTAACGAAGAAGGCTATATATATATATATATATATCAACGATTAAAAGGTTTAGGGAAAAAAAAACTTGTAATTTACATATATCATTGATCTTTAAATTGCATATTCTTATAAAAAAAAGCATCAAATATTAGGGCTATACAAAAACTGCCCCGTAACCGTCGGCTGCTTGTGCCCGTGCCTGCTCTCGGTCCGCCCGAAAAAAAGGTTCATGTCAACAAGCCGCCAATGGGCGGGTTAAACCTGCCCGCCTGCATATATTGGCAGGCGGGTGGGTATGGTTAAGAATTTTAGGGGCGGGTTTAAACCAAACCCGTCCGCCTAATGCTTCATAAATACATAAGAAGAATAAAAAAGTGATAAACTCAACATTCATGCATGTTCAATTTCCATAATTTAATCTTAAAGAGTCCCTTACCGAGGCTTGATCTCTGCAACTAACTCTGCTACTGTGGAATCACTCCCTAAAGATTCTGATATCCCAGGGAGAACACTAGACGTCGATGCTCTATTTGTGACCCCGCTGGGCCATTCATTAGTGATAATCAATTAAGGAAGTCACCAAAAAACTGATCGCACACCAAAATTTTCAGAAAGAAACACAATTAATGCATAAAGCATTGACCACAAAAGAACTACTAAAAAGTTGTTTTCTTGACAGAGTCGAAGGATATGTAAGGAACAAATCAACAACTCCAGGTTCCTCTGTAATAGCATGCAATGTGTCAACGTCATCTTGATTATACGTCCCAAACTGTTGACCATCCGAGAAACGCCTACCAGATAAATACGCCACACATAATCCTATAAAAAATTGCAAAACTAAATCAGCATAATCCAATTGGTTCACGTGCATATGGTCATGGCTTAAAAAGATTATCACAATTTATAATCACAAGCAACAATGCCACCATAAATTCTCTCAACTATACTTATTTTGTAATTATAAACACAAGATTCTTAGTCTTACAAGTACTAAATATGTTAACTTGTTGCGAACGAAATCCCATCGACTTATAGACATAATGACGGGCAGGTATGATGTTGTTGGGAATACTTCATACATTATCATCTAATATTTTCTAGAAACTTTTTTCATTTTTTTTTAATTAAAAAAAGCTCAAAACATTACATTGGGCATTAGTGTAGGCTCAAACCGTCTCAACCCGCCCGCACTCAAACTGATACCGGCCGTCATTCCATGGGCGGTTTGTTAGTTGGTTAATCACCAACCCGACATTTAAAAAAACCGACTCGCATCCACCCAAAACCCGTCAAACCATCCATTGTTCACCCCTAGCATCAATCCTAAATTTTTTTTTTTAAAAAAAAGCCTTCCACTTTTAAATTTACTTTGTTTCCACCCTCAGAATAAAAACTTTCACTTTCATTAAGAAGATGATTCTCTGACGAGTGAGAGCAGCCTAGTTGATTGTAAATCTCTCAACCTCAACCTATGGTTGAGGGTTCGAATCATGCTAAACCACACTGAATAGTTGTATTATTATCCTCCCCTCTCACCTCCCCTTGTATTAAAAAAAAAAAAAAACAAAAACAAAAACAAACAAACAAACAAACAAGATGATTCTCCTTCTGTTATATATCCCCCTTTCATTACCATAATCAATTCATATCTTCTTCAGCTACGTATTTGACGATAACATGCACATTTGATGTTTTAATTTGTTCATACCAAGACGTTTTATTCGTGAATCAGTCGGGGGTCAACAATTAAAAAAATGAGAATTTTGAAGAAAAAAATAAACAATTACTTTTTGTAGGAAGGCTCCTTAATGTTAGAATCCATCTTTATGTTTTAAAAAAAGTATGGCATAATAATGTTTTTTCAAGACGGGGTATATAACAAGTATTTAAAAACAAAATTATCCTTAAAAAGTAATTTTATCAATGGATATTCCAGTTATTTAAAAAGTGTATAAAAAATAGAATGAGGATGTCAATAAATGCCCCCTTTAGGCATATGCCTTTTGAAAATGATGGGTTTTAAGAAACTACATTCTCATAATTTCCTTTTTATTATTTTTATTTATTTATTTATTTTTCGTTCTCACCCTACTGTTTTCTTGCTTGCTGGTTTTGTCTTAGATAAAGAAGATAGAGCCTGCTATTGCGAAATAATAAGAGCCTAGGAGGCAAAGAGTAAGAGGAGAACTAGAATTACAAAATTAACCTTTATTTAAAATTACAACAAAATAAATCAAAAAATTATAATAATTTTACAAAATTAGAAACTGATATTTTTAAGGAAAAATAAAAATTGACATAAAGCTTTAACAATCTTAAAATAAAATTAATAATGAAAAAAACATTTGCCTCTCTATCTTTTTTTATCTAAGTGGGACACGGGGATGGAAGAATGACAAGAGTAGGGAGCTCCGGTGGCTAGGGCACAACAAGGAGGGAGAGCTTGACAGGGTGGCTGGGCTTGACGAAAAGGGAGCAAACGGTATTGCTGGACCTAATGTCATTGGGGGATTTAGTAAATAAATTGTAGGAAGCTCACATCAACATCTCAAAGTTCCTAAAAAAAAAAGTATTCTATCAAACAATATGTCTACATTATTCATCTTCGAATATAAATGATGGCTAAAGCTAATGTAAATAATTAATTATATACGGTGTTTAGCAAACTTGGTTAGAACCAACTTTTTGGTTCAAATACTGTAGCGTGTAAGAGCTTTACATTGTAGCAATTTTTTGCCTTTTATTGTAGCATATGAAAGCTTTACACTGTTTCTTAACCAAAAAATTAGTTAGAACTAACTTTATCAAATACCCTAATAAAGGAATTAGAGGTAATAGTTATACCTCTTTGTGTACATCATGTAGCCAAATAAAAAACATGAGCTGATATAATAATTAAACTCATCAATAAATCTTCTCACATAGAAGTGACTTCCATATATCAAAAACCCAAAACTATATATATATGTGAATTCGAATCTACATACCTATGTTTACTTATATCAAATTCTATCCCTTCCTTAATATATCTCAAGTCACAGCCCACCTCGAGCTGCACATTGAAACAAATAATTTGTAGAGTAATCCTAAACAACACAATGGGGTGGTTTTCACCCCATCCATGTGGCAGCATTTGGAGAACTATTGCATTAATGGCGTCGGGCCCAAAAAGGGTAAAAGTAAGTGCTGGCCCACATTTTTTCTTCAATGTCAAAATTAAAGGAAAAAAAATAGCAATAATATAAAAGTAAACACAAGGTGAAGAGGGAACCCTTCACAAACCCTTTTGAACTCCTTTCCTTCTCACTCTGAAAATTAAGAATTAGATATAAGCTTAAAGTTTTAAACTCTAAGAATTTAAGTTTCTAGTAGCAAAAAGAAAAAACAGCTTCATACTATCAATATGTTGCGCCTTTTTAAGGACTACAATGAGATATTTCTCCTATTCATAGTTCATAAAAAATCATACTCGTATTTTTTAGCATTCTTGTATTTTTTATCAGCAAAAGCATTCATTAAGGACTAAAGGGGCCAAACACAATAAAATGCTAGAGATATACACTACAACAAATTTGAGATTATACGACTCTCATTTAACAACTTTTGCTTAAAAACCATCTTGATAAGGGAAAAAACGCAAGAAGTTGCACCCTAGAAGACGGAAACCATCACAGTAGGTCATGGGTCTACCATGACGGTTTTTTAAAAAACCATCATGGTAAGCTTACATACCACAACGATTTTTAAAAAAATCATTGTGGTAGAGAATGGCATATCACGACGGTTTTCGAAAAAAAAACATTGTGGGAGCTTACTTAAAATCCATTTTCCCACCTCAATAATTAGACACAAATCAGAAACTCACCTTTCAAATATGAACACAGAACCCTCTGAAACTGCTATTGTTGTCCCTTTCCGCTTCCACCCTCCTTAATCTCCTTCCTAATTGTAAGTTTTTATTAGAAATTGATAAATTTGTCATTGATTTTGTTGTTTAATCCATGTTTATTGTATTGTCGATGGGTATGATTAATTTGTTTTATGTTGGGTATGTGTAATTTGTTTTATGATGAGTGAATGCTTTTGTTTTACGATTAGAATATGATGGGTATGTGTAATTTATGAAATTATTTTTAATTGAATTGCTATTTATTATTTCAATTTAGGACTTGCAAAATGGATAGGAAATGAATGTGAGATTTTCAATTGTCTAGAGAATATGTGAATGGTGTGGAAGAGTTCTTAGATTTTGCCAAAACTTATGCCAATGGTGATAAAATTCGGTGTCCTTGTATTCAATGTGGAAACCATAGATTGCATCAATTCTAGTTATTAGAGGACATTTATTTCAAAATGGAATTATAAGTAGTTATCAAAGGTGATATTTTCATGGTGAGTCTAAGTTCAACCTAACTTTAATAAGTAAAGGAAAGGAAACTATTGTGAATGATAATATAGATGATCATGACAATATAGTTGAGATGGTCAATGATTTGAAAGAACACTTCTTACACCGTCTGGATTTATTTGATACAATGATGAATGATGTCGAGACTCCCGTGTATGAAGGGTATACCAATTTCACTAAATTGTCTACTTTAGTTGGATTATGGAATTTGAAGGCGTCGGGTGAGTGATCAAATTCTAGTTTCACAAAGCTTTTGGAATTTTTAGGAAGGCTTCTACCAGAGGGTAATAAATTATCAACTAGTATGTATGAGGCTAAGAAGACTTTGAGCACTTTGGGAATAAAGTATGAGAAAATTCATCTTTGTGAAAATGATTGTGTTCTTTATAGGAATAAGTATGAGGACGAGAATTATTGTCCGGCTTGTCAACAAGCAAGGTGAAAAAGAGAAAATGAGCCAAAAGACAATAAGAATAGAGGGCCAAAGAAAGTATTATGGTACATTCCGTTGGTACATGTGTGAGGCGTTTATTCAAAAACCTAGAACATGTGAAGAATTTGACATGGCATTATGACAAATAGGTCAACAATGGTACGCTTAGACATCCAATGGATTCACCACAATGAAAAACTTTTGAAACTTCTCATCCCAACTTTAGAGCAGATCCGAGAAATATACATTTTACTTTGTCAACAAATAGAATGAACATGAGTAGTAGGCATAACACTTGGCCTATAATACTTGTTAACTACAATCTCCCTCCAAAGATGTGCATTAGGCAAAAGTTTTAAATGTTGTCTTTATTGATTTTGGGTCCTTACCAATCAAGCAATGATATTGATGTATACTTGGCACCATTAATTGATGACCTAAAAAACTTGTGGAAAAATGGGGCGAAGTTAGAGATGCTTACCAATAAAAGATATTCACACTCCATGCAATGTTGATATGGACAATTAACGACTTCCCCGCATATGACAATTTATCTAGTTATTTGGTTAAATGTTCTATTGGTTGTCCTATTTGTATGAAGGAAACGTCTCACAAATGGTTAAAGAATGGTAAGAAAACTGTTTTTCTTGGTCATAGAAGATGGTTACTAAGAGATTATCGTTACCATAAACAAAAGAAAGCCTTTGATGGCAACAGCAAAAAAAGAGACCCTCCTCGTCCTTTGACAGGTTAACAAATATTTGAAATGGCAAAATATATAAAATTTAGGAAGAGAAAGCGAGATAAGAACAAGCAGTCGATAAATGAACCATAGAAAAAAAGATCAACTTTTTTCAATCTTCCATACTAAAAGACACTTTTTGTTCGTCATTGCTTGGATGTTATGCATGTTGAGAAAAACGTTTATGAATCTATAGTCAGCACATTGCTTGACATTCTAAGCAAGACTAAGGATGGTGACAAAGCATGATTGGATCTCATGGAAATGGAGATTAGGCCTAATTTGTTTCTCAAGAAAAGATGGAACCACACTTACTTATCTCAGGCGAAGCACATATTATCAAGAGTAGAAAAAAAAAAAGCTTTGTGAATGGCTTGTTTCGTTGAAAGTGCCAGACGCCTTTTTTTTAACTTTAAAAAGTTGGTGTTGGTGAAAGATTTAAAACTTATTGGCATGAAAACACACGATTGTCATGTGTTGATGCAGCAATTACTACCACTTGCTTTTCGAGTAATTCTAACAAAGGATATTAAGATTTGCAATTACCAAGTTGTGCTCGTTCTTTAATTCAATATGCTCCAAGGTAATTGATCCATTTATACTAGATTCACTGCAATCGAAGTTGGTGCAAACCTTATGCATGCTTGAGAAATATTTTTCACCGACATTTTTTGACATCATGATTCATCTAATGGTGCACTTACTATGTGAAGTTAAGTTATGTTGACCAGTGTATTTGAGATTGATGTACCCATTTGAAAGATATAAAAAGGTTTTGAAGGGCTATTGAAGAACCGAAATAGGCTGGAGGGATATATTGTAGAAAGTATATAGCTAAAGAATCGATTGAATTTTGCTTCGAGTACTTGTCAAATGCAGAAGCAATTGGGGTGCCAAAGACTATAAACATTGAGCCTATGGCACTATCTACTGGCAATCCTTCCTCAATAAATCGAGAGGAGTGGGAGCAAGCTTGTCTTTATGTCTTGCACAATGCTAATGAAGTGGAGCCTTTCATTGAGGTGCACATGAACGAATTAAAAAAGGTAAACCCAAAAAGAGCAAGAAATGGGAAGTGGTTGCAAGATGAACATAACCAGACCTTTCAGTTGTGGATTAGAGCACACATCTATAGCAAGTGCTCCATATCACAAGATGGAGGCATTTCACAAGACTTGAAGAACCTAGCTAGAGGACCGTCGTCGATAGTTATAAGGTATACATCATATTCCATAAATGGTTACATTTTCTGTACTCGCGAAAGCGATGAAAAGCATCCTATCTAAAATAGCGGTGTAATTCTCCATGCCGAGGCTATGCATATTGTCTCTGCTAAGGATAAGAACCGATATATAGGACATTGAACTACTTTGGTTTCATTGAAGATATTTGGGAAGTTGATTATGGGGGATTGTGTATAGCACTTTTCAAGTGCAAGTGGGCTGACAATAACTATGTTGAGACTGATAATGACGGCATCACAATGGTTAACTTTAGAAGATTGGGATACAAGAATGATCCCTTTATTATGGCATCATAAGCAATCCAAGTTTTTTATACTACAAAACCCCAAGACATGGAATTGTCTCTAGTCATCCCGATGAAGCCAAGAGTAATTATTAATGGTGAAGAAGTTGCCAAGGATTGCACGAACATCTCTTCATTCACAAAGGCTTGCCACTAGTTGAAGAGATAGATGATTTTGAAGATGATGTTTTACACTTGCTTTGTGAAGATGTGGAATGGATATGTATTAAGGAACCAATGAAAAAAAAAAAGGAGAAAAATGTTAATTTATTTATTTATCTTTCTTTGTTTCATTTTTCACTTGTTTTAAGGGTTTGGGATATCTATTTATAGTTATATTTATGATGAAAACAGGAAAAAGTAAACATTTTAGGCCATTGGATGCTTAACACATAGGCTGGCCACCCTGGGCAAAAGAGAAAAACTTATGTAAGTGGTGAATTTGACCATTTTTTTTACGATGGCTTTCTTAAGAAACCATCATAAAAAAGGATATTCCACAAGAAACTGTCGTGGAAAAACCATTGTGAAAAATTACACTTACACGACAGTTTCTTGAAAAACAGTCATGTAAGCATAACCTTACACGACAGTTTCTCAAAAAAATTGTCATGTAACCTCGTACATTACACGACGGCTTTTCAAAAATCCGTTGTGTAATGTGGGACCTAGGGCTTTATATTTTTTGAAACTCACGCACCCTTGACCATTTTCAAACTTGAATATCATAGGTAGCCCTCTCTTTCTCTAAAAGTCTCTCTCTCTCTCTCAAGCTCTCTTTCCCTTTTCACCATTGCTGTCGCGTCGTTGCCCATCGTTGCCATCGTCCCCGTCACCATTGCCCCCTCGTCGTCACCGTCATCATCACTGATAAGTCCTCCCTCTCTCTCTCCTCTCCCTTCGCCCCCTCCCCCTTCCTTCCCCTTCCTCTCAGCCCATTCCCTCCACACCCCACCCCCCCCTCTCGACGGCCTCCTCACCCCCCTCCACCCCCTTCCCCTCCCCTTTTGCCCTTACCCTCCACCCCCCCCCCCCCCCGGCTCCGCGCCGCCCCCTTCCTCTTCCCTTGGCACCCCCTTGCCGCTGCCGCCCCCATCCCTTCCCCCTAGACCCCTTCGCCCTTCCTTCCCCCTCCCTCCACACCCCCCCACCCCCTCCTTCCACTACCCCCCAGTGCCCCCGTCCTCTCCCCCTCCCTCTAAACCCGACGTCCCCCTTTCCCCCTTCTTCCCCCTCCCCTACCTCCCCTTTTGCATTATGTTTTAATATGCGAATTTATGTTTTAATATGTGAATTTATGTTTTAATATGTGAATTGATGTTTTAATTTGTGAATTTATGTTTTAATTTGTGAATTGATGTTTTAATATGTGAATTGAAGTTTTAACATGTGAATTTAATATATGAATTGATGTTTTCTTTTTTATTTTTAAATTTATGTTGTTAATTAGAATAAAAAGTATGGATCATTATTGATTAGAATTGATTGTTTATTCATACTTTTTTTAATAAAATTGTAATTTAATATTAGTATGTGTGTGTTAGTTTTTGCTTACTTTGAATAGGTAACATGTCTCAAGAGATTGACAGTGACCACCATTAGGAGTAAAAAGAGCTACTTTGATGAAAAAAAGTTCATCAGATGAAGAAGAAAGGTTTAAGAATAGAAATGACGTTTGATTCAAAAGACCAACTAGAAGGCACACCCGGCAATGAATTAAGCAGTTGGATTAGAGTCCTTAGTCAAGAACACGTTCATATATGGATTAAAGATTAAAGGTCTAAGGATTTGGACTAAGTAAAAGATGTGATTTGGAGAGAGATTTACAAAGCTTTCACAGTCGAAGATTAGTATAGGAAAAAGGCTTTAAAGGTTTGTAGTAAATTAGCAAAGGAGTTTAGATCCAACCTCTACGTTACCTTTGTACAGCCATACCTATCCATTCCGAAGGAGGATGAAAATGTATATAAGCGGCCTCTTATGGTAGTACACTACTACCCCTCCATAAATGATGACAATTGGGAAGCTTTTGTGAGGTATCAACATTCCGTTGAATTCTAACTACTATCAGCTAACGTAAGAAAAATAAGAGCAAAAAATAAATACTGTTCTATGGTCAGCCGAGTCGAATATAGAGAGCTCGAGCAATCATTAGTACGTTAATATCTTACTCATATTACATATATCAATTATTCTATCATTAATATGTTACTGACATAGCGTAATATAGTTAGCTGATATGGGCATGCAACCAACACGGGAGGAGTTATGGGTAAAATCATGTCAAGCTTTCAATGGACAATTTAAAAATCCAAGAGTAACAAAAATTGGAAACTTGATTGTAAGTTTATTGAACTCAAACTATTAATTTGTAATTTAATACTTGTTGAAGGACATTTAGAATAACATGGTTTCGTTGTTGTTTATAGGATGAGTATACAATGCAACAAAGTCAAAAAAGCTTTCAATCCATTGGTAATGATGACACATTGATGAGAGCACTAGGGTAACCAAAACATTCAGGATGTGTTCGCAGTTAATCAAAGTATGTGGAGCAGTCTCAATACTTCGACCTCCAACTAGGTTCAAAATTGAATACCCAAATGACGAAGATGCAAATGGAAATTGCAAAACTACGAGGCCTAGTGACCGAGCTCATTTCCTAAGGTCGTGCCAAATCAACAGATGACAACATCTCACAATGCAACAGCTTCAAGGCTAGCTGTAACCCCCCTGACAATGTAGCAGGAGCTCCACAAGCTCTAGAAGTCTATTTGTCACCTCATTGTCAAGAGCCCAAACAATGTCAAGAATGTAGGCTCTTTGTTGACGATAGAATTAATGGTGGGTGTGCACTTGTTGTGCTTGGGAAGGCATGGATGGAGAGTCTTCCAACTGATACAGTCCATAGAAGACCATTAGGGGAAGAAAACGTGCACGTTAGCATCACTACCATTAGAGTTAGACCAGCTGAATTGCATGTTCTGACATTTGAAGCAACAATGTGGGTGAAGACACTAGAAGGCTCGTCAAATGGCCGAAGAGGTTAATTGAAGTCATCGCAATGGCGAAGACAAGTCGATCGCTAGCCACGTTCCACAAGATCTAGGGGAAAGAAAGGCTAACAAAAGAAAAACTCTACAAAAGCAAGACAATCACAACCTGAGTTAGAACAATAACATGAACAACCCTTTACAAATAAGCCACTACCTGCATTTAACTTCTCTTTAGTACCTCCAGAATTTATGCAATTGGCTTTATACGCACATTCTTTCATGCGCGATGGGTTGATGATTTAGTGCCCGATATTGGTAAATGTCATTGGCAATAAATTGTCCATCTATGTGGGGTATGAAGACATTACTACTTCATTAACTTTGATCAAATCGAGGCAAACTGTATCATGGTATACCTTAGGTAATAACTCTAACCTTAATTCAAAATTTTTAAAATATAGGTAGAGTTATAAGGTGCTTTCAAATAATTGACTACATTTTTTTATTGTAGTTTTTTGGCAGAATATTGTGAACTTCAAGGCAAGGCGTACAATTTCGGCTTCACATCTCCTGCAATTGTTTCAAGTGCCACAAGAGACCTACAAAGTGATTGCAGATAGCATGCCATATCACTTCTCCACCTATTAGCTCAAGCACTGAGGGGGAAATTATTCTTTATGCCATACAATGCTGGAGAACATTGGATGTTGACACTTATTTCACCATGGGAAAACCAAATATATTGGTTTAATCCCCTCAGACACCCACCACATGATGATTTCGTATCATTCACGAGATTGTAAGTCTTAATGTTTTCTTATTAAATTAACCATTTTAAGTTTTACATAATTATATTGTCTATTAATTCATTTAATCATGACACATTGTTAAGGCACTTAACGATTGAAAGCTTCAAGCAGGAAGAGGTGTCACATTTCGACCAAACGGAATACTATATTTCAGACATAAGTGTCCAAGACAACAAAGAAATGTAGAATGTGATTTTTTTATTTTACGTTTCATGTGAGATATAATTAATAATGGTATACAAGTGCTAGCAAAAAAAAGAATTTTATATACATATGGATATAAATGAAGTTAGAATAGAGTGGGTACAATTTATAAATAGGTATGTCATTTTTTGATAGAGATAGTAGATAAATGATTATGCAAAATAGCTCAAATGTAAATGATCTTATAAACACCTTATAATTTCAATATACATCAATTTTTGTATGTGATCAGGGCCTTATAGTAATAGATAACACAAGGGACTGGCCATCCAGTGGGAAATCAAAAATTTGACAATTTTTTGATGCAATACCAATTTTTCACGACGATTTTAGCAAAAAACCGTCGTGGAAATGTTGTACGTGGACTATCATTCCATGACAGTTTTCTAAAAAACTGTTGTGGAATGTGATGTTTCCACGACGGTTTTTAAGAAAACCATCGTGGAAACTTTTATCTTTCACAATGGTTTTTCAAGAAAACCATTGTGAAAGAGGTCTTCCCACAACCTCCAAATTGATGCCTATTTTGAGCTTTCATAAAGGTAAAAAACCATCATGAAAACTCGATTTTTGTATCACAGCTGAAGTTTTCACAACGGTTTTTTAACCGTCATGAAATTTTTCCACATTGATTTTAAACCATCGTGGAATTCCTAGTTTGTAGTAGTGATTAGAAAAATGTTTGGGGCACCATCGGTATTAAATACTACAACTTATAAAAGGTGAGACCCATCTTTTATTTGTGTGCTGTGTTCAATACCACCAGTGTCCTGTAGTAGTATTTGAGGCATAAATCACTAAAAAAAGTAGAGACAGAATAAAAAACAAAAGTAAAAAAGAAAACCAAAACCAAAACAACAACAAAAACCAAAATAGTTAAATCAAATATTTAAATCTAAATCACTTTAGTGATAAGTGGAAATTTAAAGTACGTCAAATTTTTTATTTCAAATTTGCTCTCAATTTAACTAAAAAATAAAAATAAAAAAAGAAGTAAAAGGATAGTGCCACTTTTTTCTTTAAAAAAAGAACTTCAAAAGGCATTTGAAGTTAAAAAGGTCTACTATAGAAGGGCCATGCAATGCTACTTACACTATGTTTTATAGGAGGAAGAGATGGAGGGAGGGAGAGTGGTGGAGGAACAGGAAGAATTCTTTATTTGGTTGGAGGGAATAGATGAGGGAGAGTCTCTCCCTCTTGGGCCACTAATTTGGATCTTTCCATTAATGGAGGGATCCAACCAATCCACCATCTAAATTTAAATAAAAATACTTTTTTATCCTTCAAAATAAATTATTAGCAAATAGTACACAAATAATTATTATCCATCATTTCAACTATCCATTTATCTTACTAAACAGCATAAAAGACTACTATAATCTTCTCCATGCTTTATATCTTTGTCCTTCTAACACACGTCATCCTTATGGCTCTCTATCCCTCATACCAAACAAAGTGTTACCGCTCCCAAACAAGCCCAAATGACATATTCTTGGAGCCTACAGTTTTAATTCTACAGTTCCTCCAATGCTAACATGTAACACCCAGGTGAGAACCCCATCGAGTTCTTTAGGATTACTTTAATTCTATATATATATATATATATATATATATATATATATATATATATATATATATATATAGTACATAGGGGAAGGTAGGTCAAATGTATATCGAAGGGAGGGTGGGGTTTTTTTTGGATTGGGGGGGTATAGGCTTGTTTGGGTGCTTAGAATGTTAGGGCTTTTAATACTTTTTTTTTTTTTTTTTGTAAATCAACAGCTAGGATTTTATTTTTTAAAATCACTGACCAAGATTAAATGAGACATTTTTGTCATTTTAAACAAAAATTAATAAAGTTGAGACCATAGGATGTCAGTATGATTAGTGTTGGTTCAGTAGGTGCCTCTATAATTTAGATAAAACACAAAAAGTATCAATATAATTTACCCTTCTATATTTTATTATTTTTGTAGTCTAAAATGAATAAAATGAGAAAATTAAGCAAATGACCTATTTTCACCATTTTTTTAATTAATAGCTGAACTTTTTTAAAATTAGGAAAATAATTGAACTTTTAAAAAGTAAGATATGACCTTTTTTATACAGCATCACATTATTGATAGATACTCGTACATCATTAATCTACATCCTTGATCAAAATTTGTACATCACTGATAAACTATAGTTTATTACTAATAAATTGATTTATCATCATCTACTAATGACTTAGGCATTGACAAACCATTAAATTATTGAGTGAATAATCTATCAAGTTAATTGGTAATAAACTACAAATCATACATTATTGATATACAAAAATATTCATTTTTTAATTTTAAAAACTTCGACCATTTACTTAAAAAAAATTTAAAAAGGGTATTTACCTCAAATGCCATTTAAAATATATGGCTTCTAACTGTTAGACATGATGCTATAAGAAGTAAAATGTTGTAATAGGTTTTTCGAGACATTTTATCAATAAAGAGTTTATTTATTGTTCATATACTAATGTTGTCCTCTTTATGTTTATTTTTATTGAATGTATAACAAGTAAACAAAAGTCTGAGACCATCAATCTAAATCTTTAAGAATCAGGTATATAATGGACAGATTATGCGGAAGACATGATTTTAAAGGTGATGGTCTAAATCATAAGATCCGCAATCAAGGAAATAAAGTTGGTCGCTTTATTCATGCTAATGTTGTTATGTTGTCTACATCCCTAATGGGAGATAGCTTGTCTTGGCCATCGGAGTAGGACTATACGAGTAGAAATATTGGTATTGGATTGAGACATAGTGTAGACCTATTATTCATAGATATAGAATCCATAGCTCTTTTTGTGGAGTTAATGATATTCTCTTATATGTGTTATTCTATAATTGGAAGACTAAAGTGCTCAACCATTTGGATGCATAGTTATAACCAAATGGTATACTGTCTTTGGATAATAAGTTTTCCAATGGTGAGATAACGAAACATAAGATAAGCAGAATTTATCCTTAAGCCGATTATGAATATCTTATGGGAATACAACACATTTTGACATGCCATGGACACTTAGCTTATTTAGAGCTTTGTAATTTTATACAGTTTGAGAGTGCAGTTTTAAGCTTTTGGTGAAGTAGCATTAGAGTTGATAATTATAAATATATCTCTAGGATATTTTATTTTATAGTTATCGGAGCTTGAACTATATAAGTCTATTAGGTCCCTCTTTGCTAGCTCATAATAAATCTTGTAACGAGACGACGTGCTTTTCCAACGAATTTGTGACTTATATTAAATTATTAGATTGGCTAAAATTTGATAGGATCAGATAATTCATGTATGTTTATTAGTTGCATTAATTTTGTGAATTAATTCAAGATAAACATGTTGAATTATTGAGATAATATTTATTTTCTATGAAATTATCTAGATGTGATTGTTTTGATCAGATAACTTCTATATTGGGTTATTTGAATTAAAATTGAGGCTTTATCTAAAAAATCTTAGGTGGAAAATAAAAGATTCTCAGGGATCATATTATCACAAGTTTAGTAGGCCGAACATTTAGCCTGATAATGTAGCAAGTTCGGCAAGCCGATCCGTTAGTTCGAACTGTGATTTAACGATTATTTGATTACGCGTTTTAGACGCAATTTCATCAAAAATTGATCCAAAATCAAATTTTTGACGGCTTATCTAATAATGATTAACCCCAAGTCTGACCTCTAAAAATAAGGGGTGAGTTTTCTAAGTTATTTGATCAGTTGAGAAGTTAAGAGTGAGTACTCTATTGTAAGGAACTCTGAAACTCCTTGAGAGCTATTGTTCACAATCATGAATCTTAGCTCTAGGTCTTCTCAATTGGTTGGAAGGAGAGTCATTGGTGGAAGACCTATACGACGTATGCCCACTCACACTTTGATAGTAGATAAAAAATAGCAAAGAAGACCAGTTGGTTGAGGCTCTTCTGGAATGTTCTTCTCTTCACTAATTGCTAGTGCTCTTTGACATACAAAGGTAAGTAAGATCTATGATTAATTTATGTATATAGCATCTCAAACTTATGTTTTGGAAAACACAATTATTTAAAAAATTTTAAAATTCCACTACATACTCGTTTTCCAACACTAACAACTTCTAAAGTTCTATGATTCTATCCTATCTACAAATCACTTTTCAAGACTTCAAATCGAGGAAATATAAGAGTATGGATACATTTGTCTCAAGGATCTTATTTTTCTTTTCTTTTTTTCTTTTTTTGGATTTTAGTAGCTCTCATGTTCATAGATATTAATAACTAATTAGCATTCTTTGTTCCTAATAACATATTTTGAGGGAAGATTTTTGGATAAGAAAATGGGTTGGTTCATATTGAATGGGCATAGATGTGAGAAAATTCCCTAGGATGCACTGTCACACTTATTTTGTGATCGTCATTTGACTTATGGTATATGGTTGTGATCAACATCCCCAAGTAGGAAGCTCCTCTTTGGCACAAAAAAAAAGGTGTTTTTAATGTAAAATTCCTCTAGTATAATAAAGCTTTTATAACTACTAAGTTCTATCCTACAGTGTTAAAAAAAAGTCACTTCATTCTAGCTTCAAGCATTGGGCACGTGAACGTATACGTATGTCCATCAACTTTTGAATTATGACGGTTGTTCGGGTATGATTTGGACAAGCCCAAATCAAAGAGCAAGGTCCAATGGGTGTAGCTCAATACACGATTTGAGCAGATCAAGCCCCCTGAGGAGAGTTCGATCAAGCTTATCATGAGTACTCTTTAGAAGGGTTCAATGTGTTCGATTGAGACAAATCATCCTTATTTGGTTTGATGAATATTTTTTGTTCGATGTGCTTGATATGAGGTGTTAGGATAAATATCCTTATAGCATATGATATTTTATAAAGGACGTATTTATAAATAAATAAATAAAGAGAATTTCTCATTATGTTTGCGTGTATGAATTATTGAATACTTTATGAATATCATCAAAATTCTAAAATTATCTATGTGATCTTAAATGTTGTAGATATAAGTGTTACATATAAAAGAATAATATTTAAGAATGATAATTAAAATAATTCGTGACATATAATTAATTATTCAATTAAAGTATAGAATCTTTAATTGAACGTCACTAGTACAGGTCATTTCCATTAAGAATGAAAGGGACTTATCCGAACCGCTAATGTAGTGAATCATTAAATTATTGCACTATATATAATAAGATTATGTAGGATTGTGACGTAATATGACATAAACAACTAATGATTTCCGTTAAATATAGCAAATTTAGATCATATCAATTGATAGTCATGTATAAGATGATCTTAATTTTGAATTATTAGCAAACTCCTATTATGGATTTATACATTTTGATTTACTTAATATGGATTTGAAAATCTAATCCTATTCCTTGTATTTTGGAGGTATAATGAAGTAAGTAGTCGAGAATATTAATATTAAAAGATGGAATTTATTACTTCTCTAACAAGAAGCACATAAATAATTTTCTTGAATATTGATTTGGGACTTGAATAATAACAGTGTTCAATTTGTGATTAAGTTCATGAATTTATTGTTCATTAAAGAATCAATGGCACTCAAGGATAAAAGAAGTAATCAAATGTGACACCCCGTCTTTTTGGGCCGTCACTTAACTTTCTTAAACTTTATTTCATTAACTTAATCATACTTTCATGTAAGAAAATACCAAATAATTTTCTTTTTCTTTTAACATACTTTGTACATACGTAACTCTATTGCAACTTCTGTTGCAATTGAAATTAAGACATAGCTTAACACTCGACTTTAAAATCATATAAAACATTTCTTAAACTCATTAAGAAATACTTACTTTCGTAAATCCTTTTTAAACTTCTTTTAAAATCTGTAACAATATCCATTGCAACATAAACTGAAACATATTTTTGGTAAAACATTTCTTTAAAAACATTTCCTTAAACATTAACTTTCTTAAAACTTTGAAACCACCATATCAAATAGTGAAAAACTTTCTCTTTTACAAGCAGAAGACTTAATATAGTAGTATCCATACCCAATCTTCGTATCTGTCCTCCATAACACCGAACTCTTTAACCAGTCATACTAGTCTCCCATAGGACTACCTACAGCATGAAGGAACTTATAATGATCTTTCGTTCAGTAAGTTCAAACATAATCTCACAATTATTTAAAACATTCATAAAACTTTCCTAGTTAAACATTTCTCATAAAACTTCTTTCATAAACATCGTTCATATATCGTTCTTCTAAAATATTTCACATAAGACATTTTTTATAAAATGTTTCTTATAAAACATTTCTTAAATATTTTTCATAAACCGTTCTTCATAAACTTTTTCTTGTATACATTTTTCATAAACATTTATTGTAAAACATTTCTTAGAATGTTTTTTATAAGATTTCACATAAACATATCATGGAAAGGAATGCAAGTAAGGTCATTATGCATGATTCCATTTATGCCCATTTATGAACATTCAATTATAAGCATTCTTATTAATTTTGTGTCTTACTTTAACCTCATATATCATCCTTATCTTTCTTTGTCTTGTAAACTTTAGTGTTCGCATCAACTTTATCAATCATGAGATCATAACTTCTCTTGTGAAAGGCTTAAGACCATCGAACACTAATGTCATAACTTTAACATAACTTGTATACCAAGATTGGTTAGACACTTACTTATCATATTTGCTTTACCTTCTTTTTAACTTTATTGAGCATATCAAATGCTAACATATAATAAGCGAACACATTGCAAATCATAACTTAAACTTCAAAACATTATGTATTACACATGCAAACATATAACATTGTGCAACCATGTTACAAAACATGACTTGAACTTTAAAACATTATGCATATCAAATGTAAACATACTTAAAACATAATTATTGCAAATATATTGCAAACCTTGACTTAAACTTTAAAATTTATCACATAACAAATGCAAACATAGAACATTTTCAAAGCATTTGAAAATTCATCTTCTTCATACTGTAGGTGAGGTTCAAAACTTACTTGAATAATGCTCCAATGTTCTTATTTCATTTCTTTTCCTTCTATTAGTCAGCTTTTGTGTCATGTTCAAACGACACCTGACTATTAGCCAACATTTCTTATTATTACTTTACTCGATTGATAATAGAACTTAATTATTAAATGTTCATTACTTTTTACTTAACTTTGTATCCTATCGGTTTACTTTTCCTTTACTTTGTAGTCTTTCTTTCGTTTACTTAACTTTGTAAACCATCGGTTTACCTTTCTTTGACTTTGTAAACTATCGGTTTACCTTTCCTTTGTAAACCATCGGTTTACCTTTCTTTTACTTAACTTGAACGTCTCTTAGTTAAATTTCTTATCTCGCTTGACAGTTTTGTTATTTAGCATATTGAACATTTTCTGTCTAAGAGCGTTTTGCTAATTCAGAGCGTCTAGCTCCATTTTAGCTGTTCTCTTAAAATGACAATTTTATCCTTAACGAGTTTTTTTGTCAACTTTGTAACTTTATTAAACTTCTTGCTTAACTTTTCTATTTCATTACTGACATGTTAAGGAAAAATTCTCGCCAAGAGGCATTTTTCAATTTCAGGCGTTTTGGGTACATTTTGGCCATTTTATAGAAAATGACTATTTTGTCCTTGACGGGTCTTAAAAAACTTTCGAAACCCGTTTAAGACATAACTTACGTTTCTTTATGTCTCATAACATTACAGAAAACAAAACAATAGTTTTCCTTTTGATAAAATTTGTTTTTCAAAAATATACAATTTTGATCCATAATACAAAAATGTTGACATTTTTGCCCTTAATGTTTTTTTTTTTTTGTTCTTTACTTGATAAAAACTCTTACTCCTTTTAAACTTAAAACATATGGTTACTCACTGCTCACAGCAATGCATGAAACTAACGTTCCCTACCCCAGTTTCACACGATATTATGGTTTTGGTCCAAAACACAAATCTTAACATTTTTGCCCCTAGGAGCAAAAATAACTATCCTATGCCAAAACCTTCAGTTTTTAACAAGGATTAAACTTTTCAAAATATTCTTGGTCTGATTCAAAATATTCAATAACATTTTCATTTTTCAAAATTTTGTGCTTAAAACCGGGTAGAATTTTGACAAACTATCCACATTGCCTTAGCAATTTCAATGAGTTTTACGACTTTTGCGTTTTAACTTTCCTAAAATTCTAACGTTAAATGAACATTTTGGCTGATTTTCAATTTTGTCGAGCTTTGACAAAACTTTACAATTTAATCATTTTGAAATTTTACAAAACTTTGTTCATAAAATTTGTTTCTGTTATTGTTTTGGCTGATCCTATCCTTGTTTGGAAAATAAATTGGCCTCTAAGACTCAAAATTTAAAAACTAGTTAAACTTTGTATTGAGCAAAGTTTAACTATCTTTCCATTTTTTTAACACAAAATTGTAATTTCTTAACTTTTCATCATCATCATCCTTAACATATACCATATTAAATTATGCCATAAAGTCCTTTATCTATGCCATAGTCCAAATAGATTACAAACCATAATCTTATTTCATGAAAATATTAAATTTTTAAGACTAGGATTTAGGATTTTACCTAAGAAATTTACGCAAGCTTCTTGATCCTCCATATGAGTGCTTAGACTTTCTATTCCTCCTTAACAAAAACCATTACAAATCCTATAAAATCCCACCATACACCCAAGTAAAACACTAAAATACATGGAGGAAAGCTTAGGTTTTTACCTCCAAAAGTTACTTAACGACTTCAAGATCATTTGTTCTTCCTTCCTTGTATGATTTGGAGGCTTGGACTTTGAAAAAAATAATTGAGGGAACCATAAGATGGAGAACCGGTTTTGAGAGGAAATGGGAGAGTTTTTCTTTTCTTTTCTTGACTTTTTGCATGAAAAATGAAATGATGAAGACCAATTTGTTTCCTTTAGAGTCCCACAACAGGTGCACAAAATGAGGGTGATGTGGCCTTTTCTCCATCTAAAAGTTGGCATCCAAATGAATCCCACATGAACTTTTTAACAATCTAAATTTATACTTACAGTTTCTTTTACACTATCGATATATGACACACTGTTAGTATTCTTTTCTACACTGTGTTTTATGGTCCACAAGCTTCCACTTCATCTACACAATGTAATTCTTATATTGCTTAGCTTTACACAGTCTAATTTCTATACTGCATTATTTTATGTAGTATAATTTCTATATTACTCAACTTTCTGCAATGTAGTTTCTATATTGCTTAACTTTATCGGTGTAATTTTTATACTGCATAATTTTATTAATGAAGTCCTTACACTGTATTTTCCTTACACTGCATGAGCTTATTAGAGATCAGATAATAAAATTTAATATGACAATCATGCATGTCATATCAGTTGTATACAGATTTTTCTCCCAAATTTTAACTCATTCTTCTGGAAGGCTAATATTTTTTTCAAGTCAAAAACAATCAGCCACAGTTGGAAAAATTCAAAGGTCAACATTTCGATTCAACCAAAGTTCAGGGCAAACAATAATTTAGGGAGTTGATAATACCTTATCCACCCAAAAAGAGGGAAAAGAAAAATGATTTTGCATAGTAATTGGATCCACCATTGACCATTCCATGCATTCTAACATGATTAAGAGCAGGGTTCCCATCCTAAACTCTGGCAACAAAAATAGGAAATAATTCTACAGGTTGACTAGCTCGTCACTAAAGTTGTCATAAAATTTAAGCATGCACACACGCGAGCGCGCACACAGAGTGAGAGGGAGACTGGTAGACTGAAACTAATTTTTTGCTTAAAAAATAAATATTAAATAAACAAAAAAGAACTTCTTCCTTCAGGCAACCAAAGTGTGTCCCAAAATCGCACAAGCTTACACCTGTTGTTGCCACAAACTAGTTTTACCTTCACTTAGCTTTGCCTTTCTTTGAAGAACCCTTATTCAATGGTCTCTTCTTAAGTGTCTTCTTTGCTTTCAATTTGCTTGAGCTTGGTGAAGATTTTCCTTCTTTATTTTTCCGTTTCTTCTCTTTCTTCACGTTGTACATGTTGACCGCCTTTTTTTAAAACAATCAAATGAGAGAAAAATTTGACAATATCCCTGGAAAACAAAAGGACGAAGAAACATAGATATAAAAAAGAATGGAACCTTGTTAACGTTGAGCATCTCATGGGAATTCTTAGAGAATAGCTTGTTTAGAACTTTCTCTGTTTGCTCTTTCTCTTGTGAGCCCATCCCCTTTCCTTCTACAACCGGTAGGAACTGAAACAAATAATGAAAAACAAACAAGGCATGTAATAAACACGCAAAACAAATTTGAGCATTTACATAATAGGATAACTTTCCTGACCTTGCGATATTTTCCTTTGTGTTTAGCAGGCTTTTCACCTGGCAACTTCTTGTCAAACTTCCCCCCGCTAGCTGTGGAGGTTGCTGCCATTCCAGCCACATTGCCGAGTTCCTCTTTGCTGAACTTCTTGGGCACAGCCTGGCTTCCAGTGATCGGCAAAGCTGTTGCAGCTAGTTGAACATGGCTGCAAAAAAAGTTTCCTGTTAGGGACTTTAGATTATATGATTCCTAGGAAATAGACATCATCGTGATCAGATGCAGGAATTTTTTCTCAAATTCCCAGGAATATCATTGTACTGTGTTTAGTAGTGCATGGTAAAATAATGTATTTTGTCTTGTAAAATCAACAATTTTGAGTATTTTAAGTATTTTTAATGTTGAATTTTAAGAGGGAAAAAACATGTCCTGCATCTAAATAAAATTGAATTTTGGACTAATACGGCAAAGAAAAGAATTTCATAACAGGTATCGACAAGGTTAATATGAAGAAAATTTTATTTTTTTTCCTTTAAAAGAGAGGAAAAAATTTAAAGCTTCTAAGACAGACCCTAAGTCAAACTAATCATAAGTTTGACCCAAGGGGTGTTGGCTAGAATGGTCTGACCCGTGGTTTGTTCCTACAAGGTCTGGAGTTCAAACCACCTCATAGGTGCCTACATGACAAAAGTCATAGTTTCCTACCTTCCCAAGATTGTAGCGAAAGGAAAATTTCAAAAAAGAAATAAATAATAATAACAATTATAAGTTTGATCACGCAAAGAAGTGATAGAGGAACTGACCTTGGCAAAGCACCAACTTTGGCCTGTTCTTTCAGGTTCTGCAACCTATTTTTCTCTTGCTTTTCAATTTTTTTCTTTTTATCTGCACGTTTTTTAGCAAGAGGATCCTCCCCTGGCTCTGCAGAATTGAAAGCATGACTCCTTGAGACTGCTCTGATGTTACTGATGATATAACATATCAACTTACTGCAGTATTTTTACAAATGAAACGTCCACAAACAAAACATTGCAAATTTACCACACAATCACCCATGAGGCCGTGAATTCTTTTCAGATCATATTTGCAATATAAAGAGAGAGGACAGAGAAAGGTCTTTGAATTACCATCAGTAACCTTTGCATCAATTATAGGTACTTTATCTTCATCATTTGCATGATCATAACCATAACGGCGTTTCCAAGTGCCAGTCTGCTCATCATAAACAATCTTATCCTTCTTCCGCTTCTTGATACCTGCAACAAAACTCAAATTAACAAATGTACAGATGTTCAAGCTGTGAAATCAAATACAATCCAGACATTGAATCTCCCTATGTTTATGATCTAAGAGTCCAAAAGCCTAGAATCTAACAAATTCCAAGTTTCAACTAGAGCTTTTGATGCATTTATAGGGAAAGGAAGGCTCTTTCACTATAGTTCAATGTAAGCAGTGAATGACAGAAAACATACTAACCTCTGGCTTTTGCAAACACTTCCCATTTTGTTGGAGGTTTAGGCTTTGGTAACTGTAAATAGAATAAGAAAGAAGACAGAAAATTCAGTTATGTGCTGAGATATTAAAATAAACAGTTTTCAAGCCTACTCTTAATCTCAAGTGGCAAGCTTTTATGATTCTGGAACTTTTTCCTATCTCAACCTTTCTCTAAACAGTCTTCTTATCAAAGTTCCATGACGTTTTGTTAACACAGAACCAAGACTCGGTAGGATAAACTTGAGCCTCATATGCATCTTGTAACAACGTGATTGTAACTTGCAAATTACAAAATTTACACTCTGAAGAGCGGGGAAATAAAAATGAAGCCTGCACTTACCTTTAATTCCCATTTCCATCAAGTGTTCTTAGTTTAAAAACATAAATATGTATACTTAGAAGGTCCAATTTAACACAAGATGTAAGCACCTCCGTGAAGAAGCTTATTTAACTAAATTTACTTTGATGAACTGTAAGATGATCAAAAAGTGTATGTTAGAAATACTAAATAGAAGGCGCAACTTACGGGCTTCTCCCTGGGCAATCGAGTAGTTGGGGGAGGCAATTTGACAAGGGGACCATCTACATCCTCAGTAGAAGGTAGATTGAAAAGCTTGTCTGCAATAGCTTGTACTAACTCAGTTCCTTTCTTTAAACACTCCTTCACCAACTCCTCCCTAAGATTGATGGAATTTGAAAAGGAAATAAATAAATAAATAAGGATTGTCAAACAAAAAAAAAAAAAAGGCTCTCCCTGAAATATGAGAGCAATGAACAGGCATCATAAGGATTTACGGAATTACCATGAATCTCACACAACTTACAGAAAATTAAACAAGTTATTAAATCAGTCTCTAGAACTGCCGAATCAGATATACGCAAAATAAAAATACTTGGTATAAAAAAAATTGACACACCAAAAATCGCAACACATATGGTAGAACTAGCTAGTAGTTTTACAAGGCGCAAAGACCAATTACCTGTTACATATGAACAAGAATGTAAAAGAATAAAACATTTCACAGGGCATCTAATAAACTACTTCTCCTTTGTGCCGTTTTCACACCATGCTGTTTAGTTTTGTTTGAAACCCAAATCCAGATAGAAAAATAAAATCACGCATTAAACTATCATAGCGGGAACTTTGGTAAACTAACAATTGATGATGTTAGTTCGGTTCCAACCTTTACAGGTATATAATTATACACCAAATTTTTATATCTTCTCAAATCAAAAAAAATTTCATTCCTCAGAAAGTGTTGTAATACCCATATCATAAATGCCAAAACCATTCATGGAACACCCAAAACTGAAAAAAAAAAAAAAAAAAAAAAGGAAATTTTTTTTCCTAAAAGTTAAAAAAATCATAAATACCCATCATTTCAAAAAGTACGAACACCTCGGAGGAAAAAGAATGAAGCTTTACCCAAAAAAAATTTATTGAAATCACAGCAAAGCTACAAACATGCACAAAAAAACAGACGTGAACTACTAAAAAGAACATCAAACAAAGACAAGCAAAAACAAAAGAGAGAGAAGAAACAAATATGAACCTGGAGGAAGGAGGGGAAGGAAAGTTGTGATGAGGGTCGAAGGCCATGAGGTTGCCAAGGTCGATCTGAAACCGAGGTTGAGTATCCATCTTTATGAGCCCTTGCTTGAATTTGGAAGAAAAAGAGAAATAACAGATTTACGAGCTCTTTCCTCTTCTCACGATCGAAGCTCCTCCGCCGTCAATATCACCTTCAGACGCGATCAAAGCTCCTCCGTCCTTCTCGAAAGTTGCAAAGCACAGAAACGCCGCCTCCAGATGAAAGCAAGAGGAAGGACAAACCCTCCGTCGCCGCCTCACGATGGAACTCGCCGTTGAGGTCTCTCCTCGGCGTCGCGACGGAAATTGAATCGGAGCCGACGAAGAGAGGGAGAAGCAGAACTTGCCAGCTTTCTTGTTCGGTATTTTAGAAAGATGAGGCCGCCGGAGGCCGTCGCGATCAACAACGAGCTCAGCTGGGAGAGAAGACGTTGTCGCTGTCGTCAGAGTTTTTGCAGGTGGCGGAACAAAGGGGAGGAATAGTTTGGCTTAGGGTTTCCGTTACTGTCATTTGACTGGGGAGAAACGGCAAAACATGCACGTTAGGGTCCAAAATAGTAAATAATGTGATTTATTTTTAAAATGATAAATTTATCCATGAGAAATTAAGAGTAATAAACTTAAAATACTCTTTTCTCTTTTTTCTTCTCACTCTCTCTTAGCTTCCTTTGTTGGCATCAATGGTGGTCAAAAAATAAAGGATCTTCCCATAAATACAATACTTCTTGACAATGTTCTCGAACATCGCCAACATAGAAAAATACAACATTTTTTGAAGAGTATAAAAATTTATCAAAGAAGTCATCAGACCACGAACGGTTAGAAAATACAGCATTAACATCGAAATATCATACTTTCATATCAATACAAAAATCTACTGTCGAGAAATACGATATGTCATTAGAAATACAATACTCCCCCCAAAATACAAGATGATGTCACAAGACACCACCGGCACCCACACGTTGCCGGCAGTTAAAAAATATAATATTTCCCTAGAATATAGTATTTTCAAGGAAATATAATATTTTCTGTAAGCACGAAAATTTATCGATAATATCACTACTGGCCAAGAAATACAATATTTCTTAATAAATACAAAAATTTCCTAGCAGCATTATTGGACATCACTAACATTGATGACCTCGCCTGTAGTTGGAAAATTTAATATTTACACGTAAAAACCATAATTATATATAAATACTATATTTAACACCGGCGGCTGTCGCTATACAATAGTTACATAGAAATATTATATTTCCATGTAAACACTAGCAACGTTGCCAAATATTTTCGACACCACCAACAGTTACAAAATATTGTACTTCCCAGCGAAAAAAAATGTTTGAAATCCAAAAACCAAAAACCAAAAATATACTCAAAACCAAACAAAACCAAAAGGCCATATCATATAAAAAAGCAAAAAACAAAAAACAAAAAACTTAGTCATAGTCACTTTGGAGACAAAGGAGATCAAAGAGTTTTTAACAGGATCCCATTGCTAATATCAACGTTGTTGATGTCGTTTCATAGATAGAGAAGGTTAGACGGAATATAAAAGTATACATTTTATAAGGATAAAATCATTTATTTATGCTTTTATTTCTTGTTAAATCTTTTAATTAATAGTATTATTGTAGTAATAAATATGTTTGTGTCTTAGTTATAAAATGTGTCTAAATATGTATTTTTAGTGTGGTTTTATGTTTAAGAATGTTTTTAATAATTTTTAGAGTCGTTTTAATGTGTTTAATAATTAATTAATTTAAAAATAATAAAAATAACGAGTGGTAATTTTATTTTAAGTCTTAAAGTGTTTGTAAATAAGTTTTTAGTTTGTAAATATATTTTATTATATTTTTAGTAATTTTTAAAAATATTTTTAGCTCTTAAATAATATATCTATTAAGGTTTGTTAATTTTAAAAGTTTTTATTTATTTATAGTATGTTTATTTACTTTAATTCTAAAATAAATATTTTTAAATTAATATAATTTTATATTAAAAATCTAGAGGAAATACAAGAGAACGGTAAAAAAGGGTCCTTAAATGTCCAAGAAATTCAAAATTAAAAAGAATACGGCGTGGTAGAACGAGAATCGTCGGATCGCGCGCCAAACTCATCTCAGCCGTCGCGTGTCGGCTACTTTCTCACAACAGCTTCAGATTCTATGAAGTGCTCTCCACTAAGCTCATCTTTCTAGCCACAGGATCTGCATCTCAAGGCTAATCTAACGGTCTCCATTTCCCGTTTTGGTCCAGCTTCTTTCCGCTAATCCATGACGTCTCTATAGTTTTTGTAAGTGCATCCGAAGGCTTAAATCTGTCCGACGCTTCAGCGCGTTGCACTAAATTCCGCGCCAAAGGCAACACAATGATGAGTTGAGACGCGTGGAAAGAAGAAAGTTAAAATCAGTACCAAACTCCTGATGGAACGGGTGGCAAAAAGAGAGATGATTTTCTTAGGGTACATTTATTTCGATACTTAAATCACAGTTTAAATTATTTTGTTATAGTAATTTTTTTTATAAAAGTTTAAATTTTCATTCAAATACTTTATTTAAATACTCGAACCAAACGAGCCCCTCATGCTATAGCATCTGACTTAGATGCAAGTCCAATAGAAAAAAGAAAAATAAGTAAAAATAAATAATAAAAACAATAAAAATTGAGTAAATAGTAGTTTTCACTGCTACGTGTATCCCCCTTCTCTTAACATTTCTTACACCTTACGCGGCCATTCTTGGCCGTTTCCCCCCTCTTGCCTCCTTCCTTAACCGTCGAGTGGTATTCTTTTCAACTGTTGAGTGGTATCTTTTTGGGAGAAAATATTGTTAGAGCATATTTCTAACCATATTTTTAATATTAAAATAATACCTATATTAATGTAAAAAGTTTAATAAGGCTAAAAAATGTTTTGTATATAGAATATTTTGGTATGATTTCTAACTTTATATCTATTTTATAATGTTTATATTTTTATGAAATAAATAATATTTTTCAACTTTTTAGTAATTATGGTTAGTATTGCTATACTGTCTATTTTTATATAAATTTAATCATGTTTTCTATATATAATTTAATTGTGGTGTATAATTAATATTAATAACAATGAAATCATATTTGATTTTATGGAATGTCTTTTACTGTAATATGACTTGTTATTTGTCGATTTTGCTAGATATGTATGCTCTAAGGAGTAAAAATGTAATAAGTTTTTAGATACATTTTTTGTCAATAAAGAATTTATTCATTGTTTATATACAAAATCTTGTCCTCTTTACGTTCATATTTGTTGAATGTATGTTAAGCAAATAATAGTCTAAGACTGTCGGTCTAAACTTTAAGAATTGAGCATATGATGGACGGATTATGCGGAAGACACGATTCTTAAGGTGATGGTCTAAATCATACGATCCGTAATCGAGGGAATAAAATTGAGCGCTTTATTCATGCAAAGATTGTTATGTTGTCTATATCCCTTTTGGGAGATGGTTTGTCATGACCATCGGAGGTGGACTCTGTGGATAGAAACATTGACACGTTGTCATAGGTGACGATGTGCTAGATCGGGACATAAAATGAATTGATTTGGATTAATAATTCTGTCTCGACAAATCAATTCACTTTAGACAATCATTTGCGTTGTATCTTAATTCTGAAATGAATAGTGGGCCCGTTGTCTTGGCTTGTGTCTTTTGATGTACCAAAGGGTGACACCCACATCTTAACAGTGGTATGCATGCCGGTACGTTGGAGGTGTTGAGGGTAAGCTCGGCGCCACCACCGAGGACACTAACTTTGGTGGTTGGCATCTAAGCTCGACAGACATTATTGGCTACTGCCTGACCCGACGACTTATACTTCTTTCCGAGATGCCTTCCATATATCCAAGGGCACGCCCCTAAGAGGACTGTCACCTCGGGGATGTACGGTAGCTCAGGTCGGACCGCGTTATTCATAGGGATACGTCACTGCCCATTCTTGTAGGCCAACACCAGGCAAACGTGCTGCCGTCCGATAGAGTCCAATCCATTGGGCGATGGACGCGACACTTGTCACTTACTGCTTGCCACACTTTGATGTGACACCTGGGTAATGGGCAAAACCCATCTTGCACCCGATCCAGCTGGTGGCCTATAAATAGGATGCATTTATGACGTTTTAGAGAGAGAGACTTCTTCACACATAACTAGCTGCCGACCTCTACCGAGCAATACTTGCCTTAAGCATCGGAGAGCCCTTGTCTATTGACTAACCTCATTTCTCCAAATCATCCCTCTTGCAGGTACACACTCCCGGTTAGGGGCGAGCCTAAGAAGAGGTCAGAACGTGCACAGCCGCACGTGGGTGTTGATCCGACGCCGGACAACGGTAAGCATCAACATTTTGGCGCTAGAGGAAGGGCCGAACGCGCCCCAACTTACAAGTTATTATACCTCGGACTCCCGAGATGACGACACGAGGTAACGCAAGAGACGATACCGCCCAACAGGAGGGGTCGGGCGATGCAAGGCATAGGCAACCGGCTACAGGCCGGCCTAGGGGCCGTCCTCGGAACGCGAGATCTCGGTCCGGGGGGCAAGGAAGCATGGCGAAGGCTGAGCCGGTAGAGGCCCGAGCAGCTCAAGATCCCATCCGAGAGCTTACAGATGCAGTCCGGATCCTAACTTAGCAGCTCGCACAGCAGGCTCAACGACAAGCTGCACCAGCTCTGCCTCCCCCGACCCAAGATGACCAGGCCGGAAGTCGGGTTGAGCGAAGTGCAGCAAACCCACAGTAAAGCCGATCCGAGCCATCTACGGGATCCACTAGGGGAATCCCAGCTGACAACAGACAAGTTCAAGAACACCGTGTGGGTCGCCAAGCGGCTCGTGCCCCTTCACCACAAGGCTCCCGAGCCTCGGTATTTGACCGGCACGGGTCTCAAGGAATTAATCAAAATCGTCAGGCCGGGGCTGGAGGCCGTGTAGTGGGCGGAGTACCCTATCGGGTTGAACTGCCCGAAGACGCCAATAGCCATCAGTTCCAGGCACTGCAACGACAGATCGATGAGATCAAGAATTATAGATTCGGTCTAGATGAAATCGAAGCTCAGGACCCGCCTTTCCCGGATCACATAATACGGGCGCCTATGCCGTCAAAATTCAAAGTCCCGTAGATCAAGCCTTACGATGGAGCTACTGACGCTGATGAGCATGCCAAACTTTTTTGGGGACACATGCTGCTGCAGAACGCCAGCGACGCTGCGATGTGCAAAGCTTTCTCACTTACTCTTACAGGCCCTGCCTGGCAGTGGTTCCGACGACTCGAACCCGGGTCAATTTCTTCTTTTCGGCATTTAGTCGATGCCTTCTCCTCTGCATTCTCTACTGCCAGGACGCGGAGGAAAGAAATAACTTGCCTGTATGCCGTCAAGTAGGGAGACGGCAGCGTCAGGGATTATATTAACCGGTTTACGCAGGCAGCTCTCGAGGTCAAGCACGTCGAAGACGAGACCCTCAAACATATTTTTGTAGGGGGCCTCTGAGACGAGAAGCTAACATGGTCCTTGGCCTTTGAGAAGCCAAACACGTTTTCGCAAATGCTCGGGTATGCCCAGAGACACGCGGACGCTGCCAAGTACATGAAGAGCCGCCTGGAAGAGGATGGCCCGAGCGGAACGAAAAAGGATAAGAAGCAGAAAAAGGCGCCGAAACAGGGCAGTGCTGAGCATGCAAAGAAACAGAAGAAAGAGAAAGCTGATAAGCCAAAGAGGCCAACCAGTAAGTTTCAAAACTACACACCCCTGGTGGCAACCATCAATGAGGTGCTCGCCCAGGTTGGCGACAAGAATTTGTTGACACCACCGCCCAAGCTCCGAGGCAGCAGGGTGAAGCGCGACCAGTCAAAGTTTTGTAAATTTCACAAAGACGTGGGGTATACTACCCGAGAATGCATCCAGCTGAGGGACCAGATAGAAAGGTTGGTCCGAGAAGGTCTGCTGCAGAAATTCGTGGAACAGGCTATAGCCCCGAGGGCAACCTCTGGAAGGAACGACTCGTCAGGCCGAGACGTATAAAGCCGACCCAAGACCGATAGTGGGAACGCCCCGGAACCCCTGAATATCGTACACACGATACTCGACAGGCCTGTCACCGGAGACATGTCGAGTGGGCGGCGATCCTACGTCAGAGAAGCTCGGCGGGTCGAATGGGGTGAGTTCATAAATGTGTCCGAGCACATCAACAAGATATGCCGCCAAGAAGACACCCCGATCACTTTCACCGAAGAGGAAGCAGACCGATTAATGCATCCTCATAACGATGCCCTGGTTTGCGAACTGCCTATCGCCAACAATATTGTACGGCGTGTCTTAGTTGACAACGGCAGTTCGACAGACATCCTCTTTAAGCAGGCATTCGACAAGTTGAAGATAAGAAACGCGCCTTTAGTCTCGATTCGGACTCCACTTTTTGGCTTTGCAGGAGAATGTGTCCGGGTAACCGGGAAGGTCAGTCTCCCAGTAACTTTCAGAGAAGGAGCTGCCAGGGTCACTCAGGTTGTCGACTTTTTAGTCTTCGATAAACCCTCCTAGTACAACATCATCATCGGCCGGCCGACGCTGAACGGACTAAAGGCCGTGGTTTCGACATATCACCTGGCGATGAAGTTCCCAACCGATGGTGGCGTTGGTGTGATCCGCTTATCCCAGACAGACTCTCGGGCTTGCTATGCAAATGCAGTTCAGGCAGCTTCAGCTCAGCAACATGGCATCCTGGCCGTTCATTTGGTCGACGAGACTGATCTCCCGACTGATCCGACATCAAAGATGCTGGCGGACCTGGACCCCAGATTGCCCGAGGAAGAGGTAAGGGGTACCCGGTTGAAGACTTAGTGCTGTTCTCCCTAGACCCCGAAAGGCCAGAACGCACAGTCCAACTCGGATCACAGTTATGACCTGAGATCCGGGCCGACCTGGAATCCCTTCTTTCTGAATACCGAGACGTTTTTGCATGGTCCCATGAGGACATGCCCGGCATAGATCTGAGCGTCATCAGCCATCGGCTCAACGTCCAACCTGGTCACAGGCTGGTGATACAAAAACGAAGGGCCTTCAACCCGAAGAGATATGCTGCGATCAATGATGAAGTCCAAAAACTCCTAAAGGCTGGGTTTATTAGAGAAGTCAAATACCCGGAATAGTTAGCAAAATTCGTCCTCGTCAAAAAGGCAAACGGCAAGTGGCGGGTCTGCATTGACTATACCGATCTTAACAAGACCTACCCGAAGGACTGCTTCCCACTTCCTCGAATAGACCAGCTCGTCGATGCCACAGCCAGCCACGAGCTACTGAGCTTTATGGACGCATACTTTGGATATAATCAGATAAGAATGGCTGAAGAAGACCAAGTCAAAACCTCGTTTGTTATTGACCAGGGCTTGTACTGTTACGTTGTAATGCTGTTTGGTCTCAAGAATGCTGGGGCTACTTATCAACGCCTTGTCAACAAAATGTTCGCTCGACTGATCGGGAAAACTATGGAGGTCTACGTGGACGACATGTTAGTAAAATCTGTCCAAGCAAAGGACCACATGGCCGACCTCCGAGCTAGCTTTGACATTCTCCGGAAGTATGGAATGAAACTCAACCCGACAAAATGCGCTTTCGACGTCGGCTCAGGTAAATTCCTTAGATTTTTGGTTAACCGATGAGGAATCGAGGTCAACCCGGCAAAGGCCCAGGCAATTATAGACATGCATTCTCCTCGGACAGTGAAAGACGTGCAAAGGCTTACTTGCATGGTGGCCGCCTTGTCAAGATTTGTCTCCCGGGCTACCGACAAGTGTCACCCTTTTTTCAAGGCACTTAAGGAGAGGTTTGAGTGGAGCAGGGAGTGTGAGGATGCTTTTCAAGACTTAAAAACTTACTTAGCCACACCCTCGCTCCTGTCTAAACCTTTGCTCGGTGAGGTTTTAACAGCCTATTTGGTCGTCTCGGAGAAGGCTGTCAAGCTCGGTATTAGTCCAAGATAAAAACGGGATCCAGAGACCCGTTTACTATACCAGCCACGCATTCCAAGGTACCGAGGAGTGGTACTCACCGTTGGAGAAGCTGGCCTTTGCCTTAATAACATCAGTCCGAAAGCTGCGGCCATATTACCAAGGCCATACCATCAAGATCCCGACCAAGTTCCCTCTCCGGCAAGTTTTACAGAGCCCAAAAATATCAGGTCAAATGGCCAAGTGGTCGGTTGAGCTGGGCCAATATGATGTACATTTTGTGCTGAGAACGGCAATAAAGGCTCAAGTCTTGGCAGATTTCCTTGCCGAATTTACAGAGGCCGGAAAAGTGGCCCCCTTAGTTGAGAAATCACCCGTCGAGGAGCCTGATACAGCTAGCTGCAGTGAACAAGGCCTTTCCCCGAAGCTAAACTGGAAACTACACGTCGACGGCTCAACCTGCGTCGATAGGTCGGGGGCTGGCTTGATTCTAACAAGCCTCGACAGGTATAAGTTCATTTATGCCCTTCGATTTGATTTCAAGACCTCTAACAACGAAGCAGAGTATGAAGCTTTGCTAGCCGGACTACGAATTGCCCGAGACCTTGGAGTCGATCACTTGACCATCTATAGTGACTCGATGCTAGTGGTGCAGCAAGTCACTGGAGGGTTTCAGGCCCGGGCAGAATTGATGGTGGCATATTTAAAGGAAGCGAAATAGTTGCTTGGACAATTTAAGTCCTATACTTTCAAACAAATCCCCCGATCTGAGAACGTGGAAGCCGACGTTCTTGCCCGACTAGCTTCTGGGATAGGTGGAATAGACTCGATGTCCGTTCCCATCTAAAGACTCTCCAGACTAAGTATTAATAAGGAGGTCATGAACCTAGCTGCGGAGCCGACATGTACGTGGATGGACCCAATCATCCGATACCTGACCATAGCTGAATTACCCGACGACCGTGAAGAAGCACGTCGGATACGTAACAGCTCGGCCCGGTATTCGATGATTGGGGGAAAGTTGTACCGACGCGGCTACACGATGCCATGCCTAAGATGTTTAGACCCCAAGGAGGCCGAATATTTAATGAAGGAGATCCATGAAGGCCTTTGTGGCAATCACTCTGGTGGACACTCCTTGGCCCAGAAATGCCTGCGGCAGGATTACTACTGGCCCACCATGCAGCACGATTGCGGGAGCTTTGCACGGAAATGCCTCAAATGCCAGCAATTCGCTAGGGTGCTAGGTTCACATGCCGAGCCTCTTAATCTGGTAACTTCGGCATGGCCATTTGCGAAATGGGCCATCGACTTGATCGGACCTCTCCCGTCGGCCCGCTCGCAATTTAGATACTGTATCATCGTCATAGACTATCTGACGAAGTGGATCGAAGTTGAGCCTTGCACCAACATGACCGAAACCAAGTGCACCAACTTTGTATGGAAAAATATCGTTTGCCGGTTCGGAATCCCGCACACTATTATGACTGACAATGCCAAACAGTTTGACTCCTCGGGTTTACGTCATCTGTGTGAGAAGCTCAGCATTAAGAAAGTTTTCTCCTCCCTGAGCTATCCACAGAGTAACGGCCAGGTTGAGGCCGTGAACAAGACAATCAAAGATAACCTGAAGAAGAAACTCGAGCGGCTTAAGGGTGCGTGGATTGACGAACTACCCCAAGTGCTCTGGGCATACCGAACAACTACACGAGCTGCGACTAGCGAAACACCGTTCTCTCTGGTTTACGGGGCAAAGGCCGTCATCCCAGCCGAGGTAGGGTTACCGAGCTTAAGGGTTGAGCAAAACGAAGAAACACTGAACGCGAAGCTCATGATGACCGAGCTCAACCTACTTGAAGAAAAAAGGAACCGAGCGTCAATTCGTAACGCAGCTCGGAACCAGGTTGTAGCTCAGTATTACAATAAAAGGGTTCAATCGAGAAGCTTTAAAGTTGGTGACTTAGTGATGAAGAAGGTCACAGTTCAACAACCCGGTCTCGACTTCTTTGGTCCGAAGTGGGAAGGCCCTTTTAAAGTCGAAGGTGTCGTGCAACCAGGCACTTACAGGTTGACTGATATGGAGGGGAATCAGCTCGGGCATCCATGGAATGCCGAGCTCTTAAAAGATTCTATTTTTTTTAAAAAAAAGATCAGAGCTAGACAACTTTTTTGATCTCTGGCCACAATTCTTTTGTAACTGGGCCTGCTGAGCAGGGCTAGAAAAATCCATGTAAATATTACATTAATGGAGCACAACTTCCCTAATCTCATTCCACCTGAGCAATGTCTTTAGCGGAAGAGTATGCCTAAGATGCCACAACTCCAGCTCGAAAGACAGGATGTTGACTCCCCATCAAGGGAGTCATCCTCGTCAAACTGGACCGGGGGGCTAGTCAGTATATGTATCATGACTATCACCGTGCGCGTAAACCTTTAAGTTGCTCGACACATTTACGTGTCCAATTCTTTAAAACTTCAACAATTCTACTGGGGGCAATAGGGTAAGGGTAGCTATACGCCGTTTATATTCTGCCCGACCGAGATCAGAAACCTAAACTTGCTTGGATAACTAAGCAGGCAAGGATAACTACTCGGAGTGACCGAGAACAGAAGTGCTCGGATTAACTGAGAACAAAGGTACCATTTACCTCTGCTAGGACAACTGGTTCCTAGCCTGGGATCCTCCACGAGAAGTGCCTAACTTTGAAAATTACTTGGGATGTAAAACAAAACAACAAAACTACACGTAAGAAAAGGTGGACGCAAAACGGGAAAATATAAAATGTTTTAATTTTATTCATTGGGGAGGTATAAGGAAACCGGGCACTTCCTGAGCCCGAATACAAAAAGGAGAAAGAAGAAAGGTTTAATCAGTCTAGGTCTCGTCCCCGGCCGTGTTGTCGTCTTGGCCTCTCTCGGCAGCCTGCACATCCCCGTCATCATCACCGTCCACAACGACGACCTCCTCCTCAACATCCCGCTGTTGTTCGGCATCACCTTGGTCTGGCTCGACGATGACCGACCAGTCGAATTCAGCTGCCTTGGGATGCTTTTCAATCAGATGGTCACGGAGGTCTGCCATTCTATCGAAGTAGAGATCGGTATATTAGGGGGATGTCTTAAACTCCTCGACCACAGCGGCTAGGTGGTCAGGGAGCCTGGCTACATATTGTTGGTGCTCGGCTTGCAGGGTTGCCAGCTGCCCCTCTAGCCGTGCAGCATTATATTCCAGCCAAGCGGCTTTATCCTCCGCTTCCTTCAGCAGCCTTGACATGTCCTTAGCCTCAGACTTTGCCTTCCGAGCTTCCTCCTGAGATCGCAAGAGAGACTCCTTGGCTTGATCTAGCTCAATGTTCTTCTCATTGAGCTCTCTGTCGGAGTCCATCTTCATCAGGAGGGTCTTCTTGTGCCTCTCTTTCTCCTTGTGGATCTCCCTCATCCCGATAGAGTGCACCATATGCACAATGGCGCTTGACTGCGAAAATTCCAAGGGGTTAGTCCTTGGCAATGTTGCAGGAAGTCCTCAGAACTATTGGTTAGCTCGGATACTTACTGAGGCAGTCGCTCGGAGGGCCATGTTGCACAAGTCTTGGAAGTCCTCGCCCTGGATGTTCATAAAGAAGTCATCCGGGGGAGCCACGTCTCCGAGGCGCTCGAGAAGCATGCCACAGTAGTCTGGGCGCCTCCTCTGAAGGTCCTCGAAAGAACCTCTGGCGGCCTTGTCTGCTCGGTCGACCTCTGACGAGGCCCTTATTGGCAGTGGCGGAGGTGGTGGAACTTGGACTGATGAGGAAGTTTGCCCGGTGCGTGTCAGGGGCTCGGGCACCGGCGTTCGCTTGCGTTTTCTGCCAGCGTCGATAGCTTTTCCCTTGTCCTTCCTCTGGCTTGCCATCTGGGCGAGCCTGCCAACACGGGAGGTCGGTGTGGTCATTTCTGCACAAAGAAAATTGAAGTCAAGAGAAGGTCGAAATAAAAAAAAAGGCGACTATAAATAAGGTTTCGGGCTGACCTCCGATCCGGAGTTGGCCCGACGGGTATAGGAGCCTAATTACGCCCTCGAGGTCCTTGTCGGCTACAAGTGGCCCCGCATTGAGGGAGCCACTGGACGAGTCCTCGATACTGGACGAAGAAGGCTCCCTCATCAGCCACCCAGACGGGGAAGTGCTTGGCCCTGGAAGGTCCCCGTCACTCGGGCGGGCAACTGTAACCTGCCCGGTTTCCCGGGCAAGACGCCCGGCTTGGGGAAGACTGCTGGACTCCCCAAACCAGCCATATCTGGATAGAGTGTCCTTTCTCAAAAGAAAGGACTGTTGTCTGGACGACTCTGGCTTTTCGAACAGCTCATCCACGTCCTTTATTACGCGGCTCGGTGCCCAAGGACACTTAGTCCAGACGTGTCCCTACTCAAATGACCTTGGCATTTGTTCATCCTCGGGGACAGCTTCACCGGCTCAGGCTAAAAAGTTCCTCCCGACGTAGAACCATTCGTACTTCCATAGCTTGTCTGAGTCGGGGTTGCCCAGAATAAAGTCCTTTCTAAAGCCGGTGAAGTAGTACCAGCCGGACTGCCGATGAAGCTTCTTCATCTTGAATACTTGCTTGAAGGCCTCCAGCGGCATCTCAGTACTTCGGTGGTACTTTCACAAAATATACATCCTGATCAGCGACCTACAACTGTTCGGGTTTAATTGTGTCGGGCACACATTAAAGTCGTTGAGTGCCCGGCGGAGAAAACAGTGCAGTGGTAGACGTAGCCCGGCCTTAAAGAACTCGGCGTAAAGCATGATAAATCCCTCCGGTGCGTCTAAAGGTGAGTCTCCCTCACCGGGAACAGCGAGAACCACATCGGTAGGAATGCCATACTCGTCGTGTAGGGTCCCCAACCGCGACTCTATGATGGCGCTTGTATAACTCGTCGCTGAGGTTTGCCCGGGGCGGCTTATCTGATATGCCGTAACACCCCGCATGCGGGTGGTCTGGACCTCCTGCTCCATCTCCGGCTGCTCTGCCCCTGTCTCCTCGGCTACGTGCTCCTCATCGGAGACATCAATCGTAATCACCCCCGCGAATTGGACGGGGGCCCTAGCACTTCGACCAGAGGTGCTCGAAGCATCCTCGTGGGTCTGAAACTCAGTCCTCTCCCTTGGAAAAACTTGGGAAGAACCCGCTGTCGCCGCCCCTATATAAGGGTCTTGTTCCCTGGACGGCCTGATAAGCTTGCGCCCGCCCAACATATTTAAAAACTTCTGCTCGGGCACCGTCTGGGAATTGACCCATAGGATCTGCTCCAGCCGACTGGCCCCGTCCCGTCTTGAGGATGCCACCTCGGTGTTTGATTGGGTCGAAGAAGAGCTACTGCTCTCCTCGCTACTTTCCGACCATGAAACCTCCACGTTTTGTGAGTCGGACAAATCGCTCATTTTCACTCGGGAAATTACATGCTCGGGTTCTTGGTGGCTCGGGTGATGTAATCCTCGACTATACTACTTGAGCTTGGCAGCTAAAAAATTTTTGGTCGAAAGATTTCTAAAAATGAAGTGCAAATTACGAAAGGGAGGGACCCTATTTATAGCCATTTTAAGCGGGAAATTCAAGCATGAAAATCCAAAAGGCGCAATTAATACGCCTGACAGTCGCACAGACGGCTACAAAGCGGCACGCGTCCCCCGTCTGATCCGCGCGTCTTTTCACCTCAACCTTCTTCTAAGTATCGTTTGGTCTTCCTCCTTTGAGCCGACCTCACCCACTCGGCATAGTCCACCCGGCCGAACACCGACCAGGTGAACTGGGAGGCTAATGTTGAGGGTAAGCTCGGCGCCACCACCGAGGACGCTAACTTTGGTGGTCGGCATCTAAGCTCGGTAGACATTATTGGCTACTGCCCGACCCGACGACTTATACTTCTTCCCGAGGTGCCTTCCATTTATCCAAGGGCACGCCCCCAAGAGGACTGTGACCTCGGGGATGTACGGTAGCTCTGCCCATTCTTGTAGGCCAACACCAGGCAAACGTGCTGTCGTCCGATAGAGTCCAATCCATTGGGCGATGGACGCGACACTTGTCACTTACTGCTTGCCACACTTTGATGTGACACCTGGGTAATGGGCAAAACCCATCTTGCACCCGATTCAGCTGGTGGCCTATAAATAGGATACATTTATGACATTTTAGAGAGAGAGACTTCTTCACACATAACTAGCTGCCGACCTCTGCCGAGCAATACTTGCCTTGAGCATCAGAGAGCCCTTGTCTATTGACTAACCCCATTTCTCCAAATCATTCCTCTTGCAGGTACACACTCCCGATTAGGGGCGAGCCTAAGAAGAGGTCAGAACGTGCACAGCCGCACGTGGGTGTTGATCCGACGCTGGACAACGTAAGCATCAACAGGAGGCATGACTCTTGATAGCGTAGACCTGTTATTCATAGATATGGAATCCATAGCTCCTCTTTAGGAGTAATGATATCCTCTTATATGCGTTATCCTATAATTGGAAAACTGGAGCGCTCAACCATTTGGATACATAGGTGTAACCGAATGGTGTACTGTCATTGGATAGTAAGTTTTCTAATGGTGATAATGGTACGCAAGATAAAAATAATCGAGACGGTAAGACATAACTTGTCCTTATGCCGATTATGGATTATCATATGGGGATACGATACACTATAATATGTCATGGAGATTTAGCTATACGAGCTTCGTAATTCTATGTAGTTCGAGAGTGCAGCTCCAAGCTTTTAGTGGAGTAGCATTGGAATTGATAATTATGAAATGTATATCTGGGATATTGGGTTTCATAATTATCGGGAGCTTGAACTATATAGGTCCATTTGGTCCCCTTTGCTAGCTCACAACATAACATCCTGTAACGACACGATGTGCTTTTTCAATAATTGGTAACTTGTGTCGGATTTATTAGATTGTTTAAAATTTGAAAGAATCAAATAATTTATGTATGTTTATCGGTTGAATTAATTTTGTGATAAAAATTAATTCAAGATAAACTTGTTGAATTGTAAGGATCAGATAATTCTTGTTTGTTTATCAGTTGATTTGATTTTTGGATAAATGAAATCAAGATAAACTTGTAGAATTATTGAGAATTTATTTATTTTCTTAGAGATTATATAGATAAAGTTGTTTTAATTAGATAACTTTTCTATTGGGTTATTTGAATTAAAACTGAGCCTTTATCCTATAGAATCTCGAGTGGAAAATAAAAAATTCGCGAGATTTTTATTCGGCAGTTCGGCCTGCCAATGGGGCCTGTTCGGCCTGCCGATCAGGTGGTTCAGCCTGCCAATCAGTGAAGGATAAGATCACACGTTTCAATGCGGATCTTATCAGATATTGATCCGAACTTGATCTATTTCGAGTTTTTGAGACCTAATCTGATAAGGACTGACCCCAAGACCAATCTCTATATAAAGAAAGTAAGTCTTAAGAGTTACTAAGATCAATTGAGAGATTAAGAGTGATACTGTACTAGTGAGAATCTGAAAAGTCCTTGAGAGCTTTTGTTCATAAATCACGAACACTTGCTTTGGGTTCTCTCGATTAGTTGGAAGGAGAGTCACCTAGTGGAAGAGCTGTACGTGTGAGCCCACACTCACTCCGATCGTCGATAGAGAATAGCAAAGAAGACCAGTTGGTTGATGTTGGAAAAAATAATACGTAGCGAAATTTAAAAAATTTTACATCAGAGTAATTTCCAAAACACAAGTTTGACATACTATATGCATAAATTAACCAAATCTTACTAACCTTTGTGTGTCGAAGAACCCTTGCAAAACGTGAAGAGAAGTAACGTTCCAAAAGAGCCTCAACCAACTGCTCTTCTTTGCTATTCTCTATCCACGACAAGAGTGAGTGTGGGCTCATACATACAGCTCTTCCACTAGGTGACTCTCCTTCCAAACAATTGAGAGAACCTAAAGCAAGTGTTCGTGATTTGTAAACAAAAGCTCTTAGGGAGTTTTTAGATTCTCACTAGCAGAGTATCTCTCTTAATCTCTTAATTGATCTGAGTAACTCTTAAGACTTACTCCCTTTATATAGAGATTGGTCCTGGGGTCAGTCCTTATCAAATTAGGTCTCAAAAACTCAAAATAGAATCATGTTTGGTTCAATATCTGATAAGATCCGTGTGGAAATACGTGATCTTATTCTTCGTTGATTGGTAGGCCAAACCACCTGATCGGCAGGCCGAACAGGTCCCATCGGTAGGTCGAACACGTCCATCGACAAGTCAAACTGTCGAATAAAAAATCTCGCGAATCTTTTATTTTCCACCCGATATTCTATAGGATAAAGTCTCAGTTTTAATTCAAATAACCCAATAGAGAAGTTATCTGATCAAAACAACTTTATCTAGATAATCTCTAAGAAAATAAATCAATTCCCAATAATTCGACAAGTTTATCTTGATCTAAGTTATCTAAAATTAAATCAATTGATAAACAGACAAGAATTATCCGATCCTAATAATTCAACAAGTTTATCTTGAATCAATTTTATCACAAAATTAATTCAACCGATAAACAGACATGAATTATTTGATTCTTCCAAATTTTAACCAATCTAATAAATCCGACATAAGTCATCAATTATTGGAAAAGCACGTCGTGTCGTTACAGGATGTTGTGAGCTAGCAAAGGGGATCAAATAGGCCTATATAGTTCAAGCTCCCGATAATTATGAAACCCAATATCCTAGATATATATTTCATAATTATCAACTCCAACACTACTCCACTAAAAGCTTGGAACTGTACTCTCGAACTACATAGAATTATGAAGCTCGTATAATTAAGTCTCCATGACATATCATAGTGTATCGTATCCCTATATAATAATCCATAATCGGCTTAAGGACAAGTTCTGTCTTACCTTCCTGATTATTTTTATCTTACGTTCCATTATCTCACCATCAGAAAACTTACTATCCAATGACAGTATACCATTCGGTTACACGTATGTATCCAAATGGTTGAGTGCTCCAGTTTTTCAATTACAGGATAACGAATATAAGAGGATATCATTACTCCTAAAAAGGAGCTATAGATTCCATATCTATGAATAACAGGTCTACGCTATCAAGAGTCATGCCTCCAACGTACCGGCATGTATACCACTATTAAGATGTGGGTGTCACCCTTTAGTACATCAAAAGACACAAGCCAAGACAACGGGCCCACTATTCATCTGAGGATTAAGATACAGCACAAATGATTGTCTAAAGTGAATCGATTTGCCGAGACATAATTATTAATCCAAATCAATTCACTTTATGTCCCGATCCAACACATCGTCACTTATGACAACATGCCAATATTTCTATTTATGGAGTCCACCTCTGATGGTCAAGACAAACCATCTCCTAAAAGGGTTGTAGACAACATAACAATCTTTGCATGAATAAAGCGCCAAACTTTATTCCCTCAATTGCTGATCGTATGATTTAGACCATCACCTTAAGAATCGTGTCTTTCGTATAATATGTCCATCATATGCTCAATTCTTAAGGTTTAGACCGACAGTCTCAGACTATTGTTTGCTTAACATACATTCAACAAATATGAACGTAAAGATGACAAGATTTGGTATATAAATAATGAATAAATTCGTTATTGATAAAAATGTCTCTGAAAACTTATTACATTTTTACTCCTTAGGGCATACATGTCTAACAATCTCTCACTTGCACTAAGTGAGTAAATATGACAAATTTTGCGTCCCCATAGCTTCCACATGCCTCTCGAAGACTCTTCCAGTAAGTATCTTCGTAAATGGATAAGCTAAATTGTCCTCTGACGCGATCTTACACACCGTGACATACCTACCCTCAATGAAGTCCTTTATCACATGATACTTCCGATCAATATGCTTACTCCTCTTGTGAAATCTTGGTTCCTTAGCATTAGCTACCGCCGCACTGTTATCACAGTACAGTGATACTGCTTTATCCATACCAGGAACTACCTCAAGATCATCAAGGAACTTGCGGCACCACACTACTTCTTTCAAAGCACACTAGCTACCACATACTCGGCCTCCATTGTTGAATCTAAAGTGCAATCTCACTTAGCACTTCTCCAATTGATGGCACCGCCGCCCAGAGTAAATACAAAACCCAAAGTCGATTTCTTAGAATCCAAACAGGATTAAAAATCCAAGTCAGTGTATCCTAGAGGAGTCAGGTCTTTACCCAAATATACAAGCATATACCCTCGAGTCCTTCTCACGTACTTGAAAATATGCTTTACCGCAACCCAATGGTTCGGTCTTGGATCCGCCTGAAATCGACTTACAATCCTGACCGCATAACTAATATCCGGTCGTGTGTAAAGCATGGCATACATGAGACTACCCACTGTTGAAGCATAAGGCACATTCTTCATGTATTCTCTTTCTTCATAAGACTTTGGAGAGTCTTTCTTAGAAAGAGTAATTCTAGACCTAGATGGTTGCACACCTTTCTTGGAATCTTGCATTGCAAACCTCCTTAGAATTTTATCTATGTAGCCGGTCTAGGACAAAGCTATCATTTTGTTCTTCCTATCCTGAAAGATCTGGATACCGAGAACAAAATTAGCCTCACCTAAGTCCTTCATGTCAAACTACTTGGTCAACCATAATTTGACTGATGACAATGCCCCAACGTCATTGCCAATTAGTAGAATGTCATCTACATAGAGCAGTAGAAAAACCACATGCCCATCCTTAATGTGTTTATAAATACATGGTTCATCCACATTTTGTGAGAACCCATAAGTCTTGATCACCTGATCAAATCTTATGTTCCAAGAACGAGAAGCCTGCTTAAGTCCATAAATTGACTTCAGCAGCTTACAAACCTTACCCTCTTGACCCGTGACCTTGAACCCGTCTGGTTGTTCCATATAAATGGACTCATCAAGATAGCCATTCAGAAAAGCCGTCTTGACATCCATCTGCCAAATCTCGTAGTCGAGAGCGGCAGCTATGGACAAGAGAATCTGGATGGACTTAAGCATGGCTACAGGTGAAAAGGTTTCCTCATAATCGATTCCTTCCTTTCGCGTATAACCCTTAGCTACCAGTCTAGCCTTAAAGGTTTCGACCTTTCCATCCACTCCTCTTTTCCCCTTGTAGATTCACTTACACTCTATGGGTTTTACCCCTTCAGGAAGATCCACAAGCTCCCAGACCTGATTAGTCTCCATAGACTTCATCTCAATGTTCATGGCCTCTGTCTAGAGTTTTGAATCAACATCCTCCATAGATTCTGCGTAAGTATAAGGATCCCTATCATGTTTATCCGATTCAGCCAAGAAGACCTCCCTATTGAACATATACCTCTCAGGTTGATGCCCGATCCTCTCACTACGCTGAAGCCCCTGAGGTTGTTGTTCAGGTTTGTTTGGTTTTTCTACACTGATTGGAACGGATTCATTCGGAACCTCCAGAGTGATCGAATCACTCCTTAACTCGTCAAGCACCACTTTGCTTCTAGGTTTAAAGTCGTTCATGTAACTCTCCTCAAGGAAAGTTGCATTAGTTGAAACCACGACTTTATTTTCCTTTGGGTTATAAAAATAACCCCATATAGTCCTTTTTGGATATCCTACAAGCACGCAAACTTTCGAATGTTCTTCCAACTTATTCAGATCCTTAAACATGACATGAGCTGTCATCCCCATATGCGAATATGGTTCAAGGACCGATTTTGAAGGCACATTGTTCCAAAGATAACATGCAGTTTTTAGTGCATATCCCCAAAAGGATAAAGGCAATGATGAATAACTCATTATAGACCTAATCATGTCCAACAAAGTCCTATTTCTTCTCTCCGCTACGCCATTCTACTGCGGAGTGCCCGGCGCAGTCAAATGGGATATAATCCCATTTTCTAATAAATGTTCCAAGAACTCATCAGAAAGGTATTCCCCACCTCAATCCGATCAAAGTACCTTTATGGGTTTACCCAATTGCTTTTCCAGTTCAGCCTAAAACTCCCTGAACTTATCAAAAGTTTCGCTTTTGTGGCGCATCAGATACACATACCCATATCTTGTGTAATCGTCAATAAAAGTGACGAAGTACTCATACCCTCCTCGTGCCCGAATGTTCATCGGTCCGCAAACATCACTATGCACAAGTTTTAGAACCCCTTCGGCCCTATTGCCCTTAGACCTGAATGGTCTGTTAGTCATTTTACCCTCCAAACAAGATTCACATTGAGGTATAGATTCCACCTTTAAGTGACTTAAAGGTCCATCCCTTACCAACCTTTGAATCATATTCAAGTTAATATGACCAAGGTGCAAATGCCAAAGATAACTCTTATTAGAGTGAGAAGTTTTAAGTCTTTTAGAGTTATTATCATTCATCTCAGCATTAAGCAATACGTCCATCTTAGGTTTGATAAAATATAGATTATTTTGCATCCATCCAGAACAGATAAAATATTTGTTTTTATGAATCACCACTTTATCATTAAAAGAAACAAAGTAGGAGTCTTTAAATAAACAAGCTACAGAAATTAAATTCCTTTTAAATTTAGGAACACAAAAACAATCTTGCAAAAATAAATTCCTATAATTATCAAAATAAAGATGGACGTCTCCCACTGCCTCTACTGAGACCAAGGATCCATCGCCCATCCGAAGCGTGAAGTCCTTATGCAACAGACTTCTCGTTTCTTTGAACCCCTCCTTTGGAAAGGAAGTCCTTGTAATGCTTCTTGATATGCCCGGCCTTTCCGCAGAAGAAGCACTTAAGCTTCTTCGGGTTCTTCTTCTTTTTCTTCTTGCTTTTGGTGGTAGCAGGAATAGAAGACTTCCCGTTCTTGGCCCGTTGCTTCTTTCCATTCCCAGAGTTAGGATTGGAACCAGAAGCAGCTGCCATGTTGGCCTCAACACCTGCAGGAGACTCCTTGATCAGCAGTTTGAACTCCTGTAATTGTTTCATCAGTTCTGTTAAGGTCATATCTCGTCTATTGCTTAAATTAAATGTAGCTCTAAATAGAATAAATTCCTTACACAGAGTCTCAAAGACCATAGTCATCTGAGTTTCAACATTGATGTCGGCTCCATTAGTTTGAGCCTCAGCAAGGTAACCTATGACCAACATCATATGCTCCTTTATAGATGTCCCCGTCCTCTGTCTATAGTTTAGAAGTTTTTGAAGTGCCCCTTGCCACTTTGTTATGGCTTGGCCTCCAAACATATCTTCAAGATTATCTAAGATCTGCTTTGCAGTCTCATAATCCTGATATTGAGCCTGCAGCACGTTGTTCATGCTAGCCATAACATAGCAGCGGGCCTGATCATTAGCATCTTTCCAGTGATCATACGCTTAGAATTGCTCATTAGTTGAGTCTCTTATAGGCTCGGGAGGACAAGGGATTGTCAGTACATATTTTAGTTTCTCAAAGGACGAGACGATGTCCAGGTTCCGTTTCCAATCGTTATAGTTCTCACCGATTAATAGGTTCTTGTCAAGTATCGATGATAAAGCGTTTTTAAACATTTTTAATCTATAATAAAGAGTCATATACCAAACATAAGCAAACATATAATAATAATTTAGCAAGATAACAAAATCATTTAAAAATCATACAAATGTGTTTATGTGTCAAAACTTTGAAAATCTCACAACCTTACAACGATTATTCCCAACTCAGAATTCAACAAGCTCCTAGGGAGTCATGCCAAATTTAATCAGGAACATAGATCCCCTCTTGATTAATATATGTCATCCAGGACCTGTATGATCCAGCATATATCAATAATCATTTCTTTGGCCATTAATTTTATCAATAGAGCTCCTAGGGGAGGTTAATAATAAAATTAACATGAGTGTATAACCATCGTTTCAATATTTTATCCATGATTTATAATTACCACCTAGGGGTGTGCAACCATAAATCATGCTAAAATACCTTATCTTCTCAGATATCCAATTTGGTACATGATAGAAATCCATTCCTAGGGGTCAACACCACCATGTTCTGCCTATGGACCAACGATGGAGGCCTTAGGTTTTCTCTTCAAAAACCTTCTCCCACTCAATCTTTTGAAATCAAGGTTTTATTTTAAGAATATGCATGAACAATTTTAATATAAGCGGCACTCCCTATTCTATTTGTCATGTTATCAATATACATGGCAAATCATATTATAATGCAGACAAGCAAACTAATAAAGCAAAGCTATAAGCAAAATAATAAATAACCGTAATATTATGGCTCCACCCTAGAGAATAGAAAACTAAGATTACAAGAGAGTAATCGAGATATATTATCGATTCTTCGTCCTTGAATCCTCAAGCTGTATCCTTCTTTATGTAATTCCCATCTTTAAGTCTTCAATCCCATATGAATCGAATACTTTATATTTCCCGTCATATCCAAATTTAATGTTTCTCAGAATTGTCCCAAAAATAAAATTAAAACTGCATCAAAAAAACTGCACATTTTCTAGAAATTTTCCAGCTCTCGGTCGGCAGCCGATCATGCTCCATCGACCTGCCGATCAGGAAGATCGGTCTGCTGACTCATGAACGTTTGGCCAGCCGAACAGACATTCGACCTGTCGCCAGAGCCACCTGATTTCTGCCCCATTGATGGCCTGTCGAACCACAAGTCTGGCCTGTCGATCTACGACCATCGGCCTGTCGAACTGTAAGGTTCGGCATGCCGACCGAGCATAAATCTTCACTCCATAAAATACAATTTTTTAAAGCAATTTATCAATTTTATTTTCAAAAATTCAAAAACATAAAATTAGAGACTCAGGAAATACCTTTGCGCGCCATCATCATTCTTCTAGATCTGTTTTTTTCGAATAATTATTTAATAACAAAATTCTTACAAATTTAAAAATAAATAATAATTCCTAGACGGAGATGATAATCCGCCATCTAATTACATGAAAAACCCAGATGCATATTCTAACCTCTAAGAAACCATAACTAGTATTAATTAATTAATTAATTAATAATTAAATAAGAATTTAATGAACCATAATTAATTAATAAACATTCACCACATAATCCATGACAATATAAAATAATATAGAAACCTAGAGTGCCAACTCTCTATAAAATTAAATTCAAGCGTATGAGAGATTAAGATCATAAAATTTCTGCATATAACATGATCACAAACTCGTAAATTTATGAAAAAATCATGGCTCTGATACCAATTGTTGAAAAAAATAGTACGCATCAGAATTTAAAAAATTTTACATCAGAGTAATTTTCAAAACACAAGTTTGACATGCTATATGTATAAATTAATCAGATCTTATTGACCTTTGTGTACCGAAGAACCCTCGCAAAACGTAAAGAGAAGTAACGTTCCAGAAGAGCCTCAACCAACTAGTCTTTTTTGCTATTCTCTATCTATGACTGGAGTGAGTGTGAGCTCACACGTACAGCTCTTCCACTAGGTGACTCTTCTTCCAACCAATCGAGAGAACCTAAAGCAGGTGTTCGTGATTTGTGAACAAAAGCTCTCAAGGAGTTTTTAGATTCTCACTAGCAGAGTATCTCTCTTAATCTCTCAATTGATCTGAGTAACTCTTAAGACTTACTCCCTTTATATAGAGATTGGTCATGGGGTCAGTCCTTATCAGATTAGGTCTTAAAAACTCGAAATAGAATCAAGTTCGGATCAATATCTGATAAGATCTGCATGAAAACGCGTGATCTTATCTTTTGCTGATCGGCAAGCTGAACCACTTGATCGGCAGGCCGAACACATCCATCGGTAAGCCAAACTATCGAATAAAAAATCTCGCGAATCTTTTATTTTCCACCCAAGATTCTATAGGATAAAGTCTCAGTTTTAATTCAAATAATCCAATAGAGAAGTTATCTGATCAAAACAACTTTATCTAGATAATCTCTAAGAAAATAAATTAATTCCCAATAATTCTACAAGTTTATCTTGACCTAAGTTATTCAAAATTAAATCAACCGATAAACAGACAAGAATTATCCAATCCTAATAATTCAACAAGTTTATCTTGAATCAATTTTATCACAAAAGTAATTCAACTAATAAACATATATCAATTATTTGATTTTTCTAAATTTCAACCAATCTAATTAATCTGACATAAGTAATCAATTATTGAAAAAGCATGCCGTGTCGTTACAGGATGTTGTGAGCTAGCAAAGGGGACTAAATGGACCTATAGTTCAAGCTCCTAATAATTTTGAAACCCAATATCCCAGATATACATTTCATAATTATCAACTCCAACACTACTCCACTAAAAGCTTGGAACTATACTCTCGAACTATATAGAATTACGAAGCTCGTATAGCTAAGTCTCCATGACATATCATAGTGTATCATATCCCCATATGATAATCCATAATTGACTTAAAGACAAGTTCTGTCTTACCTTCTGAATTATTTTTATCTTACGTTCTATTATCTCACCATCAGAAAACTTACTAACCAATGATAGTATACCAGTTGGTTACACGTATGTATCCAAATGGTTGAGCGCTCCAGTTTTTCAATTACAGGATAATGCATATAAGAGGATATCATTACTCCTAAAGAGGAGCTATGGATTCAATATCTATGAATAACAGGTCTACGCTATCAAGAGTCATGCCTCCAATATACCGGCATGCATACCACGATTAAGATGTGGGTATCACCCTTTGGTATATCAAAAGACACAAACCAAGACAACGGGCCCACTATTCATCTCAGGATTAAGATACAACACAAATGATTGTCTAAAGTGAATCGATTTGCCAAGACAGAATTATTAATCCAAATCAATTCACTTTATGTTCCGATCCAACATATCGTCACTTATGACAACGTGCCAATGTTTCTATTCATGGAGTCCACCTCCGATGGTTAAGATAAACTATATCCCAAAAGGGATATAGACAATATAACAAACTTTGCATGAATAAAGCACCCAACTTTATTCCCTCGATTGTGGATCGTATGATTTAGACCATCACCTTAAGAATCGTGTCTTCTGCATAATCCGTCCACATATGCTCAATTCTTAAGGTTTAGACCGACAGTCTCAGACTATTGTTTGCTTAACATCTTTTCAACAAATATGAACGTAAAGGGGACAAGATTTGGTATGTAAATAATGAATAAATTCTTTATTGATAAAAATGTCTCCAAAACTTATTACATTTTTACTTATTATGGCCTACATGTCTAACAATTGAGACTCTTCCAAAATGTTACTTCTCTTCACGTTTTGCGAGGGTTTTTCAGCAATCAAAGGTTAGTAAGATCTGGTTAATTTATGCATATAACATGTCAAACTTGTGTTTTGGAAAATACTCTAATGTAAAATTTTTAAAATTCCACTACGCACTCTTTTTCCAACAATTGGTATCAGAGTCATGGTTTTTACATAAATTTATGAGTTTGTGATCATGTTATATGTACAAATTTTGTGATCTTAATATCTCCTATGCTTGAATTGAATATTATAGAGAGTTGGCACTCTAGGTTTCTATATATTATATATGTTGTCATGGATTATGTGGTGAATGCTTATTAATTAATTATGGTTGATTAAATTCTTATTTAATTATTTATTAATTAATTAATTTATACCGGTTATGGTTCCTTAGATGTTAGAATGTGTATCTAGGTTTTTCATGTAATTAGATGGTGGACTATCATCTCCGTCTAGGAATTATTATTTATCTTTTAAATTTGTAAGAATTTTGTAATTAAATAATTATTCAGAGAAGACGGATCTAGAAGATTGATGATGATACTCTCAGGTATTTCCTGAGATCTAATTTTATGTTTTTGAATTGTTGAAAATAAAATTGACGAATTGCATTAAAAATTGTATTTTCTGGAATGGAGATTTCTGCTCGGTCAGCATGCCGAACCTCACAGTTCGGCAGGCAGATGGTTACAAATCGGTAGGCCGGACTTATGGTTCGGTAGGCCATCAGTGGGGTAGAAATCAGGTGGCTCTGGCGGCAGGCCGAACTTTCATGGATCGGTAGGCCGATCACCCAGATCGGCCTGCCGACCGAGAGCTGAAAAATTTTCAAAAAAGGTGTAGTTTTTTCGATGTAGTTTTAATTTTATTTTTAGGACAATTTTGAGAAACATTAATTTGAATATAATCGAAAATATGAATTATTCGATTCATACAGGATTGAAGACTTGAAGATGAGAATTACATGAAGAATGATATAGCTTGAGGATTCAAGGATGAAGAATAGATAATATGTCTCGATTATTCTCTTGTAATCTTAATTTTCTATTCTCTAGGGTGGAACCATAGTATTACGGTTATTTATTATTTTGTTTGTAGCTTTGCTTGATTGCTTTGGTTGTCTACATTATAATACGATTTGCCATGTATATTGATAACATGTCATATAGAATAGGGAGTGCCGCTCATATTAAAATTGTTCATGCATATTCTTAAAATAAAACCTTGATTTCAAAAGATTGAGTGAGAGAAGGTTTTCGAAGAAAGAACCTGAGGCCTCCATCGTTGGTCCATAGGCAGAACATGGTGGTCCCGACTCCTAGGAAGGGATTTCTATCATGTACCAGATTGGATCTATGAGAAGATAAGGTATTTTAGCATGATTTATGGTTGCACACCCCTAGGTGGTGATTATAAATCATGGATAAAATATTGAAACGATGGTTATACACTCACGCTAATTTTATTATTAACCTCCCTTGGGAGCTCTATTAATAAAATTAATGGCCAAAGAAACGATTATTAATATATGTTGGATCATATGGGTCCTGGATGACATATATTAATCAGGAGGGGATCTGTGTTCCTGATTGAATTTGGCATGACTCCCCTAGGAGCTTGTTGAAATCTGAGTTGGGAATTATCATTGTAAGGTTGTAATATTTTCAAGGTTTTGACACATAAACACATTTGTATGTTTTTACATGATTGTGTTATCTTACAAAATTATTATGATATGTTTACTTATGTTTGGTATATGATTTTTTATTATAGATTAAAAATGTCTAAAAATGCTTTATCTTCGATACTTGACAAAAACCTATTAACCAGAGAGAATTATAATGATTGGAACGGAACCTGAATATCGTCCTATCCTTTGAGAAATTGAAATATGTACTGAGAACCTCTTGTCCTCCCGAGCCTATGGGAGACTCAACTAATGAGCAATTCCAAGCGTATGATCGTTGGAAAGATACTAATGATCAGGCCTGCTGCTATGTTATGGCTGCTATGTTATGGCTAGTATGAATGACGTGCTGCAGGCTCAACATCAGAATTGTGAGACTGCGAAGCAGATGTTGAATAATCTTAAGGATATGTTTGGAGGCCAGGCCATAACAAAGCGGCAAGGGGCACTTCTAAAACTTCTAAACTGTAGACAGAGGCCGGGGACATCTGTAAAGGAGCATATGATGTTGGTCATGGGGTACCTTGCTGAGGCTCAAACCAATGGAGCCGACATCGATGCTGAAACTCAGATGACTATGGTCTTTGAGACTCTGTCAAAGGAATTTATTCTGTTTAGAGCTACATTTAATTTAAGCAATACATGGGATATGACCTTAATAGAACTGATGAAACACTTACAGGAGTTCGAACTGCTGATCAAGGAGTCTCCTGCGGGTGGTGAGGCCAACATGGTAGCTGCTTCTGGTTCCAATCCTAACTCTGGGAATGGAAAGAAGCAACGGGCCAAGAATGGGAAGTCTTCTATTCCTGCTACCACCAAGAGCAAGAAGAAGAAGAACAAGAACCCAAAAAAGCTTAAGTGCTTCTTCTGTGGAAAGGTTGGGCATATCAAGAAGCATTGCAAGGACTTCTTTTCCAAATGAGGTAGGTGTGATGGTCTATATTTAGAAACTTGTTTGGTTGAGGAATTCAGTGACATTTGGGTCATAGATTCTGGTGCAACTAATCATGTTTGTGTTTCTCTTCAGGGGTTCAAAGAAACGAGAAGTCTACTGCATGTGGGCTTCACGCTTTGGATGGGCGATGGATCCTTGGTCTCAGCGGGAGCAGTGGGAGACATCCATATTTATTTTGATAATTACAGGAATTTATTTTTGCAAGATTGTTTTTATGTTCCTAAATTTAAAAGGAATTTAATTTTTGTAGCTTGTTTATTTAAAGACTCTTACTTGGTTTCTTTTAATGATAAAATGGTGATTCGTAAAAACAAATTTTTTATCTATTCTGGATGGATGCAACATAATCTATATTTTATCAAACTTAAGTTGGACTTATTGCTTAATGCTAAGATGAATGATAATAACTCTAAAAGACTTAAAACTTCTTATTCTAATAAAACTTATCTTTGGAATTTGCGCCTTGGTCATATTAACCTAAATAGGATTCAAAGGTTGGTAAAGGATGGACTATTAACTCACTTAAAAGTGGAATCTATACCTCAATGTGAATCTTGTTTGGAGGGCAAAATGACCAAAAGATCATTTGAGTCTAAGGGCAATAGGGCTGAAGGGGTTCTAGAACTTGGGCATAGTGATGTTTGCAGACTGATGGACATCCGGGCATGAGGAGGGTATGAGTACTTCTTCACTTTTATTGACGATTACTCAAGATATGGGTATGTATACCTGATGCACCACAAAAGCAAAACTTTTGACAAGTTCAAGGCGTTTCGGGCTGAAGTGGAAAAGCAATTGGGTAGACCCATAAAGGCACTTCAATCTGATCGAGGTGGGGAATACCTTTCTGATGAGTTCTTGGAACAATTATTAGAGAATGAGATTTTATCCCATTTGACTGCGTCGGGCACTCCGCAATAGAATGGCGTAGTAGAGAGAAGAAATAGGACTTGTTGGACATGATTAGGTCCATGATGAGTTATTCATCATTGCCTTATCCTTTTGGGGATATGCACTACAAACCGCATGTTATCTTTGGAACAATGTGCCTTCAAAATCGGTCCCTAAAACTCCTCATGAGTTGTGGACGGGTAGGAAGACATCCTTGAACCATATTCGCATATGGGGATGACCGGCTCATGTCTTGTTTAAGGATCCGAATAAGTTGGAAGCACATTCAAAAGTTTGCGTGTTTATAGGATATCTAAAAAGGATTAAAGAGGGTTATTTTTATAACCCAAAGGAAAATAAAGTCGTGGTTTCAACTAATGCAACTTTCCTTGAGGAGAGTTACATGAATGACTTTAAACCTCGAAGCAAAGTGGTGCTTGAGGAGTTAAGGAGTGATTCGATCACTCTAGAGATTTTGAATGAAACTGTTCTGATCAGTGTAGAAAAACCAAACAAACCTGAACAACAACATCAGGGGCTTCAGCGTAGTGGGAGGATCGGGCATCAACCTGAGAGGTATATGTTCAATGGGGAGGTCTTCTTGGCTGAACCGAATGAACATGACAGGGATCCTTATACTTACGCAGAAGCTATGGATGATGTTGATTCAAAACTCTAGACAGAGGCCATGAACATCGAGATGAAGTCTATGGAGACTAATCAGGTCTGGGAGCTTATGGATCTTCCCGAAGGGGTAAAACTCATAGAGTGTAAGTGGATCTACAAGAGGAAAAGAGGAGTGGATGGAAAGGTCGAAACCTTTAAGGCTAGACTGATAGCTAAGGGTTATATGCAAAAGGAAGGAATCGATTATGAGGAAACCTTTTCGCCTGTAGCCATGCTTAAGTCCATCTAGATTCTCTTGTCTATAACTGCCGCTCTCAACTACGAGATTTGACAGATGGATGTCAAGACGACTTTTCTGAATGGCTATCTTGATGAGTCCATTTATATGGAACAACTAGACGGGTTCAAGGTCACGCGTCAAGAGGGTAAGGTTTATAGGCTGCTAAAGTCAATTTATGGACTTAAGCAGGCTTCTCATTCTTGGAACATAAGATTTGATCAGGTGATCAAGACTTATGGGTTCTCACAAAATGTGGATGAGCCATGTGTTTACAAACACATTAAGGATGTAAAAGTGGTTTTTCTACTGCTCTATGTAGATGACATTCTACTAATGGCAATGACGTTGGGGTGTTGTTATCGGTCAAATTATGGTTAACCAAGCAGTTTGACATGAAGGACTTAGGTGAGGCTAATTTTGTTCTTGGTATCTAGATCTTTCGGGATAGGAAGAACAAAATGATAGCTTTGTCCTAGGCCGGCTATATAGATAAAATTCTCAGGAGGTTTGCAATGCAAGATTCCAAGAAAGGTGGGCAACCATCTCGGTCTAGAATTACTCTTTCTAAGAAAGACTCTCCAAAGTCTTATGAAGAAAGAGAATACATGAAGAAGGTGCCTTATGCTTCGACAGTAGGTAGTCTCATGTATGTCATGCTTTGTACACGACAGGATATTAGTTATGCGGTCGGGATTGTAAGTCAATTTTAGGCGGATCCAAGACCAAACCATTGGGTTGCGGTAAAGCATATTTTCAAGTACCTGAGAAGGACTCGAGGGTATATGCTTGTGTATTCGGATGAGGACTTGACTTCTCTCGGATACACTAACTCCGATTTTCAATCCTGTCTGGATTCTAGGTAATCGAATTTGGGTTTTGTGTTTACTCTGGGCGATGCTGCCATCAGTTGGAGAAGTGCTAAACAAGATTGCACTTCAGATTCAACGATGGAGACCAAGTATGTGACAGCTAGTGATGCTTCGAAAGAAGCAGTGTGGCTCCGCAAGTTCCTTAGGGATCTTAAGGTGGCTCTTCGTATGGATAAGGCGGTATCACTATACTATCATAACAGTGCGGCGGTGGCCAATGCTAAAGAACCAAGATTTCACAAGAAGAGTAAGCATATTGATCAGAAGTATCATGTGATGAAGGACTTCATTGAGGGCGGGCATGTCACGGTGTGCAAGATCGCGTTAGAGGACAATTTAGCTAATCCATTTATGAAGACACTTACTATAAGAGTCTTCGAGAAGCATGTGGAAGCTATGGGGATGCGAGATTTGTTGTATTTACTCACTTAGTACAAGTGGGAGATTGTTAGACATGTATGCCCTAAGGAGTAAAAATGTAATAAGTTTTGATGCACCACGTAGAGTAATTTCATCGAGTCAAATAAGCAGATTCACTCCAACCATCAATTTTTCTACAAGGCCAAACTCAACATAACATATTTGATCTTAATCCCCGAATCATCAATATGTATATAAGCATTCAATGCATTTATAAAAGCCAGGTTCCAAATCAAAATTCATTTAAAGCCAAATTCAATAACAAATTTTGGATAATCACAGTATTAATAATAATATAAAAAACAAAAATAATAAAATCAATGATAATAAAAATAATGACAAAAATAATATTAAGAACAACAATAATAACCTCGATATATCATTAGCAAAACCAACCACAACAACAATGACAGAAACAACAATAAAGACAACAACAATAATAACATATAGTTTGATAAACTGTATATATTAAAATACCATATGATTTAAGTTCCTAATTTATTTGCTAGTTAAATAAAAAATCATGAAAGATGAGTAATAAAGTTCCTACTGACTTGGTCGACAACGTTTGGTGACAAAAAGATCCGGAACATAGTTGTCAATTGAAACTTTGAATCGTCAACTTTGCATTCGAAATTCTATCTCACAAATCCGACACCACAAAGGTGTCTGAAATGTAGAAGATAAGCAGGAATGACATCTTTCCTGATTAGGTGGTTATGATCAATTGTTGACCAAGAGTTGACCCACATTGACCAAGGTTGGCCGACAAGGTGGCAGCGAAGATTGGTACCAAAACAAAGCTCTCGATGCAAAAATCACCTTTTTTTTTTTTTTCCAAAATGGAGTCTAGTTTGCTAGAAAACGACATAAAACCAGCAAAGGGAAACGACGGATGGGTAGATTTTTGACAATGAATCAGCCGAATAGTGGCTGGGTCATGTTCTACTCAGCGAGAAGAACACGATGGTGCAAACCGTAGGATGAACGGAGGCAGGACGACATCGGAATCACATGGAGAAATTTGAAAACTTCAAACTTCTAACGGCTCTTCACGGCAGTCAGCAGTGAGTGATGGGGCAATAGGCTGGCGGCTGAGGCTTTGGGCGGCGGTGGTCATGATGGGCTAGAGCATGCAAGGTGGAGGTGGCCTGAGGCGGATGGGCTAAAAGTGGCATCTATCACTCACTATTTTCTTCTGCGGACACTTATGTTAATTTAACGTTAGAATATGATATCTTAAGTTCTATTGTTATTTATGTTAAGCAATTTATCTTTTTTTTTAAGTAATATCATAGTTGACAGCCACGAGGGATCAATGTGCTTAGGTGTTCATGTCAAAAATGATGATAAGCATAAAGTATTTATTTTTTTTTAAGAGTTTCAGCTTATTCTAAATTTATAATCTTTATAATGCTCCAGAGTTATGTATGTTCTAGAGTTATATTCTTGATAATGACATGGATTTTATTGCATATTTTCTTATTTTTATAACATTTATGATTTCATAATAATTACATGTGTAACATTTTTATTATGGTGTTAAGAAACTCGATAATATAAAGTATACAAAAGAATAATACGTAAATTATTATTTTTGGGGTCATGGGTGCAAACATTATAGTTATATATAAATAATTATGTATTATAATTAAATTACATTATATCATATCATATCATATCATATTATATTATATTAGATATAGTTGTTAATATAATATAACCATTATACGTTTATATTATAATTATATTATATTACATTTATATTATTTATATATATATATATATATATATATACACATTAAGAAACGTATATGTAAGAAAACATAAAGAAGAAAAAAAAAGAAAAAAAAGAAAAACTTAATAAGATTAGGATTACACTGATCTAAAAAAGGGGGGAAAAACCTAACTAGATTAGGATTACACTAATCTAAAAAAAGAGAAAACCTAATTAGATTAGGATTAGGGTTTTTTTACACTCATCTAATCTCTTCTCTCTCATAAACTCATGAATATATCTTTAAGCCACAAAAGTCTTCATTCTCTTAATTTTCAGCCAAAGAAAATTCTCTCTCTTACCTCCTCTCAAAAATTTCTACAAGAAAACCTCCATCATCCCTCTAATTCTCAAAGCCAAGAATTCACTACTCTTATTTTCTTTCAAGCTAAAGTAGAAGGAATTATTTTTTGAGATTTTGTGTGCAAGTCTTCATATTTGTTGAAGAAAACATAAGAATTTAAGATATGGTTTAAAGGTTTTAATGGTTTTGAATTTTTATGATTGGTATATATTGTTTTATGACAAACTTTGTTAGAAAATTGTTCTTTTGTGTTGTGAATGTTTGTGCATATATGTTTGTATGAAAAATAAATTATTTTGGTTATTACTTTAGATATAACAATGTTATTTTATGGTTAAGAGTATTTATATTCACATGATATCATGAAATTTCATGAAAATAAAGTTTTGTTATTGGAGTGTGATATGAGAATTTTAGGGTTCTTGGTTAGTCGGTCAGGTTGTTGGTAATGTTTTGAAACCAAATGATTTTATTTTGTTACAATTTTTGGGTATGATGTGTATATATATGTTAAGAATCTGAAAGATTTTTTTTATAAATTTTTGTTAGAAATATTTTTAGAGCTATATGCTTTCAATCAAACACTGCTCACGCAATTTTATTTAATGACGAATTTGTATTTATGTCATGTGGAGTCCGTTTTATGGGCCAAAAGTTTCTTTTAATTCTATAAAAAATTATAAATCATTGTTGACGTGTTAACTAAATTTTTGCTAATTTTTAGCTTCATATATTTATAATGTTTTAAGATAAAATTCGTTGATTGCCAAGTACTCAATGGTTATGAATATCTACCTGATATGCTCTATATATTTTATGAGATAATAAATCATACTTTTAAATGTGTTTTGCATGATTTATTATTTGTCTAACTTTTAGCAATATGTTAAGCATGTCGAATAAAAATTTTAGAAGCATATCATGCATATTTGATTTATAAAAATATTTGAATGAAATGTGTCCACTATTTAACATGCTTGATGTTAATATTAACTCTGAGTTTGAACATGTGTTTTAAATTATTTCAAATTTATTTAGGGCTAAATTTTGCATATGTTATGATTCTATATGTCTATTATGTGTAGTAATTTTTATAAATTATTTTATAGCATAAATGATTTAATCCATAATTTTTAATTAGGACTGCTCATTGTCCAAGTTTTGTTGGAAGATTTTGTAGTGTTGATTTTTTGATTTATTTAAATTATCAAATGAAATTTTTATGGTTAAAGAAAAATCTAAAAGTTATACATCTATATGTTATCTTAAGTAACCTTTAAATTGTTGCAAATTTTTATGCTCTAATTGAATATGAATAGAAAGATATAGAGTTATGAATCCTTGAAGGTCAGTCAGTTTTTATGACTAGCAGATTTACTTAAATATTTTAGAAAATTGAAAAAAGGAATTTTAGATTAATATTTTCAAGAAAAGAAAATTTGAGTGATGTTTATATATATTATCTATGTTATGGAAGAATTTCACTTTATTCATGCTTGCAAGTTGAGATTAATTTCTCCAAATTATTAAAGGTCAAGTTTTCTATCTTTATATTTCTTGACTCTAAGTGCATGTTTATGACTCAAAGATGCCTTGTTTCATTAAGAATGATATATGATGATGTAATTTAATATTATGAACATGAATATTAATTTCATGTATTATATGAATGATTGACATGAACACTCTAAAAAGCGAGCACATCAAGAACCGCGGCTATGTCACTCAATTTAAAGTTTAGTAAGCAAGCAAGTTAAGTAAGTACATTGTCACCTACAACATGATCAAAATTTATGAAAAAGTTTTGAAAATATATTTTATGATAATTTTTAAGTTTGTTTTTTCATATTGTCTTCTCATGAAAACTCTTGTTACAATAAGAAGGTTTAACGGATGTCACAATGATAAGGTATATATATATATATATATATATATATATTACTTAATTAAGCGTTACACACTCTATGTTTATGTTTATGATGTCCCGTAGGGTTTTGACTTGTCATGTTTAGTTTAGGATTAACTACCCCATTGCTCTCATGAGGCGCGCTATGATGTTAATGGTACAATACTTGGGCCCCTATAGATAAAATGAATGATGTTTTAATATGAAAGTTTAAATGAAAAGATATGTTCTATATAAACCTATGCCTCGCGCACTACTATGATTATGATTACGATGTTATGTAATGATTTTTATGAAATGTTTTATGTTGTGAGATAGAAATGTTTGCTTACTAAGCTTATGCCTACTTAGTTTATATCATATTGTAAATAAGGATAAGATGCAGATTCACTAGGATGGAGGAAAAGGACGTGCGTGGGTGCAAAGAGTGTTGGATTGGAAAGGAAGTGATGTCATAAAAGGAATTTATGTTCCACATTTTTATTTGTTTGAGACTCGGTTCTATTTGTGATATGTTATTCTGGACTTATGTTTTGTTGAATATAATTTGCATTTTAGATGTTTAGTTTCTTAGGTTATTTATTGAAGAATATGCTATATAGTTTATTTTTTTTCATAATTAGTCTTAATTAATTACTTGATTAGAAGTTAAAAGTGCTTGCATTATATGTGTAAGTTTGTATTTATTAAATATTGGTTTTTGTAAACTAAGTTTTTTGCAAGTGGTCAGTTAGCCGAATGCCTTAGGTGCTCTGTTGGGCTAACCGAGGAGGAAAAGTTAAAACCGATAAGTAGTTTTTTAAAAAATTTATATGCATGTGTTCCTAGGATACTTCTTTGAGTGTTATTAATTGTTTCAAACTTCTTATTGATAATTATTAAGTTTAATAGTAAAAGCAATGTTTCTTGTGACGTCCATAAGGGGGCGTTACAGTTATAGTATCAGAGCAGCTTCCATTTCCAATACACATTGCCACATGTCTATTTCAAGTCCTCCAAGTAAGTATAAAAATTATTAACCTTCTAATATATAGATGTTAAGTTACATTTCCCATGACTTCATTATAATTATCTTACTAGTCAATGAAACATAGACTTATGTTATTTGAAGAAAGATGCAATCTTTGTCTCATTATTTATATATAATGGAATAGTTGATAATTAAGAAGTTTAGTGATAAGAGGTTAAATATGTGATTATATTTTTTTTTGAGAAAAAGTTTATGGAAGAGTAGATGAATGATATGTAGCTCAAGAGAAGTGTAATGATATGTATTTTTATTAAAAAAAAAAAGTTTAAGAATTATACAAGGTTAATAAAAGGATTTTGTAAGGTCACCTGTGAGATCTCTATAGTAATTTTTTGAAGTGGATGATATTTTAAAAATGTGCATGTTATCAACAGGATTAACTATATGAATGTTTGAGGCTTAGTGAGGATTAATTTTGGGAGAAAATTATTTATCATAATATTTGCAAATTAAATGATCCATAACATGATATGATAGAGACCACATACAGTACTTCCTTTTATGGAGAACTTTTGAATTAGTAGAGACTTCAATGGAGGATTCTAGAATTATTAGGGTAGAAGACTAGAGATTAAATATGATATTATTTTTTTAAAGGATATTGATTGAGGAAATTATGGAACAAGGTAATAGAGTAAGCCTAAAATTTTTATATTGATACGTGATATTTCAAAAGCAATGTCTAGTTTGTTATGAGTTTTGGAGGAAAAAAATGAAGTTTCAAGTATGGTATACTTTCAATGTTATAAACGCAATTAGCTATTTAGTGAATAAGGAGATATGCTAGTAGATTTATTAGAGTGCATGATATTTTTCTATATCATAAAGTTAAATCTGAATATTTTAGAATCATTTGCATATTTTGGAGTAAAGAGTTCCTAGAGTACAATTCTCTTTTGGCATATGATTAGAGACAAGTTTACATACATGAAATGTGAGTTATAAAGAAAAAGGAGAGAATTAATGTTGCACTTGATTTATACTTCTGTGGAGGATGATCGATATAAAGGCAAGAAGAGAATTCAACATTGCATATGATATTGTAAGTTGGATGTATGATGACTTTGATTAGACATGATTTTTGAAGAAATTTTTATGTGAAAAGAAAGGATGTTAAGAAAAAGGATTAGACATGAAACCCTTAGAAGGAGAGAAGGATGTAAAACCCTAAACTTTACACAACATTATTCATGTTCATATGCTAAGGAAGCACATACCGGGTCCACATTCTTTTACCCAAAAAGGAAGAATAAGAAGTTTGAGGGAACATAACTTACAGGCATAAGCCGACTATGTCTTTGGTTGAAAAGGAAGATATTAGGGAACAAAGACATTTCTGTAGTCAAAGAGTTATTAGGAAATCAAAAGATTAAAGAAGCTACGTGGAAAAAAGATATGTGATTAGGACCAAGATTTTGAGAAATAAGGAAATCACATTAGTTAAAGTCTTATGGCGTAACCATAAAGAGAAGGAGGCTATGTGAAACCTACTATCTGTAATTATTTTGAGTTTCAAGGATGAAACACTTATAAGGTGGGGAGATTTGTAACGCCTACCATTTTCTTCTACGTACACTTATGTTAATTTAACGTTAAAATGTGATATTTTAAGTCTTATTGTTATTTATGTTAAGTAAATTTACTTTTTGTTCAGTAATGTCACAGGTGACGGCCACGAGGGATCAATGTGCTCCGGATGTTCATGTAAAAAATGATGATAAGCATAAAGTATTTATTGTTTTTTTTAGAGTTTTAAGTTGCTCTAAATTTATAATCTCTATAATGCTCTAGAGTTATATTCTTGATGATGATATGAATTTTATTGCATATTTTCTTATTTTTATAACATTTATAATTTCATGATAATTTCATGTGTAACATTTTTATTATGGCGTTAAGAAACTCGATAATATAAAGTATCCAAAAAAATAATGCATAAATTACTATTTTTGGGGTCATAGGTGTAAATGTTATGGTTGTATATAAATAATTATGTATTATATTATATTATATTATATTTATATTTTATATATATATATATTAAGAAACGTATACATAAGGAAACATAAAGAGAAAAAAGAAGGAAACAAAGAAAACCTAATTAGATTAGGATTACATTCATGTAAAAAAAAAAGGAGAAAAACCTAATTAGATTAGGATTACACTTATCTAAAAGAAGAGATAACCTAATTAGATTAGGATTTGAGTTTTCAACACCTAATTAGATTAGGATTTGAGTTTTCTACACTCATTTAATCTCTTCTCTCTCATAAACCTATAAATATACCTTTAAGCAACAAAAGTTTCATTTTCTTAATTTCCAGCCAAAGAAAATTCTCTCCCTCATCCACTCTAAAAAAGAAAGCCTCCATCATCCCTTTAATTCTTAGAGCCAAGAATTCATTGCTCTTATTTTCTTTTAAGCCAAAGTAGAAGGAATTCTTTTTGGAGATTTTGTGTGCAAGTCTTCGTATTTGTTGAAGAAAATATAAGAATTTAAGGTATTGTTTAAAGGTTTTCATGGTTTTGAATTTTGTGATTAATATCTATTCACTACAAGAAATTTTGGATTAGACGACCTTTATTTAACGACCGTTTCCTAAAAACGGTAGTGGTAAGGCGAGAAAAGCACAGCGAGTTACGCCCACGAAAATGAAGACCATCGTGGAAGGTGGCAGGAGCTACCACGACGGTTTTTTAAACAACCTTCGTGGAATACGTAAGCTTCCATGACAATTTTTTGAAAAACCGACGTGGCAGCTTCTTGATTCCACAATAGTTTTTGAGAAAACCGTCATGGAATATCAAGCTACCACGATGGTTTTGTGAAAAACTGTCATGGAAGCTTAGGTATTTCATGACTGTTTTTTAAAAAACTGTCATGGTAGCTAATACATTCCACGACGGTTTTGTTTTATCTTACTTAAAACCTCTTTTCCACCTCAACATTCAGACACAATTTAGAAACTCGCTTCTCAAAAATTTGAAGAATCACATCTTCCACTACCGTTTTTGTGAAAAACCATCGTGGAATACTAGTCTTCCACGATCGTTTTTTGAAAAACTGTCATGGAAGACTAGGTCTTCTGCGATCATTTTTTGAAAAACCGTCGTGGAAGACCTAATCTTCCATGACGGCTTTTCACAAAAACGTTCGTGGAAGATGTGATTCTTCAAATTTTTGAAATTCGTGCCAACAACCCATATATATCTATGCGCGTCCACACCACCATCATTGAGATGCCTAACTCTCCTCTCTCAAATCCCTCTTTCTCTCTCTCTAAAATCTCTCTCTCTCTAAAATCCCTTTTTCTCTCTCTCTAAAATTGCCTCCACTGCGTCGCCATCGCCTCCATTGCCGGTAAGCTCCCCCTCCCTCTCTCTCTCCTCTTCCCCCTCGCCCCTCGACCCTACCCCCACCCACTCTTTAGCCCCTCGCCCCGCTTGCCCAGTCCCCCCACCCCCCTCGGCCAGCCCCCCCACCCCCCTACCCCACCCCCCTATGCCCAGCCCCCCTACCCCCCACCCCCCTGGGCCCAGCCCCCCCACAAGCGAGGCACGCCACTCGGCCAGCCCCCCCACCCCCACTCGCCCCTCGCCCCAGGCCCCCCAACCCCACCTGCCCCTCGTCCCAGCCCCCACATCACACCCGCCCCTCGCCCATCTGTGAAATTGTGTAATTGAAGTTGTAAAGATGTGAATATGTGTAATATGTGAAACTTTGTGAATATGTGTAATTTGTGGAATTATATATGTAATTGAAATTGTGAATTTGTGAATGTGTTTAACATGTGAAATGAAATGAATATGTGAAATTGTGTTGTTGAAATTATAAACTTGTGAATATATCAAGATTTGAATGTGTGGAATTATGTCAATATATGTAAAGTTGTGCATTTGAGTAATATGCGAGGTTATGTAAATATGTGAATATGTGCAATTTGTGAAATTATATATGTAATTGAAATTCTAAATTTATGAATATGTGTAATATGTGAAATTAAATAAATATGTAAAATTGTGTAAAAATGTAAGAAGTGGAATATGTGAAGATGTGAATATGTGTAGTTTGTGATTTAATATTAGTATGTATGTGTTAGTTTTTGAATACTTTGCACTGGTACAATGTCTCGCCCTATCGATAGTGACCAGTACGAGGATGAGTACGAAGACTGCACTCCATCTTCATCGCAATATAGCAAGGGAAACCAACGCAGTAAGCCACGAAGGCGAATCAAATTTGATCTAAAAGTAGACTTTGAGCGAAGGGGTACATTAATGAAAAAAATTTATCGGATAAGAAAGAAAGGTTTAAGAATTGAAGTGACTTTTGATTCAAAAGGCCAATCGGAAGGCACACCCAGCCATGAATTAAGCAGTTGGATCGGAGTCCTCAGTCGAGAGCATGTTCCAATATGGACAAAAGATTGAGGTCTAAGGATTTAGATAAAGTAAAAGATGTGATTTGGAGAGAGATATACGCAGCTTTCACAGTTGAGGATTGGTATAGGAAAAGGGCTTTGAAGGTTTGTGGCGAATTAGCTAAGGGGTTCAGATCCGACCTCTATGTTACCTTCATACAACCATACCTTTCCATTCTGAAGGAGGATGAAAATGTATATAAACAGCCTCATACGGTAGTACACTACTACCCCTCTATAAACGATGATGATTGGGAAGCTTTTGTGAGGTATCGACGTTCCACCAAATTCCAACTGCTATCATCAAACGCAAAAAAAAATAAGAGCAAAAAATGAATAATGCTCTATGGTTGGCCGAGTCAGATATAGAGAGCTCAAGCAATCTTTGGTATGTTAATATTTTACTCATATTACATATATCAATTATTCTATCATTACTATGTTACTAATATAGCGTAACATAGTTTGCAAAGACGGGCATACTACCAACACAGGAGGAGTTGTGGGTCAAATCATGTCAAGGTCTCGATGGCCAGTTCAAAATCCAAAAGTAGCAAAAATTGAGAACTTCATTGTAAGTTTACTGACCACAAACAATTAATTTGTAATTTAATACAGATGAAGAATTGCTTGAATAACATGGTTGTGTTGTTTTACAGGATGAATACACAACGCAACAAAGTCAAGGGAGCTTCCAATAGATCGGTAATGATGACATTTTGACGAGGGCACTAGGGAAACCAGAACATTCAGGACGTGTTTGCGGTCAATCGAAGTATGTAAAGCAATCTCAATACTTCGACCTCCAATCAGGTACTTCAAAATTGAATTCCCAAATGTCGAAGATGCAGATGGAGATTTCAGAATTGCAAGGTCTTGTGACGAAGCTCATTTCCCAAAGACGTGCCAAGTCAACGGATGATAGCATCTCACAACACAACAGCATCAAAGCTAGTTATAACCGTCCCAATAATGTAGCAGAAGCTCCAGAAGTCCAATTGTCACCTCATCGTCAATAGCCCGAACAATGTAAGCTCTTCGTTGAGGATAGAGTTAATGGTGGGTGTGTACCTGTTGCGCTTGGGAAGGTGTGGATGGAGAGTCTTCCAACTGATACAGTTCATGGACGACTATTAGGGGAAGAGAATGTGTGTGTTAGCATCACTACCATCAGAGTTAGAATAGCTAAATTGCCTGTTCCAACACTTGAAGCAACAATTGTGGGTGAAGCAGCCAAAAGCTTCGTCGCATGGCCGAAGAGGTTAGTTGAAGTCATCGCATTGACGAAGACGAGTCGAGCACCTAGCCATGTTCCACAAGATCTAAGCAGAAAGAAACGCCAAAAAAAGAAAAACTCTACAAAAGCAAGAGAATCACAACCTGAGGTAGAACAAGAACAAGGACAAACCATTGCTAATGAGTAACTTCAAGCATTTAACTTCGCTTCAGTACCTCAAGAATTTATGCAGTTGGCTCTATACGCACATTCTTTCATGCGCGATGGGTCAACAATTCAGTGCTCGATACCAGTAAATGTCACTAGCAATGAATTCCCTATCTATGTGGGGTATGAAGACATTTACTATTTCATCAACTTTGATAAAATTGGGGCAAACTGTATCCTGGTATACCTCAGGTAATAACTCCATCCTTATTTCATATTTTTAAAATATAGGTAGAGTTGTAAGGTGCTTTCAAATAATTGACTGTAATTTTTTCTATTGTAGTTTTTTGGCAGAATATTGTGAACTTCAAGGCTTGGCGTAAAATTTTGGCTTCATATCTCCGGCCATTATTTCAAGTGCTGCAAGAGACCTACAAAGTGATCGTAGAGAGCGCGCCACATCACTCATTGACCTATTAGCTCAAGCACCAAGGAGAAATTATTCTTCGTACCATACAATGTTGGAGAACATTGGATGTTAAGACTTATTTCACCATGGGAGGACCAAATATATTAGCTTGACCCCCTTGGACACCCACCATGTGAGGATTTTATATCAATCACGAGATTGTAAGTATTAATATTCTCTTATAAATTTAAATGAAATGTTTTTAGTCCCACATATTTGTATCATCTATTAATTCATTTAAACATGACACATTGTTAGGGCACTTAACAATTGGAAGCTTCAAACGGGAAGCGGTGTCACAAACTGACCGAATGGAACGCTATATTCCAAACGTAAGTGTCTAAGACAACAAGGAAACGTAGAATGTGGTTTTTTTATTCTACGTTTCATGCAGGATATAATTACAAGTGGTTTTTTTATTCTTAGGAAAAAAAGATTTTTATATACATACGGATATACATGAAGTTAGATTAGAGTGGGTACAATTTGTAAATAGGTATGTGCTCTTTAGATAGATAGATGGAGATAGTAGATAAACAATTGCTCAAAATAGCTCAAAGGTAAATGATCTTGTAAATACCTAGTAATTTCAATATACTCTAATTTTTGTATGCAATTAGGGCCTTGTTGTAATGGATAATAACACACGGGACTAGCCATCCCGTGCGAAATCAAAAATTTTTGGGGATTTTTTTTTTGGGGAATACCAATTTTCCACAATAGTTTTTCATGAAACCGTCTTGGAAACTCAAGGATACCACAACGGTTTTCCATGAAACCGTCATGGAATCCTTGAGTTTCCACGACGGTTTCATGAAAAATAGTTGTGGAAACCTAAGCATTCCACGACGGTTTTCCATGAAACTGTCGTGGAATCCTTAGGTTTCCACGACGGTTTTTCATGAAACCGTCGTGGAAAATGACCCCATTTTACCCCTCATCGCACCAATTTTCCTATTACACGACGGTAAAAAACCATCGTGAAAACTCCATGTTGTACCATGACTGAAGTTTTCACAATAGTTTTTTGATCGTCATGAAATTTTTCCATGACAGTTTATAACCATCATGGAATCCACAGTTTGTAGTAGTGATTGTTTTTTGACAAACTTTGTTAAAAATTTGTTCTTTTATGTTGTGAATGTGTATGCATATATGTTTGCATGAAAAATAAATTATTTTATTTATTACTTTGATTATAAAAATGTTATTTAATGGTTGAAAGCATTTATGTTCATATGATATCATGAAATTTCATGAAAAGAAATTTTTGTTATAGGAGTGTGATATGAGAATTTTAGGGTTTTTGGTTCGACGGTCGGGTTGCTGGTAATAATTTGAAAACAAATAATTTTATTTTGCTATGATTTTTGGATATGATGTGTATATATTTGTTAAGAATGTGTGAGATTTCTTATAAATTTTCCTTCAAAAGATGTTTAGAGTTATGAACTTTCAATCAAACACTGCTCATGCAATTTTATTTACAGACAGATTTGTATTTATATTTTGTAGAGTCCATTTAATAGGTCAAAAAGTGTCTTTTAGTTCTATAAAAAAATTTAATTCATTGTTGATATGTTATTAAATGTCTATAAACTTTTAGCTTTATATCTTTATTATGTTTTAAGATAAAATTCATTGATTGCCAAGTACTCAGTGGTTATGAATGTATGCCTGATATGCTCTATATAATTCATGAGATAATAAATCCTATTTTTAAATGTGTTTGGCATGATTTGTTATTTTTTTAACTTTTATTTATATGTTAAGCATGTCATATAAAAAGTTTAGAAGTATATCATGCATATTTGATTTTAAAAGAAAGTTTAAATGAAGCATCTCGCTATTTAGCATGTCTGATGTTAATATTAACTTTGAATTTGAACATATGTTGTGAATTATATTGAATTTATTTAGGGCTGAATTTTAGATATGGTATAGTTCTATGTGTCCATTATCTATACTAATTGTTATAAATTATTTTATGAAATAAATGATTTAATCTATAATTTTTAATTAGAACTACTCACTATTAGACATGTATGCCCTAAGGAGTAAAAATGTAATAAGTTTTTGGAGACATTTTTATCAATAAAGAATTTATTCATTATTTATATACCAAATCTTGTCCTTTTTACGTTCATATTTGTTGAATGTATGTTAAACAAACAATAGTCTGAGACTGTCGGTCTAAACCTTAAGAATTGAGCATATGATGGACGGATTATCCGAAAGACACGATTCTTAAGGTGATGGTCTAAATCATACAATCCGCAATCGAGGGAATAAAGTTGTGCGCTTTATTCATGCAAAGATTGTTATGTTGTCCATATCCCTTTTGGGAGATGGTTTGTCTTGACCATCGGAGGTGGACTCCGTGAATAGAAATATTGGCACGTTGTCATAAGTGACGATGTGTTGGATCGAGACATAAAGTAAATTGATTTGGATTAATAATTTTGTCTCGGCAAATCGATTCACTTTAGATAATCATTTGTGTTGTATCTTAATCCTAAGATGAATAGTGGGCCAATTGTCTTGGTTTGTGTCTTTTGATGTACCAAAGGGTGACACCCACATCTTAATAGTGGTATGTATGCTGGTACGTTGGAGGTATGACTCTTGATAGCGTAGACTTGTTATTCATAGATATGGAATCAATAGCTCCTCTTTAGGAGTAATGATATCCTCTTATATGCGTTATCCTGTAATTGGAAAACTGGAGCGCTCAACCATTTGGATACATAGGTGTAACCGAATGGTATATTGTCTTTGGATAGTAAGTTTTCTAATGGTGAGATAATGGAACGTAAGATAAAAATAATCAGGAAGGTAACACAGAACTTTTCCTTAAGCCGATTATGGATTATCATATGGGGATACGATACACTATGATATGTCATGGAGACTTAGCTATACGAGCTTCGTAATTCTATGTAGTTTGAGAGTGCAGCTCCAAGCTTTTAGTGGAGTAGCGTTGGAGTTGATAATTATGAAATGTATATATGGGATGTTGGGTTTCATAATTATCAAAAGCTTGAACTATATAGGTCCATTTGGTCCCCTTTGTTAGCTCACAACATCCTGTAACGATACGGCATGCTTTTCCAATAATTGGTGACTTATGTCAGATTTATTAGATTGGTTGAAATTTGGAAGAATCAAATAATTTATGTATGTTTATCAATTGAATTAATTTTGTAATAAATTAATTCAAGATAAACTTGTTGAATTATTGGGATCAGATAATTCTTGTTTGTTTATCGGTTGATTTAATTTTGGATAAAATAGATCAAGATAAACTTGTAGAATTATTGAGAATTGATTTATTTTCTTAGAGATTATCTAGATAAAGTTGTTTTGGTCATATAACTTCTCTATTAGGTTATTTGAATTAAAATTGAGACTTTATCCTATAGAATCTTGGGCGAAAAATAAAAGATTCGTGAGTTTTTTTTTATTCGACAGTTCGGCTTGCTGATAGACGTGTTCGGCCTGCCGATCAGCGAATGATAAGATTACGCATTTTCAAGCAGATCTTATCAGATATTGATCTGAATTTGATTCTGATCTGAATTTTGAGACCTAATATGATGAGGACTGACCCTAGGATCAACCTCTATAAATAGGGAGTGATTCTCACAAGTTACTCAGATCAATAGAGAGATTAAGAGTGATACTCTGCTAAGTGAGAATCTGAAAAACTCCCTGAGAGCTTTTGTTCACAGATCACGAACACTTGCTTTGGGTTCTCTCGATTGGTTGGAAGGAGAGTCACCGGTGGAAGAGCTATACGTGTGAGCCCACACTCACTTCGGTCGTGGATAGAGAATAGCAAAGAAGACCAGTTGGTTGAGGCTCTTCTGGAACGTTATTTCTCTTCACAGATTGTGGAGGTTCTTCATCATATAAAGGTTAGTAAGATCTGGTTAATTTATGCATATAGCATGTCAAACTTGTGTTTTGAAAATTAATCTGATGAAAAAATTTTAAAATTCTGCTGCGCACTATTTTTCCAACACTCACGGCCTAAGCTTCACTGACAGATTTTGTAGTATTGATTTTACAATTTATTTAAATTATCAAATGAAAATTTTAAGGCTAAAGGAAAGTCTAAGAGTTATATATATTTGTTATCTTTATTGTTGTAAATTTTCATGCTTTAATTGAATTTGAATAGAAAAATATAGCGTTATGAATCCTTAAAGGTCAGTCAGTTTTTATGACTAGTAGATCTACTTGAATGTTTGGAAAATTAGAAAACGGTATTTTAGATTATTATTTTCAAAAAAAAAAAATTGAATGATATTTATATATGTTAGCTATATTATGGAAGAATTTTACATTTTATCCATGCTTATAAGTTGAGATTAATTTCTCTAAATGATTAAAAGTCTAGTTTTCTGTCTTTATTTTTGTTGACTCTAACTGCACGTTTATGACTTGAAGATGCTTTGTTTCGTTAAGAATGATGTATAATAATGCAATTTAATATTATGAACATGAATATTAATTTTATGTATTATGTGAATGGTTGACATGAACACTACAAAAGATGAGCATACTGAGAACCGCGGCTACATCACCTAATTTAAGGTTTAGTAGGCAAGCAAGTCAAGTAAGTACATTCTCAATTATAACATGATAAAAGTTAATGAAAAAGTTTTGAAAATATATTTTATCATCATTTTTAAGTTTCTTTTTACATATTGTCTTCTTATGAAAACTCTTGTTGCAACAAGAAAGTTTAACAGATGTTTCAATGACAAGGTATCTTAAAGGTATATCTATATATATGTATCACTTCATTAAGCGTTGCACAACCTATGTTTATGTTTATGATGTCCTGCAAGGTTTGGACTTGTCATGTTTAGTTTGAGATTAGCTACCCTATTCGTCTTATGACGCCGCGCCTATGATGTTAATGGTATAATGCTTGGGCTCCTAAATATAAAATGAATGATATTTTAATATGGAAGTATAAATGAAGAAATATGTTATATATAAACCTGTGCCTCATGCACTACTGTGATTATGATTACGATGCTATGTAATGATTTTTATGAAATGTTTTATGTTGTGAGACAGAAATATTTGTTTACTAAGCTTATGCCTACTTAGTTTATATCATATTGTAGATAAGGATAAGATGCAAATTGACTAGGATGGACGACAAGGATGGGCGTGTGTGCAGGGAGTGTTAGATTGGAAACAGAGTTATGTCATGAAAGGAATTTAAACTCAAACAAAATTTAATATTTTATGTTCTACATTTTTATTTGTTTGAGACTCAGTTTTATTTGTGATATGTTCTTTTGAACTTATTGTTTGTTGAATATAATTTGTATTTAGATTTTTAGTTTCTTAGGTTTTTTATTAAAAAACATACTATATAGTTCATTTCTTCGTAATTAGTCTAATTAGTTGTTTGATTAGAAGTTAAGAGTTCTTACATTCTATGTGTGAGTTTGTATTTGTTAAATATTTGTTTTTGTAAACTAAGTTTTCTACAGGTGGTCGATTAATCAAATGCCTTAGATGTTTCGTCAGGCTAACTAAGGTGGAAAAGTTAAAATTGGTATGTAGTTTTTCTAAAAAATTATATGCATGTGTTCCTGGGATATTTTTCTGAGTGTTATTGATTGTTTTGAACTTCTTATTGGTAATTATTAAGTTTAATAGTAAAAGCAATGTTCTTTGTGACACCCGTAAGGAAGCGTTACATGGCAGGGGTTGTGTTCTCTATCGCACGGGTGAAGAAGAAAGAAAGGAAAAGAAAAAAGAAAAGGAAAGAATAAAAGAAAAGAAAAGAAAAGAAAAAGAAAAAAGAAGAAATCAGGGGTAACGTTGGGAGACTTTGTTGGGGGGGGGGGGGGGGGGGAGGGGGGATCTAATTTAATCAAATTTCTCCTTTTTTTTTAACTTCTAGAATAAAGTATGCTGAGCACACCCCCAATAATATCCACCCAGTGCACCTGGTTGTTGCTCGACAGGGTGTATTATGCTTGAGAAAACCTAGAGCTGAGATTCCAAATATTGAACGATAGGTCTCTGGGGTTTCAGAGTTTCTCCAACTAGAGTACTCACTTTTTACTTCTTCAATAATTTAAGGAACAATAAAAAATAGTTTTCTTTATATAGTGGTTGAATTTATGGTTAATCTCTATAGATTAGGCTTCAAAATTCAAGTCTAGATCAACTTCTGATAAAAAAAATGGCAAATACTTGGAACTAGATTATTGCATGTTTGGCCTGCCAAACTCGACCACTAGCCTGTCGACTAAGTGATAATATGGAAATCTCAGAATATCTTATTTCACACAGGAATTTACATAGAGCCTTAGTTTCAATTGAAATAACCCAATAAAGAAGTTATCTGATTAAAACAATCATATACAGATAATTCCATGTCAAATAAAACATTATCAAATAATTCAACATGTTTATCTTAAATTAATTCACAAAAATTATTTAACCAACAAACTAACATGAATTATTAAATCCAATCTATCGAATTTCAGCCAATCTAATAATTAACATAAGTCACCAATACGTAGGAAAAATATGCCATATCATTATAGGAATTATTATGGATTACCAAGAAGCCTTGATGGACATATATAGATCAAGTTCCTATAATTATAAAATAACATATCCTAGATACATATATTTTATAATTATCAACTCTAACGCTATTTTACTAAAAGCTTAGAGTTGTACTCAGGAACTATATAAAATTACGAAGCTCGAATGAGCTAATCGTTTATGACATATTATAATGTTTAACATCCTCATAGGATATTCATAATTAGCTAAAGGATAAATTCTGTTTTACCTTCCGGATTATTTTTATCTTATGTTCCATTATCTAACCATTAGAATACTTACGATTCATAAATAGTATATCATTCGGTTACACCTATGTATCCAAATGTTTGAGCATTCCAGTCTTCCAATTATAGGATAATACCTATAAGAAAATATCATTAACTCCACTTAAGAGTCATGGATTCCATATCTATTAATAATATGTCTTCATCGATCAAAAGTCTTGTCTCCAATATACTGGCATGTGTACCATTTTCAAATTAGGATGTCATTATTTGGTACATCAAAAGACACAAGTCAAGAATACGGGCCCATTAATTCAATTCAAGATTAAGACATAACACATATGATTATCTAGAATGAATTGATTTAAACAAAAGGTATTATTAATCCAATCAATTCAACTTTTTTCTCAATCTAATGTATCGTCACCTATGATAATAGACTAATGTTTCTACTCATGGGTCCCACTTTGATGACTAAGACAAGTCATCTCCCATTACGGATGTAGACAATATAACAATCTTAGCATGAATAAAGCCCCTAACTTTATTCCCTCGATTGACTACCACTTTTAAGATTCATGTCTTCGTATAATCTCTCCATCATATGTACGATCTTAAAGGTTTAAACTGATAGTCTTAGAATTTTTTTTTGCTTTCATACATTCAACAAAAATAAATGAAAAGAGGACAATATTTAATTTGTAAATAATAAATAAACTCTTTACTGATTAAATGTCTCCAAAAACTTATTACATCATTTAATCCTTAGGGCACCTAGTGAAACAATCTCCTACTTGTCCTAAGTGAGTAAATGCGGCATGTTTCACATCCTCTTAGTCTCTATGTGCTTCTCGAAAACTCTCATCAGTAGTGTCTTCGTGAAAGGATGAGCTATATTGTCCTCAGAAGTGATCTTGCATATTACAAAATATCCAACCTCAACAAAGTCCTTTATCACATGATACTTTCGATGTATATGTTTACTCCTTTTGTAAACTCTTAGTTCCTTAGCATTAGCAATCGCTACAGTGTTATTACAATACAACAACATTGGCTATCCATATTAGGAACAACCTCAAGATTCCCAAGGAACTTACGGAGCTACACAAATTCTTTCGAAGCTTCAGTAGCTATCACATACTCGGCCTCCATTGTTGAATTTAAAGTGCTATCTTGCTTGACACTTCTCCAAACAATGGCACCTTCTCCCAAAGTAAACACAGATCCTGAAGTCGATCTTCTCGAGTCCAGACAAGATTGCAAATTTGAATCAATGTATCCAAGAGGTGTTAGATCCTCACCAAAATACATTAGTATATAAGCTCTAGTCTTTCTCATGTACTTAAAAATATGCTTGATTGCAACCCATTGGTTTGGTTCTAGATCTGACTGAAATCAACTCACTATCTTGACCGCATAACAGATACTGGATCGTGTACAAAGCATAGCATACATGAGACTACCCACTGCCAAAGCATAAGGTACATTTTTCATGTATTCTCTTTATGCATTAGACTTTGGAGAGTCTTTCTTAAAAAGAGTAATTTTAGATCTAGATGGTTGCCTACTTTTCTTGGAATTCTGCGTTGCTTATCGAGAATTTTATCTATGTAGGTAGCTTAGGATAAAGCTATCGTTTTGTTTTTCCTATCTCGAAAGATTTGGATACTTAGAACATAATTAGCTTCATCCAAGTCTTTCATGTCCAACTTCTTGGTCAGCCATAATTTGATTGATGACAATGCTCTAATGTCATTGCCAATAAGCAGAATGTCATCTACATAGAGTAGTAGAAAAACTACCTTCCCATCCTTAATGTATTTGTAAACACGTGGTTCGTCCACGTTTTGGTTGAACCCATAAGTCTTAATCATTTGGTCAAATCTTATGTTCTAAGAATGAGAAACTTGCTTAAGTTCATAAATAAACTTTAACAGCTTATAGGCCTTATTCTCTTGACCCCTTAGCTTTGAACCCGTTTGCTACACCATATATATGGTCTCATCAAGATAGCCATTCAGAAAAGCCATCTTGACATCCATTTGTTAAATCTTGTAGTCAAGAGTGGCAACAATGGAAAAGGGAATGCGGATGGACTTAAGCATGGCTACAGGCAAAAAGGTTTTCTCATAATCAATTCCTTCCTTTTGCATGTATCCCTTTGCTACCAATCTAGCCTTATAGGTTTAGATTTTTCTATTTGTTCCTTTCTTTCTCTTGTAGACCCACTTACATCTTATGGGTTTTACTCGTTCAGGAAGGTCCACAAGCTTCTAGACTTGATTAGTTTTCATAGAGTATATCTCAATGTTCATAGTTTTCGTCTAGTTCTTTGAATCAACATCCTTCATAGCCTCTATGTAAGAGTAAGGATCTATGTCATGCTCAATCAATTCAGCCAAGTAAGCTTCATCATTGAACATATACTTTTCGAGTTGACCTCGATCCTCCCACTACGTCAAAGCTCTCTAGGTTGTTCAGTTGGTTTTTCTAACCGGAACCCCTAGAGTGATCGAAACACTCGCTAATTCCTCTAGTACCACATCTCAATGTTCATAGTTTTTGTCTAGTGCTTTGAATCAACATCCTTCATAGCCTCTGTGTAATAGTAAGGATCTATGTCATGCTTAACCAGTTCAGCCAAGTAAGCTTCATCATTGAACATATACCTTTTGAGTTGACCCCGATCCCCCACTACGTCAAAGCTCTCTAGGTTGTTCAGTTGGTTTTTCTAACCGGAACCCCTAGAGTAATCGAAACACTTGCTAATTCCTCTAGTACCACTTTACTATAAGGCTTAACATCGTTCATGTAACTTTCTACAAAGAAAGTCGCATTCGTTGACACTAGGACTTTATTTTCTTTTGGATTATAAAAATAAACCCCCTTTCCCTTTTGGATATCCTATAAACATACATACTTCCAAATGTTCTTCCAACTTGTTTGCTTTCTTGTGCAGGACATGAGCATGACATCCTTATATGCCAATATGATTTAAGGATGTCTTCCTATTCATCCACAACTCGTGAAGAGTTTAAAGAACCGATTTTGAAGGCACATTTTCCAAAAGATAAAATGCAATTTGTAGTGCAAATCCCCAAAAGGATAAAGATAATATTGAATAACTCATCATGGATCTAACCATGTCCAACAAAGTTCTATTTCTTCTCTCAGCCACACCATTCTACTACAGAGTGCCTGGTGTATTCAAATAGGATAAAATCCTATTTTCTAATAAGTGTCCTAAGAACTCATTGGAGAGGTATTCTCCATCCCGATCAAATCAAAGTGCCTTTATGGGTTTACCTAATTGTTTTTCTACTTTAGTTCAGAACTCTCCGAACTTGTCAAAATTTTTGCTTTTATAATGCATTAGGTAGACATGCCTATATCTTGTAGAATCATCATTGATAGTGACAAAGTACTCATACTCTATTTGTGCCTTGATGTTTATGGGACCACAAACATCACTATGTACAAAATCTAGAACCCGTTTAGCTCGATTGCCCTTAGACCCGAATGGCCTTTTGATCATTTTGCCCTCCAAACAAGATTCAAATTGTGGTATAGATTCAACCTCTAAATGACATAGAGGTTCATCCCTTATCAACTTTTGAATCCTATTTATGCTAATATGACCTAATTGCAAATGCCAAAAATAAGGCTTATTAGAGTGAGAAGTTTTAAGTCTTTTAGAGTTATCATTAATCTCAATGTTAAGCAGTGAGTTCATGTTAGGTTTGATAAAGTATAGGTTGTTTTGTATTCATCCACTATAGATAAACGATTTGTTTTTATGAATCGTAATTTTATTATTAAAAGAAACTAAATAAGAGTCTTTAAATAAACAAGCAACAGAAATTAAATTCTTTCTAAGTTTAGGAATATAAAAACAATCTTTTAAAACTCAAATCCTATAACTATCAAAGTAAAGATAGACATCTCCCACTCCTTCAGCCAACACTAAGGATCCATTGACCATCTGAAATGTGAAGTAATCATGTAGCAAACTTCTCGTTTCCTTGAATCGCTGTAGAGAAACATAAACATGATTAGTCATTCTAGAACCTATCATCCAAGTGTCATTTGATTCCTTGACTAAACAAGTTTCAATAACCAGAAGTTCACACTCACCTCCTTTAGATTGGATGTCTTTGCAATTCTTCTTAATGTGCCCAATCTTCCAACAAAAAAAGCACTTTAGCTTCCTCAAGTTCCTCTTTTTCTTCTTCTTCTTCTTCTTCTTCTTCTTCTTGTCATTGCCTTTTGCCAGGATAGAATACTTCCTACTCTTAGCCTTCTGCTTCTTTCCATTCCTAGGGTTAGTATTGGAACCAGATGCAGCCGCCAAGTTTGCCTTACTACCAGTCGGAGCTTCCCTGATTAGATTCTTGAACTCCTATAACTGCTTCATTAACTCAACCAAGGTCACATCCTATCTATTGCTCAGTCATCTATGACACAACATCAGTATCAGCTCCATGGATTTTAGCCTTGGCTAAGTAACCTATGACGAACATCATATGCTCCTTCACAAGAGTCCTTGGTCTCTATTTGCAGGACTTTTGAAGAGCCCCTTACTGTTTTGTTAAGGCTTGGCCTCCAAACATATTTTTTAGATTATCCAAGATCTGTCTATCAGTCTTATAATCCTTAGGTTGAGCCGGTAGCATATTATTTATACTAGCGATAATGTAACAGCGAGTTTGATCATTAGCATCCTTTCAGTGATCATACGCTTGGATTTGCTCGTTAGTGGATTTGCCTGTAGGCTTAGGAGGATACAACGTAGTTAACACATATTTCAGTTTCTCAAAGGAAAGGACAATATTCATGTTCCTTTTCTAATCATTATAATTTTGCCCAGTTAATGTATTTTTATCGAGTATTGGAGATAAAGTGTTTTTAGATATTTAGATCTTCAATAAAGAATCATGTACTAAATATAAGCAAATATTTCACAACAGTTTAGTAAGATAACACAAACAAGTAAGCATACAATGTGTTTATGTGTCAAAACCTTTAAAAAATCACTACTTTACAATGATAATCCCTAACCTAGACTTCAACAAGCCGCCTAGGGGAGACTTGCAAAATTCAATTAGGAACATGGATCCCCTCGAATTAATATATGCCATCCAAGACCCGTCTGATCTAGCATACACTAATAATCATTTTCTTTGGTCATTTATTTTATTAGTAGAGCTCCTAGGGGAGGTTAATAATAAAATTAATCTTGAGTGTATAACCATCGTTTCAATTACTTTATCCATGATTTATAATCGCCACCTAAGAATGTACAATGACAAATCATGCTAAAATAAATTATCCCTTTAGAGATCTAACCTGGTACATTATAAAATCCCTTCGTAGGGATTAAAACCATCATGTGTTACCTATGGATCAACGATGGAGGTCTTAGGTCCTCTCTTCAAAAACCTTCTCCCACTCAATATTTTAAAAAAAGCAAGGTTTTATGTTAATATAGATGAATAATTTTTAATGAGCATCACTCCCTATTCTACATGGCATGTTATCAACATACATAGTAAAACAAATTTTAATGTAGACAATCAAAGCAACATGCGAAGCTACATGCAATATAATAAACAACCATAATATTATGGTTGCATCATAGAGAAAAGAAAATAAAGTTACAAAAGATCAATCAAAACATATCCCAATTTTTCATCTTGTATCTTCTCGTTGTATTCTTCTTCATGTGGCGTCCGTCTTCAATTCTTCAATCTCACATAGATCAAAAATTTAAATTATTTAAATTATTATGGGTCTGTTTAGTAGTATTTTCAAAATAGGTGAGAATGCTTTTGTTTTAGAAAATGGGAATTTTTTAAGAATTGTGCTGAGAGTATTTTTGAAATTTTTGCCTTAAAAAGTGTATAAAAACATTTTCAAAAACTTTCAAAACATTACCAAATAGGGTCTATAAAATTTTATGTTTCACAGAAATGTCTTAAAAAACAAATATAAAAACTGCCTTAGAAAACACACTATTTTAAAAAACGATTCTGCCCGCTGTTGGCCTACCAATTTGTGACCATCGGCCTATTGGTCTATGACCATTGGCTTGTCGGTTGCCAGTACTGAGTAATCGGCCTATCAACCGATGCTAAATTACCATTTTTCTAAAGTTTTTATAAGAATATTTTTAAGCAGTTTTTAATTTATTTTCAACAATTTAAAAACATAAGAAATTTATAAACACAAAAAAGAGAGAACTCTAATCATCTCCATATTCTAGATCCGTCTTCACTTTGAATAATTATTTTAATATAAATTTTACAAATCAAAATTAAAATAATAAATTCTAGATGGTGATGATAGACCGCCATCTAATTACATTACAGGCCTAAACACATAGTCTAACCTCTAAAGAATCATAACTGAAAAAATTAATTAATTAATATAATAATTAAAACAGAAATTTAATCAACCATAATTAATTAATAAATATCCACCACATAATCTCATGGCAATATTTAATTATATAAAAACCTTAGAGTTTCAACTCTCTAAAAAATTAAATGCAAGCATAGGAAAGAATAAAATCACATAAGTTATCTACAAAACACAATCACAACCTTGTAAAATCAACATAAAACCATGGCTCTAATACCAATTGTTGAAAAAATAATACGTAGCTGAATTGTAAAATTTTTAAATCAAAGTATTTTTCAAATAACAAATTTAACATGCTAAGTACATAATTAATAACATATCTTATGTATCTCTTATGTATACTAAAGACTGCAGAAAAGTCTAACTAGAGAAGAATCTTCTGGAAGAGCCTCAATTAACTGGTTTTTCTTGCGATTTTCTATCTACTATCGAAGTGCAGGTGGTCACACATCTTATAGCCTTTCCTCCAATGACTCTCCTTCCAACCACTTGAGAAAACCTAAAACAAAGATTTCAGATGTTGAACAATAGCTCTCTAGGAGTTTTAGAGTTTCTCTTACTAGAGTACTCATTTTCTACCTCTAAAATGATTTGAGGAACAATGAAAAATAGTTCCCTTTATGTAGTGGCCGAATTTTGGGGTCAATTTCTATAAGATTAGGCTTTAAAATTTGAGTCTAGATCGACTTCTGATAAAAAACACATGAAAAATATGTAACTAGATTATTGCATGTTCGGCCTACTGATCTGGAAGATCAACCTCCTAACTTATTCCACCGGCCTACCGAACTCGGTCATTGGCCTGCCAATCGAGCAACAATCTATAAATCTTAAAGTATCTTATTTCACGCGAGAATCTTAAATAGAGCCTCCATTTTAATTCACATAACCCAATAGAGAAGTAATATAGTTAAAAGAATCATATATACATAATCCCATATCAAATAAAATATTATCCTAAAAATTAAACGTGTTTATTTTATATTAATTCACAAAATTAATTTAACCAATAAACTAATATGAATTATTAAATCTAATGTGTCAAATTTTAGCCAATGTAATAATTAACGTAAGTCATCAATATGTAGGAAAAAAATGTCGTTTCATTACAGGAATTATTATGAGCTAGCAAAATGGACCTAACGAACATATATACATCAAGCTCTTATAATTATAAAATAACATATCCTAGATATATATATATATATTATAATCATTAACTTTAATGCTACTTCACTAAAAGCTTAGAGCTGCACTCTCGAACTATATAAAATTACGAAGCTCCAATAAGCTAATCATTCATGACATATCATAATGTATAATATCCCTATAGGATATTCATAATCGACTTAAGGATAAATTCTATTTTATCTTCCCAATTATTTTTATCTTGCATTCTATTATCTTACCATTGGAATACTTACTATTTAAAAATAGTATACCATTCGGTTATACCTATACATCTAAACTTGAGCTCTCCAGTCTTTCAATTACAGAATAATGCCTATAAGAGAATATCATTAACTCTACTAAAGAGCTGTGGATTCTATATCTATGAATAATGAGTCTACATCAATCAAGAGTCATGTCTTCAATGTACTGGTATGCGTACCATCATCAAATCAGGATGTTATCTTTTGGTACATTAAAAGACACAAGTCAAGAATATGGGCCCATTAATCCATTTCAAGATTAAGACATAACACATATGATTGTCTAAAGTGAATTGATTTAAACAAATAAAATTATTAATTAAATCAATTCAACTTTTGTCCCGATCTAATATATCATCACCTATGACAATATACCAATGTTTCTGCTCGTGGAGTCCTACTTTGATGACCAAGACAAGTCATCTCCTATTAGAGATGTAGACAACATAATAATCTTCGCATGAATAAAGTGCTCAACTTTATTCCCTTGATTGAGGACCTTATCATTTAGACTATCACCTTTAAGATTCATGTCTTTCGTATAATTCGTCTTTCATATGCGCAATCTTAAAGATTTAGATTGACAGCCTCAGACTTTTGTTTGCTTATCATACATTTAATAGAAATGAACATAAAGAGGAAAATATTTGATATATAAATAATAAATAGGCTCTTTATTGATTAAATGTCTCCAAAAACTTATTATATTATCTAATCCTTAGGGCACCTAGTCTACTAGGCACCATGACCTCTTTCAGTAGCTGTCCGATGCCTTCTTGATAGCTTTTGTCCTGTCCTGAACAAGAACGAAGGAAGTGACTCACCTCTATGTCATCAAGCAGGGAAGGAAGTTTGACCGTCGTGCGCAGCCACACATGGCATTGATCACCAAATGAGCAAGCTGAGCATCAACAATAAGCTTCTAGGAAGAGTAAATCAAATTTTAAAAAAATGATAAAAAAGCAGTCAAGATAATAAAAAATTCTAGGATTAAATTCATGAGAGGTCCCTAAATTCTTTTTTCTTTCTAAAATTAGTCCTTTTACTCAATTTTGTCCTATAGATAGTCCTTGTACTCACCAAGTGTCTTATAAATAGTTTCTCTATCAGAATCCGTTAAGTATTTGGGTGGAAAGTATCAGATTTGTCTTGCACGTGATGGGTATTTGAGTAATATCACGCTATCCTTTCCAGAATAGTGGGAATACTAAGTCCCAAAAACAACTTTCTCCAATTAAAAAAGAATAAAAGGCTACCATAGTTGATCTCAAGGATAAATGTGCTTCAAAATCGAGTTGGAGAAATGTATGGGCAAAGGTCACGCAGAGAAGAGCATGTTGGTAGGTGATTTGTATAAAAATTCCAACTTTCTTCATTACACTTTAATGTTTCTTTATCCTCACTATTAATCATCATTGATGATTTGGTTTATGGGTGTTAGGGGAATCCGGTGCGAGTTGGAATAGGCCTATGTAAGATCGAAAGGGAGTTTTGGGAATGTATTTAAGGCATGCTCATGCTAAAAAGTGGCATTTTGTTTTGTGTTGTTATCTCAGTAATATCATCTCAACAACTGAACGTCATTTAAAACTTCTCTGCTAAAGCTAGTTATTCTAATTGGGTTATATAACATATTTTCATAGCTTGGAAAAATGACCTTCAAGAATATCAAGGTAAGATAGATCTAGAGAAAAGATATTTTTCACTATCATTGGATTTCTTAGCTTTCTTATAACTTATGAATATGGGTTTTATGTTCCTAAATAAAGAGATCAGAAACAACTTAAAATGGGAATGATTTAACTGGTAGACTTTGGAAACAATGTGAATTTTTGTATTATAAGATAACTTGGTAAGTTTCATCCTGGAACTTGGTGAGTGCCGGATCGGAACCAGATAGGTTCCGCTTTGGCTATATTTTCTGTTCATCTCATAGATTTGGTTTTATGTAGAAGGCTAGATGTTGAAGGCAGTCTTGCTCCAAGTGATGCTTTTGTTTCGTTTTTTTTTTTTCAACTTTTTCTGGTTATATTTTAAGTTTTAAGATGAGTATATGTTTTTTCTGTTGTTTAATTGACATTCAAGTTTGGGTGTCTTATGTATATATGGTTTTATTATGTACTTTTTTTTGTGTAATAGATTATAGTCTGGTTGCATATTTTGATTAATCTACTATGTTTTTTTTGTTTGATTAATCTCAAGGATATGGTTTATATGTTGTTTAATATAACAGAACCCACTAGCACCTAGCGGATTCTATGAGGAAACCTGTTGAGTTTTGCGACTGAACCTATTGGTTCTTGGTGGGTTTTGTGATGGAACCTAGTGGGTTCTAGATTTAAAACCTACTAGATTCCAATTTGGCATGTTGCATTGGCGACCGGAGGCGGTTGGTAATTTTTTTCAAAGAAAATATGTTGGAATCTAATAGGTTCTAACTTTGGAACCTATAAGATTATGCTTCGGCACTCCAAACAGGTGACCTAAGGCAGTTAATAATTCTTTGTTTCAAAGAAAATATGTTACAATTAGGTAGGTTGTGGCTTTGGAACTTTTGAGGTCACGCTCTAATCCCTATGCCAACGACCATAGGTGGTTGGTATTTCTTTTTTTTTTTTTATAGAAAATATGTTGAAATATGATAGGTTTTAGCTTTAGAATCTATGAGGTTACGCTTCAACAGCCCAACCAAAAACTAGAGGTAGTTGATATTTCTTTGTTTAAAAGAAAATATATTGAAATTTGATAGGTTCCATTTTTTGAACGTATGATGTTTTGCTCTGACACCCTATGCCAATGGCCGAAGGTAATTGATGCTTCTTTGTTTTAGAGAACCTACCAGGTTACTCTACGACCGGAGGCAATTGGTGCTTCTTTGTTTCAAAAAAAGTATGTTGGAACTTGGTAGGTTCTAGCTTTGTAACCTACTAGGTTATGCTCTAGCACCCCCGTGCCAACAACTAGAGCAATTTACCACATGAGGAAATGAGAAAGGAGGGTACTTCAAATCACCCTTTTTTAATTAAAGAAAGAAAAGTAACTTAGACTTTTAATAAATCACATTTTTAATTAAAGGACAGTTTTGAAAATAGCCTTTCAAGAGGGCAATATTGAAAAAATGCTCTTTAAGGGGCATTTTTATGCTTTTCTTAATGTTAAATCATCACACGATGAACATGTGATTATTTTTTTTAATATTTACAAGTCTATCATTAATTTATGGTGAGTTGTATAGCTTTCTACTAAACTTTCAAAATGCATAGATTGTCTTCATAACTTCTCCATGTATAATTTTTTAGAGTTTTAACTTTTTAAGTGACAAATTGGTCCCTATATTAGTCCTTGAAGTCATTGATTGCAAATTTGTGAAATCAAATGGACATAATCGTGTCTACCATGTATAACCTGAAATTTTACAAAAGCAATCACTTTTATGTGCGTTAATTTGATATTTTACAAAAACAATCACGTAAGGAGCAAAATATTATTTACTCATATTTTTCTTATTTTGTGCACCCCCTCCTCCCACCCATACACAAAAACCCAACAACGACAACAATAATATGTCATGATCTACAACCGGGACTAGTGACATGGCGCTTTAGTTAAATAATTAATTAAAATTCATTTTGAAATACTGAAATCATGCATATTAAAATGAAATAAAATGAACTATAGGGCTTAAATTGGAATAAATGGACTTAATAAAAATTATAATTAACATATATGCTCCGGAGTCTCAGAGTTAAAATAATGTATAAATTACATGATAGCCCACTGAGTTTACAATTTAATTAAAATAAAGATGCGGGATAGTACTAAATAAAATAGTATACAAATACACATTTCGGGTGAGATACTAAGTAACAGATATCGATAGGATGCACTAACCAATGAAGAATACAAGTGTACAACTACACACTCTGACAGATCAACTCCCTTTGCCAACTCAGCATAAAGAACTACACCATATTAGGGGGAGGGGCATTAAAATAAGACAAACAAAACATAAAATTGTGAGTGAAAGGCTTAGTTGGGTTACCTTTTCAAAATGCAACAATAACCATTCAATAGAACATATTGAAATAAATAAAACACATAGCTTAAAATTGAGCTTTCCAAAAAACAACAACATATCACAAATCACAATTAAGATGTAAACTTATATTGAAGCACAAATGTAACACCACCAAAGTGTCTCGTATGGGTTTTTGGGTCCTATCCCGAGGACACCCTTTGTGCGACCCGAACTCTGAAGGTTCTAACAATGATCACTTGTGATTGTAAGACTCGAGATTTCAAAAACATACTTTCAAATATAGCATAAACAAAACATAAAAGCTCGTTGAATATAAGAACCAAGGTTCTATTTTATTCTTTTGAAATTTGTCCAATATCATATTTTTAATTGTTTGAAAATATTAGAGATACAACTCAGTTTAAAAGCTAAGAGCTCTTTAAATAATTTAGAACCAAATAATTTAAAATCACACATGTCCAAATAACTTTGAAAAAATAACATAATAGCTCAGTCAAAGCAAGAACTGAGGTTCATATTATCATTTGATATTCATTTCTAAATATAGCGTAATATATGAAACACAATCCTTAAAAATAACTTAAGAATAATTTACAAGGCCAAGACATTTAGAAACATCGCTCTTAAAGAAAGGGGTAGAAAAGCCTGCCTTGGTATACGTAATCCGATACTGTATGCTCCAAACCCAGTCCTAGTCCAATGTATGCTCCACTACATTCAAGAACTTGAAAATTATTCTAAAATTAAATATTTGTCTAATTGAGAATAAAGCACATTTTTAAGTATTAATTACATTATTCGGTTCCTTAGTGTGTTGTTTTTAGATTTTACAAAAAATGTGAAATAATTTGTAAAATTCATGATGCGTGTTAAAAATAGTTTTTAACAATATTCTGGTCTTTTGAACAGTTTTAAAAATATCACACTTTGAAAATGGGACAAGAATTACAGAGAAACACAAACTACATAGGTTTTTCGGCCTATAAGTCTATGGAACTGGCTTGTTGGGACCTCTATTAGCGATAGCTGCACCTACTAGACCGGCCTGCCTGCCTAGCCTGTAGGCCGGCCCATCACAATGACCAGCCTGCCAGTGCATCGTGAGCTGGAAAATTCCATTTTTCCTCCTTCAAGTGCCAACTGAGTTTTAGTGATTCTAACATGCTTTCCCAATTCTCAAAGTATAAAAACAGTATAAAAATTATAGGAATACATCATAAACCCTAGAATCAAACATTTGATAAAAGTACGGCATAGAGCTTACTAATCAGAATCTGGTACTTTGAATCAAATAAATCCTTTAACATGCATCAATTTAAAATATGTATAGATATGCTCAGTTTGTATTTCTCAGGTTCAATAAATCAAAGCATCCAAAAAATACTATATTCCTATACTTTCACTCTAACATGCACATAACCGTCAAAATAAAACATGCATGCCATAATTGTTCTACAATACTTAGATTTTATCGAGAATAAAGAGGAAAAATATAGTCAAAAATTTGTTTCAAAAGGGTGAGAAGAAATTTCATATTAAATTTTCAAGGAACCGACCTCTAATTTCTTAAAAACATGGAGGTTAGGGCTTCAATTCTTTAATCCTTGTCTTTAATGACTTTACAGCGCAAAAGATAGCTTAGTTTTTTTAGTTTTTAAGTGTTTAGAAATGTAAGTAATTTAAGAGTGTGAAAAAGTGAGAGAGACGTGGAGAGGCTGAAGGAATAAAAGATTGTGAAATGTTTTATATGAAATTTTGGGTTTTAAGGTAAAATAGGGGTGGCATTTTGTTAATAAAAAAGGCAGTGGCATAGATGTGAGTAAACAAAAATTGATTAATATTAATGTTTTTAAATTATGTGACTAGAATTTTTTTGATTGCTTCAAAAATTAAAATACTATAATTGAAATTTAAATAGACACTAATGACATTTAGTTAAGTTAGCATATTAATTAAACTAAATTAACGTAACTAATTTTATTTAAAATTCATGGGTACCACAATTCTACCCTTTTAAAAGAAATTTCGTACTCGAAATTTCAACTAGACTCTAAAGCAAAAAAGATACAAATTTCAGTCTTGCTTTGACATCCCTATGTCCTAAGTTGCCCCAATGGCACCTTGGTGTTGACACAACACCTTGCTTGTGAAATCTCTCAACGGCGTGAACTTATCACCTTCTGATTAATGTTCTAAACTAGCATTTTTCTTGTAAGCCGTGTCTTCTTAGGTAGGTACAATATGCCACCGAATGGCTGTATATGAGTTGGGCTAATATTGGCGTGGCATTAATGCATAGAATATGTTGCGCATGTACAATAACTTCATAGGAAGATTTAAGAGGTATACCGACTCACATCGTGACCTGAAATAGACCTTTGTTCCTCAATGCGAGCTCCTCAATGCGAGCTTAACTTCATACGAAAAATCTTTAACCCTTTCGCATGGGAACTATAAGGAGAACATAATCGCCCTTTGAGAACTTCTCCAACACTCTACATTAAATCCATGCCTTCATCAGTTATAATGGATAGCGGAACCCCCATGAAGTTTATCAACATGCTAGATATAGTCCTAGAATCCTTCTGATCTATAATGAGTTAGATCAGAACAAGATATATAATGTGCAGATTTCCTTAGCTGTAACGTCCCGAAATTTATTTAACATTAATGTAATGTAAATGATGAATTAGTGTGCCATAATTAAAGTTTTAACTTTAATTAGATTATTTGGTTGGATTTTGAATTTTGGTTGTTTTGTTAAACTGATGTATTCAAATGATTTCTCATTTGTTTTAAAATGATGTTTTGAGTTTTAAAACACAACAATTTGTAAAATGTTAAAGATACTCTGTTTTACAAAACCGTGGGCGGCACATGGTTTTCGCACAGTAAAACCGCCCACCGATTTTCTCTATTTATTTTCCTTTCCTCTCTCTCTCTCCTCACTCTCACGAACTCTCTCTCTCTCTCTCTTCACTCTCCCTCTCGGCAGCCTCTCTCTCTCTCTAATTTCTTCAAAAAATTTTGGTTTCCATTCGAATCCAAGCTTCGGAACAGCAAGGAGGAAGCTCGGGGACGTGATTCGGCGACCGAGAACGCGGATTGAAGCTTCGATTCGAGGTTAGATTCGAAATTTCTAAACTTTTACAAAATTTTCGAATTTGTGTGTTTTTGAAATCTAAGTTTGTTTTAGCTTAGAAAACCGTGGATTTGTGTTAAATGAGCTTAGAACAACTAGAATCTAAGCCTAGATTGAAGAAAAACGGATTTGATTCAAGATTTCCATTTTTCTCCTCTTTTTCTCATTTTCGGATTTTTGAGGATTTTGAGTTTAAATGTTGTTTAAATGATCCCAAACATGTTCTAGAATGTTTTTCTATCAACTATGATTGTTTTTCATGCCTGGGATTTGAGAAAAACAGGTTGGAATCCAGATTTGGATTTTGGGGATCGAGAAACCCGTGGCTGGGATTTCTGGATCTTCCCAGTTCGGCAGGCCGAAGTTCATGTTCGGCAGGCCGGAGTGATGATCGGCAGGCCGGTGTTCTTCCGATCGGCAGGCCGAATCTGGGGCAATGTTCGGCAGGCCGAACCTTGTTTCCGGCAGGCCGAACTGTGCAGTTCGGCAGGCCGAAGCAGGGCGTCCGGCAGGCCGACCGAGGCATGGAAAATTTTGTGATTTTTACCCGATTTCATTGTTTTGAACCCTAATTTAAATCCCAACCTTATAGGATGATTTTAATGATACAAATGGCACACTAGGACATCATGAAATGATTTAGTAACATAGAATGTCTCGAACTAGATATTGATCGGCTTAGTTTGTATCTAGGATTGTTCGTGGTTCCGTGGAGCTAACGTATAACGGACCGGGATTACGGTGTGGGGTACCGGCACGAGTACTGAGGTAGGACTTCTATCCTATTCCTTTGGTAGCCTGGTTTTGAAATGATTTGGCTTTGAAAATGATTTCTATCAAAATGTTCTCAACGGTTGTTTGGAAATGGTTTTATCGGTAGTATTTTAATACACCGTGATTATGAAATGAATTTCATAATGAATGTAATTGACAATACTCGGTAATTGGGTTTGAATGATAATGATAACAAACACTAAGGCATGATGCCATATCAGAGATCGGGTCGTGTGACGAACGACCTTGGGGGCAGGTCCCGAAACCCAGCTGGGCCACTACGGTGGTGATATCATGGTTTGCCTAGGTAAAAGTAAATTGGTGTTTTGATTTGACGAGTAGACTGTTCTGTGTCAGAACGGTTCTACTCAATTTATTTATTTATTTATCTAACGTTTTATTTCTGTATACTCCTGATAATGTTTTGTTTCTTTGCATCAAATTATTTTATAAAACCTAGTCCTACTGAGCCTTTCGCTCACGTTTTATTGTTTTAAATTTTCCCCCCCCTTCTAGGTGGTTTCCCATTTAGGTTTGGAGAAGATTCTTCAGACCGGACTCAGGAGCACTAGGAGAATTTATTTATATTCAGTATTATTAATCAAGGCATGTAAGACTTAACTTTATTTGTACTTGGACTGTAATTGTATTTGTGATATTGTCAGATCCATGTGTGTGCACAAGTTGTGGGTTGTGGAACCCATATTCGCGGTTTTTATTCAATTATTGTTATTTGATTAATGATTTTAAATTCCTTTATAAAAATGTGGTGGAAAAATCTTCTTTATTTCTTGCTTAATGGGATTTTTAAACCCTTAATTTCGATTAAGTTCTCTTTTAATTAATCTAAATATTCCGCCACGTCACCTCCCGTACTCTGGGGCGTGACATTAGCATGTCCACAGCAACCCAAATAACATCATGATTTTGCTCTATCCTTAGTCCACTGCATCATTATAGACCTTGTATGGCTTGTTGTTGTTTAGTAGAGTCAACACTGGAGCGGCAATCAACTGAATCTTTATTTTTTGAAAGCCATGCTCATATTCGCCATTCCACTCAAACTGAACCTCTTCCTTAGTCAATCGTGCCAATGGAGCTACAAATATCCTGCGAGTGAAACAACGAATTCTTGCCACATTCTTCATCTCCATTGTAATGTTTCTCCCATTTTGGAAGGATTTGTAGAAACATATTGATCAAAATTGATATGTTACAACAACATAACCTTGGTCAACCAAAAGTCGTGCTTCTCCTTTTTGCGTAGTAGATGATCCTAAAGAGTCTACGGAACGATCCTTAAGTACCGTTCATGCTCCTCCTAAGTCTTACAGCAAACCATAATGTTGTCGATGAAGACTATACCAATCTTATTCATAGAAGACTAAAAAACCAATTTATTAAGTCTGTAAATGCTATTGGAGTATCCGTCAACCCAAATGATATCACTAGATACTCAAAGTATCCATATTGAGTCTTGAAAGCTGTCTTAGAAATGTTCTCTTCCTTAAGTTGATGATAACCTAACCATAGATCTACCTTGGAAAAATTTCATGAGCCTCCTAACTAATCCAACAACTTATTGATCTCATAAGTAAATACCTATTTTCATGAAGACACTATTTAGTTACTAATAGTTGATATAGTCTAAGAGAACCATCGTGCTTCTTGGCGAACAAAACCAATGTACCTTATGGTGATGTGCCTTCTATTCTAACCCTTGTTAGTTAATCCTTCCAGTTGTCTTTTTAAAATTTTTCATCCTCGTTGATGCCATAGGGTAAGGAGTGACAGAGATGAGAGCCATTTCGAGAAGTAAATTGGTACTAAAATCTATCTAATGGTTCAATAGAAAACTGTAAGTCATCAAGATATACATTCCCAATCTCACTAACTATAGGAATAGCAAACTTAATTCCTAAAGCCTTAAGAAAATCATAACATGCGTGGTTTCTATGCCCTTCAACATAGGTTTTAAAGGACTTATTGATGAACATCCAATCTTCCCCATCTAGTAAATGATCATGGTTCCCACACTAGTCACAAATGTTACCCTCTGATAGTGACAATCAACTACAACACTATACTTAGGTAATCAATCCATTCTCAGGATTACATCGTAAGTACTTTTACGAATTACAATCATATCAGCTCTCAACTCTTGAGGAAAATGATAGCATAAGAGTTAAAGTGGCCAAAATTAGACTATAACGAAGCACGATTTGGGATTTACTACTAATACTTTGCGACCTATGGGTTATTACCTTCCGTGCTTCTAGATGATTATAGCAATATCCTAAGCATTCAGCTTATAGCACCTTGTCTTATTGGAATGAGTAGTTAGACACAAAGGCTAAACATTCCCCTAGAAACACGTCTCATGTACAAACCCCAATATGTCCAACAACCAAAACTCCTATCAAAATACATAACGTAATTCCTTAACTTCCACTATCCTCTAGAAGCGTAAGAATGTGACATCACAACAAAATAAGGGATTAGGTCTTAAAGTTAAGGCATGTTTGATATAGCTTATGCTTATGCTTTTAGTCAATAGAAGAAGAGAAGCAAAAGTTCTAGCTTTTCGAAAAGTATTTGTAATCATATTTTTAAAAGAACATTAATGAGTCAAAATGGTTTCCTTTTTTTAAAGTTACTAAAATGTTATATATAAGCTTATAATGTAATATGAATACTTTGGTACAAGTTTTAAAGTTTATTTCAAAAGTACTTTTTAGAGAAACTCTATTTTGTGGTTTTGATAGAAAGCACTTTTGGAGAGCAAGCACTTCTAACAGTTCATTCAAACATTTCTATAAGCAGCTTTTAGACTCAAGAAGCCAAAAACAGCTTCTAAAAAGCCCTCCTAAACATGCCCTAATTGTTCGTTACAATCCCTTCTCACATCCTAAATTAACCAAATTTGCTCGTCTTCCTAGTGTCAATCACGATCTTTAATTGATATTTAACTCTTAAAGTTATTACAATCCTTATGACGAGTATTCGACCTCATCATTCCTTAATTTTAAATCCTTTCAGTTTTTCATCTTACATTTTCCCACAAAATCTATCTTAACAATCTCATTCATCTTGTCAGATATTGTGTAAACTATTACTTTGAAGCTAGAATTCGTTATAAGATGATTTGAAACCTATTTCTCATCTTTCTTTTAATGTAAAACTTTTGAGAGTCAAATTCAAATCTACATTCTAGCGACACTCAGATTGACACAGTCCAAGTTTTTAAGATAATTATACACACTCTATAGATCGACAATATTTTAGTAGCATTGCCTCATTAAGCCACATGGTACTAAAACTTGTTAACAAGCCTTTAAAACCTAATATGCGTAATTTCAACTCCAAAACTCTCTTAACTATTTTAATTAGAAAGATGTACACAATAATGTCTAAGATTAGGAGACTCGAGGTTCTACAAACATTTAGTAGAAAATATGTTAAATAAGAAACTAGTATAACAATTGCCAAGTTGTTAGGGAATTTTGTCTCTGTTGATATATGGCTAGAGTCCATACATCGAGCCTTTATCATAGTGGTTACACCTCTATCCCTTGAAATCTTCAACCTAAATAGTTAGAAATTGCCCGACTAAAGCAAAACTCAAAAACTCTAAAGATCCTTATCCCTACTTAAAATTATATACACAAGGACATCTTATCCTTAGGCTTGTTCCGAGGTCAACACGTAGGACTCATAAATAGTAGATCTTAACAAGTCCTTGACTCATCTGTTCAGTGTATTTAACGGGTATTCATTGAATATATGTCCTTTCGTTGAAACGAAACTGTTTAAAAACAAGCTACTTTTCAAAATTTTCACTCTAATAACGACAATTATCACAACAAAAAGGGACTGATGACATGACGATTTACATAAAATAATTGATTAAAATTGATTTTTGAAAGACCATAATTAGGTTAAAATTAAATGAAATGGGCTTTGGAGTTTAAATTGGAATATGTAGACATAATAAAAATTATAATTAACATATATGCTCTAGAGACTCAAAGTTCAAATAATGTATATATTACATGATAGCCCACTAAATTTACAATTTAATCAAAACAAAGATGCGGGATAATATTAAACAAAATAGTGTATATATACATATTTTAGGTGAGATACTAAGTAATAGATAATGATAGGAGGCACTAACCAATGAAGAATACAAGTGTGCAAGTGCGCACTCTGACAAATTACTTTTGAGTACAACCATCAACTACCTTCGCCAGCTTGGCATATAGCACAACACCATACTGGAGGGAATTAAAATATGATAAACAAAACACAAATATATAAGCAAAAGGCTTAGTAGGGTTACCTTTTCAAAATGAAACAATGACCACTCAATAAAACATATTGAAATAATTAAAATGCAAAGCTTGAAAACTGCAAGATATAATTTATCATAAATCATAAATAAGGTGTAAACCTAAGAGCACAAATATAACACCACCGAAGTAGCCTGTACAGGTTTTTAGGACCTACCCCTTAGGACACCCTCTACACGACCTGAACTCTAAAGGCTCTAACAATGATCACTCGGTGCATGAAAGAACCAAGGTTTGTAGCTTGGTTTTAAGTATAGCGTAAGCAAAACATAGAAGCTCTGTGAATACAAGAACCTAGGTTCTATTTTCTTCTTTTGAAATTTGTCCAAAACATATTTTCAAATTATTTGAAAAGATTAGAGATAGTTTAAAATCACACATTTTCAAATCTTTGAAAATATAACATAATAGCTCAATGAAAACAAGAATAAAGGTTGAAATTATCTTTTGTAATCCATTTAAAATCATTTTTACATATAGCATAATATATAAAATACAATTCTTAAAAATAGTTGAAGAATAATTTATCAGGCCAAGACATTTAGAAACATGGGTCATCAAAGAAAGAGGTAGAAAAGCCTACATCAGTATGTGTAATTTGATACCGCATGCTCCAAGACTGTCCTAGTCCAACGTATGCTCTACTAGTGTTCTAGAACCTTAAATATTATTTTAAAATTAGATATTTATACAATTGAGAATTACTGGTATTGATTATGTTATTTGATTCTTTAGTGTGTCGGTTTTTAATTTAATGAAAAATGATATTTAACTTGTAAAATGTCATGATGCATGTTAAAAATAGGTTTTAAGCAGTATTTTGGTCTTTTGAATAGCTTAAATAGTTTCAAAGTATCATAGTTTAAAAGCAAGACAAAAATTACACAGAAACACAAATTGTATAGGTTTTCTGACCTGTCGGTCTATGGAACTGGCTTGCCATGACACATGGCAAGCCAAGGTTGCACTTGCCTAGACTGGCCTGTCGGTACAAGGCATCAGCCTGGCCCATCAATCGGCTAGTCATTATGTCGGCCCATTGTGAACTGGAATATTCAAGTTTTTCTTTTTTAAGTCCCAATCGAGTTTTCTCGATTCTAACTTGCTTTTCCAGTTCTTAGAGTGCAAAAATAGTACAGAAATCATAGGAATACATCATAAAATAGTTTATAAACATTTCCCCAAATTTTTGTTTCTCTAAAATCACAACTTAAACCATAAAATCAAATGTTTGATCAAAGTCAGGTATAGAGCTTGCAAATCTAAATCTAAGACTTTGAATGAATAAATCCTCAATATGTATCAATTTAAAACATGTATGGACATGCTCAGTTTGTATCTCTCAAGTTCAGTAAACCAGAACATTAAAAAAATACCATATTCCCACACTCTCAAATAGAAAAAGCATGCCAGAGTTGTTCCACAAAACTCAGATTTTAGCAAGAATAGAGAGGAGAAACCCAGTTGGAAATTCGGATTAAAGGGGTAAGAAGAAATTTCAGATCAAATTTTCAAGGGACCAACATCTAATTTCTTAAGAACATGGAGGTTAGGGCTTTAATTTTTTAATCCTTGTCTTGAGTGACTTTCACACTCAAAAGATAGCTTATTTTTCTGGTCTTCTAGTGTTTAGAAGTGTGAGTATTTTAAGAGAGTATAAAAGAGAGAGACGTGGAGAGGGTGAAGGAAAAAAGAGACTGTGTGATGTCTGATAAGAAATTTTGCTTTTTAAAGTAAAGAGGGGAGGTATATTTGGTAATAAAAATAAAAGGCAGTGGCATATAGGTATATAAATAAAAATTGGTTAATATTGATTTTTTTAAATTATGTGACCAGAATTTTTTTAATTGCTCCAACATTAAAGACTGTAATTGAAATAAAAATGGACACTAATGACAACTAATTAAATTAGTACACCAATTAAGCTGAATTAACGTAACTAATTCTATTTAAATTCATTGACGCTATATACTAATAATAAAAATTCCAAATACTTTGTGGTTTTGCCCTCCAATGTTTTATAATTCTAAATTTTATACAGAATTCCAAATAATTGTATAGGATTTGCCCAAACTGTATTTAAAATTTATCTCAATTTATGGTCAGAGACAAGGCCTCAAAAATAATGTTAAAAGTATAATTAATTGGTTAAATAAACAAAGTTTAGGTACCAAACTGTTGTGACATTATAGTTCACGGACTGACATCAACAAATATCTTTTGTGACCAAAAAAAAAAAAAAGAAGAAAGTCTGTAGCTTTTCATATTTGTTACGCGTAATTATGAGTATAACATTGCAAGAGTTAGTTGCATGTTTTGTTTATTTTGTTTTATTCGTAGAGAACATTGCCGGCATTCTTTTGTAGGTTAAATTAATGAGAGGAAGCACTGTCCACGCACAGATGTCCCATCATTTTCGCAATACAAGTGTAGCGGGCAGTGCATAACGGGAAAACATGCTGGTAAGGGAACAATTGTACCACTATGAATATGTGTGTGTGTGTGTGTGTGTATATATATATATATATATATGTATATATATGTATATATGTCCATAAAGACACGTAAGAATTTAATTCCAACGAGTTCATTAATTCCAAGTTCTGAATTTCACGTTTATGGCAGCCCTTCTTCAACTGCCCTTCGACAATCCATACCTATTATATGATGATCCATACGTATTTATGTTGCTACGCTATATAAAATTGAACTCCCTCCGCACGTGAACTTCCTCGTTATTATCTCCATATCTATTCACTATTTTAAGCCTTTGTTCTCTATAACGTTGACGAAAATGATTAATAAAAATTAAATAAAAATATAAGAGAACAAAAATTTTAACTTGATTCAAAAGTATGCCTATATCTACATACTAAAAGAAAAGAAAAATAATTGCTAGTAAGTAGCACTATGAATAAGATCTATATAAATGCACATCATAAGCATATATAATTAGATAAATTTCTCAAGATTGAATAAATAATTTTTTTAATTTGAAAATGGATATAAATAAATTCAAACCACTATTAAACATAACAATATTAAAGATAACAGTATTGTATGAAATATTAAATTCCCTTTATATACATATATATATATATATATATATATTATGTTATGTGCGTAAAAATTCATTTTGTACAAACTTATAAGCAATCACTACAAGAATCGATAGCTTTAACAACGGAAACTTTTAGTCATCATAAAAGATGGACCTTTTAGCTACGTCATGTTTTAAAACATTGACTTTTATGATTGACTTAACATCATAGCTAAAAAAATTTTAAGTGATGACATCTGTTACTAGTAGATGATTAATAAAAATATCGCAGGAATTGTAATTGACTCACGCCTAAGGAAGACTTTTAGTGACGACATTAGTCTAGCACAATCTACCAAATGTTCATGCCAAAATCTCGTGCCAAAATGTGACAGCAACTATGTTTAGCTATTGTCCATGAAGACTTTTGTCATTGCTAAAAAATCTAATTTAATTTTCATTAAATTTTTAAGCGAAAAAAACAGATGGGTGTTAGATTTTTTTTAGAATTTGTTGTCGTTAAAGTTATTTCGTCGTTATATAGTTATTTCACTAGGGCATATTCAAATGGCGTCATGAAGATGTTTAGAGTGATGAAGTTTCGGTTTTATGTTGTAACTAAAATCCTTAACTACATAAACCCAGAATAGTCGATCTGCGTGCTCACTTTCTTATCTCTATCTACTCGATCTTCTCTCTATCTCTTTGCCTCCCTCTGGCATTGCCTTCAACAAGTTCCCCTAGCACCGCCGCCACCTCCCCTGCTAACCCAACCCTGCCCTTTCTCTCTTTCTGTCCCCATTCCCTCTCTCTTTCCTGCCGTTTCTACTATCGCTACCCTACCGTTGTCGTCGCCTCCAACTAGCCCCCCGCCACCTCCCCCACCTAGCCCAGCCCCACCCCCTCACTCTTCCTCTCTCTTTTGTGCCCACCCTTTCTTTTTTTCCACACCGTTTTTGCTTATGCCACCCTGTCGCTCCAGCCACTTCTAAGAAGCCCCCAAGCACTACCACTCCCTCCCCTGCCCAACCCAGCCCCACCCTGTCCCGCCTCCTCTCTCTTCGTCCCTCTTTTTCCCTCTACACCCCCTCTCTTTTTCCCGCTGTTTCGCTGTCGTTGTCATCTCTACTGCCTTCGTCGTCCACCACTGCTGCGTCCTTGTTTCTAATCACCCTGTTTTTGTAGTGGTTATATGTGAGTTGTGGTTTTTTTAAAATTTTTTTTAATAATTTGTAATTTTAAAATGTGACTATGTAATGTATAATTATGTGGTTAATTGTATATGATATAACTATGTGGTAATTGAATATGACTTTTGTTTAATATATGATTATGTGGTTAATTGAATATGTGATTTTGTGATTTTATGATATGTAGTATGTGATTTTGTGATTATGAGATTTTGTGATATATAATATGTGATTTTGTGTAATAAGTGATTATATGATGTTGTGATTTTGGTTATGTAATTTGTGTGATGTGATTTCATGATTTTGTTAATTTTGGTTATGACATTTTGTGATTTTGTTAATTTTTATTTGGTTTAATTTGTTAATGTTAATGTTAATTAACATTCATAATGGTTAAAAATCTTAAGAATCATAATCTTAATTAATCAATAATCTCAATAATCAAAATTAAATAACTAAAAATCTTAATTATAATATTAACTAAGTGAGTAATAATTAATTAAGTAATAACAATTGTACTTAATTAATAATTTTAATAATCAAAATTAAGTAATTAATAATGTTGATTATAATCTTAACTAATTAAGAAATAATTTATAAGTAATACTAAAATCTTATTTAATTAATAATCTTAATACCGACGTGTAGTATGTCTGCCTAGGTTGCCACCTGTGCTGGATCTACTAGGGGAGCTGAGTCCCCTCCAGGACATGGGATGATGCTACTGTCCTAGTGTCAGCTAGGCATGACTAATAACATTCACGTGTTTTTCTTTTCACAATTTAATGCTTTTCTTTAATTCATAAACCTTAGATATAGTTACTAGCTTCCTTGAGTTGTAGGGGTCAAGGAGAGTCTAGGGTAATAGACATCACTAAGTGGGTGGCGCTACATGGAAAGTGCCCCATAGGTTTGATAGGATGGAGGACACGATGAAGGCCATTAGGGATTTTAGAGCATGGTTTGAAAGCGCCATTGGGGTGCACATGAGGGATTGTGTGTCCCCATGGTACAACACTTAGAGGTCTATCCCTATGAAGGATAGAAGCAAGATCCCTGATGCATGAAAGTAATAGCTTTTTCATCAATTATGTTTTCATAGAATATGTAGTATAACTTGTTTTTTAAAATGTAGGAGTGGTTTGACATCAAGCTTATGCCTGAGATAAGGGCTTGCATCAACCAAGAGGCTTGAAAGTGCTATTGTGACTGGAAGAATTACCTAACCAATCACTAAAAGAAAAATGGACCAGAATTTAAGCCTAAAAACATCAAGACAATGTAGGACTAGCAGAAATGTTATGAGCAATTTGCTTCACCTGCATTTATGGTTTATTTCCCTATCAATAATTCCTTTTAATTACATATCACGTAGTAAATGGCATTATAAAACTATAACTTTTTTATAGGCTCAATCATAGACAAATGCAGCAAACTGTAGTGAAGTAAAATGGTCAACATCAATCCTCTTATTTGTAACACTGACATAGATATGTAAGATACTCTATGCACTTTAATTAGATGATAATTTTATAAACAAAATATCATAATTGAACTCTAACATGAATTCAATGTTATAGATGAACCTCGAGATGCACCAGCCGTAGTTCTTGATCAATAATTGGTGTGCTCAACATTTTTCGTTAGGGTAAGGGTTAGGCAAATGAGGATACAGAGGCCGCATATGTATGTAAACTATAGTCATCTTTTTAAATAAAATCTTATTTTATAACTATGCTATTCATTAATTAATAATTTTTCTCTCACTTTTACTTATAGGGCCAAATGGTTCAAGAGCAACAAATGCAGGCAATGCAAGCCACATTTGCCTCCTTAGCCTCTGTCATTAATGAGGTTGCCATACTTGCAATGTGCTGGGGACATGTAAGGGTCACTAAATCAGAGTGGGACCTCGACTAAGTCAAAGAGAGTTGGGTTCCAGTTTCACATCATCTGGTTCCCAGTTGTTTTTAGAGATGCAAAACTAGCTCACACAAATATATACTAGCAATGTGGAGCTAGTTAGGCAATTAAGGCAAACCAACCTTGGAATCACTATCAACATACCTCCACCCCTGGCGTCTATATTCCCTCATGCTATCGAAGAAGAAGAAGAAGAGGAAGAGAAAGAAAATGTAAACTTAGATGGTAAGAAATTTTGCATATTTGTAGACTTGTGCTACTTGTATTTTCTGTTTACGTGTTATTAGATTATGTAGTTTGTTTTATTTTATTTTATGAAGTGTACATTGTACTTTGAGTTTATTATTAATCATTTTTGTATTTCTTTCATATTTTAATTATTTTTAAATTTTTACAAAATTTAGAAATCTTTATAACAATTCATATAAAATGAAACCAAAAATTCTTATTTAATTGCAATAAAATATATATTTTTAAATTTTTTAATGCGATAACAAATTAACCAATGAAAAAACATGTCGTCGCTAAACAGTCATCAAAATTTTTAAATTTTCAAAAATTCAAAAACTTTTAGTGATGACAATGTGATTGTGAAATATTTTTTAGTGACGAACTTTTAACGACGACTTATTAGTAACGACATGTCATGTTTAATAAACTTTCAACAACAACTTGTGTACTTTTAGCGACGACAAAAGTGTAGTTTTTAGTAGTGACTATCTTATAATTTGTATCAAGATAAAATAAGTTGCATGCCTATGTTTTAGTTATATATAATCTTTTTCATAAACCAAACACTGGCAATCCTTGAAAAATGGTTTTTACATCACAAGTAAATTTTACTAGACGCCAATATGATTGGAATAAATTAAGAGAGATGATTTGGTCTTTTTTTTGTTTATTTTCGAAATAAATTCTTACAAATGAAGTTAAGTCACATGAGTTCTCTTATCTTTCCATCAGTTTTTAATAAAAATTTTAATAGAAAGAGTTAGGTGGGACTAATTCAAAATTCAAAAAGTAAAGTGAGAGCTTTTAAAATTCAACTAGTAGATAAGAATGATCTTGATTAATCCTTAAATTAAGGGAGAAGGAGCCACATAGCATATTCACTAGTAAAAATTGAGGATTACAAGACAAATTTAAACCATCATGTAAAGCATTCACGATGGTCAAAAAACCATTGTGAAATTGTCCATCGTGATACCAAAGAGACTTTTGATGGCGGTTTTTTACCGTCGTGGAATGCCACTAATGGCGGGTATTAAGTGTGTTCTATAAGAGGCTACCACAATGGTTTTTTAAAAAACTGTTATGGAATGTGTAGATTATACGATAGTTTTAATGAAAACCTTCGTATAATCTTAGTTAATCTCTACCTTCTATGACGGTTTTTGTAAAAACTATCGTGTAAAGTATAGTTTCTATGACAGCTTTTGGTAAAAACCGTCATGGAAGATCAGTCATCAGCCAAAAAAAAAAAATTACCGAAATTTCTAATTTCCTATAGGATGGCCAGTCCTATATATTATCCACAAATACAAGGCCTTGATTGCTAGTGACTTTTAAGCAAAAAAAAAATATAAATAATTTCTATGATGGTCATAGAGGATTTTCATTAAACGTGTAGTGCGCATCACATATACAAACACATACACAAATACATAGAAAGTAATCAAAGCTAAAACTAAAACTAAAGTTTGAATTAAACAACTAAAACAAATTAATTCATAAAAACCATAAAATAATTAAAACTAAAACAATATAACTAAAAATTTTAAAAAAATAAACAATAAAAAAAGAAATGGAAAGTTACCAAGTGGCGGTCAGAGGCGGGCAACGACGAGGTCATGGAGGTAATGAGCTCAAAGAGAAGAATACTTAGAGAGTTCATCAAACTATAGTGAGCATCACATATACAAACTCATACACAAACCATAAACAATTATAACTAAAATTATATAACTAAAATTTTTTTTTAAAAAACTAAACAATAAAAAAAGAAACAAAATTTTACTAAACAACAGTCAGACGTGGGCCATAGTGGAGGCGACGACCTTAAAGAGAAGACACTTGGAGAGATGAACCTTAAAAAATGAGGGATGGTGACGAGCTCGTAGGTTGTGGAGGCCTTGAGGCTAACAGTAGCATGTTGGATCAAGGCAAAGACGACAGTAGCGACGGGAGTGGTAGAGAGAGAGGACTTGAGGGTTAGAGAGAGACATGTAGGATTGGGTTTAGAGAGAAAAGGGTTGAGTTTGAGTGCTAATTCAAATAAGAAAGAGAGAGAGCAGGTCTTTTAAAATTTCACTGATTATGGTAAGGGCAGGCTTTTTAATTTTTGCTGACCATTATTCACGATGGTTTTATAAAAACTGTCGTATAATATGCCTCCTACCATGACGATTTTTTAAAAAATCATCGTGGTATATGGGGAATCTACCAAGACTATTTTTTAAAAACCCGCCGTAGTAGATTCGACTTACCACGATGGTTTTTTTAAAAACCATCGTAGTATGTGTAGAATCTACCACTACGATTTTTTAAAAAACCGTTGTGGTAGATTCGGCTTACCATGACGGTTTTTGAAAAAACCGTCATTGTACATGCCTCCCATTCCACGATGCTTTTCGTCTTCGCAGGTGTAACTCCCTTCATTTTTTTCTTTATCATGATGATTTTTGAAAAAAGGTCGTTAAATAAAGGTCGTATAATCTCAAATTTGTTTTAGTGATTTGAGCTAAGAATTAGTAAATAATTTTATATTTTTTCAATATGTGTAATAAATTATATATAATGAGAAATTCAGAATAAGAACTCCAAAATATCCTTTTCTCTTTCTCCTCCCTTGTCGGCACCGATAGCAACCAAAAATATAGTTTTTACATGTAAATGAAGGAGTTTCTTCCTATAACCATGCCAATTTTGGTAAGTTAGGAATAATAACCCCCTACTTGAAATGATTCAGAAATTTGTGTTTTTAATTGACAAAGCTTAGTAAAAGAGAACTTGCAACTCATGTATTTGATTAGGAACAAACTTTGAATCAGCCATAGAAAATTCTAAATATTTTAGAATAAGGATTGTAAATATTTTAAAATAAGGAACTTACCTGTATCTTCCTTTTCGGTTTTTTACTTGTACCCAAAATCATTCTAAATTTCCATTAGAGATTGCATTGAGTTATAAAAGATCATAAAGCCTATCCGAGAGAGTATTGAGAATGTAACCTGGTGCATCACTTCTTTCTTGCAGCCTTCATCTCTTCAAAATCATCTTCTTTCAGTTTCGAAAGTGGCTCTAACTTAGGATCCAAAATGTAGGTGATCTTGAGGACAGTGAGAAGGACAATAATTTCTTTCTAGCGAGAAATTTGTTCCATCAAAATGATCAAGTTGGATGTTTGGATTGAAGAAAGAGGCCGTATCTTTCTCAACCTCTATTGATAGATTGAAACTGTAAGATTATTAAAGAATGTGGGTAGAAAAATTTGAAAAATAGAAGGAAGAAAACCTGAAAAACAAGTTGGGTTTGACGCGTAAAGGATTACTTTCCTTATAGTTTTATGTGCCCCCACTACTATAGTTTGCTAATAGGATTTTCGTGGTGAATTACTCCCAAGATACAACAAACCTTCCATGCTATGACTAGCAATATCATGGTGTTCTAGAACAAGATATTGAAACTAAAACGTTCTAGATCATTATTATAAACACATAGGTGTTTATTCATAAATGTACACGCCCATTGTAATGCATGCAACCATTTATGTAAAGGTATCTTTTCTTGAAACAGACAACATAACTAGTTTTGTATGAAAACATACAATCAAATGATACAACGGTTTAAAACACAATATCACAACTATTCAAGATCTGTAAAATGTGGGCGGGTGCTGCGGTGCCAATCTCTCAGCACCATGGCACAATGAGTGTTGCAGCACAACGGTGCCAGCTTTTCAATGCTGAGGAGCTCTGACATTTAGCTTCAAATATTTAAGAGACATATATATTACAATCTCTTCAATACACATATACATATATATATATATATATATATATAGAGAAATACACACTTGGGAGACAAATCTGAGTTCATTTAAAGATAAAAGACATAAATGTATAGATAGGGTTTTGTTTATATTATGGGGGGTTGCATGGCTTACCAAAACATGTGAAATCCTTAAAAACTATGCCCGTGGATCATGTGAGTGCAACAGGTGTACCTTCTTTCCACATTAAAACTCTCTCTTTTTTCGCTGCATATATTGCTACCCGCCAACAATCTCTATAGATTTGCCTCCGCACCACGACTTCTATTATTCTTTTACCAGTGTAAAACGCACATACGCTCCCCCCACCAAACACCCCCCCTTGCCCGTTGACCTTTTTTGATCTTTAATATATGAAATCACTGCTTGCCATCTTCAGGTTTCTCAATAATTTTGTTAAGTTCCACCACAAAAGGGAAAGACTAACTATCAAAGTGAAAGTATACAGAATGATGAAGAGCTTCTCTAGTAGTCTTACATCCCAAATTGCGGCATCCCTAGTGATTCTTATTACGGCAATACTGTTTATGATGGCCAGTAGCAGCCTTGGGTTGAGGCCTCATCAATGTAAGTGTTTATAATATATATGTGTGTGTATAATCACTGTCATATTATTGGCTCTTAGCTAGGGTTTTCTTTGTTGCTTAATTTTCCCTCTTCTTCAGCACTATAAGAAATATTTTTAGTACGCTCAAATTAGAAGTAACTAAACTCTTCATTTTCCAACGAACCGCTATAGACTCTGAGAATTCGAAATCGAGCTCCATATATATTCTTCGAAATATCTTACTTTGTCTATTCACAGCTAAATACGTACATAACTTAATTTTGATCTTTGAAACATTCATAGCGTCTACAAACCTCGACTATATTACATTCACTGCACTAGAAATTAGAAAAAATAGTACTATGATTTTTCGTAAATTAACTTTGTTGTGACTGCTTTGATGTGTCAGTTAGCTTGCAAGAAGAAGGAGGTGATATTGGTAATAAAGATACGTCTCGTACCAATTACACTTATAAGGTTAAGTTTGCTTTAACTCCCTGAATTTTAAGTTATTTTCAAGACCTCATTGGTTAAAAATTTAACATGGAAAATTATTCAACACGCAACTTAAAGCAGGAAAGAGCAAAGAAGCAAGGATTGGGAATGGAAATGTACCCAACGGGGTCAAGCTTGCCAGACTGTTCACATGCATGTGGGCCATGCTTCCCATGTAAGAGGGTGATAGTGAGCTTCAAGTGTTCTGTGGAGTCTTGCCCAATTGTCTATAGGTGCATGTGTAAAGGAAGATACTACCATGTACCCTCTAATTAACTAAGTAGTACTAGCATTAGCATTATAGCTACCTTGCTATGGAGACTTATGGCTCTCTATTAATTAGTTCATTGGCTATGTTAGGTAAGTTTTTGGTGAAATATGTTCGTGGAGTTTTGTTTGTAAATGTTGGATCCGAAAAGATTTTGCTAGTTAGTGCAGTTGAGATTTTGTTAGTTAAGAAAATCTTAACTCATGACTATCTTTGATTATTTAGATCCATGCAGTTTCAAAAAAAAAAAGAAAAAAAAAAGGAATGTTGCACAAGGTAGCCTGAGTAATAGTTTAGACTTTGAGCGCCAAGTTTGTTTATTAACTCTTTCAGTCTAAAGTGTGCGGCCATTGGTGCTTAAATTGTGTGGTTAATATAATAATTCATCATTTTGATAAACAAAATCGGTTAAATAAAAAAATGTGTTCTCTAAGTCTCAGTAATCTCTTATTTTTATAATCATCATATGATTGAGATAGATACTTTAAAAAGTCTTTTTGCTTTGCAAAAGAAATTAAGGATACGTGATTTTTACAAGAAGGTTATTGTAATTATTAGGTGGTCTTATTAAACCTAACAAAGGTGTAATTTGATACGCAATCCTTTGATTTAACGCCAAGAAAATTCCTAATTTGATACGCAATCCTTTGATTTAACGCCAAGAAAATTCCTAATGATACAGAAAGGTTCATTATTCCTTCACTCTGAACTAGGAACAAAGGAAAAAAAAAACAGTATTTGTGCAAGGACGAAGGAAAGGAGGAAGAGGATCAATTTATTATTTGGTTGGAGGAGAGGAGTGGCGGGAGAAGTAGAAAAATCCGAGTCAATCAGATTGAATCCTTCCATTGGTGGAGGGATTTAAGAAATCCATAATATTTGTCTAAAAATATTACTCTAGCCTCTAAAAAATTACTGAAAAATAGTAAACTCGTCAATATAGTAATTAGAAAATAATAATCCTCTTTGCAACTCTTCTCTTTTCTACTAAATATAAAAGGTAAATTACTTCGATTGGTAGTGGCTTTTAAATGGTTTTGTTTTAGGTAAGAAAATGAAAATGAAAATTTTTGGAAAATGATGCTAACATTGTTTCTAAAATTGTAGTTGTTTCGTGTTCTTTTTTAAAGATTGTTTCAAGCATAAGAAAAAAAAAATGAATTTGTTTGGATATGTTTCTGAAAACTTGTGTCAAATGATGTGTCAAAAAAATGAAAACGGAATTGAAAAAACAACTTTAACTCACTTTCCATTTTCTTCACAAAAATCATTCACTTTTTTTTTTTTTTTGGTTCTCCTTTTGACAACATTTTTTAAGCAAACATCATTTAGAAAACACTTCATTTTCATCCCTTAAAAAAAGTGAAAATATTTTCAAAAAGACCCAAAAACATTACAAAAGAACCCTGAGCTCTATTCTTTACATTTTTCATGCCTCCTTCCTTATTCAACCCTCCAACTAAATGGTGCATAAAAGCTCCACTAAGTGGATCCAAACTTGCTTATTAACTGGAATTCAACTTGCTAGTAAATCTCCCACTTGGGCCTTCCAAAGAAGTTTAACACTTGACAAGTCGATCACTTGGTCCCCTTCACATGTTAGGTTGCTCAGTACAGATATAGCCTAACAGATCAAAGCAGGAAAAGCTTAAAATGGCCCAATATTCTTGGGCCCCATTCTTGTGTTAGGAAGCCGGTATTGATATCCAGGAGATATTTAGGAAATATGTAATAGAAAAATTCAGTGGATTAAACTTCAGCATACCTTAAAAAAGTCTCGTATCTATCGTCATATTGTTCTAACAAAATTAGTTTGTTGGAAAATTATACTCCATTGATCAAAAAACATTTCAACAAAAAAACCATAGAGCTTAGGGTATGTTTTGTATTCTAAATATATTGTGTGATATGGTTGTAGTATCTTCTGAAAATAATTTTTTCTTGTAGCATAAATCAATCCAAGCTTAAAATTTGTGACATTCTTGTAAAGAGTCTGATATCAAGACAAGTCAATCTTCTAAGTTGTAGACAACTTATGTTGGGTTTTTATTCTACTTTGAGAAAAAAGAAAGAAAATTACATATTATACTATGCATTTCCAAAATATATTTATTTATACCGTATTTAAAAAAATTGTTACATTGTTACTCATGTTATATATTTAAATTTATTATACACACGTGGCATTTATAAAAAAATAATTTTAAAAGATTTTATTTATGTAAATTCCTTAAAAAAAAGGAAGGATCTAAATAACATATTTGGATTAAGAATTAGTAAATTATATTGAAAAACTATACAATAGTAATCATAATATATGGACTATCCATAATACTTATATGTTGGTCATTCTAGTTAACATTAACGGTATTTGATAGATATGGTGTAATAATAAAAAAAAAAAAAGTGGACCTATCTTGTACCGTTTATAAGCTTATCACTTGGAGTTTGTTTGAAAGAACAATTAGACCTTTTTTTACGATTAGAACCTTTTTTGTTGTTTAAATTTTGTTAAAAAAAACACTATGTGAAAAGCAATTCTAACCATAAAAAATGGTTCTAACCTTTTTTGTCAAGTAGACTACAAAACAAACACAACTAAAAAAAAACCCTAAATTTTTAATCAGCAAATTCAAAGAAAATGTAGTATACACCATCAACTCTTTAGTCTTCACGAACCACAAGCAAACCTAACTTTCAACAATAATTATTGTACTAAAACCAATCTATATTGATTGTTGGAGAAAAATCTCATCCAACACTAAATTCTAGTCCTTCAGTTATTCGGATTAAAAGAATGATTAATCTAAGGAAAAATGATTAATAACTTGGAAACACAAGTAACCTTGAAGAGTAAAACAAAGATAATCTCCAAATCTCAACGCTACTATATTGAAAATAGAGCGTAGGTCATTTTCTATCAAATTAAAAGAATTTACAGTACATTGGAATGAAGGAGTTTAATTAGCCTCTTAATTCAAGAGTTAATTCTCTTTTAAATGTAATACATAACTATTCATTTTTTGGGTGTTTAAACTGATAATGTATTAAATATTGTCTAATCATTGGTCATTAATTGCTTTAATCAACCGCCATTGCATTATTTGGTGACGCTTGGAATGTGATTTTCACGCTTTCAATTTAATTCTAGTCTTGGAATGCTGACACTTGGAATACTCCGATGCTCAAAGTGTTCAGACGCTTAGAATTGTTGGAGTGTACAGCTAACCTACTGACATTTAGATGTTTTTTGAGCAACATGTTACTGTCACGTCACTATTATTATTATTATTATTTTGTAAAAAAGAAAAGAACACCATCGAACATTGATTAAGCCAAAATTGCAACTCATCAAGAAATCTAGCTCATAACCCAGGATCTTAATCAAGAGAAACTTGAAAAGCTTGGACCCAACTAATTCATGGTTGACCCCCTACTCATATCCGCTCTATGCGAGGTCGCCTCCACACCGACGTCGATTTTATATGCTTCACGGATATAGGAACGAGTTTGCCTTTGCCAAGTACCTCAAGCAAAAGCACACCAATGAGCTAATCATATTCAGTGTCGTATCTTCATACCCCATCATTGTAGTTATTGCAAGACCAATGCAGCGTGGTGACGAGACGAGGAAACCGTGCATTGCGGCGGCAAGGTACGGCGAGTGAGCCCATGCGATGGCAATGCGAGATGAAGAGAACCCAGAAAACCTAGAATAAAAGAATAAAAAATAAAAAAAAAGATCAATTCCAGAAATGCAAAGCCAGTAGACCTATTTCCTAATAAGAACTTTTTGTTTATCCATTAAACCTACTCAGTGGGTCATAGTGGTTTTTTGTTAGTACCTTGTGAAAGTGTTCAAGCTTATATTTGCATTTGATGATTGAGGGACTTTTGTGGCTACGTATTTTGAATTGGTGGGTTCGAAGTGTCAATTAAAGAACAGCATATTGGTGATTCTTTTTTTTTTTTTGGAAGAAAAATGACGTCTCATGGCACCACTTTTGGCAAGGACGGGAGGAATTAGCTACAAGTACACCCATTGAACATCTAACTTCCCAACCGTTGACTACACCACATATTCCTTATAAGCTGTTGGATTTTTGCACTATCGGTAGTGTGAATATCATGGTCACTATTGTAGATTTTCTCAATTCTATTATATGTTTTTAAAATATATGGTAAATATGAGAAATTGAAAATAAAAACCCCAAAATATTTTCACCTTTTTTTTTCCTCCCTACCTTTCTCTATCCTCTCTCATTGACATCGACAATGATCGGAAAATACTGTATTTATTTATAAATATTATATTTTTATATAAATGAAAAAAATTACCAACGACATCGCTAGTCATCACAGGCACTAGCAACGTTACTGGCGGTCGAAAAATATTGTATCTATATGCTAATATTGTATTTCTATATAAATATAAAAATTTATCGACAATCTCGTTGGACCTGAAAATACAGTAATTACGATTTATATGCAAATATAAAAATTTACCGAAAACATTTATTTTAGGTAGAAAGCACCTTCAATAAAGACCTCTTTCATTTTTTTTTTCTTCCCCATTTGTCACTATATTGATTGAAAGAGGATAAGTGCTATACATTGAGTAAAGGAATGATTCGAGCAATCGGTGGCTCCCTAGAGAGTTGCGGGTCCTTGCTACCAGTGATTGCAGGGGGAATCCTCCTTTGCTTTTACTTCAAACTCTTAAAGAATTCCTATTCCTTCAAATAGAATTCAAAGCGATCATAGCATGGATCCACTTACCTATATAACCATTATTGTAGATCCGGGCGTGGTTGTTTCGCAAAATTTTGCTTTCAGTTCATTGGTGGATCAAACATATGTTTCATGAGTTGGTGAATGCCCATGATAGCTTTAGCCAAGATTTTGTCAAGTTGAGACTCCTTCTTGGAGGAAAGAAAGAACGAAAAGCTTCGCATGTAGTCAGTCAAATTCTCTTTAACTTACGTAAGCCTCTTAGTGGAGGAAGAGTTGGTGTTCAATGTAGAAAAAGAAGTTAAGCATTCAAGGCAGGACGAAATGAATCAATCTCAGTCAACAAGACTCAAAACGATCCAATAGAACAAGAAATTGTCATTTGGTAAGCTATTATAGAATCATCAAATCTTGGAAGAAGGTTGAACGGAACTCTTCTTTTTTCTATTGTGGGATTTGGTGTTGTAGAGGAACTGCTTCCTAGATTGAGATATGATATCGACCTACATGATCAGTCTGCTTATCCTATTTTGAGATATGGTATCGATCAAGTATTTACATATTATATACACATTTTTTCATTCTAGGATTAGACTCCTATAAAAATTTTTCCACCTTTCCCTACTCGAAAAGCCAATGGACTTTGTCTAGATGAATGTTGTACATCATCGACACCGACAATGTCGTCAGAAGCTGAAAAATATTGTATTTATATTTAACTAATGTATTTCCATGTAAACACAAAAATTTACTGGTAAGTTCGCTGATGGCTGAGAAATATAATATTTACATAGGAATATGATATATTATGTAAACACAAAAATTTACTAGAAACATTGTCGGACATCGCCGACATTAACAACATACCCCCTACGATTAAGAAATACTATATTTACATGTAATTATTTTATTTCTATGTAAATGTAAAAATTTACTAGTAATAGAAAAATATTGTATTTCATGTAAATATTGATACAAAAATTTACATGTGACATCACTGGATCATTGATAGTTAGAAAATACAATATTTACATAGAAATACCATATTTTCATCTAAATACAAAAAGTTACCAACGACATCACCAGAAACCGAGGAATACAAAATTTTAGATAGTATTGTATTTACCTATGACGTCGTCGTACATTATCAGCCCCAACAACGTCTTCGGCAATTGCAAGATACCGAATTATCATATCTAAGCAAAACACTAACAAAAAAATAAAATATAATCAAAGCCAAATAAAAAACGTGAAAATCCAATAGGAGAAAAACAAATCTAAATCTAATCTCGACAAAATCCAATATGAACAAAATCATATTAAAAAACCTAGATTTGAACCACTAAAAACAAACAATATATATAGAAAAATAAAAAAAATGTTTCTCTTAACCTCTATCTTCTCACTTATTCTCTCCTCCTTTTCTTCACGTATGGCATTGCTAAGATTAGATCATGTCGCCATTGCTGTCAACATTTTATCCTGTCGTTGTTGCCATAAGATCTCTCTCGCCTATCCCATTAGTCCTTGTTGTCACCATCAGATCTTTGTCATAGTCCTTGTTAGTGGATGAGCCTAAGATAGTCATCATTCTCTATCCCTTTTTCTTTTGCGTTTGGTGTCGTCAAGATCAAATCCTATCATCGTTGTTGTGAACATCTAATCTTGTCACTATCGCCGTCAGATCTCTTTCATTGTCGACATTACACTATCACTGTCAACATCAAATCTTCGTCCTCATAAGTGGATAAGTCCGAGCTTCTTAAGTTCAGTGTCATTTGAGCCCTCATATCTATCCAACACTAAGTTGGTGACAAGGCCAATAGTGCTGATTGAAGTCCAAGCTGGCGTGGCGACTACAATGAGAAGTTCAGTTAGAGAGACAAAGCGAATTTAAGAGGAGGGGGGAGGGAAGGAAGACGGGTATGGGAATAATGTCCATAAAAATTTAGCAATTAATAAGTAAAATTAATAAAGGATTTTTTCTATAGCTACTAAATTGCATTCATAAGAAAGGGTAAGTTTAGAGTTTATAAGTATAAGTTTTTACAAAAATTACTAGCATAGCAACAATATAACAAGCTTAGTCATTCTATGTTTGTTAGAGAAGTTTAAGAATAACCGTAAGCCATTAGAAAGATGACTTAATTGTGAGCCGACATGGGAGATAATAAGATGAACAATTATAAAAGGAGTGTAAAAGTTTAAGAGACGGTTGACTTGATATAAGTTAACGAACCTTTAATGGACCAAGTAGAACTTTGAGATAACTCAATTTGCTATGTCTGAGAAAATTTAAGTATTTAAGTCAAGGGTTTCCTTAGAGACTTAAACATTTATTTATGCATAAAGATTTGTGGAGTTACAACTTAAATTCTACAATTCTATAATTAAATTAAATTAAGTAGTACAGAGTACTACTAAGCATTATGGGAAGTAAAAAAAATTCAGCTCAAGATTAGAAGCCTTTTGTAACACCTAGAAGATTTACAAGTTTAATTCGCAACTTAATCACGATTTATAAATATAAATTTTCCTAATTAATAAGCATCTTGAAAGTCTTCATAACTATAAGGCTTTAGTGAGAAATAATATTGTGAATGCACAATTTTATGTGCTCTTTGTATAAAACACATAGCAAAATGTAATATTATGATAACACACTCGGTTAAGTAAAGATAATTATTTAGTGTGCTAAACTAAGGTTTTATATTTTGATAACCTCATGTGTGGGTCAAAATAATGATCTTTATCCTAATTAGACTGTTAAATTAAGATTAATTAATAAAAAGGAACTTCCAACTTAGTATAACTATAAGAAATTCCTACACGATGTCAGTTTTAAAAGAGAAATTTATATCAATAGTGATCCACAGCTCAACACCATAATTCAAATATGGTGCATAAAGTTCATAGATGCACATTTGATCACAATTATAGTGAAGATCACTAGGCATGATAAAATCTTTTTAAGCCATAAGAATTATTGAAAATTAGAGAATTTACAATATTCTATATGTCTGTAGTTAGTTATTTACATCTGTTAGTAATTACGTAAAGTCTAGAATGGTAATAAAAGGCTAATGGAGTCCAAAGGCATTGCACAAGCCTTTAAGACAACTCAATATCATAGGAGGATTAATTTTAAATCCATATTACAATTAAGGAATATTTAAAAGCATCCATAACTTGGATATAGACCCATGAGTGACTTTTTTTTCTACAAGCAGTTTATGTTATACCCATAAGGCACAAATTGTGCAAGGTTCATAATTAAATTTAAATTAACTTACAAATAATCAATATAATTAGGAAGATTTCTATAACTTATAATCATTGGTTTATAATAGAAATAGAAGGCTATGATATGTTTAGGTGGTGTAGGAAAACAGTTTTTATTAAGATGAAAACGGTGATGGATTTAGTTGATGATAAGTTGAGAATAAAAAAATGAGTCTCTTCCTATATGAATGAGGAACTTTAGTATACTGACATGCTTGAACTCTAAGTACATTTTGTACTAAGTATTAGCATATAATGAATACAAGAAGAGATGAAAATTTCAACTATTAGCTTAGCATTTCAAATTCTAAGATTAGTTAAAGATCATTTTGATCAAAGAGAATGTTTTATAAGGATAAAAGATCGAATTTTAGGATTTGGTCAAACCTCTTAAATGCATAGTACTCTTCTTAGAAGAAAAAAATGGTGAACATAGTTGATCACTGATTTTGAGTATAAAAGTATCAAAGTTTAGCATTTCAAAATAAAATAAGGACTTTTGTCCTAAAAAATAAACATAAAAAAATAAAAATAAAATCATGAAATGTAGGAAATATGGGTAAATTCATGAAAATAATTAAGGGGACACTATAAAGATGTTAGCAAGATGATAATACAGTGAAAGAGTTAGTATTTATTTATTTATGTATTTTTAGAAAGGCCAAAAATGCTATAGTTCTAGAAGAATGCATATGAGTGTAGAAATTATGAAGTTATGGATCAAAAATATGGTCAAAACAAGAGTGATAAAGGAGAGACTTTGAGAACCTACATATAGTGTCTATAAATGCCAGTGTGGAAAAAAAATATTTCACTCTACGAACAAAAGATCAACTATCTCTCTCTCCATCTCTCTCGCTTTCACTCTCTCACTCTCTCCCACTCATGGCCAAAAACCCAATAGGAGATCCTAACTTTTGTTTTTCACATAGCTAGTGTAATTGGAAAGAACTCGCACGCCAATCACAACTCGACCAAAATAGCTCGTATGCGTCGATCAAAGCTACAGAATACCCATTTCTTCCCTTCTAGATTTCAACATTGTCCAAGTTTTAATTGACATAATTCTGATCTTTATAGTTTTAGATTGACAAGAGGAAGAAAAGGACACTAATTTTTCCAGTCGATTTCAATTGAAAAAGTCTCAATGATGCCACCCATCTCTAACCACCATGCCACCATCAGCTTGTCGTCTCCAATGGCGATGATGGACACTGTTGTATGACTCAACTCAAAAGTGTTTGAGGATCAAAACATCTTAATCAATTACATGGTTCCATCACCTGACGCTAGAGTTCCATGCCTACCATTGCCAACCACCGTTGAGGTCATCGATCTTGTCGTTCCTTGCAATGTTGAGGTAAATGACTCTTGATCCGAGAACAAATCCTAACTTGTTTCAACATTCTGAGAGCAACGGTGCCCTCCATTTAGACCAATTCCACTCTGTTAGAAATTATTCGATACTGACTGCAAGTGAATCAAGGCAAGACAGACTGGAGTAACATGGTCTAGAATGACATTTTCAACATTGGAAATCTACAAAAAAAAAAATCCTAGCCATCTGGGGTTGCCCAATCTTATGGATGCTGGCTAAAGTATAAAACTGTTGAGATACAATATGAACCACTTTGCTCGGAATCCAAACAAGTAGGAATCTCACCTACAGTATAAAAACGAAGGTTTTCAAGCTAAAATGTTTTTGTTTTGATTAATTAAATTATGAAATACATGATTAGTTATATGTTATGCCATACTATATGATGATATATATTGTCATCTAATGTTATAACACAGCATACCATGAAATGTTATGTCATGTTATATCATGTTAAATTATGCCATGCCTTTGAATTTTTATGTTTATGTTTGTTAGACTAGGTGCCCTAAGGATTAAATGATGTAATAGCTTTCGGAGACATTTAATCAATACAGAGTTTATTATTTATTTTTATATATCAAATGTTGCCCTCTTTATGTTCATTTATGTTGAACATATGATAAGCAAACAAAAGTCTAAAACTGTTAGTCTAAGTCTTTAAGTTCGTGCATATGATGGACAGATTTCGCGGAAGATATGAATCTTAAAGGTGATAGTCTAAACAAAAAGATCCGTAATCAAGGAAATAAAGTTGGACACTTTATTTATGTTAAGATTGTTATGTTTCTACATTCCTAATGGGAGATGACCTGTCTTGGTCATCATAGTTGGACTCCATGAGTAGAAACATGAGAATATTGTGATAGGTAATGATATATTAGATCGGAACGAAAGTTAAATTGATTTAATTAATAATTCATTTAGTTAAATTAATTCACTTTAGAAAATCATATGAATTAATTAGCCCATTTTCTTGACTTGTGCCTTTTGATGTTCCAAAGGATGACATCTTGAATTAGATGATGGTACGCATATGGTACATTAGAGACATGACTCTTGATTGACGTAGACTCGTTATTCATAGATATGGAATCCATAACTCTATTGTTGACTTAATGATATTCTCTTATAGGCATTATACTGTAATTTGAAACTAGAGTACTCAACCATTTGGATACATATGTGTAACCGAATGGTATACTATTTATGAATAATAAGTATTGCAATGGTGAAATAATGGAACATAAGATAAAAATAATCAGAAAGGTAAAACAGAATTTATCCTTAAGCTAATTATGAATATCTTATAGGGATGTTATACATTATAATATGTCATAGACTATAAACATATTGGAGTTTTGTAATATTATATAGTTCGATAGTGCAGCTCTAAGCTTTTAGTAGAATAGCTTAAGAGTTTATAATTATAAAATAAATGTGTCGAGACGTGTTATTTTTAACCTATAGGAGCTTCATCTATATATGTCCATTGAATCCCCTTTGTTAACTCACAATATTTCTTGTAACGATACGACGTATTTTTCCTATATATTGGTGACTTATGTTAATTCTTATATTGGTTTAAATTTGGTTGATTGGATTTAATAATTCATGTTAGTTATTGATTAAATTTATTTTATTAATTAATTCAAAATAAACATGTTGAATTATTTGAATATATATTTTATTTGATATGGAATTATCTATATATGACTATTTTAATTAGATACCTTCTCTATTGAGTTGTTTGAATTAAACTAAGGCTCTATCTAAGATTCCTTGTAGAATAAGAAATAGAAACTTCTAGAACTGGGCAGACTGATAGGCTAGTGCCTTCATCTGGCAGGTTGGTAGAGCGTAACTTAGTTACAAAAATAGTACAACTAGCAAGTCGGTGGTCAGGACTGATAGGCCGGTTGAGCGAAATCCTATTATGCTTTTTCAAATGTTTTGATGTAGTTTTTGACCTAGTTTCAAATTTAGAAGCTTTAACTCAGTAGAATTGACTCCCTACCTACCACTATAAATAGGATACTTCTTCCTATTGTTATTTAAATTGCTAGAAAAATTTAGAAAAAGTATTCTAGAGAGATAAATTTTGAAACTCCTAAAGGGTTATTGTTCAACATCTTGAACCTTAGCTCTTGGTTTTCTCTTGTTGTTAGAAGAAGATGTTACTAATAAGAGAACAAAATAATGTTTGCCCACTCACATTCGTCGTAGAAAAAAGAATAGCAAAGAAGACTAGTTTGTTGAAGTTCTTCCAGACGGAATTCTGAGTATCAGTTCTCCAAACGCAATTCTAGAGCCATGGTTTTATGGAGATTTTATGGGTTTGTGATCATGCTATGTATATAAATTATGTGATCTTAATCTCTTCTATGCTTGAATTATATTTTTTAGAGAGTTAGCACTCTAGAATTTCTATATAATTATATATTGTCAAGATATTATATGGTGAATGATTATTATTTAATTATTGTTAATTAAATTTTTGTTTCAATTATTATAATAATTAATTTATTTTGCCAGTTATGATTCCTTAGATGTTAAAATATGTATCTAAGTTTTTTTTACGTAATTAGATAGCGATCTATCATCACTGTCTAGGATTTATTATTTTAATTATGGTTTGTAAATTGCATTAAAATAATTATTTGAAAAGAAGAAAGGTCTAGAAAATGGAATTGATTACTAGGCTATTCATTTTCTATGTTTATAAATTGTTATGTTTTTTTCAAATTGTTAAGAATAAATAAAAAAACTATGTAAAAAAATTTGTTTTTTGCAAATGATTGAAAAACATTGATTTAGCGTCAACCGGTAGGCTAGTTACCTTATATCAGCTAGCTGGACGCTGATAGAGAATGGGTTTTGTATGAAACTAGTAGGCTGGTGGTCACAGACAGACAAGCCGATGATCATAGACCATGCCGGTATCGGGCAAAACTATTTTAAAAAAAATTGTGTGTTTTTCGGTGCATTTTTTTTTTTGTTTTTTGAGACAATTCTAAGAAACACGAAATTTTATGATAATCAAAAAAATAAATTTTTTTGATCTATATGAGATTGAAATTGAAGATGGATGCCACATGAAGGAATATACAACTAGAAGATGCAAAATGAAGAATCGACATATGTTTCGGTTGATCTTTTTGTAATCTTTATTTTCTTTTCTCTGGGATAGGACCATAATATTATGGTTGGTTATTTATTGCTTGTAGCTTTGCTTATTACGTTGCTTGTTTGCTTTGTAATATATTTTGCTATTTATGTTGATAACATGTCATATAGAATAGGGAGTAGCACTCATTAAAAATTTTTTATGTATGTTAAAATAAAACCTTGATTTTTTAAATATTTAGTAGGAGAAGGCTTTTGAAGAATGGACGTAAGGCCTCCATCGTTGGTCTATAGGCAACACATTGTCGTTCTGACCCTTGGGAAGGGATGTATCATTTACCAGCTTGAACCCCCAAGAGGATAATTTGCTTTACTATGTTTTATCGTTGTTCACCCCTAGGTGTCGATTATAACCATGGATAAAGTAGTTGAAATGATGGTTAAACACTCATGATTAATTTTATTATAACTTCTTCTAAGAGCTCTCTTAATAAAGTTAATGACCAAAGAAAGCGATTATTAGTATATGCGAGATCAAATGGGTCTTGGATGATATATAGTAGTCGAAGGGGATTCATGTTCCTAATTGAATTTAACAAGTCTCCCCTAGGCCGCTTGTTGAATTCTAAGTTAAGAATTATCATTGTAAGGTTGTGATTTTTTCAAAATTTTGACACATAAACACATTGTACGCTTACTTGTTTGTGTTATCTTACTAAATTGTTATTTAATGTTTGCTTATGTTTGATATATGAATCTTTATTGTAGATGAAAATGTCTAAAGACACTTTACCTTTGATACTTGATAAAAACATTTTAATTGGTGGGAACTATAATGATTAGAAACGAAACCTGGATATCAACCTATCCTTTGAGAGACTAAAATTTGTGCCAATGAAACCGCATCCTCCTATGCCTGCTAGCAAATCCACTAATGAACAAATCCAAGCGTATTGTCGTTGGAAGGATGCTGATGATCAGGCCCGCTTCTATATCATGGCTAACATGAATAATGTGCTATAGGCTCAATATGAAGATCATGAGACTGCTCATCAAATCATGGATAATCATGAGGACAGCAGCCTCTTACTCCCCACGAAGTGCCAAGGCAGCGTACAGGAAGGAAATGTCCAGCAGCATACAGATTCACCCGGTCAAGGCAAGAAATGCTGGAGGACATGCTTGGAGGCCAAGCCTTGACGAAGCGGTAAGGGGCACTTTGGAAGCTTCTCAACTACAAGCAAAGATCGAGAACACCTGTGAAGGAGCATATGATATTTGTCATGGGTTACCTCACTTAGGCATTAATGTTGAGTCATAGATGACTATGGTCTTTAAAACTCTTTCTAAGCAGTTCACCCAGTTTAGAGCTTTATATAACTTGAGCAATAAACAGGATGTGACTCTGACTGTGTATGAAGTAGTTATAGGAGTTTCTAAACTTAATTGGGGAAGCTCCAGCTGGTGGCGAGGCAAACTTGGAGGTTACATCTGGTTCCAATTCCAATTCAGGGAATGGAAGGAAGCAAAAGGCCAAGAACAAGAAGTCTTATATTCCGACAAAGGTTAGGCACATAAAGAAGAATTGTAAGGACTTCTAATCAAAAGGAGATAAGTGCAAACTTTTGGTTGTTGAGACTTGCTTAGTTGAAGAATCAAGTGACACTTGGGTCTTAGATTTTGGAGCGACTAATCATGTTTGTATTTCTCTCTATAAGAGTTCAAGGAAATGAAAAGTTTGCTATATGAGCACTTCACGTTAAAGTTGGGTGATAGATCCTTAGTGTTAGCTGAAATAGTGGGAGACGTCTATTTTTATTTTGATAGTTGTAGGAGTTTAGTTTTAAGAAATTGTTTTTATGTTCCTAAACTTAAAAGGAATGTAATTTTTGTCGCTTGTTTATTTAGTGATTCTTTTTTAGTTTCTTTTATCTATAGTGGATGGATGCAATGTTGGAAAAATAGTACGCAATGGAAATTAAAAATTTTTTATATACTAGAGTATTTTTCAAAACACAAGTTTCACACGCTATATGCATAAATTAGTCAAATCTTAGTAACTTTTTAATGCTGAAGAGCTCCTTGCAATCTGTGAAGAGAAAGGCGTTCTAGAAGAGCCTCAACCAATTGGTCTTCTTTGCTATTCTCTATCCACAATTGAAGTATGTGTGGGCACACCTCGTAGAGCTTTCCTCGGTGACTCTCCTTCCAACCAATCAAGAGAAACCTAGAACTAAGGTTCGTAATTTGTGAATAATAGCTCCTCAGGGGAGTTAAAGAGACTCACAGTATAAAGTGCTCACTCTTGATCTCTCAACTGATCTAAATAACTTATGTGTCTCACTTCCTATTTATAGAGGTTAGGCCCAGGGGTTAGTCGTTATCAGATAAGGCCTCAAAAATTCAAATTTGGATCAATATATGATAAAATAGCATAAAAATGCATGATCAGATTATCATTCGATCGATAGGCCAAACTAGCAGCTCGACCTACCAAACTTCCTCCATCGACAGGCTGAACCTGAAGACCGGCTTGTTGAACTTACTATAAATGATCCTTGTGAATTTTTTATTTCCCACCCAAGATTCTTTGGATAAAGCCTCAGTTTTAATTTAAATAATCTAATAGAGAAATTATTTAATTAAAACAATAATATCTAGATAATCTCTAGGAAAATAAATATCCCTGATAATTCAACAAGTTTATCTTAAATTAATTTTTTACAAAATTAATTCAACCGATAAATAGACATAAATTATCTAATCCTATCGAATTTCAACCAATCTAATAATTTAACATAAGTCACCAATTTCTTGGAAAAGCATACTGTATCGTTACATGATTTATTATGAGCTAGCAAAGTGGACCCGATGGACCTATATAGTTTAAGATCTTGATAATTATAAAACCTAATATCCTAGATATACACTTCATAATTATCAACTCTAAGCTCTCTAACACTATTTCACTAAAAGCTTAGAGCTGTATTCTCAAACTATATAGAATTATGAAGCCCGAATAGCTAAGTCTCTATGAAATATCATAATGTGTCGTATTCCCATAGGATTATCTATAATCGGCTTAAGGATAAACTCTATCTTAGCTTCCTGATTATTTTTCTCTTACATTCCATTATTTCACCATCATAAAACTTACCATCCATAGATAATATATCATTCGGTTACACCTATGTATCTAAATGGTTGATCGCTCTAGTTTTTTAATTATAAGATAATGCATATAAGAGGATATCGTCAACTCCTAAAGAGGAGCTATGGATTTCGTATCTATGAATAACAAGTCTATGCTATCAAGAATCATGTCTCCAACGTACTTGTATACATACCATCATAAAATATAGATGTCACCCTTTGGTACATCAAAAGACATAGGTCAAGACAACGGACTCACTATTCATCTCAAGATTAAACTACAACACATATGATTGTCTACAGTGAATTGATTTACCGAGACAAAATTATTAATCCAAATCAACTACACTTTATGTCTTGATCCAATACATCATAACCTATAACAATGTACCAACGTTTCTATTTGTGGAGTCCACCTTTGATGGCCAAGACAAACCATCTCTCATTAGAGATATAGACAACATAACAATCTTTGCATGAATAAAGCGCTTAACTTTATTCCCTAGATTGTAGATCTTATGATTTAGACCGTCATCTTTAAAATCATGTCTTTCGCATAATCTGTCTATCACATGCCTGATTCTAAAGGCTTAGACTGACAGTCTCAGACTTTTATTTACTTATCATACACTCAACAAATATGAATGTAAAGAGGATAACAATTTGGTATATGAATAATAAATAAACTGTTTATTAATAAAAATGTCTCCAAAAACATATTGCATTTTTACTCCTTAGGGCATACATGTCTAACAATCTCCCACTTGCACTAAGTGAGTAAATATGACATATCTTGCATCCCTATAGCTTCCACATGCCTCTCAAAAACTCTCGCAGTTAGTGTCTTCATGAATGGATCAGTTAAACTGTCCTTGGATGCGATTTTACATACAGCAACATGCCCGCCCTCAACGAAGTCCTTTATCACATGATACTTCTGATCAATATGCTTACCCTTCTTTTAAAATCTAGGTTTCTTAGGATTAGCTATCACTGTAGTGTTATTACAATATAACAATACTGCCTTATCTATACCAAGAACTACCTCAAGATCCCTAAGGAACTTGTTGAGCCACACTGCTTATTTTGAAGCATCACTAGCTACCATATACTCGGCCTCCCTCATTGAATCTGAAGTGCAATCTTGCTCGACACTTCTCCATACAATGGTATCGCCGCCCTGAATAAACACAAAACCAATAGTTGATCTTCTCGAATCTAGACAGGATTGAAAATCTAAATCACTATATCCTAGATGTGTTAAATCCTCAACCGAATACACAAGTATATACCCTCGAGTCCTTCTCAGGTACTTGATAATATGCTTGACTGCAACCCAATGGTTTGATCTTGGATTTGACTGAAATCAACTTACAAGCCCGACCACATTACTAATATTCAGTAGTGTGCAAAGAATGGCATACATGAGACTACCCACTACCGAAGAATAGGGTACCTTCTTCATGTATTCTCTTTCTTCATCAAACTTTCGGGAGTCTTTCTTAGAAAGAATTATTCCAGTCCTAGAAGGTTGCCCACCTTTCCTAGAATCCTATATTGTAAACCTTTTGAGAATTTTATCTATGTAGCCTGCTTAGGATAAAGCTATCATTCTATTCTTCCTATCCAGAAAACTATGGATACTAAGAACAAAATTAGCTTCACCCAAGTCCTTCATGTTAAACTACTTGGTCAACCATAATTTGACTGATGACAATGCCCCAATATCATTACCAATGAGCAGAATGTCATCTAATAGAGTAGTAGAAAAGCCACCTTCCTATTCTTAATGTGTTTGGAAGCACACAGTTCATCCACATTTTGTGTGAACCCATAAATCTTGATCACTTGATCAAATCTTATGTTCTAAGAACGAGAAGCCTACTTAAGTCCATGAATTGACTTTAGTAGCTTACAAACCTTACCCTTTTAACCCGTAGCCTTGAACCCATCTGGTTGTTCCATATATATGGACTCATCAAGATAGCCCTTTAAAAATGTCGTCTTGACATCCATTTGTCAAATCTCGTAGTCGAGAGCGGTACCTATGGACAAGAGATACGGATGGACTTAAGCATGGCTACAGGAAAAAAAGTTTCCTCGTAATCGATTCCTTCCTTTTACCTGTATCCCTTAGCTTCTAGTCTTGCCTTATAGGTTTCAACTTTCCCATCTACTCCTCTCTTTCTTTTATAGATCCCCCTACACCCTATGGGTTTTACCCCTTCAGGAAGATCCATAAGCTCCCAGACTCGATTTGTCTCCATAGACTTCATCTCTGTGTTCATGGCCTTTGTCCAGAGTTTCAAATCAACATCCTCCATAGCCTCTTTGTAAGTGAAGGATCCCTGTCATGTTCAACCGATTCAACCAAAAAGGCCTCGCCATTGAACATATATATCTAGGGTTGATGCTCGATAGTCCCATTACACCGAAGCCCCTTAGGTTGTTGTTCAGGTTCGGTTGGTTTTTCAACACTGATTGGAACGATTTTATTTGGAACCCCCAGAGTGATTGAATCATTCGCTAACTCCTCAAGCACCACTTTGCTTCGAGGCTTAAAGTCATCCATGTAACTTTCCTCAAGGAATGTTGCATTAGTTAAAACCACAACTCTATTTTCCTTTGGGTTATAAAAATAACCCCCTTTAGTTCCTTTTGGATATCCTACAAATACACAAACTTCCAAATGTGCTTCCAACTTATTAGCTTCCTTAAACAGGACATGACCCGGATATCCCCATATGCGAATATGGCTTAAGGATGTCTTTTTCCCTATCCACAACTCGTGAAAAGTTTTTACAACCAATTTTGAAGGCACATTGCTCAAAAGATAACATACGGTTTGTAGTGCACATCCCCAAAAGGATAAAGGCAATGATGAATAACTCAACATGGACCTAACCATACCTAACAAAGTCCTATGTCTTTTCTCAACTACGCTATTCTACTATGGAGTGCCTGGCATAGTCAAATGGGATAGGATCTCATTCTCTAATAAGTGTCCTAAGAACTCATCAAAAAGGTATTCTCCACCTCAATTGGATCGAAGTACCTTTATGGGTCTACTTAATAGCTTTTTCACTTTAGCCCGAAACTCCCTGAACTTGTCATAAGTTTCGATTTTGTGGTGCATTATGTATACATACCCATACCTTGAGTAATCATTAATAAAAATGATGAAATACTCATACCCTCCTTGTACCTAGATGTTCATAGGTCTACACCTTTGGCCCTATTGCCTTTAGACCCAAATGGTCTTTTGGTCATTTTACCCTCCAAATGAGATTCACATTATGCTATAGATTCCACCTTCAAGTAACTTAAAGGTCCATCCCTTACAAACCTTTGAATCCTATTTAGGTTAATATGACCTAGTCATAGATGCCAAAGATACGTCTTATTAGAGTGAGAAGTTTTAATTCTTTTAGAGTTATTATCATTAACCTCGGTGTTTAGCAGTAAGTCCATCTTATGTTTGATAAAATATAGATTATTTTGCATCCACCCATCACAGATAAAAGATTTGTTTTTTACGAATCACCACTTTATTATTAAAATAAACTACATAAGAGGCTTTAAATAAAACAATCTGCAGAAATTTAATTCCTTTTAATAATAAGTCAATTTAATTTATAAGACTCTTTGTTAGATGTTCAACACTTTAGAACGTGTCTCATTCAAACCTTACTAGATAAAACCCATGGGACAAAAATTCTAATGAAGAAAAAAGAGTACATCATTCTTATTATACACTGTAAACTTTCTCATTAAAAACCACATCAGGAAAACCCAAGAGGAAAAACCTTTACCATGGGAAAAAGAAAGCAGTGTGTATTTGTGTCTCCCTTGTACCGCTATCATGGTTCTATTAACAACAGTTGATTTGATAGAAAATAATTGAGTCGATGTATGCTATTGTAAACTAATTCAAGATATTTACAATCGACTATCTAAACTTGTAACTCTAGGCACTTTTGCTAATATTTCAATTATCTCTCTGTAAGAGCTCATTTATCATAAAGAATTTTATAAAAGTATTGGCTATCTTTATGGGTATGCATGAACGAACCTTTATCCATATTTATTTTCTAATTGATAAAACAATGCTACAACAATTATTTACATATAAAATCATCTCTAAGTGAATATAAAATATTATGCACCTTATAGCCAAATACTCGTCATTCTATTTAATTATTCAGATAATATTTCACACTATTATATACTAAATTTAAATACTGAGATATTATACAAAACACTATATAAAAATTCAAGACTTGAAATTATTTTGGTATATCCTCATGATATATAATCATCAAATAAATGATAAAAATGCACAATATCCTTGAAAGTTCTTTAGGACAATTTTCTTATATGTGAGAGAAATTATAGATGAGCATTCTTTTAAGCAAATTTCAATTTTTAATCTGAATAAACTTTCTTCTATGAGATTTGTCTTCTTAAATTTCTCTTATGATCTTTTCAAGAATTTTTACAAATAACAACAAATCCAATATGTTTGAACTCATTATAAAGCAATGGAGATATTAATTTGCTAGTGTTTCCATTCTTTATATCATAAAAACATATTGGTACCATTCATATCTAGATTACATTTATTTACACAAAGATCTTTGTGACCGTAATAATTAAGCATGCAATTTGAGCTTATATTCTTCAGACCTTTAAAGCCCCTTTAGGAGTTTTTATAAATATTAATAAATTGCTGCAACATGTTTTTCGGACGAACATGAACTTGTTATATATATTTTGCTAGGCTATCAAAATATAATTGCTTGTCCTTCACATATGAGTACCGTTACTCGTATTTTTTACAAGTTTTCTATAAAAACTTATTGTTATAACTAATAACTTATTTTATAACCTCACACTCTTTCATATGTACTATTTCATACAAATATTCACTTCTATCCTACTAGCTTTAATATTTAAAATATTTTGGATTATTGGTCCTCCATACTTTGCACTAGCGTATATATTTGCCTGGACCTTGCGTCTTTTACTTATAGGCCATTTTTTCATGTCAATCACTTTCGACAGATTTCAAATATTTTTTAAGATCCTTACTTTCTTTTCAATATATTAATAATTCATGCTTTTCGTAATTGTCAAAAATAACTTTTATTGCAATTTGACTTTGTTTTTATATTGACATGACTTGTTAAGATCTCTCTCTTTTCTTTCCTATTTCTAAATTTCTGGTATACCCTTTGAACTACTTCAAGAGTTCAATGACTTCAAAAAGTTCGATCTTCAACAAATATATCAAATTGTCATGTCAATAACCTTTTCCAAGTACATCCTCTTTAAGAATATAGTCCTTTTATAATACCAACATATTTATAAGTTCCTTTCTCTTCCAACAAGTGTGGTACTTTAGATGAGACAAGTCTTCAATGCTTCAAGTATTTCTTAAACTCATAAGATAACAAATTGTCATTTAGAGACCTCATTTCCAATTGTTAAATTAGTAGTTAGAGAAGTGATTCAGTCACTTTCTTTATCATATTAATTAACAAGTTTATACTGCATTGCACTGCTCAATCAATCAATCTATGCGACGATCAATAATATCCAACTGCTAATTCACTCCCCTTGATGGTGCGAATATTTTTCCAAATGATATTGCCTATAGAGATTTCAAAATACACATGTTCATGCCCAATATGCCTTTTGGGTTAGTGAACTTCTAGTTCATGCCCAATACATATGTTCAATTAGTAGTTAGAGAAGTGATTCAGTCACTTTCTTTATCATATTAATTAACAAGTTTATACTGCATTGCACTGCTCAATCAATCAATCTATGCGACGATCAATAATATCCAACTGCTAATTCACTCCCCTTGATGGTGCGAATATTTTTCCAAATGATATTGCCTATAGAGATTTCAAAATACACATGTTCATGCCCAATATGCCTTTTGGGTTAGTGAACTTCTAGTTCATCATAACCATTTTTCATAGTTGTCTCATTATAAGTTGGAAGAGAAAGTGGAAATAAGTTTCCAATATTTCCATATAAGTAATAACATATACCCTCGTGTATGTTTCTTTGTGCATAAAACCAAGCATAATGCAGAGGCATCTCATAGCTTTTATAGGTAATATGATTATTTTCCTTTTCATCAATATAATGACAATACCATGGGCATTTACACCATTAACAACAAACATTTAATTCGTGTACCTAACAAATTAAATATCATAATCAATTTCTTATTAATTCACTAGGCTATGTAATAATAAGATGCCATTATTACTTCAATGTAATGCATATATGTGATCTTTCCATAAAATTTGTCTCACAAGCGTCTTAATTTTCTTTCTTGTCACATTTCCACTTTCGGTGATTATATGTGACTTTTTCAAACTTGGAGAATCTTTGTATCATACTATCACATTGCACTCGATTAAATAAACTTATATCAAACAAAGAGGAGACAATCAATAGCTCAACTCTTTCTCTAGCTTTTTCTTCATTTACGCTTTATAAGATCACACTTATATTTTGAATATTCTATAGGGACATCCTACATGAGGGCACCACTATAGCCTTTTCATATGCCATAATAATATTCTTATAACAAACGGATGAAAATTTCTCCCTTGATTTAGGCTTGGTATTGACATTTAGACGTACAACGAGTACATACCAAAGCCTTTCTATATCACATGCCAAGTGACTAAATTTGATTATTCATAGGAGCAATATTACCAACTTTTTAATTTCTCTTATCAATACTTTTTTTTTTTTCACTTTTCAATTGTACTTTGCGGCTTTCTTTGATAGCAAGGACGTTGAAAATTTTTAATTATCCCATAGCCATTATATTTGCATTCATTTGGAATATGCAAAAATAATTAGACAAAATATATGGTCATTTCATATTATGTTGTCAATACTAAAAGACCATGTCTAATATAACTCATCTTTTTACTATCTCATCATAATTGCACAAGTAATTTAAATAATATACATTCATTTCATGGAATATGTGGAGCCAATAAGTCAAAATTAATGGCCGTTTAATTATGGGCTCAAAACTTAAGTGCTAATGCAATTTATATTCATGTCAATGTAAGTTTCAAATATTAGCTAGAGAGTATTTGTAGCTTCTTGCAAATAATATTAACTGATAAAAACATAAAACATATTGTAAATGATTATAAATTAGACAAATATTATGCTAATATAACAAATGAAATCTTGAATTAAACAATACCATTTGATAATAAGATCATGGCATAAAGGTTTTGGTTCTAAAAAAAAGGAATTTAATAGTAATAGCATAGCATGTGTATTTATACAATTATAACATTCAAAATACACTTATGTAATTACAATAGATAAATTGTCATTTATGATTATAAAGTACCATCAATTTCTTGACTTTAAAATAACCAAACAAAAGAAAATGATGATTGTATTTTCATGATCATCGAATCAAAATAAACAATGATAGAGAAATTCTATAAACTAATATGGTTTGCAAAAATGCAAAAATAATAATATAATAGGAAAAGATTTCACAAGCAATACAATATGAGCTCTTAAATGTAAGAAAAAAAATATATATTGCTCACTACTCAGAGTGAATGGATAAAGAGTATATCTAAACAACAATTGTATAGATATAATATGAAGGCATGTGTCAAAACCTCTACAAATATCGTCCATAACAATATATGCAAGTATAAATATATATAACTACAAAATACCATCCAAAGAGTAATAATAACCAACATTCAAGACCTTTTATTTGTAACACATATTCAAGCATGAAATCATAGGATCCGATTAAGCATTTTTAACTTCAAATAATAGTATATAGAGTTGTATTGGATAATAGACATAATAATCATATGAAGTATGTATTACTTGTTCATTCTCAATATATAGTTGTGATATCATAAAGAACACTTAATACATGTTGAAGACAAGGTGCTAACATCCGAGATGATCTTCAAATTTTGTAGAATTTCAAATATCCCTACAAAAAATGGTTAGAGACTCGTGCTGATAGCATGTTATAAAACAAATGCAAAGAACTCATTTGCAGAGCATAAAATAGAGAGACACAAGGGAAATAGAGAGAAACAATCTTATTATTCATCATATTATATTGTATACAAGTACAAGTTCTCAAATACCATATATATAGGCCAAGAATCATAATGTGGGAGAGACCTAAAGGCAAGAGTTACAAAAACAAAATAATACTAATAAATTGGTAGCTTTGGGGTTATGAAAGTTATAAAATACCAACACTAATGGTCATTAAGGTGGAAATAATGCAATTCATGAGGGTGTTAGGAATATGAACATTGACACTATTAAACTAATTTATTCATAACATTTTTTTTAAGTTTCTCATAGATGGCCCCAATTGTTTGTGTTGAAATTCTCTCAAATGACATACAATCAATATTTCACTTAATCTAAAATCAAGAATTGAATAAACGTCATAGAAATTATTATTAATTTTCAAGTCAATGAAAGGAATATAGATGATTTGGTTTTTCCATATTTGTAGGCTGGGCTTCTAATTTATTTACACATGTCCTCATGCCAACTTCTTACTCTAATCAGTTCTAACCTTATTTATATTCAAATCATAGTTTTGTCTTTGATCATGTTATAACTTCTTCTTCTTCTGATCTTTAGTCTGACGACGTCATTTCTCTTCATTCGCTTATTTTCTTGAAATGCTTCTTATTCTTTCTCTGTTTCTTCATTTATTGTCGTTTGGGTTATAAATTGCCTTCCATACTTAATAGCCAATTTATGAGATTATCAGGTTTTAATGACCATGAGATTTACTTGACTTATATATATTGAGATTATCACCTCAAACTAAATGGCTATTAATAGGGGAAAAAGTTAATAATCATATTTTTAATTACATATATATGGGGATTATTGACTATTTTTTAATGACTTGACATTAAAAGAATATGTATAAAAAAAATTTCACATCATATATATATATATATAGAAAGGAAAAAGAGTGATGCTTCTTAAATTCGAAATCTATATAAGGGAAAATCTATCTTCTAAAATGAAAATTAACTACAACATAACAATCAAGGAATTAATTATATAGTAGTTATTATTAAAGAGCCAAATAGGAAAAAAAAATTGCATCACATTTGTCCCGCATCTAATGAATAGGGCTAAATATGGTATGTTGAGAAATATTTAATGATAAATTTGGCCACTATTCTGTTTCTTATGAGATTAGGCTATTTACTTTAGCCTGTATCTATATAGGCTAAAATGTGTAGTAATCGTAAAAAGATTTAAAAAAGGGATGCAAAATAACCTTTTAATATATATGGGCATTATGGTGTTAGCTCTATAAAATAGAGTTATTTTGTACTTAATTACATATGTTTTTATTATGTTCTAGGTATTTTAATTTCATTTTATTTAATTTTTGTCATTAGAGAGCATTTTTGAAGCTACAAAAAGGAAGAAGAAGAAGATTGGGGAAGAAGAATTTGGAGTTTGTGACGCTTCCTTTTTAGTAAATTCTTTCACATTTTTATTTTCCTTATTTTTTAGATATTCTAGAAATGCTTGAATATTGGCCATTCATCGAGAGATGTTGTTAGACGCGAATGAAATTGGAAAATAGAATTTTGGTCTTGATCAATAATAAGGTAACATGTGTAATTTAAAATATGATCATCTTTAGCGCATGTATGGCCATGCTTGAATGCTTGGACTTATTGAGTTTGCCTAATAAATTTCTCATAGGAATATAGAGGTTTTAATTAATATAAAAATTTCTACTAGTTTATAGGAAGAGGCGAGTCGGCAACATCGTGCATCCCATGAATAATTCCATTAATTAAAACTGGTCACTTAATGAATAAAACAAATGAAATTAACTACATAAAATAGGATCCCTAGTGCTTACTTTTATTATTTTAGTTTTGTTTAATTTATTTTTGTTTTAATTTCATTACTTTCATTTTTCTTTTTAATCAATCAAATAATCTTAGAGTTAATACAATTTCCGTAAGGGAAACTGATTAGATGGTATTTTTAATGGCCTCTTTAAAATAACTAACCATACTTTTTTTTTCTAAATTAGGTAAATGGTCCCTCCTTATTAATTATAAAATCAAAATAAAAAAAATATCTTTCACTATTGTTTGGGAGAATTTTGAACTTTCCAAACAAATCCAAGAATCCAAATTCCCGAAGCCTTCTATATGCTTAAGATTCTAAGAAAGAAATATTATTCTCTAGGAATTTAGGAATTTTTCTCTCTAGAATCCCTTACTAAATCATTCGAATGGCCAAAAATCTCTGTTCAGCCTACCAAGTTCTCTATTTATAGATGTCGGAACAACTCAATCTTCTCTTTGATTGTGAACCGTTAGATTCTACCTGATCCTTTCAAAACGTCAGATTTATCTTTTGACGTGGTAGTTTTTTAAGTTGAACTGAAGCATCAATTAGTTCTTCCTTCGTCTGAGCAAATTCTTCTAGATCTTCATTTATCGCCACTTCTAATTCGTCGCCGTTCATCTTAAGTCTATGTCATCTCTTCCAAGTTTTCCAATCTCTCTAACTACCTACTGGAACGACATTGTTTTAGCGTTAAATTCTTTTACTCCCCACAACTATTATTAATCAAAATAACCTTCATCGACGCTCTAGGTGGCCAATCTGATGGAGCGTGACACTAACTATATCTAGAGATGCTGTGTTGTGAGAGGAGGGGGAGAGAGAGAAAGTGAGGGTTTGGGGTTTTTTATTAGATTTTGTTATTTATGGGTTTTTTAAGGTTTAGCACTAACATACTAGGCTTTTAATCACTGATATACTATAGTTTATTATTAATGTTCTTGGGTTTATCATTGATGAACTTAGTATTACGGTTTATCACTGATTTACGTGAGTCTAACACTGATGTACTTGGTTTTATCTTGATGTACTATAGTTGATTAATAATTAATTAAAGTTATTTTTGTCATTTTGACTTTATAATTAATAATTAGGGTCATTTCTCTAATTTTAAAAAAGTATGATCATTTATTTTAAAAAGATCATTCACCTCTATATCCCTTTCGATAATTAACAAAAATTAAATACAATTTATGTGAGAGTAATACTTTTCCATTATTATGTTACTTGTTTATGGGATATTATACACATAATTTTTACCACAACTCACACGTAAAGAACACTATTATATTGCTCTACATTAGGCCATTTATGTTAGTCAACACTATAGAAAAAGAAAAAATTCTAATAGAGAAAGATCCTCTAGATTGGATTACTTCTCCAGCGGAATTAAATTGCCGGAATTCGATATGAACAAAAGAAGAGAATCTCCAAGCCGGCCAAATAAACAGGCCATTGGATATCACAGTCTGCGAATCAAAAGTGCCATTTCACTGGATATTCCCTTTTCTTTTTTTATTATTATTTTTTACGCTGAAGTTTATAGGATACGACAAATGTTTCTTTTTTTTTCCCCCTTTTTGGGTGAGATCTACAGCACATAAGATAATACAAGTATGTATGTACATATAGATGCAAACATATTATACATGTCAAAGTGCGTTACAAATGGACCAAACTCCAAAAGCCCTTATTTTATTTTTCTTGTTTCGGGTTGTAAACTTCAAGTGGTAGATATTTAGGCAAATAAAATAGGCACTTTACCCCAAAAGGCAGGGACGAATGGCGAAAGATACCAGGCAAACATTAAAACCAATAAATAAATCTAATGACGAAATTATGCATTAAATATGGCTAAGAAATTTTGAATGAACGTATGGACCCCATCAAATTTAGTCTACAACTAACAACTGGAAAAGAAAAAAAAAATATATCGTCGCCTTAAGAGAAAATTAAAATCAAAGACAACTTCGAAACTTTGAATTTCAAATTAATCAGAACCTTCCCACTTTGAAGATAATTGTGGTAGCCGATTTATGTCGTCCAGCACGTTTCAATGTTGGGGAGTTGCTGGGTCAAACTGATTAAAGAAGTTTAAAATTAATGTCTTTTCTCTTCTTCTTCTTTTTTTCCTTTTCTTTTTTCCTTTCTTTGTTTCACACTAATCATTATAAAATCATCACTAAATGCTATGAAAATGACAGGCGATGAATTTTGGGCATTGCCGTTGCAAGTTGATAGCTTGTGAGTTTATATATCCTAGCACGATTACAAGATAATTAAATAAAGTTGATAAACAAGTTGTTTTTGCTATAAGCCTTTTACTGGATTGGAAGATCGATATTTTATTAATTACCCAGTTTGACAATTGAAGGATAAGATAGTGGATATGTAACAAAACACACTAATTTTTTTTTTATCTTTTCTAATATTTCTTGAACTTTAAGTAACGTTTGGTTTAATAGAATAGAATAAAAATAGGAAGAGAAAAATAATTGAATGAATGGTTTATCCTCATTTTTTTATTTGGTTGGACATTGAAAATAATATTAAAATTAAAATTACTATATTTGGTTGATCATTGTATCAAGAATATGCTTCTGACGGTTAATAAAAAAAAAATCAGTGATCGGACGAGGAGTTCTTCCTTGCCTTTACTTCAAACTCCTAAAGAGTTCCTATTCTTGAAATAGAACGAAATAATAATTGTTTTGACATAAATATTCATTTCATTTAGTCATTAATAAAATAATAATTAAAGTAACTTTAGAATATTTTACAAGTATCATTTAAGGAGAGAATTTCAATTAATTTAATTTTAAAATAGAATAATTATTTAATTGGTTCATTTTTAAAATTGTCGTTGAATAATTTTGTTGAAATAACAATTTCTTTTGAGTAATTATTCCTATAATTATTAGTACAACCAGACGAAAGAATAACTCGATTTAAAAATTGTCATTCTAATTTAACAGTGATTCCATCAAACCAAATGTGTCGGCGTTTCTTGGAAAAGCTTGCTAAAAGAGATCATATATTAATCATATTGTTTTCTTTCGATGGGGGCCACAACATTTTTAGGAGATTGAAATTAAAAAATAAAAAAAATAAAAAAAGAAGGCATTTCCAACAAAGGCGGCATAGCTTTATCCACAAACTTGAAGCTTATTTTATTCGCGGCTAAAAAACAATAAACCGTTGGTCTTTAGGGGCCAAAACAAAGAACAAAAAGTAAGTCGGAGGAAACTAACTTGCGCTTCAACAATCCAAATTACCAATAGGTCACATCTTAAAAATCCCAGAAGATAACTCTTCGCTATTAGATCTATTGTACCTTGGTTTGTTTTTTTGTTGATAATATACTTTATTACTATTGATGATCATATAGCTTACCGGTCATAAGCTTTAAAATCATGCATGAAAATATATACTAGTTGAGTGCCACGTGCACGCCAAGAGCAATTTTATAGATTTTATGTGTTAAGCTTTGTTAATTGTTTGTCTTTCTAAATTATTAGATAATAGAGATCTGAGTTGATCGTGAATACGCAATTAATAGAGGGTTATTTTTTCACTTTTATACCTTGCATTTTTTAGGTTATCCTATCTTTATATCTTGTACTTTGAACTTCAACACTACCTTTATATTTTAAATTTATGTTAAATTTTTATCTTTTTTCAAGTCAAAGTTTGATTTTAACTGTGTAAAATACTTAAATGTTCTTAACATTTTGAAATTTTTTAGCTTTGTCTCAATTTTTAACGTATTTTTTAGTTTTTCCTTAAGAATTTCACATAAATTTAAAATGTGAAGTTATAAAAGTATGAAAGTTTAAAATACAAGGCATAATTTTTTAATAACCTCAACATATAAGGTATAAAAATAAAAATATCCCTTAATAGGACCATATCCTTAACGGTTACTTTTAAAATAATAAAGATTACCCAAAACAAAATTAAGTATGGACATATTTGGTTAAAAAAAATATATGTTTCAATAAGAACAAGCAAAGGGAAAAAGTATTTGAAAAAAGTATGTCCAAAACATTATTAAACTGCAGACGAGTTTTTGGCAAAATGGTAAAAGAAACAAAAAAAAAATTATAGGGACACATATTCATAAAAGCAAAGTTAGAATAAATTTTAAAGGATGGCATGAATGTTTCTTTTTTCAAAAGGACACAGTTAAGAAAAAATTGTTGTAGTGGACCAATTAGAAAAAAATATATATATACATATATAAGGATTACCTTTGATCTAATAAGGATTGCACGAAAAAAGGTTACTTTCAATGTTTGAAAAGTCTCATTTTGATACCTAATCTATTACTTTGTTTCAGTTTTAGTCCTTTTACCAATTTGGTGTTAAATTTAATGGAATATTCTTAAAGTGTCCGACTTTGATATCTAATATATTAATTTATTTCATTTTTGGTTCTTAATCTATTATTTTGTTTCATTTTTGGTCTCTCCGTTAGCAAGATATTAGTAGGGATGAAAATTTAAAAAACAAATTGGAAAATTAAATACAACCCTTTGATTTGTGTAACTAAAATAAAAAAAAAAAACTTTTCTTATTATTATTTACATGAGATTTAATCCATTTTTTTTAAAAAAAGGTAATAAAGTATTTAATGTCAGTATATTTTATATGCATATATATATATATATATAGTTACTATGATGCTCAAAATTATGATTATGCAGCACAATATATAAACATACAGATTTCAATATATATATATATATATATACTCGTTATTTAAAATGTTTGATCATCCAATAGGAATTAAAATTTAACTTATTTTTTTCTAAATTAAAATTCATCTTAGTAACAATATGATAAAATTATTTTCTATGAGTTACATGCATGAAAATCATCATATTTAATCTTTGACTTTAGATTTTTTAAATTTTAGTTCTTAATAACTCTTAACTATAACATAAAGACCAAAGATGAAAATAAAGTAATAGGTTAAGGACTAAAGTGTGAGATTTTAAAAGTTATTTGTTAAATATTTAATGTCTAGCTAATAGAGAGACTGAAACTAAAAAAAAAAAAAAAAGATTAAGAACAAAAGTAATACTTTTTAAATGTTAGGAACTAAAATGGGACTGAAGGTAAATTTTAGGGACCATTTGTGAAATTAACCCAAAAAATAGGTAAAAACATATTTGAAAAAAAAACATTATTTAGCATGAGCAAGCAATGAAGAAAAAGTTTGCAGATAAGCATAGGACAAAATTAAATTGTAGAGAAACATTTGGAAAAAAAAAGGGAAAAAATAGCAGGGAGATATTTGAAAGAAGTCATTTTAATAGGAGTAAAATGTAGAAAATAGTATTTTAAAGAATCAAAATGAAAAAAAATTAAACTGTAGACAACTCTTTAGCATGAAGAAAAAGCAAATATGGAAAAAAGAAAAATAATAGTATAAAAGATAAGATAAGAAAAGAATGAATGTAAATCAACCAAAACAATAAAAAAGAAAAAAAAATCAGAACAAAAATATGAAATGGTGAAGGATGAAATGTTGTGAGTGCACATTGAAACTTTCATATACTAGTTAAACTCACGTACTATGCATGTGGGGAATAATTTTGTAGGTTCTACCTATGTGTTATGTTTTAAATTTTTCTAAGATGAAATATCTTTGTTAGTTTTAACTTAATACAAAGCTAACTCAATTATTTTTATGAGCATTGCTTTTAAAATAATAAAGATTAGACAAAAAAAAAATATAATAGGTACATATCTATTATAATATATTTCAGCAAGGACATGTGAGGAAAATATTACTTAAAAGAAGTACGTTAAAAAAGATAAATTATCTTATAGAGAATTTTCTAGCAGAATGAAAATAAAAGGACTCAAAAATTAAATATGGATACATATAAAAGAAATTATGTTAACAAGAGCAATGTAAAGGAAAAAGCACAATTCAAAATTAAGACAGAAGAATCACCCCTAAAAGAAACTAAGCATTGTTAGAAAAGTAAAAATAAAAAGTAATAAATAAAAAATAAAAATAAAGTGGACCAAATGTTTCGCATCTTTTCGGACCAAATTTTTGTGAAAACAAGCAAGACATATTTGAAAAAGAAAAAATAGGAAGTAATGTTAGAAGATAATAGTTAAGATAAACAAGTTTTTTTTTTAATAAGGAAACATTTGAAAAACTTAATTTCAATATGAATGTATTAAAGAAACGGTATTTATATGCTAAATAGTACTGACATAATGACATATTTGAGAATAATTAATTCAAAAGTAAAATACAAACATATTAGTTGAAATAACCATATTTTATTATATAGAAACATATTTAAAAAAATATCTCGAAATAGATAATTAGAGAAATTGTATTTTGAGCGAAGTATAGTTGATAATGCCAACAGAACAAAGACTATAACATAATGAAGAAAAATTAGAAGAAAAATATTTTACTTATCAAACATGTTATTATAAAGTAGAAGAGGCAAAGATTTTAAAAGGAAAAGAAAAAAAATGGAAAAAGGAAAAGGAAAAAAAGTAAAGGGAAAAAACTGCAAAAGAAGAAGGAAAAGAAAAAAGCAAAGTAAAGACAAAAGAGAAAAAAAAATGATAGTAACAGAACCTTCTTCAAAAAGGTCTAAGGGGTAAGCTACATAAGCAATATATTGATTTTCTTCTCCAGCAACGGGCTCGATGTTGTAGCATCGACCTTTGTAGCGATCAAGACTGGTAAGCCCGTCAGTCCATACAGTTGTCCATGTACCAGTAGAAGATTCAGCAGCTACCGCTGCCCCTGCTTCTTCCGGGGGAACTCCAGGTTGAGGAGTTACTCGAAATGCTGCCAAGATATCAGTATCTTTGACTTCATATTCAGGAGTGTAATAAGTCAATTTATAATCTTTAACACCAGCTTTGAATCCAACACTTGCTTTAGTCTCTGTTTGTGGTGACATAAGTTCCTCCCTACAACTCATGAATTAAGAATTCTCGCAATAACAAGGTCTACTCGACCTGAATTAGGAGTTAATCAAACCTTTGATAGGAATCTTTTAGGAATCTTTCACAAAATTATCAACTAATATTATCAACTGATAAAAAATATTTGAATGGGCAATTAATTATGAAAAGAACATATATGAAGGTCATATTTGAAATACAATATTTTAAGAAAAGAAAAAGTTTTATTTTATATATGTATAAAAAAATTAATACAAATAAAATAGATAAGAAAAACAATAATTTAAAGAATCAAATTTTAAAATATATAAAACATTCAAGGTGAGAATAAAAAAAATCAAAGTTAAAAGAAACCAAAAAAAAAAAAGATGACTAAAAAACTTACTACGAACTTTAACCAAAATGAATTGCTTTGGCTAAAGGGCACCAAACCCAAAGTTGTAGGGGTAACAGAGCTCCGACACACCCTAATCTAGAGATCGAAAACGCTATGGGTACCATTCTAAGGGTTCGAAGTGTAGGAAAGGCAACCAAATTTAGGGGTTAGAAAATCGACATGGTCAATAGGTGGTGGAAGAGAGTGAGATTGTAGCAAAAGCTGAAGATTATTTCTGTTTAATTTTTTCTACTTGGTCACCGCCTCAAAGTGACATTGATTAGGTTGTTTACTTAGTGGAGCTGTGGTTTCTAATGAGACAAGAGAGTGGTTGGATGCTCCTTTTACAGTTGTAGAGGTTAAGGCGAGGTTATTTAGTATAGGGCCGACTAAGAGGCCTAATGGTTCTCAAGCAGTTTTCTTTTAGATGAATTAGGATGTGGTGGGGTCAGATTTGGTGGGGGGGGTGGGCTTGGTCTTGAGCATTCTTAATGGCTCTCAATTGGTGTGGGATCTCAATGAAGCACACAATGTCCTTATTCCCAAGAACAATGATCCTAAGAAGGTTATAGATTTTAGGCCAATCAGTTTGTGTAATGTCTCTTCTAAGATGATCACTAAGGTTTACGCTAATAGGCTTAAAAGGGTTTTACCGTATATTATTTGTAAGGAGCAAAGTGTTTTTGTTCCAGATCGTTTAATTATGGATAATGTTTTTTGTGGCATTTGAAGTATTGCATGCTATTAGGCGAAAGACGGGTACGGAATGTCTTATGGGGTTAAAACTTGATATGAGTAATGTTTATGATAGGGTGGAGTAGGGTTATCTTGGAGAGATGATGTGTCAGTTGGGTTTTGGACGTCATTTTATTCGGCTAGTGATGGATTGTATGATGACTACTACGTTCTCCTTCATTATCAATGCTGGGGTTGTAGGGGAAGTTGTGCCTTCGAGTGGGTTGCATCAGGGCTATCCTTTTTTACCTTATCTATTTTTACTCTACGTGGAAGGCTTCTTGGCTCTGCTAAGGAAGGCGGATAGTGATGGATTGTTACGGAGGATCTCAGTTGCTAGACAGGTGCCTAAGGTATGTCATCTTTTGTTTGCTGATGCATTTATTGTCTTTGGTCGAGCCTCTATGCATGATTATGTTTCCATTAGACGGGTTTTGGATTAGTGTGAAAAGGCTTCGTGCTATGTGGTTAATTTATTCAAATATCTTATTTTGTTTAGCCCTAGTGTTGAGAATGAAAGGAAAGTGGAGCTGCAAACTCTATTGGGTTTGGCTGAGAATTCGACTTGCCATGATAAGTATCTTGGTTTGCCTTCTTTCATTGGAAGGAATAAACAAACCACATCTAATGGGATCAAGAAGAGGGTTCCTAAGAAGTTGCAAAGATGGTGGAGCAATTTGTTTTTTGTAGGAGGTAAGGAGGTTCTCATCAAAGCTATGGCTACTAACACCATGAGTGTTTTAGGTTACCTGTTGGTCTTTGCTAAGATCTATAAACCCTTTTTGCACGTTTTTGGTAGGGTGGTTTAGAGGATAGTTAGAAGATTCATTGGATGAGTTGAGAGAAGATGTGTAGGTTAACGAAAGTAGGAGTTAGGGTTTCGAGATATTAGTCACTTTAATCAAGCCATGTTGGCTAAGCATGGATGGCGTCTTATTTAGTGTCCTAGTATTTTAACGCCAAAGGTTCTAAAGGCAAGGTCTTTTCTTTATTCCTCGCTTTATTGGTTTTGTAGTTATTGCCGATTTGGCTGGTTAATGGAATTTCAATTTTTTTTCCTAAAAAAATCAAGTCAAAATAATAAAAAAGTACGTAGAATAGAAAAATATTTGATACAAATTTAACAGCTAAAATATTAAGACATACCGATGGTCCAATTTTTCAAGCCCTGCTTTAACTACTATTATTATTATACATTACCTCGGGCGGCAAAAATCTCAAAAAACTTTTTAGTGACTGTTCATTGAGAAAGGGTTTCGTACTCGAAAACTTGTCAATACTATCTAGGCAGTAAAGTTTTTTTTTTTTTTGTTGGAAAATCTTTCACGACGGAAACAAGACTTTCACCCATGAGCAAATCCATTTAACAGTAGTATGGCAGCTGAAATAATTAGAGTCATGAGAAGTCGAACCTATAACTAAAAGATTTTCTTTGGTCCGGCAACGTTGTTGGAACTTAATAGTTCCAACTACTATAGTGTAAAGTAAAAATATATTACAGTATAAAACTCTCACATACTACAATGCTTTAGTTTAAACTTATTATATGTATCAACTATGTTCTTAAACACATTCTTTAATAGTATTTTGATTTACCAAATCAAAACCAGTTTGATCAGTTGAAGCAATGTAGAGATGCAACAATGGGCCAGGGCCCGTGGGCCGGCCCGAGCCCATCCCGCTATAGTGCTGGCATGGCACTATTCACGACCCGACACGGCCCATAAATACTGGTGGGCTAGGTTGGGCCAATATATGTCGGCCCATGGGCCGGCCCGGCATGACCCACAAAAAATCATGGGCCGAGTTGGGCTGAGCTGGGCATGGGCCGAGCTAGACCAACCCGTCTAGGCCCATAATGGGCCGGCCCATCCCGGCCCACAATGGGCCAGCCCACCGGCAAAGGCTGGGCCGGCCCATCTAGGCCCACAATAGGCCGGCCCATGTAAGGTCCATACAGGCCCACAATGGGCCAACCCATTGTGGCCCAATTTCATATAAATATATATATATATTTTTCCATGTTCATTCACGGGTGAACATGGCTGAGTATGGCATTCTCCAATAAGTCATGTAAGGCCCATTGTAAGTCATATATTGTCACATCAAAAGACTATACATTTAATATATATATTATTTAATACATATAAGAATTAAATATTATATAATATATAGACATGCCATATTCACTCATATTCACTCGTGAGTGAATATGGCATTAGATTTCCCCAATGCATATAACATCACAATAGGCCTGGCAAGTTCTTTTTCTTTTCTTTTCATTTCTTTTTTTTTATTTTTATTTTTTTCCTTATAAGCATGCTTTGCTTTTGAGAAGTAAAGTTGAGAATCAGATGCTGAATCTGTAGGTAATGTATTATCACATCAAAATACTATACATTTAATATATTTATTATTTGATACATGTAAGAATTAAATATTATATAATATATATACATGCCATATTCACCCGTGAGTGAACATGGCATTAGATTCCCCCATGCACATCACATTGCAATAGGCTTGACAAGCTCTTTTTCTTTTCTTTGCATTTTTTTAATTTTTTTTCTTGTAGGCATTGTTAGTATGTGTGGAGCTTAATTATTACCCTAACGCAGATTGCCCCTATGCAGAGGTTGTACGTGGATCGACCTTCATGGTAAGGTCGATGTGGGGGTTGGAAAGGAGGTGGTAAACCTCTCTCCCAGGGGTTGTAAGGGGCGAAGCCCCTTGGGAAAAAATTTTATATGCAAGTTTATTTTACATGAGGGTAGTTTGGGTTTTTTACATAAGTCATACTTTGCTTTTGAGAAGCAAAACTGAGAATCAGATACTGAGTCTATAAGTCATGTATTATTACATCAAAATATTATACATTTAATATATATATATTATTTAATACATATAAGAATTAAATAGTATATAATTTATACATGCCATATTCACTCGTGAATGAACATGGCAATAGTTTCCCCTATGCAATTATAAAAGGGCAAGCCTAACATAGAAAAAGATGTGCAAAGCTGAGACGTTAAGTCTTCAAGGAATTGTCTAATCAAATCACACTTGAAAGAAAAAAATAAAAAAAGATTTAAAAAATAAAAAAATAAACCTTTTTACCTATAAATAAACGTAGAACATTCACAGAGACACTCATTCAACAAACTTCTAAGATCTTATGTATTGTCTTTTTTTTTTATATTACTTAGAGTTCTTCAGAAAGGAAAAAAAGCTTGAAGGTGTAAATTATTTCATTTATTGTTCATTAATTTTGTATTGTTATAAGTTAATTTTATTGTGTAATTATTTTATTTAATTTTTATGTTATGTTAATTTATTGTTATTTTTTATTGAAGCTATGGCATCATCACATAGGGGGAGAGCCAACGTTTCACATTTGGTGATCAACGAAGAAGAACAATTTAATGATCGACTGGAAGAAATTGGAGTTGATTTACTATCTCAAGTTGATGGCTCCTCTGAAGTCACTCGTAAGGGTAAAAGGAAAGTTCAACGAACTTCACCAGTTTAGAGTTACTTTTATCTCGTAATACGTACAAACGAGAATGGTGTAACAGAAGAGCACTCAATTTGCAAAGTATGCAAACAAAACTACACAAGTAAATCCTCTTCTAGCACTAGTCACTTAGAGAGGCATTGCAAAAAGTGCAAAGCTAAGCATGGTGTAGGTGGTGTTGATTGTTGTCAACAAACACTTCAATTTAGCCCTGATGGTAGTGTTACCAATTGGTCATATGACCAACAAAGAGCTAGAGAATGGCATGCAAGATATTTGGCTAGTGCTTAACAACCAAGTAGTCTTGCTGATGATTCGGCCTTTGAGGAGTACATTCAAAATGCTTATAATCCACGATATAGGTGTGTTTCAAGAACTACCACAAGAGCTAACACCATGAAAGTTTTTCATTCAATGAGAGAAAAGTTAATAACTGAATTTAGTTCATTCACCGCATCTATTACATGCACATTTGATTTGTGGGAAGGTCGTACCAAAACTAGTTATATTTGTGTTATTGCACATTATGTGGATAAAGATTGGTCTTTTCAAAAAAGGTTAATTGTTTTTCGACCAATGCCTTTATCCACATGATGCCAAGGCCATTCATGATGTCATCATGGAAGTTTTTGATCTTTATGGCATTAAAGAAAAGGTTTTGAGCATCACATCTGATAATACATCTGCTAATACTGCTGCTATTAACCTTTTCAAAACAACATTGAGACCACAACATGGTGAAACACTTTTTCACCAAAGATGTGCTTGTCATATTATTAACTTGTGTGTTCAAGATGGCATGAAATTTTTTCAAGGTTATTTGGAAAATATTTGAACGTCTTTAGGTTGCATAGCAAGTTCTGGCTCTCGAATTGAAGAGTTTGCTAGACTTTGCAAGAGAGCAAGCATGAAACCCAGAAATTTCCAACTGACATAGGATACCGTGGAATTCAACATTTTTGATGTTGAATGCATGCGTACCATACAAAGAGGTCATAACAGCGTATTACAACATGAAGAATCCAACTGAGCCGCTTCAAGAATTTGATTGGCAAATTGCTTCATGCCTCTACAATTTCTTAAAGGTTTTTTATGAGGCCACTCTCCAACTCTCAGGTGTGTACTATCCCACCTCTCCTCATGCATTACATAAATTGTATGACATTGCTGCAACTTTCAATATGCATAGAGATTTTGACATGTTTAGGGAATCTGTTGAGTTCATGGAACAAAAATTCAAAAAATATTGGGAGCGTGTTCCACCTTTGGATTGCATAGCCGCTGTATTGGATCCAAGAGTTAAATTAGCTGGTGTTGAATATTTGCTTAAGGGTATAGGGGAAAATTAAGGGTGCATTCTGACATCATAACCATTCAAAATGTACAAGCAAAAGTTAACAACATATTTACTGCATATTATGAAAAATATGGAGGAGGCCAAACAGTATCCCCTGCACCTTTAGCAAATACTACATCTGTACCACATGATTCTTCATGGGCAAGTATGATTAGCTACACCGGATTTAGTTTCGATGCATGATCCACATCTTCAACATGCAGTGAATTGGAAAATTATCTGAAACAAATTTTGCGGCATTCATATTCAATGAGCAAGGTGGTGGTCATGATTTCAATAAGTTTGATCTTTTGTCATTTTGGAGATCACAGTCAAGAATTTTTCCTGTGCTCTCTAAAATGGCTCGTGATATACTAACCATACCAGTGTCCACAGTTGTAAGTGAACAAGTATTTAGTTGCAGTGGTAGAGTACTTGATGAACGGCGTGCACGTATGAGTGACGATATTCTGGAAGCAGTAATGTGCGTCAAAGATTGGGAGGATGCTTGCAGAAGAAGCCAAGAAGTTCAAGATAATGGGGTTGATGACTTTGAAAATTTGGACATTTCTGATACTCCCACTGGGAGTAATACGTTGTAATTAATTATGAACAATATTTTTTATGTTTTTTTGTTTTTAGTAATTTTGTAAACATCTTATGCATAATTATCCTGATTGTACTCTTTTTTCCTTAACAAGGTTTTGTCCCATTGGGTTTTCCTTGGAAAGGTTTTTAATGAGACAATCGTAAATAAAACATCCATTTTTATATGTCCCTTGACTATTCAAACTTTTATATTTGTTAACTTGTTTAAAAATTTAAATATAAAAAATTAAAAATTATATACTTAGATGGGTTGACCCATTTAAACCCATGATGGGTCAAGATGAGACGGCCCATTGAAGGCCCACGGCACGCAGGCCAGGCCGGGCCAAGGTATTTTTAATATAGGCCGGCCTGGCCCAAGCCACGAAATTCATGGGCCGAGCCGGCCCGACCTGTGGCCCATATAGGCCTAAGGAGAACGGGCCGGGCTGGACCGGGCCGACCCGTTCTTGCATCGCAATGTCTTTTTTGTTCTCTCTTTCAAATAATAATAATAATAATAATTTGTAGTTATAAAATTTGAGTCGCCAAATTTGAAAGTTGGGATTTAAATTTTGCTTCCTCTCAAAACTAATGGACGCGTACGGAGACTTGTATCAAAAATTTTTAATTGTATATTGTAAACAAATTTTGAATGTCCCGCTTTTAGGACTGGAATTCAAATAAATATTTAAAATAACTGAAGAAGAACCAAAAACAATAAATGTCACATGAATGCCCCACCGTGTTTAATTTCGATTTTCTGCCAACTCGACAGACGACACCCATTTATTTATTCTAAGAATACAAGCTATGGGAAAACACAATGTCCTACATGATTATTATTGACCAAAAGAGAAACAAAACAAAGAAGAAAAAAGTCTCATGTTATTAGGGGTGGAATAAATAACCTCACTCTAATACCACCTAGAGCAATTAATGCCGCCAATGTTGCTTACTGTCAACTTTTAAGAAATATTAATTGCATAATTCCTTACTTATTTTAAATAAGTTGCATAGCCCCCAAACATTTTGTTATTTGCACGTTAGACTCCGAACTTTTAATTTTAAATTTAGTTTTCTGAATTTGACAATCCATTGCAATGCAATCTAATCATAACCGATATCAATTAATGAATAGCAATTAAGCTCCAAAATGCTAAAATTTAAAAGTTTAAGATCTAACGTGCCAACTTACAAAGAGTTGGGGTGCCTTTATGTAAAAATCTCGGGTTTTTTTCTATTAATTGATGCCTGTTAATAACTAGACCATCATTGCAACAAATTTTCAAGTTTGAAGTCCTATTTGCTAAAATTAAAAATTTGAGATCAAAGGTGCCAACATCAATAAACTTAGAAGTATATCAATGCAATTAACCCTAAAAGAATCTTGATTATTAAAATGTAAACTTTTATAATATAGACCACACTCTTACTCACCTTAAACAAATATTGTAATTGTAGATCTTCTAAAGCAACCAAATTAGTATTAAAAAATGTAATATGACAAAAAAATAATACCCATTCTTATCATACCTTTTTAATATTAAATGATGTGGCACATTCTTCCACTAGTAGGTGTTTAAAAGTTTTTATATTAATTGATACTAATGGTTATACCTATTAATAATAGAATGAGAATTAATTACCGCATGAGTTGTTATAGAAAGAATTGAGATCCTCAACACTACTAAATAAATATCGTTAAACTATTACTTTTGCCAAATAGTATGAAAGACTTTTTTTCATAATCTTTTTTTTTTTTTTTGGCATGGACATAACTCCATGTCTCCACAAAGGGATATGAAAATGGAGCTCTTTATAGGTTCATTTAAGAGAGTTTTTAAAGTATAGCTTTATTTTGGATATGAAGATGAAAATGAAAATTTTTTAGGCAGATTTTCATAAACATTATGATTTGAAATTATTTTTTTTATAAATGTTATACTTGTTTAAATATGATACAACTTAAATATATAATAGAAGTGGTTGTATGACATAATTTTTTTAAATATAATATAAATAAACACAATTTTTAGAAGTATGGCATACCACATAATTTCCTCAATTTTCTAAGAATGGTACTCAGCTTGTTTTATAAATTATATTTGATTGTTTTTCTGAGTCATTTTTTGAAAGTATATATATGTGTATATATATATATATATATATATATAAAGCAATAAAATCAAATTTGGTCATATTTCTGAAAACATGTGTTGAGTGCATAAAATAAATAAACCATATTCCTATAAAAACAAGGAAACGAACAACAACCACATAGCATTTTTTTATTTCCTTAACAAAATATGAATTTTTTTTTTTTCATTTCATTTTTTGTTTTCAATTTAAAAAATGATAACAAAAAATTATTCGGATCATCTCTTGTTGATACACATCGAGAAACACGAGAAAGTTTTAAGCCATTGATAAAATATGCCCTATAAATTTTCAACTCTTTTAAACCACCCTCCGCCTCCCGTGTAGATTCGTCTAATTAATACAATTAGAAGTCTATTGTTAGTACCAATCTACTTCCACCTAATTTATTGACCTTCAAAAGCTTCATATATCTTAAAAAAAAATTATACAATAACAACAAATCTAAAAGGTCACTACAATTAAGTTCTGTGAGTTGACCAGACTAATAATCATTATAGATTGAGATCTATATACATAGGTTGGGCCAAAAAAAAAAAGTTAGGACAGGTAGGACATATACTGAAAATTTTAATATTTCTCACATCTATGTAGATGAGAAATTTTGCATATTATGAAGTGGGACAAATATACTCTTTCTTTTGGCATGGATGTAAGTCGAAAAAGAGATGCAGAAATTGAACTTTACAATAAATTACAGGCTTGTTTGCAAAATATAGTCTGAGGTTGTAGGCATGGCTTGACAATAATTACACACTTGCCTCCACCACAAGGTACAAAGTTCAAATCATCTCATCATAAATTATCACAAACCTACCGAGAGGCTCAGCCAAGACCCGCACATCACCCTTGGACCAAGGCAAGCCTTCCCCCTATAGGTGCAGTAGGACACATTATTGACTGGTTTTGCCCTATCTTGGGCTCCTTAGGGAAACACTTTAGTTCCCGACTAGTTTGTACAAGGTTGGCATGGACCCTTCTTTATATGACAATGAAATCCATCCAAAAGTCACCACTGGAGCAACCACAAGAAAGGGTACCCAGCCAACCCAACATGCTCCACATGTGCTCCGCCTCTTTTGATGCCTCTTGAAAAATAGGGACGTGATATTCTCCTCCACCTAGTTCAATGCACATCTTCATGCATCAAACAAACCCATGCCAAGTCATGTGGACTCCAAAATGCACTACCCTACCTCATCGGCAGACTGCCAACGTAGCCAGGCATAGAACTTCATCCCAAATGACTACCCAACTTGCCCGCATAACCGAGCTACACTAATGCTGATGTAGTCCAAAGTGTACTACCCTATAGCGATTAATGAGCCCACCACCTCCTTTTTGTCCTCTTGCTAGTGATTGTTTGGCCATAACTTCAACATCTCATAGGCTGTAAGTTGAGGATAATGCCTTTGGTGATCACCTTCTTAAGATCACGACTTTCTGTCTACCACTCGTTACTCGGCTCTAATATCAAATTGTCACAAATAGAGGCTCAACCAAGACCTACGCGGCGCCCCTCTAGACCAGGGAAAGCCTTCTCACCATAGGCACACTAGTGCACATTATCAATTGGTTCCGCCCAGCCTTGGGCACCTTAGGGGAATGTGATAAGAACCTTGCCAATATACTGACGAAACCCGTCATCAATAAAAGAAAGGCACCAAAACCATTTCTACTCAGATTTGGATGGAAGTCACCGCGACTCGTTGCTTATATCGAAGCAAGAACTTTGGTACGTCGTAGACGCCACAATTAAGGATGGAAAGCTTGATTGATAAGTCAGGGTTGAATGGCCGGATTGATCCAAAGAGTTCGTCTACTTCGTCAAAGAACCAAAGAAAGAATTTTCTCTCTCAGAAATAAACATTCATTATTCCATTCATTAACCTTGGAAACACCTATTTATAGGCCAAAATTACAAAGGAAAGTTGACAAATTCAAACATAACTACTAATCCTATTTTAAGCCTAAAATAAAAACCAAAAGAAAGGAAAGTCTCAATGGCTGATATTCAGCCATTTACATGCCCAACAATTAAAGGAAAGTGGAATTAATGCTCTTCAACAACTTGCACAAATGATAAGCCACATGTGTGCCAATAATGGGAAAGTTTCTGAAATCCTTCCATAGACTTGATCTTGCAAAATTTGAGTTGATTTCAAGCTTGACTCATCCGGATTCTTCTAGAACTTGGATCAAATTGATGCACCTTTGTGGCTGATGTAGGCCTAGGTCAATGGGCTTGCACAAATTTACTTGATTCCAAATTTCGTGAATCAACCCATTTAGTGTTTCCTTGAATTTCTTAGCTCGGGCTCTTGTGACTGGTCCAACAGGAACTTGTATTGGGTCAGTCACCTTCCTTGCATTTGAGCTTCCCATGTCTCCATCATTCCCCTCATCTTGACAAGGATTTGTCCTCAAATCAAACTCTGCATCAAAAGGACTCAAATCAAAAACATTAAAGGTAGCACTTACATTATAGTCACCTGGCAAATCCAACTTGTAAGCATTGTCATTAATTAGTTCAAGGACTTGAAATGGACCATCTCCCCGCAGTAACAACTTTGACTTTCTTTATTTCAAAAAACGCTCCTTTCTGAAGTGCAACCACACTTAGTCTCTGGGTTTAAAAATCAGCTTGTGTCGCCCCTTGTTGGCTTGCTTTGTATGTTGTTCCGTTCTTCGCTCAATGTTGAGTCTTGCTTTCTCATGAATCTATTTAACAAAGTTAGCCTTCCTTTTGCCATGTAAATTAACACTCTCAGAAACAAGTAGTGGTGATAAATCCAATGGTGACAATGGATTAAAACCATAAACAATTTCAAAAGGTGAATACTTAGTAGCAGAATGGACAGAGCGATTATATGCAAACTCAACATGTGGTAAACAGTCTTCCCATATTTTAATGTTCTTACTGATGATTGCTCTTAATAAGGTTGACAAAGTCCTATTTACTACCTCAGTTTGACCATCAGTTTATGGGTGGCAAGTAGTATAAAACAATAGCTTAGTACCTAACTTACTCCATAAAGTCTTCCAAAAGTAGCTCAAGAACTTAACATCTCTATCTGAAACAATTGTCCTAGGCATGCCATGTATTCTCACAATCTCCCTAAGGAACAATTCAGCAACATACGACGCATCATCAATTTTATGACAGGGAATAAAATGTGCCATCTTAGAAAATCGATCTACAACCACAAACACACTATCCTTCCGACATTTGGTCCTAGGTAAACCTAACACAAAGTCCATTGAAATATCTGTCCAAAGCTCACTAGAAATTGGCAAAGGTGTGTATAAACCATGGGGTTGTGCTCTCGATTTAGCTTGCCTACACGTGACACATCTACCACATATCCTTTCAACATCCCTTTTCATGTGTGGCCAAAAGAAGTGTTCCTGCAAAACAGCTAAAGTTTTAGCAATTCCGAAATGCCCCATCAATCTGCCACCATGGGATTCCCTCACTAACAAATCTCTCAAAGAACAATTAGGCACACAAAGCTTATTCTCTCGAAACAAAAATCCATCATGTCTATAAAATTTACCCATTGTGTTTTTCTCACAAGCTCGATACTCCTTACTAAAATCTTGGTCTAAAGGGTATAAATCCTTAATATGCTCAAAACCAAGCAGTTTAGCGTCAAGGATAGAAAGTAATGCGTACCTGTGAGAAAGTGCATCCGCAACGACATTCTCCTTACCTTGCTTATATCGAATGACTAAGGAAATGTCTCCATGAATTCCACCCAATGGGCATGCCTCTTGTTCAACTTTTGTTGTCCCTTCAGATGTTTCAATGACTCGTGATCAGTGTGAATCATGAATTCCTTGGGCCATAGGTAGTGTTGCCAAGTCTTTAATGCTCGAACCAACGCGTACAACTCCTTGTCATAAGTCGGGTAATTTAGTGTTGACCCACTCAATTTTTCACTGAAATATGCGATTGGTCATCCTCCTTGCATCAGCACGGCTCCTATACCTACACCAGAAGCATTACATTCAATTTCAAATGTTTTAATCAGGTAAAGCAAGTAGAGGTGCATGAGTAAGCTTATGCTTAATAAGCTGAAACGCCTTCTCTTGTTCTTCTCCCCACTTGAACCCAATGTTCTTCTTGATTACTTCTATGAATGGTGTAGCCAAAATACTGAAATCCCTTATAAACTGCCGGTAAAAGCTGGCAAGTCCATGAAAACTCCTTACATCTCCAATGCTTGTGGGACTTGGCCATTCTTGGATAGCCCTAACCTTTTCTTCGTCGACCTGTATACCTTAAGCACTAACAACAAAACCAAGAAATACAAGCTTATCCGTGCAAAAGGTAGTGTACAACTCCTCACTTCTTAAGATTAGCATACAACTTTTCCTTCCATAAAACATCTAAAACAAGTTTCAAATGTTCAATATGATTGTCCAAGTTGCTGCTATAGATTAGGATATCATCAAAATAAATGACGACAAATTTCCCAATAAAAGCTCGTAAAACATGGTTCATTAAATGCATAAATGTGCTAGGCGTATTGGTTAAACCGAAAGGCATTACCAACCACTCGTACAAACCTTGTTTTGTTTTGAAAGCCATCGTCCACTCGTCTCCCTCTTTCATGCAAATTTGATGATATCTACTTTTCAGATCAATTTTAGAAAATACACAAGCACCATGCAATTCATCTAACATGTCATCCAAGTGAGGAATGGGATGTCAATACTTTACCGTGATGTTGTTGATGGCTCGACAATCAATGCACATCCTCCAAGTCCCATTTTTCTTAGGCACAAGTAAAACTAGTACAGTGCACGGGCTCATGCTTTCTCTCACGTACCCCTTCTCCATCAACTCACTTACCTGCCGTTGGAGTTCCTTTGTCTCCTCGGGATTACTCCTATAGGTTGGTTGGTTTGGAATTGTAGCTCCAAGTATGAAGTCGATTTGATGTTCAATCCCGCGGATTGGAGGTAAACCTTGCGGTGTTTCCTCGAGAAAGATATCCTCATATTCCTACAAAAGAGAAACAACAGAACTATGCAAGGTGGAATCAAGATTGTTAGTGTTTAATAACGCCTCCTTGTACATGAGTAAAATTATCGGCTGATTAGAAAACAAAGTTCTTCTCACATTACTCCCCCTTGCATAAAAGTTTGTTTTTCTCTCTATTTTTACCTCATTGGCCGAATCTTCTTTTGTATTGGCTTTCTCAATTTTCTCTCCTTTTCTCTCCTTTTTCTCGGCCCCTCTATCTTTTTTCCCTGTCTGGCCAAACTCTCTCTCTACACTCCAACACTCATTTTTTTCACTCCCTTTCTCTTTCTTTTTCTCATTCTCTCCTTTTTGTTCTTTTATAACCACACTTGATCTTCATGAACCTGTTTAGGTGTCAATGGTACGAGAGTGAATGGTCTCTGGTTATGCACAAGAGAATATTTATTGGTGTATCCATCATGTTTGACTCGACGATCAAATTGACATGGTCGAACTAGTAATAAGTGCCCAGTTTGCATTTGGACTACATCGCACAAAACTTCATCTTCATATCTACCAATGCGAAACAAAATTAATACCTGTTTAGTTACCTTCACTTCACCACTATTATTCAACCATTGCAACTTGTAAGGTCGGGGATGTTTGGTCGTTGGCAGCCCTAATTTGTCAACCATAATAGTGCTAGCAACGTTCGTACAACTCCCTCCATCTATTATCACACTACATACCTTGTTCCGCACGTGGCACCTAGTGTGAAAAATGTTCTCACGTTGCTCTTCTTCTTCCTCTTTGGCTTTTACACTAAGGGCTCGTCGAGTGACCAATAATTCACCTTGGGTAGCATACTCCTCCTCATCCACATCCTCCAATGGTGGCATGGAGTCCTCATCCGATACATCATCCGTAACAACCTCTCCGTCGTCCCGTAACACCATCACCCTTTTGTTCAGACATTGGCTTGAGATGTGACCCATGCCTTGGCATTTGAAACATTTAATATCACAGTTTTAAGAAGTGGATGAATCATGTTTACGTTGGTTTGAAGGGCTAGCCGTGGCTGGTTTTGGCTTGACCTTAGGCCTAGCGACCAATTTCTCTTCTCTCTTCCCATAATTCGGCTTCCATGAAGAAGGTCCCGAGCTAACATTCGTATGTGAAATACCCCTCCTCTTGAGCTGCCGCTCTACCGTGATGGTCATGTGCACCATGTCTTCTAATTCTACGTAGTGTTGCATCTCCACCCTATCTTGAATATCCGGATTTAGCCCTTGCAAAAATCTCGCCATGGTTGCTTCTCGATCTTCTTCAACATTGGCTCATATCATGGCTATTTCCATTTCTTGATAATATTCCTCCACACTCCTGTTTCCTTGTCTAAGTCCTTGCAACTTTTTGTACTATTCTTGGTAGTAATGGCTGGGCACAAATCACTTTCTTATCACCGTTTTCATCTCCTCCCATGTCTCAATCGGGTGTTCTCGGTTCTGTCGCTTATTCATTACCAACTGATCCCACCATACAATCACATAATCAGAGAACTCAATTGCAGCAAGCTTAACTTTCTTTAACTCCTAGTAGTTATGGCAATTGAACACTAGCTCGACTTTCTTCTCCACTCTAGGTAAGTTCTGGGGTCATTTTTCCCTTGGAATGGCAGAATCTTCATTTTAATACCTCCCATACTATTGTCTTCCCGGTCCCTAGCTTCTCTATTCCCATTTCCACGCCTAAATCTGCCCCTATTTATCAGTGTTTCCTCCAACTCTTCTAATTCATCTTCCTCTGAAAGAACATATCGACCCCTCCGCCTATTTTGCATGTTTTGTGGCTGCCTATTATGTGTTCTGGCATTAACCTCATCTAATCTCTCCTGAATGGGCTCTAGCGCTCGTGTCAACAACCGTTCCATTTGCCTCATTAATGCTTGCAACTAAAGATTTGGAACGTTTTGTTGTGGAAGGTCAACTTTGGCTTCTCTTTCTCGATTTGGATTTTTTTTTTTAATCCTGCAAAACAACATTAGATAATAAAGGACCTCACTTTCTCTCCCTCATGTGTTTCACTCTATCACTGGTCACCCAGTTCACTCGTGTTTCACTCAAATAATTGGCTTTTACCCTCAAATGTTCTCACCACTCTTGCCTTTTTTTTTTTACTCGTTTATTCTCTCTTTTGGTTCTTTTGAAATTACACAAATGACAATCAAATCTATCCGGCAACAAATTCAACAACACGTTTTGATACACAGTTCAGAATGAAGCAAAAAGGTCAAGAACGTCTATCCAAAATTTTTCCACATACACGCAAAATTTGAGAAAGATTTTCGCACTGCGAGGTGAGGTCAAATTCGAACTCCTGGATACTCAAACAATGGAAAGGAAACAAAAAATTTTAAGGAAAGTCTCCAGTCTCCTTTTTTTTTTTTGGATCCTCTTGATTTTTCTTTTCTTCTTTTTTTTTTGTGAAATTCGGCAAGAACAAAGACTAATAGACTAAGAAACACAAAATAGGAAGCTACAACCTAAACTTGAAGCCCAAGACACTAGTTACTTGAAACCAAAATTAACTCTAGCAGCCCTAGGTGAAATTTCGGCCAACACTATGTTCTTTTCCAAACAAGAATTCGCAAAACAACCTAGAATAGAATTTCAGATTTGACCTTGTCAACAAACCAAAGAAAGTTCAAGAAACACAAACGAGAATGCAAGAACCCTATGAATTTAACAAACTCGAAATATTTTGTTTTATTTTTGAACGGAATAGAATCTAAGTAATAAATCAGAATTCAAAAACAAATAAGAATAGACACACCAGAGGCTAGAACCTCGCTCTGATACCAGATGATAAGAACCTCGCCAATATACTGACAAAACCCGTTATCAATAAAAAAAAGGCACCAAGACCGTTTATACTCAGATTTGGATGGAAGTCACCACGACCCATTGCTTATATCAAAGCAAGAACCTTGGTATATCATAGACGCCACAATCAAGGATGGAAAGCTTGATTGATAAGTCAGGGTTGAATGCCCGGATTGATCTAAAGAGTTCGTGTAGTTCGTCAAAGAACCAAAGAAAGAATTTTCTCTCTCAGAAATAAGCATTCATCAATCCATTCATTAACCTTGGAAACGCCTATTTATAGGCCAGAATTACAAAGGAAAGTTGACAAATTTAAACATAACTACTAATCCTATTTTAAGCCTAAAATAAAAACCAAAAGAAAGGAAAGTCTCAATGGATGATATTCAGCCATTTACACGCCCATCAATTAAAGGAAAGTGTAATTAATGCTCTTCAACAATTTGCACAAATGATCAACCACATGTGTGCCAATAATGGGAAAGTTTCCGAAGTCCGTCCATAGACTTGATCTTGCAAAATTTGAGTTGATTTTAAACTTGATTCATCCAGATTCTTCTAGAACTTGGATCAAATTAATGCACCTTTGTGGCTGACTTGGGCCTGGGTCAATGGGCTTGCACAAATTTACTTGATTCCAAATTTCGTGAATCAGCCCATTTAGTGCTTCCTTGAATTTCTTAGCTCAGGCTCTTGTGACTGGTCCAACAAGAACTTGTATTGGGTCAGTCACCTTCCTTGCATTTGAGCTTCCCACGTCTCCATCAGAATGACTCCAGTTATAGACCAATTTGTGTAGGGCTAGCCTAGACTCCTTCTTCATATGACAATGAAATCCAACATGCATGCACTACTATAGCACCCCCAAGAAAGGATACCCCCTACTTCTTTCGTCTTCCCAAAAGAAAAACTAAGACAGTTTCTCTTTCCTCTCCCTTTCACTCTCCTCTTCTTCTCTCTTTTCAAGTTAATCATAACACTGAGCAATCCCAATCAAGTTTGTCTTTGTCGTCTGCCCTCAGACCTCATTGCCTTTTGCTCATCAAACACCATTGCCTGTCACTTATCAACCATCGCCTGCTACAAAGCTACGATCTCCAACTTCACCTTCTTCATCGACGACCAAGGGTCAACTAGGAGACAAGAGAAAGAGAAGGGACTCCAATCTTTGCTTCATCTTCTTTGCAGCGACCAAGACTTTCGATGAAGAAGGAGATTGAAGGAGAGAGTTGGCAAAGAGAGAATAATCAGGGAAAAAAATGAATCAAAGCGTCGAGGAAAGAGAGAGGGACATCGTTGTTGTCCTCAAACGCCGTCACCTGTTGCCACTATCGTGTCTCTTCGACTTTGTCTTCTCCACCGATGGCTAGCTAGGAAGGTTAAAAATGAAAAACACAAAATAATTAAAACCAAATGTTGCCTATTCATTTCTACTTATTGAAAAGGTGCTATTTACTTTCCAATGGTTCAAGATTTGGACCATTCACTCTAATTTCCCTTTTACAATTGGTTATCTATTTCCAACCCCAACATTAATTCCTTTTGACGACAGAGAATAACTCCATAAAAAAATTTTGAAAATTGGAGTATATATTACCTTTTTAAAACTATTTGCAGTAAATAGCAAGTTTTGAAAATATTTATAATAAATAGCAAATACATGGTGCAAATGATTTATTTATCTCTTATTTATAGTGTAAATAATTCATTATTACACAATAAATAGATTTAAGGTGTAAATAATATATTTACCCCCATGTTTATAGTATAAATAATTTTTATTTACATAATAAATAAATTATTTATATTGTAAATTTGCTATTTACTACAAAAATTTTTAAAATCCTCTATTTACTTTAAAAAGTTTCAAAAATTTGTTATTTCTCTCATTCTCCCTTAAAAATAAAAACTAACTAAATAAAAAGAAATCTGAGTATTCAAATAAACAAAAATTATTTTGCTATCATCTATTATGAAAAATCACTTTGATACCTTCACTATTAATAAGTCATTCATAATATTATTCAAAACACATGGTATCAAATGATTTTTTGATAAAATATTCAAAAAATGATTTTTTGAATAAAAATTAAAATGAATTTTTTTCCCTTTCAAACATAAAATTTTCGTTAAAAAAAATGACTTTTTTACATCAAATATTTTAGGGGACAAGTAAACTTCAAAACTGACGTAATATACATAAATGACCCTAAAAAGAATTAACGCAAAAAAAAAAAAAGTTACTAAATTATTACATATATCTTTTTATTTTTGAATTATCTTTTAGCTTGAAACTAAACTCAAATCAATTCATTGAAAGACAATGAAATACAACAAACTTGTGGACAATTGTTGTAGGGATGCCGAAGAATCATGCGAACACAATTCAAAATAAAATAAAGTGAAAAGTTGTTCAAAATGTCAAATGAACTGGTGTAAGAAACAAAAAGAAACATTGACAACAAAGATCAAAACTTTTTCCGTTTGGATTTTAGACAGAAACTTACCGATATCTTGTGGGACTTTGATGGGTCTTCCGAATGGTTTTATGATTATCCAAAGCATTTTGACTCAAGGGATCTTCAAAGTATGTGATGTGTATAGCAGAGATTAAATGAGGAAGTGAAAGAAAAAAAAAAAACATAAAAATTTAATGTGATTGGTAACATGCTTAGATCCATATCCATGGACAAGGAAGAGGGAGAAAGGCATTATAAAAGAACACTAAGAATGGGCTCCATAAATACTGTTACTAAAATATCAGATTAAATAGATAATCCAAGTTGTTAATTGATAAAAATAAATTCAAATAGGTAACAATTTATAAAATTATCCCTAATATGCTCCTATAAGATGGAGCTGCAACAGAAGATTTCAATCTTTGAAGGATTTTTTTTCACCCTTTTTTTATTTATTTTACGAGAAAATGAAGACAAAAACAACAGTTGCATAAGTACAACAATCCACGGAGTGTGCAAGGGCGCATAGACAACAACTCTCGAAAGGGGCACAGGGGCCCAATCAGAAAGAAAGGGTGCAAGGGCAACATTTATTAAGGAGGCCGCACGGCACATAGACGGGACGACAATCATTGTGGACGCAAGCGGTGCAGAGAATGAGGCACATGGGCTCTTTTGCATGTGCGCATGCGCACGTGCGTAGGAGCTATTAGGGTGTTGCTTGTTGGGCATGCACTGACTTTGATATCATACATAAGAAAGAGGAGAAAACAGAGGCCGGCCATGGAGGATCAAGGAATTCATTTGAGAATTGAATCACTCTAATTCCATAACAGATTAAAATAACAAAGTAAAAAGAAGAAAAAAAATAAATATTTATTGTTGTTTGACAATATATCTACATCTATGTATTAGGAAAATAGAAAGAATTTACTTATAATGAGCACTATAAATAAGCTTAATGTAAATAACATTACAAGTACAAAATCAGTTATTCAATAAATTTATTAATTTGATAATTGATTAATTGATACAAATAAATTTAAACAGGTTGGAATATATAAAATGCTTAAACTTTCCCTAATACTGTATAGACACACACACACACACACATATTATAGATTAACTAAATGAATTTGGAAGCATTTCGTTTTAGATTTTCTCGAGATTTAGTAAAAATTTTGGAAACTCTCCTTCATTTAAAAATTTCAAAAAAAATCGTACCTTTGTATTATCTTCTCTTATTTATTTTTTTTAGCTTTTCTATTGTTGTGCCCTAAACATTTTTTTTTTCCAATTAGCCCTTTTAAATTTAAAAGGATAAAACATAAGGGTGTCAGTGTGATTATTTTTGGTTCAAGAAGTATCTCTATAATTTAGGTAAAATACAGAGGGTGTCAATATAATTTACCTCTAAATGTGTAGCAAACATATTCCAATTGATGATAACAATTTTCTGGCTAGAAAAATTGAGATGTGACATGACATAAAATGTTAATTAATGGCATGATGAGCATAATTTTATACTTAACCCAAATTTATTATCAAAATAAAATTAAACCAAATTTATTTTTAAAATAAAATTAATTTAAATTTTCTATTTTGATAAAAAAAATAAATGAAAACTCCAACCACAATAAATTTAGGTTAAAACTGGATATAAATGAGTATCATGACCATTAATTGACGATTTATGTGCCCATCACATGTTAAATTTTGTTCAAAATAATAATAAAAAAAATTGTCATCAATTGTAACGTATTTGTCGAAATCCAATTGATCAATAATAATAATAATAAAAGCTTATATGTGTTAGGGTCTATTTCGGAAAGACCCAAATCAACCATGGTCCAGTAATAGCATGACCCAAACTTGTATAGCGAATCGATCGAGCCCAATTGAATATTGTTCGTCATGCTTGTTATGTGATCTTGATCTAGCGTCCGACTAAACGAGGCATTCGTTGTGTGCTCGATGTGCTTGTCACATGTGGTCCATATTGGGTGTCTTATTCAATAGGAGGTGAACTTTATGGTTGTTTTAGTCGATCTACTCGTTTCAATATGAAATAATCGATTTGAAGCCAAAAATAACCTAATAAAGATTTAAATCCACTAAGTCACATGGTCACACAGGAAGAAGTGGCCTAAAACTCATAGCCAATGAACACATGTCACTATTCAAACCCATTTCTTACTAACAGGGACCCATTATCTCGAGGGAGGCCTCCATAAATAGGCCAAGGACATCGTTTGAATGATTGATCCTAGCTTACACGACCAAATTCTTGTAAATATAATAGTCCTACCTTCACCTTTCTATAGTTCAATTATTTTTTTTAGAAGAGTTACTGTAATATATACGAAGCTTGATAATTAACGAAGAAGAAACCCCTCAATTGTGCATGTAGCTTAATATTTGAGTGAACCACGATAAATCTTTTCTGTGGTATCATTTATTTCAAAGTCATTTATATTTTCATTTTATTATATGCTCTCTCTATTCTAGATTAAGCTACTAATCCAATTTCTAAAGTACATTAGGACCTAATAATTAGTTTAAATAAATCATAAATCACAAATTAGTCATGTTTGATTGAATGATAGATCCAACTTCTATAATTTGGCACCCATTGTGGCGCCCTCTGATTGTTAACTCGAGGAATCCTAACAATAGACTTCATTGCCATAACAACAACAATAGCAGATGAGACAAACACTAACCAAGAGATCCCAACGAATATCACTTTAGGGCTAGAAGATTAAGAGAATACGCTCACAGCAATAGCATCAGAAGAGACAGGCAGCTGACCACACTCGCAGCCGAAGTTGAAAGCCTAAAAGCTTTACTGTAGGCACAGGCGACTCGCTCTTAAGAACAAGGTCAATGCTTCGAAGAACTTAGCAACAAGAATAGATCCCTCAAAAGCAAGATTATCTGCCAAAATGTGTAGCTTGCAAACTCCTTATATCACTACTACCCTTATTTTAGGTACTCGACTGGACCGACAACCTCGTGGCAATATCAGACACCTCAAGCACCTAGGAAGTAACCGGATTTTAGTTTTGTAAGGAGGATACAGCCTCTGACTACACAAAAAGAACCTCCGGCGACAACAACAAACACCAAGAGGTGAGAGTCCCCAAGACAAACAAACAAACCCATAGCACCATGTAACAATCTAGTCATAGGGCCAGCGGCCCAAAAGCCCACAGTGACCGTCGTGGCCAATACACCACTAATTGTAGAAGCTATTTCGCTAATGATGAATGAATTACTCAATCAGAATTCAAAGTTGGTCGAAGAAAAGATCGATCAAAAGTGATGAAGGTGATGAGCAGAATGCTAGCCCTCGATGAAATCTCGAAGGTGATCCAAGAGACACTATTCAGGTCTAAAAGTGTAATTCTGATATAACCTCAAGTATAAGGTTATTCAAGTAATAAAACTCTTGAATTCGAGATCGATTTTATAGGAAAAAGGTATTGCAAAGGTCCAATATATTAGTTATATTATTCTTAGCTAAAAATTTTGAGGATTAAAGTTAATTATTTACAATCTATTTACAATATTTATACATTTTTTATTTTTTCTATTTTTAGATTTTTTTTGTGATTTTTGGAATTTCAATAACAAGTAATGTGACTTAAATTAGAATGGTAAATAGAACTTTAATAAATACAAAATAACTTAAAAGATACAACATTTTTAACAAACGCTAAGGATTAAAAGTTCAATTCTAGCAATTAATTTAAATATATTTTAGTTTTTTCTAAACTAATTTATTAAAAAGGTTTAAGTATGCAATATGTTATCTTTTGTTTACAATAATTCAAGAGTTACCCAACATTTGATGTGTCAATTCATGTCTACAATACATTAAAAACTTATTTTTAACAATTAAGTATGATTTTAAAATTAACTAACTAAAATTACCAACCAAATTTATAGTTAAACATTTTCCATATCATTCCCTATCTACGAATAATCAAAGTGTTTCTAAGCATTATTCGTACTAGCCTATGTTTACAATAAATCAAAACTTCATTTTGCAAGAGTTTTAGCCAAGTTAACATAAAAATCACAAGTTTTCTAAAAATGATTCTAACATTATAACAACTTAGAAAACCTTGAAAACTAAAAATATTTAACTTAATTTTGCCAGAATTTTTCCCTCTGTCCTTAGAAAAAAGGAAATTTAGAAAGACATATTGAAGGTAGAAACACACATAATTTTACTAATCATAACTATTTTACAACATGGAAACTAGAAAATTTTACAAAAATATAAAACTCGAAACTGAGAAAACTAAAACTAAACTTAGGACTACATTTTTACAAGTGGAAAGAAATTTCTTACAAGGAGGAATAAAGAATATATACCATGGAGGGGGTATTTATAGGTGGAGAAAATTACAATTTACATATTTTTTATTTATTTTATTTATTATTTTTATTATTTTATTTAGATATTTTTTAAGTTGAAAATGAGTAGGATGCAAAATTGGGATTTTTGGAAATTTTGAAATAATCAATTGCCGACCATCCACTTTAATCAGATTTAAAATATAGTTTTGCTTCTTCTTTTTTTCTTCTCGAATTACTCTAGAAAATGTTGATTTTACTATTCAATCTAGTGTGACGCGCACAAAAACTGGACAAAGATTGGCCATTGAACACGTGCAACGAAGACTAGTTCTACGGCTGTGATAGCGCACTGGAGCTAGGACCACGTGAGCGATTGCTGACCATTGGATGGTTCGATGGTAACTAATATGGTGGCTGAAAAGAAACGCTCACGTGCACGCTGCAACAAGGATTCCGCAAGGGAAGGGGTGCATGTGGAAGGATATGATTAGCTAGACGGTTCCAATCATGCAGCTATAAGTATGCCACATGTCAGATTGTTGTTTTTTAAAAAATTTTTTTGATGCATTTGAGGTCTATTTTTGCCCATTTTCATGTTGTTTTTCTCCATTTTTTCTTGTAGATTTCAAATCAAAAACAAAATAAACAAACAAAAATAAATTATTTTATAAACATAATTTTTACAATAATTAAAAATGTTTATTTTACAATAAAACATACAAAAATTACTAAAAATAGAAAAAAAACTTCTAAAATTAACAAACCTTAACAAATATATTATTTAAGACTTAGGAATATCTTTAGAAACTACTAGAAATATTATAGAACATATTTACAAATTCAAAACTTATTTAAAGACACTTCAAAACTCAAAATAAAATAGCACAACATTATTTTTACGGTTTTCACTCTTTTCAAACTAATTAATTATAAAACACATAGACATTATTCTAAAAATTACTAAAAAAATATTATTAAATATAAAAACATATTTACATACTAAGACACAAAAATACTAATTATAAAACAAATGATATAATTAATGGATTTAATGAGAAATATTAATGCAAAATAATGATATTTAGCCATAAGAAATGTACATTTTCATAGTCTGATCACATTCCCTAACCGGCTTATTGCTAGTCCTGAGCAATTAAAGCAATAAAACATTAAAGCAAACTAGATGATTGATTCTCAAAAGTTGTGACTTCTTGCAGAACGTCCTCAGGAATTGTTTTAGAATCATGGCTTAAAATAAAATGTAGATATTATTCAAGTTTATGGTTTATTTCAAGAGTATGTCTCATATTTAAGATAGATTTTCCCTTATGTATTATTCTATAATTTGTCATTGCATACAAACCAGATAAATTTACACAAATATAAGCTAATTTATTTTAACAAAATCTTTTAGTTTGTATTTCATTCCTCTCTCCACTAATATAGAATATCAATAAATTAAGGACCATTAGGACTTTATTCGGCTTGTAATGTAAGGCTAGGATAAAAAGGCAAGAAGAATGATAAATTCAAAGCTTGATTCACCTATAAGACACTAACATTATTCTCCGATGTTTGAAAGGTACAAACTATTTCCCAAGTATTAAACCCATACTTGAAGTAAACTTTTATTTGGCATCCACTTTTTATTCCTTTTTAATTCTTTTTTAAAATTTATTATTTTGATTTTTTGATTTTTTGATTTTTTTGAATTTACAGACATACATAATAAACAAATTTGCTTTCATAACTCTTCTCGTCCTTCCATAACATTAGCATAACCTAAAATACATAAGAACCGATCACATGCCTTATGAGTGAAAGGTAAAAAGAAAAGATATGAAATTATTAAAAAAGGCTAAGCTAAAAATTTGTGGGTTACAAAGAAAATAGAACATTAAGTACAACAGGGTAACTAAGGATATAAAATGTATTCAGGTAAGTTTGAAAGGCTTGAACAATTCAAAGATGGCCTAAATTATCTCCTTAACTTAGTATTATTTAAGATTTCACCTTGAGAGGGATTCAAACAAATTATAAGATTTTATACCCATATTATATCAACGTAAACAATCTCTAAATTAGTATAACAAATCAAAGTTTAAGATAAAGTGCTCAAATTTTGTAAAAAAATCAATCTAAATATAAGGCTAACACAAGAAACTAACATAAGCTTCAATGATATCTAAATCTTATAACAAGCCATGATAAAACCATGTTTCTTCATTGGATAGGAGACACTTTAAAAAAAAAAGAAAATAAATATTTACAAAATATTTTTTTGGGGTTTTAAATTTTTTTTATTTTTTTATTACTTATATTAAAACTAATTAATTTAAAATTTTCTATTTTGATAAAAGCTAAATTAAAGATACTAATAAAAAAATTGGGTTAAAATACAAAAAATGACCATTTATGTCATTAATTAACAATTTATATGCAAGTTACATGTCAATTTCAAGAAAAAATAATATCCCTCCATCAAAGAAAAAATAATATCCATGTTAATGGGGTAATTTGCTACAAATTTATAAGCTCAAGGTGCAACTTACTAAAATTAAAAGTTCATGGGCAAAGTGCTAAATGCTATAAGTTCGAGAGATAATAGTGCAAAAAGAAAAATTCTTAAAATATTACTTGTCTCCACTCTTTTGGATAGCAATTGCAAAACTTCGAACTAGAAATCTCAATATTGAAAAGTTAGAAAAAAGAAAAGAAAAAAAAAAATCGTTGAAATCTTTTTAAAATACAAAATTATTCCCACACCAAAAAAGAAAAAAATCATTGGAACTTTAGTTAGATTTGACTAAAAATATTGACAAGTGAAATCTAATGAATTAAATTATTATGATAAGTCTTATAATATTTGCTAGATACTGCTTTGTTACTGCGGTGAATGATCCAGTTATGAAGCTTACCCTTGTGGGAAAGCAATCCTAGAACTTATAAGGTGTTTGGAAGTATTGGTAAGAGCCAATTGGTTAAAATTACTATAGAATGTGAAAGCTTTTACACTGTAGTATGCAAGAGTTTTACATTGTAATAATTAAAATTTTTGGTTTGAATTGAGAATGCCAAACACACTATTAATGGTGCTCATCATTCATCAATAATGAACAATATGGTTAGAGAGTTTTTTATTTTTTCCTTTGAAGGAAGAGGTAAATATAATATTATTTTTAATATTTTAAGAATGTTTTTAATGGTAGGTTTTTATTTTTTAAAAATATTTAGGAAGAGGCATATAGTAGGTTTTAAATATTTTTAATAAGCTATATAGCTGTTGGGGTATAATTCAAGCAGGCCCAAATTGTCTACAAGCCTAGACAGCCTAGTGTTAAAACGAGTCAAATAGATCAAAGTGAATCAATCAATGCGAGGAAGGCTAATCGAATTGACGTTTCATTTAGTTCGATAGGTTTGATTCTTGGTGCATGGTAAGCATTTGGGTTGCATCAGCTGCTCCAAATAATTCAAATTCATCTCCAAGTGTTCGTTCGGCCGGGTCGATCACCACGAGTTGACGGTTATTAGCACGAACTGATAGTTACTAACACATCTGATCACGGACCAGAACGTGAGGGAGGCATGATTCTTGTGGCCTATGGTGGATCAACAGGTGTCCCACTGCTGCGGTTATTTACCATGCATCACTCCACTCCATCAAACGGTTGGAAGTCACGATTCCTTTCTACTCCCTATATAAGGGACGTACTCTTCATTGTATTAGGAGATATACAAAAAAACATACAGAAACGCTGCCCAATTGTTTTCTCATCTCTTCTTTCTGTTCTCTTGTAATTTGTACCCAGAATCTTTATTATAGTGCATTATAGTGGACGTAGCTCTTCTTAACAAGTGAAACACTATAAATTATGCATGTGGTGTTTTTCATTTTGCAGTTTTATTTTATCCCATAAATAGCAATTTGATTTTGAACATTTACTTAGGAGCTAATAGGTCCAATTAACAGTGATTTGAGGGCCCAAGTTCCTTGAATAGAGTTCTAATGATCCAAATCAGTATTTTCATATTTGATTGTAGATCCACCGTCTACAGTTTGGCGCCCACCATGGGGCGCTCAGATTATCAACTCTAGGATCTTTAGCTCGGATACGAATGGTTGACAATGCTGACAACCAGCTTACTCCTGAAAATGTAATTGAAGAGACTAAATCAATTCCCTACACCAACCAGCAGATAGAAGCCCTTATAACAAAGGTGGAGGCTCTGAAGAAAATGCTCCAGGAGCAGGCAACTCATTCCCAAGAATGCAACAGAAGACTGAAGCAACTCAACAGTGAGAATTTGGCTTTAAGGAGCCAAATCAGCTATCAAAATGCTCAGATGGCTTCACAATCCTATTATTACCCTTACTATGGGTATTCCGCATTCCCAGTATAGACAGTGGCGTAGTGGCAGTTTCAGACGCCACATCCAAGAAGATAGCAGTCCTCCTACAGCCCCATTGGGAGGATGTAGCCCTTGTATACTCCCTCAACTCTAGCATCAGTAACACCACCAGCAGCTTCAACAGCCACAGCAACGCCCACTGTTACAACGACTGCGACGACAACAGATGTTTGTGTGGAATTCAACTGACACGATGATGCAACCGATGAAATTGAAATGATAGAACCTACTTCTTGATTTGAAGAAGTTCCAACACTGACTCTATTAACTTCAGAGTCGATCCAGCATATGATGAAAGAAATGCTCGAGCAGAACACTAAGCTCGTGGAAGAAAAGATCAACTAGAAGGTTTTGAAAGCAACAAGTAAGACCCTAGCATTGGATGACATTTCGAAAAACATTAGAAAAACTCTGTTTACAAGAAGGATCACTTCAGTTGTCACACCAAAATACAAAAACCTTGTGTTCGCTCGCTTCGACGGTACATCAAACCCAAAGGACCACTTGTTGCAATATAAAAAAGTAGTTAGTATGACGAATATACCAGACTCCATCTTGGATGAATTGATGTGCAAATTATCTGCGCAATCACTTAAAAGACCAGCGCTTCGATGGTTCAGTAACCTGCCCACCAGATTGATCGATAGCTTCGAGGATCTAGCAAATTTGTTCATCAAGGCTTACTCAATCCACATCAAGACAGGCAAAACGACCAAAGATTTGTGGTCGATCGTATAGAATCCAGGGGAATCTCTGCGAGCATACATCAAGAGGTTCAATAAGACACTTTTTGAGATATCGGATCTGGAAGACGAAACTGCTAGAGAGGCACTGAAGAAAGGACTCCTGCATAAGTCCTCCTTCAAGAATAGTATATGCTCCGACTATCTTTAGACTATCCAGGAAGCATTGAACAGAGTAAAGGGATGGATTGCTCTAGAAGAAGAAAACGAGAAATGTGAGCGAGAACTCGCCAAAAGCCGAGATCAAATAAGATAGGGTGAAAAAGTACAAAAGTAGTGAGCTGATCTAAGAGGTCGGACAAGAACACCACCGAAGAAAGAATGGTGAAGGAAGGAAGAGAAATAGCAGCCGAGCAATCGAACACTCTTGCCACGGAAGTACACCCTAAATATATCCCTAACAGAACTTGTCACACAGCTCGAGGGGAAAGATTATGTTAGATGGCCAAGCAAGATGGCATCGAGCCATTCACGTGACCAGTCGAAGTACTATGAGTTCCATTGAGATACAAGGCATTTGATGGTCGACTGCAAAGCATTGCGGTCAGAAATTGTAGAATTGCTAAAGAAAGGACATTTGAACGAATTTTTGTCTGAGAAAGGAAGGAAAGTTTACGGGCTCAATAGAGAAAGGGGAGGACAGAAAGATCATCTAGTCTAGGACAAGACGCCATCACCACCACCAGTCAAAAAGGTAATTGGAGCTATTTGTCGAGGCTTTGTTTTTAGTGGTGATTCTGCCAACCAAATGAAGGCGCACCAGTGAAGAGTGAATTAAGCGACTGTTAGCTCGTTGACTGATGAACTCAACGAGCATGTTATTTCATTTCAAAGTGACGAGGCATTCAGGCTCGATACTCCACACGACGATGCTCTGGTTATTAAATTAAACATTGCAAATTGCGAGATCAGTAGGATATTAGTTGACAATGGAAGTTCTACCAACATCTTATTCCTCTCAATGCTAAAAGAGATGGAAATCGGTGAAGAGGAGATCGAGAAATCCCCCACGTCATTGGTAGATTTCAATGGCGAAGCGACAATAGCCATTAGGAGAATCAAATTTCAAGTGTATGCAGTGGGAGAAAACAAGATGACTAGTTTCCTTGTTATGGATTGCCCTTTGGGGTATAACATCATTCTGGGGTGGCCTGGGATACATACCATGAAGGCAATCCCCTCAACATACCATCAAAGGATCAGATTCCTGATGAAGCAAGGGATTAGAGAGATAAAAGGAAGTCAAGAAGCGGCGTGGAGCTGATATGCCACTATTATGAAGCAAAAAAAAGCTCTATAGCAATTACAGATACAGAAGCAAAACAGATCGAGTGATCAAGACTGTGTCGAGTAGGTTTTTGAGCAGCTTGATGAAGTTCAAAACGATCCAAAAGATGAGAGACGCACTGTGAAGATTGGATCGCAACTTGACCCTGAGGTAAAATCCTATATTGTTAATTTTTTGAAAGCTAATAACGATTGTTTTATGTGGTCCCATGCAGACATGCCAGGAATCAATCCAAACATAATCTCACATCGACTTAACATCGATCTAGACCACAAACCTATTAGGTAGAAGAGGAGAAAGCTTAGAATTGAGCGAAATAATGTCGTGAAGGACCAAGTGAGGAGACTACTCAAGGTTGGTTTTATTCGTCCTGTGCAGTACCCCGATTGGCTTGCTAACATGGTGATTGTGAAGAAGAAGAATGGGAAGTGACAGATGTGCATTGATTTCATGGATTTAAACAACGCCTGCCTAAAATACAATTACCCCTTGCCACATATCGATTGACTCATTGATGCAACTGCCGGCCATGAGATTTTAAGCTTTCTCGATGCATTCTTTGGCTACAATCAAATCCTTTTGCATCCGGATGACCAAGAGAAGACCGCTTTTATTACTAAGCAGGGGATTTTCTATTTCAAGGTTATGCCTTTTGGCTTAAAGAACACAAGAGCCACCTACCAAAGACTGGTCAACATGATGTTTGAACAGCAAATTGGTAAGAGTATGGAAGTATATATTGATGACATGTTGGTCAAGTTTTTGCAGGCTCACCTCCATGTTCAGCATCAACAAGAGTGCTTTGACGTTCTCTGAAAATATGGGATGAAGCTTAATATAGAGAAATGCACTTTTGGCATGGTGAGCGGAATATTCTTAGGTTACCTCGTGACGATGCGAGGAATTAAAGTGAACCCAGACCAGATCAAAGCTTTTCAATTAATGCCATCACCAAGAACAAAGCATGAAATACAAAAACTTACCAAACGAGTAGCCACACTAAGTCGATTCATTGCCCGATCCACGGATAGATGTCTCCCTTTTTACTAGTTGCTCAAGAAGAATATGAAGTTTGATTTGAACAAATGATGAGAGGTAGCTTCCAAGAGTTGAAGAGAGACTTAACTACTCCACTGATCCTATCGAAACCAAAAGATGGGAAGCCACTATACCTATACTTGGCAGTTTCAAAAACAGCGGTGAGTTCGGCCCTTGTCCAAGAAGAAGATACGGTTTAGAAACCAGTTTTCAAAAAGCTGGCTCTTGCACTTGTCATGTCAACGCAAAAGCTTTGTCTGTACTTTCAAGAACACACTATTATGGTTTTGTCCTCTTATACGATGCGAGCTATCCTACACAAACCAGATGTCTTCAAAAGATTTATGAAATGGGCCGTTGAATTGACAGAGTTCGACATCAAGTATAGGCCTAAGATGGCATTAAAAGCACAAGTGCTCATAGATTTCATTGCTAAATTAATGTATTGTCTGGATGAGTTAGGATCAAAGAAATGGACTGTGCAGGTCGATGGATCCAACAATGAAAAGGGCTTAGGAGTAGGAGTGCTACTGAAGTCATCGATTGGTGAAGAAATCGAATAGAGTTTTCGGTTGGGATTCAAGGCCACTAACAATGAAGCTAAATACGAAGCTGTAGTTACAGGTATAAGACTTGCTTCTATACTAGGGGCTTTTGAACTCGTTGTGGAAAGCAACTCCACTTTAATCGTTAACCAGATAAATGGGGACTACAAAGCCGAGACGAGAAGATGCTTTCATACTTGAAGCTGGTTAGCAAGCTTAAGTCCTAGTTCGACCATTTCGAGGTGAAACATGTCCCGTGGAAACATAACACAAGAGCCGATGCACTTGCCAATTTGGGATCCTCAGTCGAAGTTAGTAAGAGGAGAATAATCCCCTTGGAATGAATTGACATTCCAAGCATTAAGGTGATCGAGCAGACCAACTATGTCGACCCAAGGGACAATTGGAGGATTCTCATCGAGATGTATATACGGACGGATGGTTGCTTGAAGACAAGCAAGTAGCAAGAAAGAGAAAAGTCCAAGCTATACAATATTGCTTGATCGATGAGAGACTTTACAAGCGTTCCTTCACAGGTCCTTACCTCTGTTACCTAGGAGAAGACGAAGTGGAGAAGGTCATTCGAGAAGTACACGAAGGTTCGTGTGGCAACCACTCTGGAGGAAGGTCATTGTGTAACAAAGTTAAGAGGCAAGGATTCTATTAGCCAACAATGCAGAGTGACTGCGAGAACTTCACTCGTAAATGTGATAGCTGCCAGAGGCATGTTCCCACCATTCAATGGATGTGATTGGACCGTTTCACCTCGGCTCCAGGACAAGTCAAGTATTTGCTCGTCCTTACGGACTATTTTCCCAAATCGGTTGAAGTCGAAGCATTTGTAGACGTTAAAGAGTGAGGTGTCGAAAGGTTCATTTGGAGGAATATTATTTGTTGGTTTAGAGTTCCAAGGGAGATCGTCACCGATAATGGCTCCCAATTCATTTCCTCATCCTTTAAGAAATTTTGTCACGACTAGGTCATTATTTTGAGCTTCTTAACACCAAGGTACCCACAAGGAAATGGGCAGCCAGAAGCAATGAATAAGACGATCGTGAAGAACCTAAAGAAGAAACTAGAGGCTAGGAAAGGACGATGGGTCGAGGAACTCTCGATGGTGTTTTAGGCCTATCGAACGACTCTATAAAGGGTGACTAGCGAAACTCTTTTTTTTCTCGTGTATGGAACAAAAGCTGTCATTCTTGCAAAGGTGGTCGCTTGAGACCTTCGAGTCAATTACTCATTCCTAATAAAGCAAAGAACGATGAAATGATGTAGGATGCATTGGAATTGATAGACGAGAAAAGGGATAAAGCCTTTTATCGCCTTAGATGCTACTAGCAAGCCGCCACCAGATATTAAAGTCAGGAAGTTCCAGGAAGGTAAACTTGTGCTTAGAAAAGTTTTTCAGAATACAAAAGAAGCTTACGCTAGGAAATTGGTGACTAACTGGGAAGGCCCTTATTGAATCCGATCTATCATTCGAGATGGAGTATACAAGTTAGAAAAATTGGATGGATCAATTATCATGAAAAGCTGGAATGCACAACATTTAAGGCAGTATTATTTGTAACACTTTTATTTTTCGCTCTTAATTTATGTAATTGAACTACATTCGGCTTGATCCCTACACATGGGTATATAGGCAGCTCGTGAACTATATGAACGAGTGCAACCACTTTATTAATTTAAATTTTATTTTCCTAGGATTACCAATAAGCTGTTCTCGAGTCAAGTCATTGATTTCTGCCATTCCCATGGCTCAACTTTAGACTCGACCAACTTGATCCGAACACTCTCGCATCACCATCTTCATGGCTCAACTTTGGACTCGACCTGTTCGATCCAAACAATCTCACATCGCCATCTACATGGCTTTTTGGACTCGATCAAGTCGATCCAAATTTACTCATGAAATGCCATCTTCATGGCTAAAGTTTTCACTCGATCAATTCAATCCAAACCTGTCCATATTGAACAAACTGATGCCGTCATCAGGGCTTAACACCAATATGGATTCGATCAACTCTCCCAGATTTAGATCTCATATCATCTTATTCATGCACTGAATTCGATCAACTCTCTTAAAGTTCGATCTCACATCGCTATCTCCATTGTCCATGCCAATAGATGGCTTGATCAACCCTAAGAGTTTGATATACACCATCATAATGGCTCAGTCAATATACATTGACCCTTCTAGATCCACTCTAAAGAGTTTGATATACGTTGTAATGATTTTATCATTTCATGGCATCTCTCAAGTATGCTAATCAATCTATTAGCTCGATGGCTTTTTTAATTTCTTTGTCGAGATTGACAAAGTGCTTAATTGCCAAACACATTGTATAAAAAGCATGAGTAATTTAATGCTGAATTAATGAAGTGAAATTTGATACTAAATTTTATTTGGAAAAATAAAGCTGTTCGACACAAATTGAGCAAATAAAGATATAAATTGTTCAAATATAAAGAACAACAAACACAACATTTTTCTCAAGAATTTCCCCCTCTGCAGTTAGAACATTCTCGCCCTCATTGGGTTCGATAACAGGGGGCTTGACAACTTTGCCACCCGTTGTTGGCACGATACTTTTTGTTTCAGGGACAAAAGGTTAGATTGGAACATCTTGGCGAACCGAACCGCTTTCATCGACGACCTAAACATCGGAGTCATCCAAGGATAGCAACTCCTTCAATTCCTTGATCTCCTCGTCGATTACTTTGGCACTGAGTTTTCTAGACTTGAATTTCATTAAAGTCTCGAGCCATGCCTTGAAGGAGGAAGTGCCGGGGACCTCAAGCAGTTGTTCATTGATTTCTTCAATGTCCTTGTCCTTGGCTCCAATTGTTTTCTTAAGGTCTTCGATCTTCTTCTTAACCAGACGAAGGCTACTGCCCATGCTTAGTACCCTTTCATTCGACCTATTTAGCGCGTCAGCCTTGTCATCGAGTTCTTTCTTCTTGTCATCTCTCTCGGACTAAACCTTCTTGAGCTCTTCTCCAAGCTCCTTATTTTAAGCAGCTCCTGCTCGCATTTGTAAGCAGCCTTATTTGTGAAAAGATTATAAAGCAAAAAAGCTTATATATGACAGGAAATTTTTAGTATGGATCGATTTAAATGAACTCATTCAGTTTGAAAATGATTTTATGATTTACCTATCCCATGGCAGCAGCCGATTCATTGTACAGCCAAGAGAATGGCTTCCCACTTAAAAGTTCTTCGTCCTTGGCAAAGTAGAAATTTATTGCCGCTCTTACAGCCGCCTTTTTGTCCTGGGTAATACTGACGTCTTTAGGGACATCAAGGGTTTTGTCAGGAACCCTTGCTTCGATGTCTTTGGCTAGAGCAGAAGGCTTGGCCCCTTTCCTTTTCTTCTTGTATGTCAAAAGGAAGAGGTAGAGGAAGATCCGATGAATTGACTGGATGGACTGCTTCTTTTTGGATTGATGGCTCACTAGCTTCGTTCTTTTTCTTTGCTACTCTCTCAGCAGCTTTCTTCCTCCTCATTTCACCAACTGAAGGCAGTGTTACCCTCATGGTTGATAATGCGGCTTCTGTGAGAAGAACGTCTTCGTTAGACAGAGGAGTAATATATTTGGACAGACTGTACAATCGCTTAAGTGCATTACAGCATACAAAAACCCAATCGACTCGTTTTGAAAATCAGATAGGTATATCTATTGGGATTTCTTTAAAGCGCTTCCAAATTGACGACTTCCCAAGTCGATCGGGTTTTGAGATTTCAACCCAAGTTCATCCCTTTAGAGCAAGCAGTGCATCTAACCTCGCTTGGAACTTCTCGTCGGTAGGAGCTGGATGATTTAGCTCGTAATCTGCAAAGAAAGACAGCGCTTAAAATTAGTTGGAATTACTGCTTGAAATAAACAAGTAATGATGTTTACCAAGGTGACCAAAAGCAATTGGAAAAGGGAATCGAGTAGTTAGTTCAAAGGAATTGCAGTTGATCAACATAAAAAAGTATCTCTCTTCCAAATGTATGTTAGCGTTTACAAATTCTGTGATAAGTTGCTTCGACTGTCGGTACATAAAGTAGAAGTGACCCGAGCTTTTGTTGTTCAGCTTCAAGTAGTAGCATCAAAGGAAGTCAGAGATGTCGAAGTCTATTCCTGCCTCTTCGATGAGTACCATTAAAGCAATCAACAACCGAATTCCGTTTGGCATGAGTTGGGTCATGGAGATGTAAAAGTGACCAACAATCTCCATCATAAACTTGGGGATCAGCAGTCAAAGACCGAGCTTGAACTATTTAGTATACACACAAAACTAGTTATCATTTTGTGTGTCAGCTAGTTCCCTTAGGAAAGGCAATCGAATTTCTACCGAAGATGGATTCCCAAACTTCGATCTTATAGTTGACAAGTCCCCTTCAGTTAAGATGGACTCGAGATTGTTCGCGAAATAGGATACTCCCTTAGTAGGAGAGATGTACTTCTTTTCGAATGATTTGATTTTGTTGACTTAGGTAGAGGGCCTTGCTGGCTTGTTTCCTTCTCTCTCTGGGATCACTGCTGCTATGCTTACCCCAGTGCCACCAACTCTCAAACTCGATTCGATTATGGATTGTTGACGAATAATTTCATTAATTTCCCTTTCGTTGCTACTCAACCAAGGGTCCTCACCATTACTTGAGCTCGAATTGATGATAATCACATTTGACATTTCCGTAGAAACCGGTTTTTAAAGAGGGATCTAGGGTTTTGAAGATTGAAAGATTAAGGAATCCTAAAATCTAAAGAACTTTAGGAGTTTATGCAAGTTATAAACTCACGATAGCCAAATAGACCAGGGGATCGTTTATTTTCTCAAACAATAAGGTAGTTTTGGTATCAAAATGCTCAAAATTGGAAGAAAAATAAGGTTACGAAAAGAAAATCGTAAGAAAATCAAAAGAAAAGAGAGAATTCTTACATGGATATCGCTAGGAAACTCTGAAAAAATGAAAGAAAAGTCGCCTTGAGTTCAAAGAAGAAGCAAAATGAAGAGGAGAAAGAAAAAGTTATTTTATATACTGCCCGAAGGTGTCTGATCGACGGTTGAGATCAATTCAAAACCATCTAATCTAAGGGCTAAGGTTTTGTGTCTTTTCGAATTCCCGCTTAAACCAAGGCAGTGTCCTTTCAATTCAGACGCATACGTCAATGCTGCAAAGATATTTTGGAGCCTTCCAATCGCGTTGTGACACGTGTTACAGGTAGTTGAGTATTGCGATTTCCTAAGGATTTCAATCAAGGTGACATGTCGTCGGACTAGAGCTCGATCTCTGATCACTCCTGTAGTCGATTACATCGACTAAGGAGTGGAGGGCTAACTGTTGGGGTATAATTCAAAGAGGCCCAAATTGTCTACAACCCCATATAGCCCAGTGTTAAAACGAGTCGAATGGATCGAAATGAATCAATTGATGTGAGGAAGGCTAATCGAATTGACGATTCGTTTAGTTTGATTGGTTTGATTGGTTTGATTCTTGGTGCGTGATAAGCAATTAGGTTGCTCAAGGTAATTCAAATTCGTCTCTAAGTGTTCGTTCGGCCGGGTCGATTACCACGAGTTGACGGTTATTAGCACGAACTGACGGCTACTATCACATTTGATCATGGACCGGAACATGTGGGAGGCATGATTCTTGTGGCCTATCGCAGATCAACATATGTCTCACTATTGCAGTTATTTACCATACATCACTCCACTCCATCAAACGATTGGAAGTCACAATTCCTTTCTACTCCTTATATAAGGGACGTACTCTTCATTGTATTAGGAGATATACAAAAAAACATACAGAAACTCTGCCCAATGGTTTTCTCATCTCTTCTTTCTATTCTCTTATAATTTGTACCCATAATCTTTATTATAGTGCATTACAGTAGACATAGCTCTTTTTAATAGAGTGAACCACTATAAATTCTACATGTGGTATTTTTAATGTCGCATTTTTATTTTATCCCATAAATAACAATTTGATTCTGAACATTTACTTAAGAGCTAATAAGTCCAATTAACGGTGATTTGAGGGCCCAAATTCCTTGAACAGAGTTCTAACGATCCAAATCAGTATTTTCATATTTGATTGTAGATCCACCGTCTACAATAGTTTTACCAAAAATTTATTTATTTTTAATAAATATCTTGTTTACTTCAAAAATATTTTTAAATTAAATTTATAAGATAAATGACCCTAATATTATGTTTATTGAGTTAAAATATGACTCTAATTTATAAATATTGTACATATGTCCCAAAACAATTACTTTGTAATTAATACATTTTTGAGATGTTTTTTAGAATTTTTTTAAGATATTCTAAAGATTGCATTTGTGTTAAATCTCAATTTTGTAATAATAATTTGATTATACATCGTAATTGTTTTAAAAAAATTCTATTTATTTTCTGATTTAAAAAAAATAATATTTAGCTATTTCTTTTTTTCACTATTTTGCACAAAATAGGGCATTTGAAATTCAAAAACTACTCTTCAAAACCAAAAAATTCAATTTCACAAAAAAAAAAACCAAAAAATTCAAAAAAATTATGTGGCTAATCCTGTTAAGAGTCGCTGTAATGCAAGACAATTATTGCTTTCCGTTTTCTGCACGTCCCCAAAGTTTCGCGAGTCTTCACCTTATATCCAATCAGAAGTTGCCACGACATGGCCAACCTTCTCGTTGCGTGACGGAACAAGGGTACTATCACCTGGAAATGTATTTATACACCTCCATGACCTCCACGTGGCTTACAAAGGCTCTTTGCCGGTCCCCAAATTTGAAGAGCGCGAAAAGGCCAAACCCAGTTAGCTAGCCACCTGGACAAACGTCCATATCTGCTACAGTGTTCGTTCTGCATTTGATTTTTTTGGTTTTATTTTATGAAAAAATATGGGATTTTTTTTTAATTACAAAAATTGGGGCGGAGAGACACACTCGCTGTGGCCTGCACGTAGCATCCAATTTCAGAAATTTTTCAAAGAGGTGTCTGCGTCAATATCAAAGAGAGGGAAAAGAGGCGTCGAATAGAATTTTTAAGATTTGATTAAAGGCAGCATAGGATGGAAGCCGTCAAAAATTGCTTGCGAGCCTCCTTTTTTATATCCTTCGTTCGTGTGTATTCTATCAATAAAGAGAGAAAAAGACGGGCGAGTTTGCAATCTCGTTTTTTAAGTATATAGTTAAAACTGTTTATAATAAGTATAAAGTTAAAATTGTTTAGTATAAAGCTAATATTATAGTATAAAATAAATATAAACTATAGTTTAAAGTCCTCGTATGTTATAATAAAATCGTTTTAATTTTTAGTTTTAACTGTATTGTCAAACACACTCGATGTCTTTACAGCTTGACTAGCTACATTGGAACATTTGCTGATGCACCATTGTGTTTCGTCATAATTACAATTGATCACCCTTTGCCTGAATGTATTTTTGGCACGTTTCATTCCTAAGTTCAAATATAAATTTTAAGCAAAAATTTAAGTTTTCATAAGAAAAAGTAATGCAATAAAAAGATTTAAATTATGATTAAATTAAAAAAAAACAAGGTATTAGTTCAATCATCAATGAGATGATTGATTGATTTTGTGCACGAAATATATATAATATGAATAATTTTCTTAGATAAAAAAGAATGATTCTTATAGGCCGTCTAGAAACATGATTATAACCAACAGTTTTAGTTTTGAAAATTGTAGCTTATGAGAGTTTTATATTGTTAATAGTTGTAACTAATTATTAAAACCGCTCTTTCAAATGGCCCATAAAACCAAAAAAAAAAATATCAGTCTAACATTTGTTTATAAAAAGAAAAAATGAAAAGAACATGCTAAGATTTTTCACCCTTTTTTGTTTAAATCACCTATTAGACACCTCTTCGTTGTTGTTGTGCTTGTTCTTGTTTAAATGTTTTAAAAATAACTCTTGCATCTTTTTCTCATCAATGCATTTTGAAATAATGATTGAAATTGTTTTTTTCCTCCCTTCCATCATATTTTACATGCATAGACAAACAAACTTGTTAATAACTCCATTGGTCAAAATAAACAACATAATAAATGCATGAAAACTTTGCATAATAAAAATATTTTTTAAGAAGATAACTTAAAAATTTAAACATACAACTTGAACCTCAATAATTGAACTCTAGCTTGTGGCTCCAATTGAAACTTCCTAGATATGGCATACGCATATAAACATAAAATATATAGATATATACCATAATCATGCAAGTTCTCACAATCTCAATTTGGTGAGTTCTCGTGTTTTTTATTATATAAATCATGAAACCTTGCCCCACGAATGCAAGATCGTAACAACTATTGTGTACTTCAGTACCTTTCGCATATATGATTTATGACTATGGACGTACACAACGCATAACCTATATCAATCATTACATACAAAAAAAAAAGAACAATGGTCACGTAATTTATGTTTAAATATATGAATGATTGCATCATATATCAACGTATGAAATACTAGTTACGCGATATACCACGGGGCTCAAATTCGTAGGTCGACTGTCTAGGCCATTGGCCCCAATTTATTGTAAGTTAAATGAATGACTAGCCTTGTTGTCCCTTCCAAAGACGTGTTTTTTTTTTTCTCCTTTTTTTTCTTTCTTTTCTTTTGAGTGAAAATCTTCAAAACAGTTAACATAAATTAATACAGTATTTCAAATTATTTAGCAACAAGTATACCATACCCTGTCATATACGAGATTTTTTTCACATATAAAAATGTAACTATTATTATTATTATTATTATTATTATTATTATTATTATTATTAAGGCAAAGAACATAATTTGTCAAAACAACACATTACTCTTTTTTAATACGTGAGTCTTTTAGGCCATTTGGAAGAACGGTTGGAACCATTAGTTACAACTATGAGCAATGCAAAGCTCTGATATCCTATAGTAAAAGTAAAAAGTTACTACAGTATAAAGCCCTCACTTGGTATAATTCTTAAATCAAAACTGTTGATTCAAACTGTTCTTCCAAATGGCCTATTTATGAGAAGCCCCACCAAAAACATTTTTCAACCTTTTAATCTTTTAAGGTATTTTTCTTTGTTTTTGTTTTTTTGTTACTCGGCTAACACACTAGGAAAGCTTAGGGCTTGTTTGGGAGAGTTTCTTAAAAGTTGCTTTTAGCTTCTTAAGTCTAAAAGATGCTTTTGGAAGTGTTTAGATGATTCAGCTCTTTAAAAGTGTTTCCAGTCAAAGTCACAAAATATAGCTTATCAAAACATATACTAGAGTTTTATAAGACATTTGAAACTTCTTTAAAACATTTTTATTACCTCTTAAAAATTTTAAAATCATTTTGGCCTATTCAAGCTCTTTTAAAAAATGTGATTCTAAATACTTATTGAAAATCCATTGCTTTTGCTTCACTTCTTTTATTGGCTAAAAGCACCAGCAAAAGTTGTACCAAAGGGACCATTATCTATTGGTTTTACTTCTCTAATAGTTGTGCAAAAGAAAAGGAGATAAAAAAAAAATATTTAAGCCCGTTTGAAAACATAGTTTAAACCAAGAATTTGAACCTAAAATTCTATAGAAGTTCATACTTTTTGAAAAAAAAAAAAAACTATAGTTTAAATTAACAAAACTTTTTTGTTTGGACTATATTCCCAAAATAAGCTAAAGTTTCATTTTAAAAGCTCAAATATGCTTATTATATGTATGTTTGTTCTTAGCATAAATTAAAATTGCACGTTTAAGAAGCGATAGAGGAAACGTGTATGAATTGAGAGAAAAATTTCAATACATGCATTGGTTTAGTTTGTGAGTGATTTTAGAGAGCAAGAAATCACTTTTGGTAAATAAATAAGGCAATTTGCATCTAGATTGACCAAAAAACATACTTGAGAATTGATGACTTTTGCTTTGTTTATGAAGTTTGAACTTATTAGTTCTAACTACAAAACTCTTATATGCTACAATATAAAGTAAAAGTATGTTACAATATAAAGTTCTCACTACTATAGTGTTTTAGTTCCAACTATATTCCAAAATATACTATTTCCTTTTTGTGATCCCAAGATACCTCGAATTATCAGTTATTATCCTTTCTAAAAATACATAATTTTTTTCCACAAAACTATACGAAGCCCTAGACATTGAAAATGAAGGATTCCACATTGATTTTTAACTGAGGTCATAAGTTTCTGCGTCAATTGACTAGGACCAAGATGGAAAGCTTTTAATGTCGATCGAGTATTGACTGACATTAAAAGTGACAATAAAATAAAAAGTAATGCACTTGTGTACAAATCACACCAAGATATGGACAGGACAATGATGAGGTTGTCATGCCTAAATTTAGGCACAATAGATCAAGGACGCAAATATTGACAAAATATCAAAAATTTTAGAGGAAATATTGGTTTTTTCGAGATACTGAAATATCTTTTCACTATATTATTAGTTTCATCATCAAAAAACATTGGCAAATATCGGTAAATATCAGTTATAATATCGATAGCAAAAAATCTATAATGTAGTTTGTACAAATTTCAGTATATGTCGACCAAAAATTGGCAAACTTTTGATAATATCATAAATTAAAAAATTTAATGGTTTTTTCTTCAAATAATTATTAGTATTTTATACTTTTAATCATTGAATATTTGCTCTTTAAATAATTTATCAGTATTTTGTACATCTGATAAAGGTAATCTTTCCATAAGTGTACGGTCAATATATTTTGGGATCTAACTATAGTAGCTTATCCAATGAGACTTCTCATGCTTATTATCCATACAATCAAAACTTTGAAAACTATGATGGTCGTGTAGAATTTTCAATTATCCTTATTTGAGCATATCACCACCATCTCATACAAACAATTAAGAGTATTCACAGTTTCATATTCATAAAAATACAATAGAAAAAAGTCAACAAATCTACATGTGACATATTCATGGCCATAGTCAGCATTATTCAAATAACATGTTATCACATCAATATTGTTTAAATCAAAATGGAATCCTTTCTTATGTTTGAGTCTCATAAAACTTCTTTTTGGTATTAACAAATCTAATATAGAATTTATTTTATAAATTTTGTTTATTTATGTTTCTCTTTAATGTTTATTATATCTTAAGGTATTATAGTTATCTTTAATATAAAATTTCTGTAGTTTTCATAATTTTTAACAAAATTTCCATCAATATTGATATTTTCTTTTAATTCTATTAAATTAAAGTACTGATATTTCTATTCATACTAATATTTTCATCCTTGTAATAGAGGAGGGCTGTCTCCATCGTCGTTGCATGGATCTTTATAGTGTGTCATCATTATCGGGCTAATGTCATTTTTTGTCATCACCTGAATCAGTGGAAAAAGAGAGGAGGAGGAAGAAAGAAGAAAAAATAAAAAAAAGAAAGAGAAATTGGGAGAGAGTTTAGATGTCTTGGAATTTGACATATGAAGGGAAGATTTTTAATTTTTCTAGTGTTAGAATTTGAAGAGAGTGAAAGATTTTGCCTATAATATCAAGTGATATTCCAGCAACATTAAAACCCTTCGACATCAATAGTGGTGAAGTCATTTTTTTCCCCAAGGGGCAACAAATTGAACTAATCACAACACAACTATTTTAATTGAGTTTAATTTATTTTTCAAAGTTTGTAGTACATATAAGTAATAACATTGATTTTGTTTGGTTGATTTTTTATTTGTTTAGTATTTAAAACTTGATACATAAGTACATAATTAAAAGTAAAATTTGAGGTATAGTTGCGATATTTATAAAAATTTCATTGTACATATTGCAATTTGAAAATTTTCAAGGGTAAGCAAAAGGGAAAAATTGTCAAAAAAATTATTTTGGAGGACTAAAATATTCAAGGGAATTAGTTACCTATAAGCACAAGGTGGCTCCGATAAGTATGGAACAAACGTCAAAAGGGTGACATGAAACACCCATTTTCGTGTAATGTGTGTCTTGCATGAGATTGTTGTCGTACGAGATGGTCGAGTGCGATGGGACAATGTTTGGAAGCTTGGCTAATTGGGGTGGGCTTTCGCTGGATTGTTTCTTTGATGGCTTTACGACTACTCCTAGGCACAAGGTGGCTCTGTTGCTGAACATCAAGTAAAAGGCTGTATGACAATTAGAACCATGATTGTGGTTATCAAATAGTCTAAAGCTCCCACATGCTATGAAAAAAAAGTTGTTACAGTGTAAAGCTCTCACATGCTATAGTGTTTTGAACTACAATTATGATTCTAACCATACTTATCAAACACCCTATAAGTATAGAACCAAGTCAAAATGGTGACATAAAAACACTTGTTTTCATGTGATGTGTGTCTTGCATGGGCTTGTAGTGGTGCGAGATGGTCAAGTGCGATGGGATGGTGCTCAAGAACTAGGCTCTTTGGGGTAGGCTTCACTGGGTTGTTTCTTGGAATCTTTACAAAATACATAAATTTTAGGCTTTGATTGATTTATGCCATGAAAAAAAAAATATTTGTAGAGAATTAGAAATATCCAAATATATCCATAATGTATTTGCCAATATCCAAAGAGAGAAAGAAAGAAAGAAAGAAAGAAAGAAAAAACTAGGTTTAGTTTATGGGTATTTTGGTCAATATATAAAATGTTACTTATGCCACTATGGCATATTTTCAAATGGTTTTTGAACATGTTGCATAAATCAATCCAATTGTAGAAGGGGTGGTCTATAACATAGATATCTCTTTGTTGGAAATTTAGGCGCAGAACTCAAAGATTCAACAAAAACAGAAAACCAAAGATTCAAAAAAAACACAATTGATTTTATCGAGGTTTAGACTAAGATTGTCCTATGTCCTCGTTGAGCTACTACATAAGAAGCTCTTCCATTATCAGAGAATGAAATTACACCCTCAATCTTCACAGATTTGTATAGAGAAGTAAACCCCAGTTACTCAGACACTAATCTCTCGAGAATAGTGTTTACATAGAAAATTCCCAGTGGGAGAAGTCCTACAACTACCCAGATTCTCTCAATCCCTAAACACAATAACCCTCTGTCTCTCTCTACAAATAGTTTTTCTTAGAGTAACTCTCTCTAACTCATGGAGGCAAGAATAATACTGAACTAAGAACCCTAATTCTATAAGGAGATAACTATCCACGTGTATGGCTTTGATAAAGAAGCTTTTCATTAAGAATTCTTCCTGAACTGCTTGTCGTTTATAAGAGTTGCAGCAATAAAAAGATTTGTCGTAGGATCTTTTAAGTGTAATTCTAAACCTCTGTGCATTTTCATTTCAGTGGAATTAACTAGAATACTCCACCTTTATTTCACTTAGATGACAATAACTGAAATTAAACTTCTTATGGGGGTCACTGCTCTACTTAAGTCTTCACGTCTTTCCAATACTTAGCCGTTCCAAACACTTTTGGAACTTGCTAACAAGTATCACTTTGGTTGCCATATCTGAAAGGTTGTCTTCTGTTCTGTTTTTCTCCAAAGCCACCACCTGTTCTTCAAACTTTTCTCTAATGAAATGATGTCTTACATCGATATGTTTTGTCTTCTTATGGTGCACCAAATTCTTCCACAGATGGATTATAGACTGGTTATCTGAATAAATGGTAGCTCTCCCTTTCCACACTTGTAACTCTTTAAAAAGTCCTTGAAGCTAGATTGCTTCCTTAAAACCTTCAACTCCACATATGTACTTAGCCTCAGTAGTCTATAAAGTTGTGATAGGCTGTAACTTGACTTCCAACTTACAAAGTTATCTCCTATTGTCATAACATATACTAAAGTTGATCACCCCTTGTCTTTATCACTTGTAAAGTCAGAATCTAGAAAACCATCTAAAGTAATATCATTAGAATTACCCTTGTAGATTAATCCAAGACTAAGAATACTATTAACATATTTTAGCAACCAATTAAACCAACCAATGTTCCTGACCAGGATTAGAAATGTACTTACTAAGGACACTTACTGAATAGGCCAAATCTAGCCTAGTGCAGATCATTGCATACCTAAGAGATCCTAAAGTACTCTAATAAGGATACTTAGCCATTTTTACCTTTTCTTCATTAGTAACAGGGCATTGACTAGTAGACAGCTTAAAATGACCAGCTAGAGGAACTTTAATAGATTTTGACTTATCTATGTAAAGCCTTTGCACTACCTTTCTTAAATATTTCTCTTATGATAAACATAGTAGCTTCAACTATCTGTCCCTCTTAATATCAATGCCTAAGATTCTCTTAGCTGCACCTAAGTCCTTTATTTCAAATTTTGCACACAACATGTTCTTAACAACTTTTATAATACCTACATCTTTGCTTGTTAATAACATGTCATCTATATAAAGTAACAAATACATAGCCTTGTTTGAATTAGTGTTCATGTAGTATAAACAAGAGTAATAATTGCTTCTTTCAAAACTAAGTTTTGAAACATAATAATCAAATCTCTTGTACCATTGGCATGGTAGACTGTTTCAAACCATACAAAGATTTTCTTAATAAACAGACCTTTTCTTCACAACCTTTAACTTCAAAACTAGAGGGCTAATTCATATAAATCGTTTCATCCAAATCACTATGTAAAAAAGTTGTTTTTGTATCCATTTGTTCTAACTCCCAATCAAATTGGACTACTAAAGATAGGATAGTTCTAATAGTTTTATACTTTGCAACAAGTGAGAAAATTTCAGTAAATTTATACCTTCAACTTTGGTAAAACCTTTTGCAACTAACCTAACTTTATATCTAATTGGTTCTTTCAGGGTAGATCCTTCTTTTATTTTAAAAAATCCATTTACAGTCAACAATCCTCTATTTCTTAGGTCTATTAACTAAAACCCATGTATTATTTTTTGTCAAAGAGTCCACTTCTTCTTTCATAGCCTGTTTCTACTCTTTAGATTTCTCACTCTTAATTGCTTCTTCAAAAGTTTTAGGTTTAGAATTTTCTAAAACCTCAGCAGTGTTAAGTGCGTAAGCAATTAAATTTCCTCCCTCATACCTATTGGGAAGTCTTACTATTCTCCTTTGTCGATCTCTTGCTAGCTAGTAATCAATGAGGTTCTGGCTTGCTACAACTTGATGGTCATCTCTATTATCATCAGACAAGTCTTCTGATGCTGTTTGGTTACTGTCAGAAGATTCTATCACATTTTTCTTGTTTTGTGGTGGACCTTTAGGATTAGTAAAATGCTACCCTCAAACTAGACTTGTTGTCGGCCTTCAGGTTCCTTATCTACATCATCAAAAGAAATAGCAGTATCTTTGTCCTTTTTAAAATAAGGCATGTCATTTTTATTAAAGATAACATCCCTATTGATGACAATTTTAAACTTAGGACCCTTTTTAACACAAAGCCTATATCCTTTCACCCCCCAGGATAACCAAGAAAAATACATCTCATAGGCCTAGGATCTAATTTGCCTTCCTTTTGGTGTGCATAAGGTACACAACGGAAGATTCTCAGATGTTCAAGTTTAAGAGGTTTACCAGTCCAATTCTCTTTTTGGGGATTTTAAACCTATTGGTTTACATGGACTTCTATTTATTAAATAGCATGTTGTACTAACAGCTTGCCCCCAAAAAATTTTACTAAGGCCAACACCAAATAACATGCACCTGACCATAAGGGTTCTATTTATTCTTTTAGCTATTCTATTTTGTTATGGTGTTTTCTTAATAGTTTTATATCTTAAAATACCCAAATCAGCACAAAATCTAGTAAATTCCTTGTGACAGAATTCCAACCCATTATTAGTTCTTAATGCTTTTAATTTTGTATTTTTTTTGGTTTTCAACTAAGGCCTTCCACTGTTTGAATTTATTAAAGCACTCATCCTTAGTTTTTAACAGATATAACCTATCCTTTTTAGAATAATCATCCACAATGGAAAGATAATACTTATGACCATCAAATGTAGGAGTTCTTTCTGGGCTCTAGAGATCTGCATGTATGTATTCCAATGGCTCCTTTACTCTATATGTGGTAGTTGAGAAATTACTTCTGTGTTGTTTCCTAAGAATACACTATTCATAGAATTATAAATGTCCTAGCCTTTCCTTTCCCAAAAGACCTTGTTTGCTTAGTTCTTGGGGGCCCTTCTCATTGATGTGGCCTAATCTTCTATGCCACACATCAGCAGTGGCTTCTATCTTTGATGTTGTTGCTGCAAACCCTATGACTATTTGACCTTAAAAGAACATAAAGACTACGGTGGTTGATTCCTTTTATTACAAACATGGAACCCTTTAATATCTTTAAGATCCCATTATCAGCTTTGTAACCATAACCAAAGTCATTCAAAGCACCTAGGGAAATGTGATTCCTTCTTAATTCTAGAATGTGTCTTAAATTCCTTAGGGTATGTGTTGTACCATCTTAGAGTTTTAGAACAATAGAACTAATTCCAATTACTGAGCATGAGTGATCATTCCCCATCAAAGCCTTTCCTCCATTGAATAGATTTCTTTGGGCATATATGATAAGTGCACCCAGAGTTTAGAGCCCATTCATCTTTTGTTTCTTGGTGCCAACAATTAGCCTTTCAACTATCATAACCATCAACTTGATTAGCAGTAATAGCTTCTTCCTCACCATCTTTTGTTTAGCTAGTTTCTTCTTCTATTCCTTGCAGAACCTTTTAATCTGTCACATTTTGTTACAATAACAACACTTTTATGGTTCTTGATTTAGACATTGAATCTAGCCTAAATTTTAACTTACTTAAGTCTCTCCTTTGTGGCCTTCTTCTCGAGAACAATCCTTTCTCTCCGCATGACTCATTTTTCTGGGATCCTTCTGGTTTCAGTTCTAATTCCTAGATCTTAGGGCTGAGAGTGCATCTGCTAAAGAAAGTGTCTCCCTGCCATACTTGATTGCATTCTTGGCGTCTTTGTAAGAATCGGGAAGATAAATTAAGAGGATCACTACTTGATTCTCTTCCTCAATATTTTCTCCAATATTGGCCACATTAATAACAATTTTATTAAATGCATCTATGTTTTTCTCTAAATCTTTATTGGGATCCATCTTAAAATTGAACAAACTTTCTTTGAGATAAATCTTATTCATCAAAGATTTAGTAATGTATAGTTTCTCAAGTTTCAACCATACCTTTGCCACTATGTCTTCATCATTGACTTGGCGAAGAACATTGTCTACAAGATTGAGAATGATTGTCGGGTATGCTATCTCCTGCAAGTCGGCCTTTTTTGCTTCTATTCTAGCCACATATGCCATATTTGCTAGTGCCTTTAGGACCTTTTGTTGTACCAAAATTGCCTTAAGCTTCTTCCTCTAAAGACCAGTCTCCAAAGCCATCAAAATTGTCGAGTTCAAACTTTGCAGTTCCTATGGCATCTTTGTGAAAGCCTTTCAAGATCTCTTTACATGAATCTTTGAATTCTTTCTCAAGATCCATGCTCATGGTACCACTGTTGGAAATTTAGGTGTAGAATTCAAAGTTTCAATAGAAACAGAAAACCAAAGATTCAAAAATAGACATCATTGGGTTTACCGAGGTTCGGACTGAGATTATCTTACATCCTCGTTAAGCTACTCCACAAGAAGCTCTTCCATTATTAGAGAATAAATTTATGCCCTTAATCCTCACAAATTTGTACAGAGAAGTAAACCCTAATTACTCAAAAACTAAACTCTCAAGAAAGGCCCAGTGTTTATAGAGAAAATTCCCATTGGAAGCAATCCTACAACTACCTAGATTCTTTCAATCCCTAAACACAATAACCCTCTTTCTCTCTCTAGAAATAGTTTCTCTTAGAGTAACTCTCTCTTTCTAACTCATAGAGGCAAGAACAATACTTAACTAAGAACCCCAATTCTATCATTACATATTTATACTATGTGATGCCCTATATTCTCACATACTTGTTGGCCAATGCATTACATGATTTCATGACATTAATTGTATTATATAATGTTTCATAATCATTTGAGATGTGTTTGATTATATTAATAGCTTATATCATTTTTAAAAGTACGCTTCGTACAATTTCTTATGAATGTATAGCTGAATGACTTGGGATTTCTTGAACATGGATCCAGTTTATAAAAAAAATAGAAAAATGAATTATAATGCTGTTTGATATACAATTATAATGGATGAATTAAAATTAGGAGTTCAATGATGGTTTTGAGTCTATTTATGCTGAAAATGCCATTTTATGTAAAGTAGTTATGTATGTGTTTAGAATAATGATTAAAGGAGACTTTATGACAAGTAAAGAATATCATAGAATGTTATTAAGAATGATACAAAGTCTTTTATAAGAGGATGATATGTGTTTTGGTGGTAAGTTTACCTTCAAGATTGAAGTAATGACTAATTGGCCAAGACCAAGCAATGCCTTAGAAATTCATAGTTTTCTTGGCTTGGCTTGGCAGGTTATTATTGGAGATTTGTTGAAGGATTTTCAAAGATTGCTACTCTAATTATACAATTGGCAAGGAAGAATATGCAGTATTTGTGGTCAGATGCTTGTAAAAGAAGGTTTCAAAAGTTGAAGCAGAGATTGGTAACAGTTTTAGTTCTCACCATTCCTTCAAATGATAAAGAATTTTGGTATACAGTGATGCTTCTAGAAGTAGGTTAGGATGTGTTTTAATATAAGATGAAAAAGTTGTACCTTATGCTTCTCGTCAACTAAAAGATTATGAAAAGAATTATCCCACTCATGATTTGGAGTTAGCAACTATGGTGTTTACATTGAAGATATAGAGACATTATTTGTATGGTGAAAGATGTGAGATTTATGCCGATCATAAGAGCCACAAATATCTTTTTACACAAAAAGAGCTTAATATGAGACAAAGAAAATGGTTAGAGCTGATTAGGGACTATGATTGTATCATTAACTACTATCCTAGAAAAGCAAATGTAGTAGTAGATGCTTTAAGCAAAAAATCTTCAAAAAGTGTTTCAACTATGACTGTGATTCAAAGATCAATTGTGGATTATATTCAAAGACTAGAGTTAGAAATAATGTAGTATCATATGGATTGATTGAAAGATTGTCTGCAATGACATTGCAACCCACGTTGTTGGAAAAGATTAAGCAGATTCAAAGTTCAAGCCTTTATTTTCATCATTTAAAAAATGCAATTATGTCTAGAAGGGACAAGATTTTTAGATTTTACGTGATGGAGTAATTAGGCGTAGGACTAGACTTTTTGTTCTAAGGAACATAGATCTTTTAAGGGAGATAATGAATAAGGCCCATAATACTCTCTATTCAATGCATTCTGGTATAAGTAAGATGTATAAGGATCTAAAAGCTCATTATTGGTAGTAGAAAATGAAGAAAGATATAGTAGAATTTGTAAGAGAGTGCCTCACTAGTTAGTAGGTGAAGGCTGAACATCTAAAACTAGCTGGTACTTTACAACTATTGGAGATTCTGCAATAGACATAGGAAGATATTGCAATGGATTTTGTAACTGGGTTGCCAAGGACAACAGAAGTGCATGACTTAATTTGGGTGATTATTGATAGATTGACAAAAACAGCTCATTTTCTTCTAGTTTGTATGACTTGCTCTGTAGCTAAATATGCACAATTGTATGTGAAGGAAATCATGAGGTTACATGGAGTACTTGTGAGTATCATATTTGATAGAGTTCCTCAACTTGCATCTTTCTTTTGGAAGAGTGTTCATAAGGCTATGGGGACTAAATTGACTTTCAATGAAGCATTTCATCTACTAACAGATGATTAGTCAGAAATAACTATCTAAGTATTAATGGATATGTTGAGAGCTTATGTTCTTGATTTCCAAAAATCTTGGAAGGAATACCTACCTTTGGTAGAGTTTTGTTACAACAAAAGTTATCAAGCAACCATTGGTATGACACCATATAAAGCCTTGTATGGTCATAAATGCAGATCTTCTATGCATTGGAATGAAATGGGAGAAAGAAAATATATTGTGCCTTATATTTTATTAAAGAATGAATAGGTAATTCAGAAGATCCGCAAAAGAATGTTAACAGCTCAAAGCAGACAAAGGAGCTATGTGGATTCTAAGAAAAGGAATGTTGAGTTTGAAGAAAGAGATAAAGTTTTTGTAAAGATTGCGTCAAGAAAAGGAGTGATGAGATTTAGTAAAAAGGGAAAATTGAGTCCAAGATACATTGGTCCTTATGACATTGTGGAGAAAGTTGATAAAATCGCTTATCAAGTAGCCTCGCCACCATCATTATCAGGAGTACATAACGTTTTTCATGTGTCAATGCTGAGAAAGTATGTTTCCAATCCTTCACATATGCTGAAACAAGAAGATGTTAAGTTAGAAGAAGATTTGAGTTATGTAGAACAACCAGCGAAAATTTTGGATAGGATAGAGAAAGTACTTAGAAACAAAAAGATTTCATTAGTTACAGTGTTATGGAAGAGCCATTTGGTTGAAGAAACTACATGGGAATTGGAAGATGACATGAGATCAAAGTGTCCACACATGTTTGATAAGTAAATTTCAGGGATGAAATTTTATAAGAAGGGGAGAGTTGTGATATCCAGTATTCTCACATACTTATTGGCCAATGCATAACATGATTTTATGACATTAATTGCATATATAATGTTTCATAATCATTTGAGATGTGTTTGATTATATTAATAGCTTATTTCATTTATAAAAGTACGTTTCATACAATTTTATCTGAATGTATGTATGAATGACTTGGGATTTCCTAAAGATGGATTCGGTTTAAAAAAATAAAAAAGTGAATTATAATGGTGTTTGATATACAATTATAATGGATGAGTTGAAATAAGGAGTTCAATGATAGTTTTAAGACTATTGATGCTAAAAATGCCATTTTATGTACAGCAAAGTTATGTATGTGTTTGGAATAATGATTAAAGAAGACTTTATGACAAGTAAGGAATATCATAGAATGTTATTAAGAATGATACAAAGTCTCTCATAAGAGGATGATATGTGTTTTGGTGGTAAGTTTACCTTGAAACCCTAAATAAGTGACATTTTTGGTATTAAAGTTTACATACTCAATTAGGGTTTCAATAAGTTGGAAATTAGGTAATAAATCATGTTATCCAATATTTGAGTGTATTTGAAAGAGATTTAAAAATTTTGGTTTGGTTTTAGTGAAAAACTATCAAAGTTTAGAAACTAGTATTTTCTGTGTATCGAAATTTCAGTATGAGCGAGTACGCCCATGTTAGTAAGTCAAATGAGTGGCTATGACTTGGCTTTTACTTGATGTTATGTGTGAGTGTTTTATACAAAAAATAGCTAGTGACTATGCTCTAAAAAGGAGACATTAATCAGCCTAACATGAGAATACTTAAGTGTGAAGTAAAGGTGAGTTTTGTGTGTGGTACTTTAAAAGGAATTAAGCAAGTAAGTGAGCTAATTTCAGCCCATTTTCTCCCAAGTTTGATCATCATCTAAAACAAAACTCCATTTCCAGCTAGGATTCAAGAAGAAAAGCCTATCTCCAAGTGTCTTGGTCAAGGTTTGAGTGGTGATAAGAGTGAAAAACCGAAACTAGTCAAGGTAAGCATGATTTTGTGGTTTCAAGCTTCAATTTTTCAAGATATTGAATAAACCTACATTTTGATTCTTTTGGACAATTCTAGAGTTTATTTTAAGTGCTTAGAAAGACTAACCATTGGTTTTATCCTTTTGAAATTGGAGATGAAGAGTTCAAATTGCTTAACTAAGGTGAGAAATTGTGAACTATTTTTAGGTTTTCTTCTTTGGTTGTATAAACAGACTTTGGGAATGATATGAGCATAGTTTTAATGTTGTTCAAGATTAAGAATCATAGAAAAATGATCTACTAAAAAGGAGATTTGGTTGTTGGAATGAAAAGTTTTGGAATTGTGTGAATTTTAGAGAATTTAGGATTGATTTGTGGTCTTGTGAATGTCCTAGACTTTTGTTTTTGTTTGTAGGTTGAATTGATGAATTTTAAGCTTTGGAGAGTATTAAAAATTAAGGGGAAATGCTATCCAAATTCTTAGACATAGTTTTGAACTATTTAGAAATCAAAAGTCCACTTTTGTCCTTAAAATTGACTGGTTTTGCCATGTTTCCAATGTTCATATTTTTTAATACCTTAAGGGAATTTTGGAATTAATTTTGATATTTTAATCCTCTACATTACATGAATTTATGAGTTTTACTAAAATTGTTATTTTTAGTAATATTTTTACAGGCTAAGTTCTTTACTTTTATCAGAAAATACAAGGAAGTGTTAAGTAGTTCAAAAGTAGAATATTTAGTTCTAGTTTTCTCCACCTTTCCTCTTATTTAATATGGTTGCAACTATAAGGTTATAAATGACATGTTTGTGGGGGCTTAGTTTTTCTTTTGTTTAAGATTGATTTTAAACTTGAAATGAGCCCCTTAACACTTAAGTAACAAGTATATATTTATTAGGTTATAATGAAATGTAGACAACTATTTTCAGAAGGATTAGACACCGAATCTGAAGAGAAAAACCCTAACAATAATTTATATTACTCCATAATACAAGGTAAGTAGAATTTCACCTGCATCACCATGAATGTTGTGCATGTTTGTATGCATGGTTATGACTTTATGGAGCATAAATAATATGACCATGTTTTGATTTTGAGCATTATGCGAGCATGTATTATGTATTAAAGACTTTGTACCCAAAACGTTAATTTAAAAGTTAAAGCATATAATAAAAAGTTTTATGAGGTTTTATGGGCTACTTGTGACGTGATGATATATTTAATTTAGTTAGTCTCGATAGAGGTTGCTCCACTGTATTGTCTCGATGGAGGCTTAGAGTTTTGATATATTGTCTTGATAGAGACTTATGGAGCTTATTATTATCTTGATAGAGACTGTCTTGACGAGGACTTGCGGTGTGGGAAGCCACACGATGGCATTAATGGTCCAAAGGAATTGATGAAAGGAAACCTACTCATTATAGGAAGCCTTAAAGAAAAATCATGCGCATGTTATGTTTTAAGCAAAACAGATCTAGGATTTCAAAGAAAAGAAAAGCATAACTTATATGGGATCATTCATGGCATAGTCATTCATGTTACACAATAATTATACTTACTAGGCATAAGCTCACTTAGTTACAGTAATGCAAATAAGGACAATTCTTAGCATCAACAGTAGGATGCCAGATAGTTGGCTGACGCGCTCCTTTGAACCTATGGACTTATATATATGGACAAAGATGACTTGTTTTGGGACTTTTCACTACTGCTTCATTTTGAATGCCTTTAGAGGCTCTAGTTATGACATGGCTGTTTTCATTTTGAGATTGGTATTATATTGTGAATATAACATCAGCCAGTTTAAGTTTGTAAAGTAAAGTTGTACTTTAGTTATACCAAAAATTTCAAAGGTTCAAATTTTCCCACATTTTTATCTTAATCTTGTATAATTAATATTATAATTGTAAATAATTAAGATAATAACACTTAATATCAATATGTTATGTATTTTAAACTTATATTGGGTGGGTGTTACATACTAGTTAACATAAGACAACCGTCCGCGTGTATGGTTGTTAATAAAAAGCTTCTCATTAATTCCTGAACTGCTTTGCCGTTTATAACAGTTGCACCAACAAAACGACTTGCCGTAGAATCTTTTAAGTGTAACTCCAAATCTCTGTACGTTCTCGTTTCAGTGGAATTAACCAACACTCTTGTTTCCTTAATAACTTTGCCCACTGATTCTATGATGGTTCCATCGGTGAATTTGGGGTGGTCCATTTATTTATTTATTTATTTGTGCATAAACTTGATAGTTAATATATTAAAATTATTCTTCACTATACAATTAATAACTTTTTATTTAAAATTACAATTTACTCAACATTCAACTACTTTACGTCACGGCTACTTTCCACTTCAACACAACTACTTTTTACAGTTTACTTCCGTATGTTTATGTAGAAAATCATATGATTCAAAAAAAACTTTGATTAATTTCTTTAATATGTATATGGTGTATGCTATAGGTACATATTTTTCAACGTAAAATAAAGATTATATTAGATCACATGCGTGGAAGTTTGCGTCCCATATTTTAGGTTTCCATGGAAAAAATGGCGTTAGCTACTATGATATTTTTTCTTGCGCACACCGAACAGTTTTAGGTAAATTGACTAAAAATTACTATGTTAAAAGTAAATCTCAATTATCTTTACAAGTCAATGACCATTGTGCAATCGGTAAGAGTAATTTAATTCAAGTTGGGTCTGCAAAAGCAAAACTTGATTTTAATTAAGAAAGAATTACAATACTTGAACAAATTATTGTTATGAAATTAAAATTCAATATAACATTTAAAATATTTTAAAAATATTCTTAATTACATAGTAATTATTTTATTGATATTATTTTTAGACATATATGAAATATTTATAAAATAGAGTTATATTCTAATTCAACAAAAATAATTAGGTCATTTATATCATTAAGCCTTTAATATTAGGAGATATTTATGATGTATATGCCACTCATTTTAGAGTTGGATTGATTTATGCCACTTGTCCAAAAACTATTGTAAATATACCACAATCAAATAATCTTATTTTTATGTGCTGACAAAAATAACCCCAAATTAAACTTACGGATTTTTTCTTCCCTTTCTCTCTCCCCACGCCCCGCCAGCCTCCTTTCTCTTGCTCTCCCACTTCTAGCCATGGCCTCTCTCCTCTCTAGCCATACTTTTTTCTCACTCTCCGTTCACCAAACATCTTCGTCACCCCGATTCGTGACGACGCCAACGGTTTGTAACATTGCATCTCCTAAAACTTCACTTCGTTCCTTCCTCGTTATAGATCCTCGAGACACAACGACATGCCAACGCCTATCTATGCCTTGCTCTGGCGCCAATGCCACCCATGGTCGAATGAATTCGAAGAATGAAGGAGTGGCCGTCGAAATTTTTGAAAGAAGACTGATAACAGTTGAGAGAGGAGAAGAAGACAAATGAGATGAAGCATTCCAATGTGTTGCATATGTGGAGCCAAATCAAGTCGACACCCCAGCAAAAAGGAAGAAAAAAGGGAGAAAAGTAGTCCTCGGAGGCAGGGAGCAAATGCAACGGCTCTGCCAGGAGAGCGCCGCGGTGCTAGGACAAGGGCACCTAGGTGCTAGGAGCAAGATGTCGAGGCGTCGTGAGAATGGCGCCTAGGCGCCAGGTGCATGGAGCCTAGGCCCTGCAGGGGAGCGCCGTAGTGCTCGTTTCAAGTGCCGCGATGCTGACGCGCTGTGTTGCACGATATTTTTGAGTCAGAGTCAAACTCAAACGTCCCAAAAACAGAAAACTACTAGGGTTTCTCATTAGTTACTATTTTTCTCTTTCTTTGGCTATAAATAGACATAAGGTGGCTAGGGTTGTGAGTGTGTGACATTAAGAGTGGCATTATTTTGTGAGAGGCATAATTCTTGAGAGCTCCATCCTTGAGAGAGAAAAATTCCCATAGGGTGCTAGATAAAAGAGAGTTTTGGTAAGCACAATTTGAGAGTGTGTGAGAAACTTCTCTTGTAATATGTAATCTCCTTCATCATAGTGGAATCTGCAAGCGGTAGAAACAGGACATAGTCTCAATTTTTGGACGAACCCGTATAAAATTTGGTGTCTCTCTTTTCTTCTTTTCTCCTATTTATTTTCTGCAATTATTCATTCTTGCGATCCTTGGAATTAGGAGTCGCCTAATTCCCCAACAAGTGGTATCAGAGTGGAGGTTTTGATCAAGAACGATGACAGGAGAAGAAGGTTTGGCAGCCGGTATCACCAAATTTGATGGTTCAGATTTTTCCTACTGGAGGATGCAAGTAGAAGACTACCTATATAGCAGAAAACTGCACTTGCCCTTGGGTAATAAGCCTGAAGGCATGAAGGATGAGGAGTGGAATCTCCTTGATAGACAGGTGCTGAGTGTGATCCGTTTGACCCTGTCAAAGAACGTTGCCCACAACGTTGCAAAGGAGACTACTACAGCAGGGATGATGAAGGCTCTGTCAGAGATGTATGAGAAGCCCTCAGCCAATAACAAGGTACATCTCATGAAGAAGCTTTTTAATTTAAAGATGCCTGAAGGTGCCTCGGTTGTAGAGCATCTGAACAGTTTCAACACCGTCCTAAACCAATTGGTCTCGGTAGAGATTAAATTCGATGATGAGATCAATACCCTAATCCTCTTGGCCTTGTTACCGAATAGTTGGGAACCCATGAGGGTGGCCATTACAAATTCTCTTGGGAATGAAAACTTGAAGTTTGTTGATGTCAGAAACTCTATTCTGGCGGAAGAAGTTCATAGGAAGGATTCAGGTGAAGCCTCATCGTTGAACTCGGCCCTTAATATTGATAATAGGGGCAGGAAACTTGAGAGGCATTCCAACAGGGATAATGGCAAGAGAGGCAAGTCAAGGAATGGGAGAAGTAAGTCTAGAAACGGTAGGACCATGGAGTGTTGGAATTGTGGGAAGACTGGCCACTTGAAGAAAAACTGCAGGGCTCCAAGGAAGAACGAAGACAAGACTAATGACGCAGCCAACGCCGCCACTGAAGAGCAACAGGATGCTTTAATCTTGTCAGTTGACAGTTCTTTTGATTCATGGGTGATAGATTCAGGAGCATCATTTTACACCATTGCACACCATCATGTCCTGGAGAATTATATTATTAGAAATCATGGTAAGATTTATCTTGCTGATGGAGAACCTTTGGATATTGTTGGCATTGGAGATGTCAGTTTAAAAATGCCTAATGGGTCTGTGTGGAAGATTCATAAGGTGAGACATGTTCCTAAACTAATGCGCAACTTGATTTCGGTGGGGCAACTGGATGATGAAGGACATAAAGTGACCTTCAATTGTAGAGGTTGGAAAGTCACAAAAGGAGCAATGGTTGTTGCTCGGGGACGCAAGGTTGGAACTCTCTACATGAACTCTAGTTGCAGAGATACCATAGCAGTTGCTGATTCTGCTGCCAATACCGAGCTATGGCATTATAGGCTCAGTCACATGAGTAAGAAGGGTATGAAGGTGCTTCACTACAAAGGAAAACTACCGGATTTGAAAACTGTTGATCACAGTTTGTGTGAAGCTTGCATCTTTGGTAAACAGAAGAGAGTTAGTTTCTCAAAGATGGGTAGAGAGCCTAAGTCCAAGAAATTGGAGCTAGTTCACACTGATGTGTGGGGGCCTGTGCCGGTGACTTCCCTTAGTGGCGCAAACTACTATGTGACGTTCATAGATGACTCAAGCAGGAAGGTATGAGTTTACTTTCTGAAAAACAAATATGATGTCTTTGATGCTTTCAAGAGATGGAAAGCCATGGTGGAGAACGAGACAGATTTGAAAGTAAAGTGCTTGCAGTCTGACAATAGGGGAGAGTATTTAGATGAAGATTTCAGGTGGTACTGTGCTGAGAAGGGAATAAAGACGAGGAAGACCATTCTAGAGAAACCACAACAGAATGGAGTAGCTGAGAGGATGAACAGGACTTTTAACGAGCGTGCCAGAAGCATAAGGTTGCATACAGGGCTGCCAAAGATGTTTTGGGCTGAGGTAATTAATACAACCGCTCATCTGATCAACAGAAGTCCATCCACACCGTTGAAATTCAAGCTACCGGAAGAAGTCTGTAGCCATAAAAAGGTTGATCTCTCTTACTTGAGAGTATTTGGGTGTGTTTCCTATGTTCACATTGATTCTACTACTAGAAGTAAACTTGATGCCAATTCAAAGAAGTGTTTTTTGGTTGGCTATGGTGGACTTGAGTTTGGTTATCGTCTCTAGGATGACCAAAGTCGGAAGATTATCAGGAGCAATGATGTGATCTTCAATGAAAGTGTTCTATACAAGGACAGAGACAGCACTGACTCTAGGGGTTCAGGTTCTGAAGGTAAGAAGCCTGAGGTGATTCCATTGAAGGATCTTCTTGAAGTGGAGGTGCAAAATCCAGAGATTGAAGACCAAGAAGACATAGCTCTAGAAGTAAACCAGAGGACTCCTACCACACCAGTCAGGAGGTCTAGCAGGATAATCAGACCGCCACAGAGATACTCCCCATCTCTGCATTACATCTTGTTGACTGACAAAGGAGAGCCAGAGAGCTATGATGAAGCCGTGGAGGCTGAAGATTCGGTCAAGTGGGAGTTAGCCATGAGGGATGAGATGGATTCCTTAATGTCCAATCAGACATGGCAATTGATAAAGTTACCACACGGCAAAAAGTCATTGCACAATAAATGGGTATACCAGATTAAAAATGAATCTGATGGCAGCAAACGGTATAAGGCAAGATTGGTGTTAAAAGGCTTTCAGCAGAAAGAAGGCATCGACTTTAATGAGATTTTTTTCTCCGGTGGTGAAGCTAACCACGATTAGGACGGTACTTGCGCTAGTGGCAAATGAGGACTTGTTCTTGGAACAGTTGGATGTGAAGACAGCTTTTCTCCATGGTGATTTGGAGGAGGAGATCTACATGAAGTAGCCACAAGGTTTTGAAGTACCAGGTAAAGAGAATTTGGTGTGCAAACTTCAGAAGAGCTTGTATGGCCTCCAACAAGCTCCCAAGCAGTGGTACAGGAAGTTTGACGGGTTTATGTGCAACAATAGTTTCTTGAGGTGTCAAGGAGATCACTGTTGTTATGTGAAGAATTATGGTGATGCCTACATTATATTGTTGCTATATGTCAATGATATGTTGATAGCAGGAGGTTGCAAACAGGAGATTGACAAGCTGAAGAATGAGCTGTCTAAGGAGTTTGCAATGAAGGATTTGGGTGCTGCAAAACAAATCCTTGGGATGAGAATAACGAGGAACCGTAACAGTCTGAAACTGTCACAGGAAGAATATGTTGAAAAGGTACTGAGCAGATTCAACATGGGTAATGCAAAGCCTGTGAAGACTCCTTTGGCCAGTCACTTCAAGTTATCAAAGGAGCAATCACCGACCACGGAGCAGGAACGAGACCACATGGCCAAGGTGCCTTATGCTTCCGCTATAGGCAGTCTCATGTATGCCATGGTTTGTACCAGACCGGACATTGTACAAGCAGTGGGAGTTGTGAGTAGTTACATGAGTAATCTAGGTAAACAGCATTGGGAGGCAGTGAAGTGGATTCTCAGATATCTGAGAGGTACTGCGGGTTTAGCACTGTGTTTCAAGAAGTCAGACTTGGGACTACAGGGCTATGTTGATGCTGATATGGCTGGAGACATTGATGGCAGTAAAAGTACCACCGGTTATGTCTACATTTTAGGTGGCACTGCAATTAGTTGGGCCTCGAAGCTGTAGAAGATACTTGCACTCTCTACAATAGAAGCAGAGTATGTGGCAATGACAGAAGCGAGCGAGGAGATGATTTGGTTGCGGTTGTTTCTGGAAGAACTGGGTCACAAGCAGGAAAGGAGTGCATTACATAGTGACAGTCAAAGCACCATTCATTTGGCAAAAAACCCCGCATTTCATGCTAGGACGAAGCATATACAATTGCGGTATCACTTCATCAGGTCAGCTTTGGAAGATGGAGTGTTGAAGCTTGAGAAGATTCTTGGGAGTCAGAATCCAGCAGATATGCTCACCAAGACGGTTCCGATTGAGAAACTGAAGTTGTGTGTAGCTTTAGTTGGACTTCTCCATGAGGCGTGAGAATTCGTTGCCGCTGCAGTTGGAGACATGGTGATTGATTAGTCTCCAAGTGGGAGATTGTTGTAGATGTGGAGCCAAATCAAGTCGACACCCCAGCAAAAAGGAAGAAAAAGGGAGAAAAGCAGTCCTCGGAGGCAGGGAGCAAGCGCCGCAGCTCTGCCAAGAAAGCGCCGCAGCGCTAGGACGAGGGTGCCTAGGCGCCAAGTGGAGAGCGCTAGGCGCTAGGAGCAAGATGTCGAGGCGTCGTGAGAATGGCACCTAGGCGCCAGATGCATGGCGCCTAGGCGCTACAGGGGAGCGCCACAGCGCTCGTTTAAAGCGCCGCTGTGCTGACGCGCTGTGTTGCGCGATATTTTTGAGTCAGAGTCGAACTCAAACGCCCCAAAAATGGGAAACTACTAGGGTTTCTCACGAGTTGCTATTTTTCTCTTCCTTTGGCTATAAATAGACATAAGGTGGCTAGAGTTGTGAGTGTGTGACATTAAGAGTGGCATTATTTTGTGAGAGGCATAATTTTTGAGAGCTCCATCCTTAAGAGAGAAAAATTCCCATAGGGTGCTAGATAGAAAAGAGTTTTGGTAAGCATAATTTGAGAGTGTGTGAGAAACTTCTCTTGTAATCTGTAATCTCCTTCATCATAGTGGAATCTACAAGCGGCAGAAACAAGACGTAGTCTCAATTTTTGGACGAACCTGTATAAAATTTGGTGTCTCTCTTTTCTTCTTTTCTCCTATTTATTTTCTGCAATTATTCGTTCTTGCGATCCTTGGAATTAGGAGTCGCCTAATTCCCCAACACGACGATGTCGCATGAGTCCAGTAACTGCTCCTGACACGACTCGTACAACAGACAATTGAGAACTTGTCTGGCGTTCCCGTCGCTAGACTTGTCGCCGAAACTGGGAGAGAGAAGAGAAGGAGAGAAGGGGAGAGAAGAGAGAATCCTGATGACGATCCGATCACAACCAGAGTGATCGTTGGTGCTGTAGGAGTCGCCATTGAAAGCCTTGCCGACCTGGCGATGGTCCAAATGCAGGCCGTCAGAAACTAACTCCTAGTCTACACCATTCTAATTAGGAATGATATTTTTGTCGCATTTCTCAAACAGTTTTTACTTGTGGCATTTTTCAATCGGACCCCATTTTGGGCATATGTGTAAAGTTCCTTTTAATTAGTGCCGTGACCTCTAATTAAATCTTTATTCTTGTGACCGGTAATAGGATAGGCCAATATTCATCAGGCTAATACTAGGGGAAAAATATTAATCAAAGATTTAAGTTTTTCAAGCCCTACAAACCTTGACTTTGATTTTTTCTTGCTTACTTTCCCTTTTCTTTTGTTGGATTTTCAGAGTTGGGGTGCTTTTGGGAACCAAGACTTTTCTTTTTACTCTATGAATATGGTCTTCTTAGATCTATCTTTATATATATATATATATATATATATATATATATATATATATTCTTTTCTTGGATCTATCCTTTTCGATTATCATTATCATTTTTATTTTTGATTGAACATGGTTTTCTTGATAACAGCCGTGCATATCTTCTACTAATCAGAGCAAAGCAAAAAAAAAAAAAAAGCATCGTCTTTTGACGATATTTAAAAAATGAACTCAAATATCACTAGTACTTATCGTATACATGTGAAAAGAGGGGAAAGAAAATTTAGCTATAGAATTTTTGTTCTTCTGCTATCAGATCCCATTAAGTTTTTCTCTTCTTTTTTCTTTTTCTTTTTAATACAATGCTAGAACCATGAAGTTTTTTGTAATCTACAATTGCAAATAAAATTAGAAGTTCCTCCCCTCAAAAAAAAAAAAAAGGTAGAAAGTTACTATTTTAGATTTTTTTGCGACTTCGATTTAGAAACTAGCACGTCTTAATTAATTTGTCCTTTTCAATGCTACACTTACAGATAAATCAGTACTAAAATGGCATATGGAGTTTTTAATATTTGACATAGTACCTAATGCTTATCAATGATTGTGTCATTAACAAGATATTTAATAAAATTAATTAGAATTAACTTTTTAATTTAAAATATTGTGACATATATCATCAATCTTTTTAGAAAAATTGAAATAGATCTTTTTAGTACATAAAATTGACAATAGATCTTTTTAGGAAGTTTGAAATAGATCTTTTTAGGAAGTTTGAAATAGATCTTTTTAGTACATAAAACTGACAATCTTTCATGTTTTAATCGGTGTATTAGTTTTTTAGGCTCAAACACGGAAATTAGTTCCCGATATATTACAAGGTAAAGGAAAAGGCCATGCAATTTATATTCACCAAATCACGTCATTGTATGCATGTGCCATTCCTCCTAAGGAAGAAAAAGATTATGGAACTTAAATTTTTCTTAAAGATTATCCGGCATATTTAACATAAAATTAAGGGCGAAAGAGCAAAATAATATTTTGGTCAAAATTTAGTAAATAATTTCATATAGTTTTAAAATGTATAGTAAGTAATATATCATGAGAAATTGAGTAGTATCTCATGAGAAATTAAGAACAAAAACTTTGAAATACCCACACCTCTTTATCCTTTTTATCTCTTATCCTCCTCCCTCGCTGGCATCGCCGGTGACCGAAAAATATAATATTTACTAGAAAATACTATATTTACTGTGTAAATACAAAAATTCACTGACGACTTCGCTGGACCACCGACGGTCGAGAAGTATAATATTTACTGGGAAATGTCATATTTACTGTGTAAATACAAAATTTACCGGTGATTTCGTTAGACTATCAACGGTCGAGAAATATAATATTTTTACCGAGAAATGCCGCATATGCCGTATAAATATAAAAATTCACCGGTGACTTTGCGGGATCGTTAACGGCTAAGAAATATAATATTTATAAGGAAATACCGTATTTATCATGTAAATACAAAATTCATCGACGACTTTGATGGACTATCGAGTGCCGAGAAATACAGTATTTACTAGAAAATACAGAATTCACTGCGTAAATACAGAATTCACCAGCGACTTTATCAAACTACCAATGACCAGAAAATATAGTATTAACCTAGTAATATAGTATTATCGTATAAATATGAAAATTTACCGGCTTCTTTGTCGTACCATTGACAGCCGAGAAATCAATATTAACTTGGTAATATAGTATTACAATGTAAATACAAAAATTCATTAGCGATTTTGCCAGATCGCCAGTAGTTCAGAAATATAATATTACTTTAGTAATACTATTTTACCATGTAAATATAAAAATTCACAACCGACTTTGTCGGACGACCGACGACTGTAAAATACAATATTACTATAGTAATATTGTATTACATGTTAATACAAAAATTCATCGGTGACTTCATCGGACTACTGGCAGCCAAAAGATACCATGTTAACCTATAAATACTATATTAACTTGTTAATACTGTAATAACTTGTAAATACAAAAATTTATTGATGACTTTGCCAGACATCGCTAGTACCTGTGACGTCACCGGCTGCAGGAAAATACTATATGCACCGGTTAAAACTGTATTAACCAACAAATACAATCATAAAAAATACAAAAAACTTTCCATTGCAGAAAAGAAAACAAAAAATACATAAGAAAAACTATCAAACACAAAAAATAATATAGAAAAACCAACAACAAATGTTTTTTTTCCATAATTTTTACCAAACAAAAAATTTTGATTTTCTTTTCTAGATTCATTTTTTTTCTTATTTCTATCCACTTTCTTTGTTATTCCACTGTCTTTTTCTTCCTCTCTCCACACTCGCCTATCTCACCTGTCATCGTTGTTAGATTTCCTTGACCTTGTCCAATGCCGTAGCTCTTCTACAACGATGACGGAGCAACTAGTTTGTGATTGTGGCTCAAACGATGGACTAGATTCATCTCCAAGGGGATCTCCAGTGGCCAGTGGCTCGAGAAAAATTTGGTCAGCTTTGCGATACTCTGTCCACGTCGGTAGATCACGGTGGAGGAGATTTCCCCTCACTGTGTCGTACTAGATTCGCTCCATAAAATGTGATGCTTAGGCGATGATTCCAGATCTGCGTTGTATTGGTATGATCCCAATCTAATCCTTAAACTCATCAAAAAGCTTAGGCGACACTTAGGTTGCTCGATGATTCTAGATCCGACCACTCGTGACTCCATCCTCGCATCGATGAAACAGATCTAAACCATATTCTCCATCAGTGCCATCATCAAGGACACGAGAGACTAGCTTTGTCGCCATTGTGACGTCGATGCCCTCGTTGAATGTAACACCCATGAATTCTAAAGTAAGACTAGTTATGTTAAGTTTAATTATTTAGTGTGCCAGTGTAATTTTTTATGTTAATTTTCAGTTATTTGAGATTTTATTGCATTTGTCATATTTAAATTTGATTTTTAGTGTTAAAATACCAAATGACATTTACCCCACATTTCTCCATATTTACGAAAAATGCCATTAGGCCTTTCTTTTTCTTTTCTTTTTCCTTTCCTTTTCCTTTCCCGTTTTTCTTGGCTCCCTCCCATCTCTCTCTCTATGCAAATCTCCCTCTCCCTCTTCGTTGCAAAAATTTTGAATCTCGAGCTTTATTCTCGTTGATTTGAAGCCAAGAAACAAGATTGAAGCCTAAAATCCTCTTCAAAATGGTTGATTTGAGGTTTGCCTTTTTTCTCTCTAAAATTTTAATTTTCAGTTTGAATTTTTATGCATTTTTGTAATTTGGAGTTTGGTGAGCTTAGATAATATTTAATCTAAGCTTGTAGGCCTTATTTTATCATGAATCTAAGCTTTATTTGAACAAAATTTGATTTAACCAAGTTTTTATATTTTTCTTTGATTTTCAAATCAAAGGTGAAATTGAGTTTAAATTTGGAAAAAATGCTTTAAATGTGTTCTATTATGGTTTTCTATGCTTTATATATGATTTTCATGATCTAGGAATTGAAAAACAGGTTTTAAATTTTGATTTTGAGCTTGGGGAGATCGAGACTCGAAGTCTTGGGTCCCTAGATTTTGCCAGTTTGGCAGGCCGAACTTGATCTTTGGCAGGCCGGATTCATAGGTTCGACAGGTCAGATTCATCAGGTCGGTAGGCCGAACTTGGAAAAGTTCGACAGGCCAGTCCTTGTTGGTTGGCAGGCCAAACTGTGCAGTTCGGCAGGCTTGGTTTAGGGTGTTCGATAGGCCGACTGTGGACTTGAAAAATTATGTTTTTACTTCGGTTTTCAGTATTTGATGATTCCAAAATGTTACAAAAAGGATTATGATTTTGGGTTATGATTATTTTGAGTCAAAGACACACTGATAATTAAATTAACATAATGATATTTGTTAAATATGATCTCTGATCTTAAATACAGTTTTTAAGGTTTTGAACATATGTGGAGCGTACGTTGGATTTTATTTGGAGCTTATGTTACTGGATTTTAATGAGGTAGGATATTACTATCCCTTTCATTGGTAGCCCCTTTAAATTATTTGGCCAAAGTTTATTTCTTAAATGTCTCTTTTTTAAGAATGATTTCTGTCTTTGATTCTGAAGAATTGTATTTTGACATTCCTTTTGGATTTCCAAAACCCATACAGTGATGTTTTATCAAGTTACTTTCAAGTAAATATTTTAATTAATTTGTTAAGACTTTGAGATTCATCTCAAATAGAACGGTTTGTGAATAATTATATGTTTTTTTATTACTATTTTAAAATAACTTGTTTTTAACTAATTATCCTACTGAGCCTTCCGCTCATGTTTTCCTATTTTTAAAATCCCACTTCCAGGTTGAGGAGGAAGGATGGGCCTAAGATCGAAACCTGGCGCTTTGGATTGAAATGGTATTTTCTTTAAAACTGTGGTATGATGCGTGTGCTGTACGACTTGTCCCAGTATTGATGTCATTTTCGTCTCTGTTAATTGTATATTCTAATTTTTTAATATTTTTGTATTATTATTCTTGATATTGTATTTTAATTACCTGTCTACCTTTGTGGTAAGCATCCACGTGACGGTGAATGAGAATAACATTTCGGCCCCACTTTCGTGACATTCACGTGATGGTGACCGCCAATGATATTTATTTATTTTCGATGATATTTATTTACTTTTTCTTTAATTACTTCGTTTAATTCAACTTCTTTACCTAAAACCCCCTGACCCCCACCTTGGGGCGTCACATTGAACGCCGATGATGACAGAAACGATGATGACAACATTCAAGTTGGCCGCTTGACGGTGTTGTCAATGGAGGTGGGGCACACTAGGGTCGGCGTGGAGAGCCATTGCACAGAAAGGAGAGAAAGATATTAGTGTAGTGAGAGAAATGCTAGAAAGAATGTGAATGAGGGAGGCTTGTAAAAAAAGGTCAAAATGGTAAACATTTAATTTATTTTAAGGAGGGAAAAAGACAATTGCTATAATTTATTAACAATCAAAAGACCTTCTATTTACTTCATTAGTGTACATAAAAACTGCTATTTGGTGCATTTTCTCTAAAAATAATAACAAAAAAATGAGATTTCTATGATAGTACTTAACCAATGATAGGGTTTTGTTTTTACGCCATTAGATATATCTTAAACATTGTCCATTATGCATATATTTTATTTTTATTTTGATGTGTGTTTGGGTATGATTTGTTCAACCCTAAATCGTTCAATGAAGGCCCAAAATGAGGAATCTAAATTACAATCAAAGCTAATCGAACACAGCAAGAGTGTTCGATTCAAGATAGATTGACACGGGAAGCACCACTTGCTCAATGCTTAGTCGGGTTGAGGCTTCGATCGATTTGATCATTGGTTACAATTCGATTACAACTTTACTCGCTTCATCATTTAAATCTAAACATTCTTTATCATTATAGATTTGCTAAGTGTCGGTTCGAAGAAATCAATGTACAAAACCTGGTGGTTACAAAAGGAAATGTGCTAAGCCACGAAGTGAGACGTGGGAGAAGCTCAATTCTTACGCCCTATCATAGATCAACACATGTCCCACTACTATGTGCATTATTGTCCCCATTCCTTCCATCAGTTTGGGGCCACAATCTCATGTTGTACCCTATATAAAGGCATCAGCAACTTCACTAGGGATATACGACGAACTCTATAGAAACTCTGTAGAAATACTCTCTCATCTGTCTATCATTTCTTTAGAATATCTTGTAATTTGTATTTATTTATTCATTCATAGTGAAGAACAATAGACGTAGCTCTCATTACAGAGTCAACCATTATAGATCTTTGCGTGTGGTACCCTTTATTTTTCAATACTGTTTGATTTCTCACAGCTTTGATCTAATTTTCTTTCTGCAATTATTTTAACGCTGTTCTTTGAAGCTAAACAGATCTTAACAACAGTGATTTGAGGGCTCAAACTCATAAATAGTAAATATAAATTGATCTAACACATTTATATCTAATTGTAGATCCAATGTCTATAATGTGCTTTCAGAAAATCCAATGGTCAAAAATATATATTACTAGTGTGAGGTCCTATCACAAAAAGGGGGGGAAAAAGAATTCTTTCCTGTTAAAAAGAAAAAGAATTATGTAACAAAATATGAAAAAAATGAAGATTTTTATGGTAGGACTAAAAAAATTAATTATTGATATATCTTTGTTTTTTAGCTGTCAAATATGTATTCTGTTCAATAAACTTTTTTTTCGTGTGATTTTGACCAAATTGAACAATCACATATGTTTATTATTATTATCATTATTATTATTATTATTATTAGGCCTTACTATAAAAGGGCCTTAAAAATATATTGCCTATGCAATAGAGTCTTGAATCATTTTTTTATTTCTCTTCAGTTATTATATATATATATTTTCACATGACATAATTTAAACCATTAAAAAAACATATTTTGCTGAATCCAACCACCAAATCTGTCAATAAACAAACTTGCAACTTGGGACATGGAACATGAATTTATTCTTTGAGATGTAATTGCAAAAGAAAAAAAAAATCTGCTTTTTTTTTTCTTTTTCTTTTTCCAAATCTACTACATATATTTTTGGGATCTTTCTTCAGTGAGGATCCCACTGATAGTCAAAATGACTTACTTCTGTAGATGTAACAACTGATAGGGTGGTGATCGAGATCCGACAGAGACAAAAGGGATAGGAGAACGGCTGCCCAAATCTATTGACAGGGGAGATTTTGGGGGTTATAGGGCTTGCTTCACTGGCTTTGAAACCGGATCTGACGGGGCCATCGGCTAGAGGAGGGAATCGCAAGGATCGGGCCAAGCCACAATCATTTAGAAGCGCGAGAGGGGGGTGCGGTGGGACCATGGCAACAATGGACTACTCTCTGTCAGAGTTTTACCTCTTTGTTCTTAGTTTTGTCTGTACTTTGGCTTTGCTTTTGTTTTTATTTTAATGTTTAGTTTTTAATAAAGAAGGTGGTCTCCCCGCCTCTAGTTTTTATGTCTCCTCTACTCGCTAAGGGTGGAAGGTGCGTAGATGTCGGATTAGACCTTAGTCTAAGTCACGTTGTGTGTACCTTTGACGAGAAGGGTTTGGCTTCGGCTGGTGGTTCTTTTCCATCAACTATTGTGGGTCTACGAAATGAACTTTTGTTGAGCTCATCTATATGTATCGAGTTGACTTTTTCTCTCTGAGTCTCAAAACTCGAACTTATGTTAGGGTCAAATTCTTCTACTTTGGGTAGTCTCATACGACTAAGTTTGAACTTGTCTTGACTTGAAAGTGTCCAATAAAAAAATAGTACAATAATCAGCCCAAAATTACCTTAGACCCTTTTTTTTTACCGTTCTTTTTTTTTTCCCAAGGAGATATTGGACATTATAAATTTCAAAAAAATGAATGTTTCGTAGGTTTTTTTTTTTTTGGGTCGTCGACCTAAGTGTGTTTCATAGTTGAGACATGTATCCTTTTTATTCGGAACACGAATATCCTTGTTTTCCTCAAAAAGAAAAAGAAAAATAAAGACGTGTATTCCTTGTAATAAAAAAGATACCTCCCTTAAAAAAAAAAAAAAAAAAAAATCCCAAGAAAAATTAAAAAAGAAAAAGAAAAGAAATCGGCAGTGGGTCCCACTTAGAATTTTGCTTCCCGGTTCTTCTCCCCCTTCTTTAACTCGTCTTCATTCCACTTCTTCCTTCGCAGTCACTTTGTTTCTTTCTCTCTCTTACCTCGTTTCTCTCTCCTCCAAATCTCTTGTGACTTTGTCTGTCTGGGGACTGTGTGGACTCTCACAAACCAACATCAAAAACAACTACGAACCTCACGAAGCTCCCCAATTCCATGTTTTCCAGGGAGAGAAACAGATAGAAAAAAAAAAAGAATCTTCAAAAAAGAAGAGATTAATTTTTAATTTGCTTTTTGTTCAATCATGCTTGCGATTAATTCGGAGGTCATGGCTGTATCTTTGTCCTCTGGTTTGCTTTGACAGTAAGTCATCCATTTCTTTCTTTCTTTCTTATTTCCTTTTCATTACTATTTTTTATTTGCTTAGAGCTCAAAATGGTAAGATTTTGTTTTCGTGTTTGTTTGAAATTGCGAGCACAGTGTGGGAAAATATTTTCTCGAGATTTGATTGGATGTAATTGGAGATTCTTGCCGATTTACTGAGATCGCTTCTTTGGCTTTAAATTCGTTGTGGGATTTTGGCTTTTCTCCCTATTCTTATTCTTCACGATATTAAACTTTTCATTGAGTTTTGTGAATCGTTAAGTTGCTCTTGCGGTTTTCTTATTACCACTTTGAGTTGAGGTTGATTTCTGAACCGGGATTTCTTTCTTTCTTTCTTTTTTTTTTTTTTTGGCTTCTTAACTTTGATTTTCAGTCAGTTTATCTTAGGCCTTCATATTTCTTGTTGTTCTAAATTTTGTCATTTTTGTTTTTGTATTTTTTTAAATTTTAATAGATATTGTATTCTATGATCTATCTGCTAATTTTATAGCAATTGAGATTCTCAAAAAATAATAATGATAATAATTATATCCGCTAAAAATTTTTCGGCCGTGACTAATGTTTTTCTTTTGGTTCTCGAATTTTGGTTGTACAATTTAGACTATGAGAATTTGATCAATTAAGAGGCTTTATGTGTTTTTTGTTTTTTGTTTTCACTCTGCAGCTTTTTTATACCTTTGGGTTCCTTTTTTCTCTCTTCCTTTTTTCACTCTTAAATTCTGACCAGGTCTGTAATTTAAACACCAGGGTATCTTTCCAGCAAACTAAATGAATAAATAGATTATAATAATATTAAGCTAAAGAAAAAAAAAAGCTGTTTAAGATTTTATGGGAACTTTTTTTTTTAAAGAGATTTTATGGGAACTTTATACACGCATATATATAATACATATGTTTGTGTATAGCATCGGTGGAATTTTGATAGTTTTGGACATATTCTTTGATCTTGCGTCTCTCATTTGGTATAGATATTGGGTAATCCTATATGTGTATATGTGTGAAAATATGGATATGTTTACTTTATGCATATATGTGTTTAAATTTGAAGGGAAATAAAATAGCAGTAAATGATATTTGCACACAGTGATACTCTCAATATTTTGATAACCTTGAAGTCCTGAAATTGTTGATGGGATGGACACTGCAGGATTTTTAGTTTTGAAACAGACTTTGAAAAGAACCAATGGCATTTTCAATGATTTTTTGATATATTCTTCTCTTTATGAATTATATTTATTTCTTGGATTAATGTAATTTTTTTTATTGCTAATTTCCTTTGCTTAACGTAGTTCATCAAGGTTGGAGACCATTTTCATTTGTGAATTTGCCACAATTTCTTCAGAGGAGTAGATGTGTAGCATGTGTCGCTATTGTGGTGCGGAAGTAGCAAAGTCTAAGGAGGATAGGAAAACACAGGGTAATGTGAATTCTTTAAAATTTGGTAAGCAAGACTCCATTTTGTCTTGCAAATGTTGTGAAGATAGGCACGAGCGAGAATCTCCGCCAGGGACTGGATTGCAGAGTCCTTATGTAACACCAATAATAAGTCCAACGACTTCTTTGTCCAGCAGCGATTGTTCCACATCTGGCTTCAGTAAGTTCTGCTTGTATTTTGTCAATATTTGGTTATTTTGATTGAATTCAATCAACAGCTAATTCTCTATTTACTAATACTTTTGTCCTTTGCTCTTTAAAGGTGAACTATCTGTTGATATGAACATGTCAGATAGGTATGTGCCTTTGCTTTTTCCGAATTCTGGTACTACTGTGTCTCCTCACTGGTACTTGTGGTGATTTATTATACATGCATTTCTGCTTCTTGTAGGTCTAATCAAGAAGGGGAAATAAATAGTTATCAGCAGAATCACAATTCAGTTAATGGACGCTATAGATCGCATGCATATCCGGGAAGCGCTATTGATAGTGGTAGGCACATGGGTGGAGATGTTAACGAGGCTATACCAATAACTAGTGGCCTTGAAGAAAAAGATATCAGTGCAGAGAGCTCTAGTGTCTCTGATGATGAAGATGTTGAAAATTCTCACCCTTTTGAAGATAACGTGGATGCCCAAATTTGGGAACCGCCCGAACTGGAAGATCCAGTGGATGACATGGAGGGTAGTGTGGCTTTCAATGATGATGACGATGACGAGTGTGGTGATGGTACAGAATGGGGTAAGCCGAGTTCTTTGTGTACTCCTTCCAGAGGCGAAGGAACTGGGTGCTATAAGTTTAAAGAGGAGAAAGAAAGAGCTATGGAAGAGGTTGTTAATGGAAAGTTCAAGGCCCTTGTATGTCAACTTCTTAAATCTGTGGGCATTGCCCCTTATGGAGAAGATGGTGCAAGTTGGGTAGATATAGTTACCTCGTTGTCATGGGAAGCTGCTTCATTTTTGAAACCTGATGCTGTTGTTTCTAATTCAATGGATCCAGATGGATACGTGAAAGTGAAATGTATTGCGACTGGTGTTCGCAGCCAAAGGTAACAGAGTTTTAATCCATTGAGATTTACTATTTAACTTTCAAACTTTAGGTTTCTGATGGTTATACACGTATTCTACATTTGTTTTGGGATTCAAATTATCTGTTTAATTTTTTAAATGACATGGCATAATTTGGTTCTTTAGGCACCACTTGGGACACCAAAATTGGACATTGGGATCCAAGTCCTTTCTTTTGTGGAAAAAGTTTGGTTTTAATTAAACGTCCTTTTATTAAAGGAAAAACATACATACTATTTTGGGAACTAGATGCTATTAATAACTCTAGAGCTTCAGGAGCGTCTGCCCTGGTACTGTCAAAGTTGTAGTATTACCTACTCATCAATCTTTGTACTTTATTTATTTTGGTTCTCTCAATTCATTAGATATCCTTGCATAAAGTATGAGCTGAGTAGCTGCTTCATGGACTTCTTTATTAACAACATTGGTTATTTATTTGTTTATTTATTTATTTATAGTTTTTCGTTCTCAAATCCTAAATTTGTGTTTGATGTCACAGTCAACTAGTTAAGGGCTTGGTCTTCAAGAAACATGCTGCACACAAGCACATGCCAACTAAGTACAAGAATCCAAAGTTGTTGTTAGTGCGGGGTGTGCTTGGTCAATCCTCTAGTGGATTGTCATCATTTGATTCAATGGAGCAGGTAACATGATCTTAATATCATTTCCTTGTGGTGGAATTATTTTATTTTCTTTTCTTCATAAGATGTAATGGAATTATGCCACGACCTGTTCTTATCATTTGCTTCAAACAGGAAAAGGATTATCTAAAGTCTGTCATTGAGACGTTAGATTTGTGCCATCCAAATGTGGTTTTAGTGGAGAAGAGCGTTAGTCGTGATATCCAAGAGTCTATTCTCAAAAAGGGGATGACACTGGTCTTTGATATGAAGCTCCATCGGCTAGAGAGAATTGCTCGTTGTACCCGATCATCAATTTTATCATCGGATACTTTGACAAGTCAAAAGCTGAAGCAATGCGACTCTTTTTACATTGAAAAATTTGTTGAGGAACATGCGGGTTCTAGCGAGGGAGGAAAGAAGCCAAGTAAAACATTGATGTTCATTGAGGGTTGTCCCACACGGCTGGGTTGTACGGTTAGTCAATTTTTTTCCACCTTCTTCAAATACATGGTTGTTGTTGTTGGGTTATTTATTTATTTAAAATGCTCAAGTAATAAGATGGATGAATAAGCATGGATTTTTTTTCATTTTTATTTTATTTTTGGAGGGTGTACACCTGATAGAACCCCAGGTTTTCCTGTCAATTTAGTAAAAAGAACATAGAAAGAGTAGGAAAGATTGCACTGTTTATTGAATCAGAAAACATAGAAACGACACAAAGTGACAGACAATTTAAGAGTTCTGCCCCTCTCCCAAATTCCCAGCTTAGCCGAGACCTATTCAACCAAAATTTCCCCCCTTAGCTCAGACTTCATCTCCTATTCTTGTACCACCCAATACCCAACATCACTAAAACGACATATGTACCCTAAAAAACGACAAACACCACTCAAAGGAAACTCTTTTGGCTGAACCAATTAAGGGTCTTTTTTCTATAGTAGTATTCCCAAGCTGATTATTATTGAAGCCGTCTGTCTTTCCATTTTAATTCCTTTTTTTTTTAATTCACTTATCTTTGATTTTCTGGTAAAAAGTAACGACAATCAATAAAAATTATGAAGAGGAGATACAGAAAGAAGAAGAGGAGTAATCCTCAGAAAAAAAAGAAAAGAAAATAGTCATGTGGTTTGACTGGGGAATTTATTAATCATTCAGAACAGATATAGCTGTTTGACCAGATTTCATTGACTAATTTATATTAAAAATGTTTTGAGATTAAATCATTGACGATGTCTTAAGATTTCGGTCTTCGTAGAGAAGGCTTTTTTCGCATTACATATAATATTTTTGTTTAAAGTCTCAAATCATCTTTCTTATATTGTGAGGTTGGGCGTAATTTTTTTTTCCTAGGAGATCCTTTTTTACCAGTCCTGCTACTATGTTTCTTAGAACGTCAGGTATCTGCTTCTGGCTTGTTTACAGTCAGTTTATGCATCGGATAACTGAACGTAGAATTTCGTACTTTCTAAAACGCTTCTGCAACTTTTTTTTTGGGTTACAGTCAGTTTATTTGTTTATTGTCTTTCTAAATCCCAAGTGAATTCAATATTTTTTCTGCATGCTATGACATTACAGATTTTACTGAAAGGAGCACCCAGTGATGAACTGAAGCGGGTTAAGTGTGTGGTGCAGTGTGCAGTTATTATGGCATATCATTTGATTCTTGAGACTTCTTTTCTTGTTGATCAGAGAGCAATGTTCTCTACAACACCGTTTTCTGGAGCAACAAATCTCATGTCAAGTGACGTTGTAAATGCATTGTCAAATGGTCAACATTGTACTAATTTAGGCTCTGATAATTCCAATGCCCTTTGCCTTGGGGAGGCTACTGCTGAAACTAAGTTGCCTAGGGTTGATATTCCCATTTCTAATGGCTTTCATTACCACAATTCTGCTACTGATACTGAGTTACCTGAAGTTGAAATTCCAGTTTCTGATGGCTTTCATGGTGTGGATTCACATAATTCTGATCTAGAATTAGAAGGAAATTCTCTTTTGTGTGAGCCATATAATCCAGCAATACTATCTGGCTTTTCGTCTCTTTCAGCTTCTCTAAAGAAGGTTATGGGGGAAAATTTCCCTATTGCATCTTCTTCTTGTCAGTCTCTTTCCTCGTACTTTGGATTCAATGGAAAAGAGTCCAACGATCAGATTGCAAAAGCTATTTCTGCTTCCACATCTCCTAAGGCATTAGATTATAATGTTGCTGAAGATAAGAGTTGTGATGATGAAAGGTTGCTAGACGTTGAAGAATCCCAGTCTTCATGCGAATCCTCAGAAGCCGCTGAAGAGGTGAAAAAAGAGAGTGATAGTGATGAAGGGAAAAGTAAAAATGATATCAATGCGGTGTTGGATTCTCAAAGTATTTTGGTTCTGATGTCTAGGCGGAATGCGTTACGGGGGACTGTATGTGAGCAAAGTCATTTTTCTCATATCATGTTCTACAAGAATTTTGATGTTCCACTTGGAAAATTCCTGCTTGACAATTTACTCAATCTGGTTTGTAATGTTAGAATATTTTATCATTTTGTTATTTGTTAGTTGGTAGCATTATATATTTCCAGTTAAGTTTGAAGCCTAAGCTTATTGATTGGAAAGTAGAATATTGTTTCACTGTCTTTACTCAGAAAGAGTTTCTCTCTCGTTTTGCTTTCGAATTTTATTCTTTTTCAAACACGTTAGATATTTTAAGATGCTGATATAAGCTACCACAATGCAGAAAACTCAGTGCAGTGGTTGTGGTGAATTGCCAGAAGCTCACGTATACTACTATGCACATCATAAGAAGCAGCTGACCATAAAGGTTAAGCGGCTATCTCCTGAAAAGAGTTTACATGGGGATGCAGAAGGAAAAATTTGGATGTGGGGTCGATGTGGTAAGTGTAAAGATGGAAATGGGATATCAAAATCTACAAAAAGAGTTTTGATCTCCACTCCTGCCCGTGATTTGTCATTTGGAAAATTCCTGGAGCTTGGCTTCTCAAATCACTCATCTCGTAAATTATCTAGCTGTGGCCATTTATTGCACCGGGACTTCCTCTACTTCTTCGGGTATGGATCATCTATGATGTACTTTTCTATATCTAACATCACTAAGGTCTTCTCTCATCTACTGTAAAAAATGGTTTAGTTGTGTCTTGTGTTTCTTTAGTTTTGGAAAACTACTGGACTTGATGATTACTTTTTTGCACTTCCATCTCAAAATTCACTACTAACTGAAGATAATATCTTCCATTTTAGCGTCCTTAATAGGTTATCTTGATATGCTACAGGTTTGGCCCCATGGTAGCAATGTTTAGATACTCTCCCGTTTCCACTTATACTGTGTCTCTGCCTCCTTGGAAGTTGCAGCTCAGTAATTCAATTAAACAAGACTTGCTTATGAAAGAGATTCAGGATGTAAATATCTCATCTGATAATGCTAGATTCTCCAGTTTCTGACGATGTTTCAAGAAATTTTTATGCTTTGCCTTTCCCCATTTTACAGAACATTTTGTTTACTTCCCTCTTTAAATTGATCCTTCATTTTGATTTTCTTAAGGTGTACATGAAAGGGATTCGTCTATTTTTGGAGGTTGAGAGCTCTTTGAAGAAAATTAAATCTCAATTTGCAGGGTTGACATTGAATCTTCGAGGCTCTTTGAAAGAATTTTCTGATATTGAGCATATGTTAAAGCAGGAAAGATCAGAGTTTGAGGTTAGCACTTATATATGGCAAAAAGAAACTCTCAACTCTCAACCCTTTCTACACACATGTTTGTATATCTTGCAGTATTTCATCTGTTATGACTCAGAAAAACCTTATATCTTGTATTAATCTCTCAACTCTGAAGTGTCTTTTGCTTGGTTCTACCTTCACTCTGTAGTTTGTTCAGCAATGTTAACTTTGTTTCTGTAATTTTAAATCCTGTTAAAACTCCAATTTATTTTTCTTATGCTTTTTGTGTTTCTAGATACGAAGACTTCCTTTTTTTGTTCTGATTCTATAAAAGTTGTTTTCTCGTGTGATATAATAAAACCAGGTAAGCATTAAGAAAGCTGCTTCCAACAATGGAAGCTCAGACCAGGCTGTTTACAAACTTCTGGGCTTGAATCGATTGCTGTGGGAGCTTCTACTTGAATCATGCATTTGGGATCGGCGCATGCATTCGTTACTCTTTCCAGATGCTATGATGCTTGATTCTAGTACTGCCAAGAAAGTAGTTCAAGACCAAAAAATGTCAGAGATGAATGGCATCGGAGGGGAAAGGAATGTGGGGCCTGAAGTGAGTTTGGAAAGAAATGATCTCAGTATTGATGGTGGTGCCAACGTAAATGTTAAGCTCGCTACCTCTACAGACGTAGATGATTTTCCCATAAAAGAGATTCTGGTTGAAGATCGAGCCGAAGAATCTGAACGAGACGAGATATCTGGCGCATCTATTGTTGCTGAAGGTACTGAGATACTGATCGATGGTGGTGTAAGCCCAAAAGGATCAGCCACCTATGATTCCCATACGCTGCCCAATGGTTCAAATCATTATCCTTCTGATGATAGGCGGTCTGAGAATGCATCAGATTTACTGAAGAACACATCTGATAGTTTGCTTTTGCATAACTTAGAAGACTCAAATGAATGGTTTTGGGCACCATTTGCAGACATTAGAGGTATAGATATGCGGGAACTTCAGAAATTATACTTTAAAAAATTTGAATCTCTCAGTCGCTATACTATGGAGAACTTGTCCACAGCATATCAGCTGATTATGGAGGAAGGACAAAGGCTGCACGTTCCCCTTGGAACAGATAGTTATATTGTCTCGGATTATGAGGGTGAACTGTCTAGCGTAATTGCTTGTGCGTTGGCAGTGTTGAAAGAGGGTAATGATGCTTCGAAATCAATTGAGAGTTTTCACAGTCTGACTCGGATTCCTACTATTATTTCCTCACATTGGTCTTCACATGGATCCACTGATTCTGATTCAGTTAATTCGACAGCAAGCCTTTCTTTTGCTGAGGCGCGCTTCTCCAGTTTTGATGGGATGAATTTACTGGAGTCTCTTGTTCCGCCTGGAACTGTCAATTCAATTGTCCCTCTAGGATTTGACAAGTCACTTGGAAAGAATAGATATACGGTTATTTGTCCCTATGCCAATCAGTTTCGTGACCTTCGGAACTGGTGCTGTCCATCTGAGCTTGATTATATTGCTTCCCTTAGCCGCTGCAGGAACTGGGATGCTAAAGGTGGAAAAAGCAAATCATTTTTTGCAAAAACTCTTGATGAGAGGTTGATTATAAAAGAAATCAAGAAGACTGAATTCGAATCATTTATGAAGTTTGCTGGTGATTACTTCAAGTACGTGAAGGAGTCTTTTGAGTTGGGGAACCAAACTTGCCTTGCCAAAGTTCTTGGGATCTATCAGGTTTGTACTTTGAATTTCTGATCTTAAACGATGTTACTTTTGCTTGTTTGTTCGTCGTTCTAATTACTATTATTGGTTTCCACTAAAATGAAAAAAAAAAAAAATACTATTTTTGGTTTTGTTTTGCATTTCTTTCACAGGTTATTGTAAGACAGACAAAAAGCGGAAAAGAGACTAGACATGATCTAATGGTGATGGAGAATCTCACCTTTGGTCGGAATATTGCTCGCCAATATGACCTTAAAGGTGCCCTACATGCTCGCTACAACACAACTGCAAATGATCCTGGCGATGTTCTTTTGGATCAAAATTTTGTCAATGACATGAATTCATCTCCATTATATGTTAGTAACAAAGCAAAGCGTCTGTTGGAACGGGCTGTCTGGAATGACACTACTTTCCTCAACGTGAGTTTGCTACTACTAGCTCTTTTTTAATGGCTGGCACTGCTATGGAAATGCAGTATTATTTCTCTATAAAGTGTGTTCTGGTTCTGAATGTTCTTTATTAGGATGTTCTTGCCGGCTTCGAAAATTATCGATCAACAATTATGGCGCTTTCTTATGCCACTTGTACACAAATTTGAGGTGTTTGGTTGAATAAAAAAAATCCCGTCAATTTCTTAGAGCCCATTTGTTTCGCAATTCAAACCTTTCGCGACAGTACTTTTTTATAAAAAAAATTTTGAATTTCTGTTTCTCCATTCAAACCCATGAACCAAAGGGGCCATTTGGATTTTTTGGTTAGTTCCAAGCACCAAGAATAGCGAATAGTGACTATAATCTGACATGTTTCTGTTCTTGTGCCTGCAGTCGATTAATGTTATGGACTATTCATTACTCGTCGTAGTGGATGCTCAGCGGCGAGAGCTCGTGTGCGGGATCATCGATTATCTTAGGCAGTACACATGGGACAAGCAACTGGAGACATGGGTGAAATCTTCACTTGTTCCAAAGAACTTATCGCCGACTGTCATCTCCCCGATTGAGTACAAGAGGAGATTCAGGAAGTTCATGGGCACACACTTCTTGAGTGTCCCAGATAACTGGTGCCCGGACAAGTCCTCTGACCACTGTGATCTCTGTGGTGTTGGAGAGTGATAATTCTTCTCCATCAAAAAGAAGGGGTTTAGTGTTTTTTCTTTCCGAGTCTTGTCCCTAATCTGGCTTTTCTTTTTTCATTTTTTTTAATTTTTAGAATCAGTAATGCTTAAGGTCACAGTCAGTTCGTGAATACTGTAGATAGTCGTATCCTGAGTTGAGCTATCCTGCCCTGTGATATGCAATTTTTAGTGAATTTCCGGGCATAGTTTTTCATTCCTGTTGTTACAAAATGTGCAGGGCTTTTTTTTTATTTTTTGTAAAGCCTCGATGGGGAGGTGTAGAATTGCTTATATCAATGGAAAAAAATATTGGTAAAGTTTTTACCGCAGCCAAAATCCTTTCTTGTACACGTGTCGATATTAAAAGTTACAATGTGAAATAACATCAAGTATAAGTATAAGGTTGTTTATAAGGTTGTTTAGGTAATAAAACTCAATGAATCTTAAGTCAAACCTACGAAAAAGATATCCTTAAGTTCTAGTATGTTTGTTATCTCAATTATTTATTTATTTTTAAGATGAAAATATAAAAATTAAAGTTAATTATTTACTATATATTTAAAATATTTAGACATTTTTTCAACATTTTTTTATTTTTAAAATTTTCTTATTTTAAAATTTTAATAAGAAGAAATGTTGCTTAATTTAAAATGGAACTTCAACAATAAGCGTTATTAATTCAAAATAACTTTAATAAAAATAACAACATTGATAGCAACAAATTAAAAAGGATACAATAATAATTATAATAATGTTAAGGTTCATAGGTTTCATTTTAGTAATTAATTTAAACATATTTTAGTTTTTTTAGTTATTTATTAGAAAAATTTTAAATTAATATCATGTGTTATATCGAAATATAGGTTTGGTATATTTTATATCGGTACCTCAATTTTTTAAAAATCTTTTTTTGAAACTTAGAGGCTTTTTTTGGGGCATAAAAAGGCACAAATACTTTATTGTATAATATAATCAGTTGACCCAAAATTTTTAATTAAAAAATATTTTTAAAATTCTTCTTCTTCTCATATTATGCAATAACTGCCTTCTTCTTCTTCTTCTTCTTCTTCTTTCTTCTTCTCTGGCAATGTCATGCGGCCACATCCATCTTTTCCTTTTATTTGTTTCATCCATTTTTTTCTTCCATTGTCTTGCCTTAGATGATTTGCTGATTACATATCAAAATCGAACAAAAGTCCCATTTAGGAAGAAAATATATCAAACCCTTTAAGGAAAAGACAAATAATCTCATAACAAATCTCATAAAAAGGGAAAATTTTGGTCTGCCTCCGCTAGCGCCTTGACAGCCTTTGCCCCGACTATGCCAACTTCCAACCGTGCGGATGCTGCACGACGACGTTGTCTTCGTCATCCTCCTCCAACGACGACGACGGATCGTTGGGGAGGTTATCGAGCCTCATCGAGAGCAAGCCGACCTTTTGGTGCTTGAGATTGGTGGCGATCCTATTCCTTCGGTTGAGGTCGAGGTTCGTTGGAGGAGATAAGGACACCAAGATCGGCGGTCGGAGCGAGCCGCCATCAGCAGGGAAATCATCGGCATTTTGGTCTGTGTTCAGGTTTCAGAAGAGAAAAGCGGGGAGAGAATTAAGGAGGTCAGGGTGAAAGCCACGCCATTGATATGAGGCAGACGGTGATGATGAGGCCGACGTCCATGACAGTTCTGATGGGTTCGACGGCGGCGGCGGCGGCGGCGGCGGCGGCGGCAGATTCAAGCGCCAAAGATGTTAAGCCGTCGTTTTAGAAATAAGAGTTTTAAAATGCCTCCAGGTAATGATTTTAAGCCATCGCGTTATTAAAAATTTTTTTGATTAAAAATTTTGGGTCCATTGGTTATATTATACAATAAAGATATTTGTGTATTTTTGTATCCTAAAAAACGTCTGTGAGTACTAAATTTTTTTTTTTTAAAAGATCAAAATACCGATATAAAATATTCTAAAACATGGGATATCAAACGCATATTTCGATATAACATAGGGTATTAATTTAAATTTTTTTTTTATATATTAGTTAGTTTAAGAATACATTATGTCATCCTATGTCAGCAATAAATAAAGCATTACCAAGTATTTATTATGCCAATTCATGTCTATAATGTAGCAAAAAATTAACTTAATAAATAAGTATAAATTCAACATTACTTAACTAAAATAACATACAAAATAATAAGTTAAGCATTTACGAGCCATTCTTTGGTTACGATGATCAAGGTCCTCCCAAGCATTATCTGTGTCAGTCTATGTCATCAAAAAATTAAAACCATAATTTTGATAGAGTTATAGTTAAGAAAATTTAAAATCTTAAGTTTTCTAAGAAATTAATTTAGCATTATAACTGCTTAAAAAATAAAAAAAAACTAAAAATATTTAAGATAATTTTGTCAGAATTTTCTCATCTCTCCTCAGTTACAAAAAGAAAGTTAAAAAGATATATCTTTAGTAAAAAACTCAAAATATTATGAAGAATAATTTTTATAACATAAACTAAGAAATATTTTACCAAAACGTAAGCTAAAAACTAAATATTAAAATTAAAAACTAAAACTTAAACTATTTATTAAACAGTATTTATTTTCTACTGCAGGGGATAGAGAAACGAGTCCAAACGCCTCCGTATTTGTAGGCCCAGGTTGGCCTTACTAATGCCACAAGTTAGTATTTTAAATTGTTCTCAATTGTTTTTGCTTTGAATTTTTCGTCCCAATGCAATTTGAGCTTTTTTATTTATTTCTTCCTCTTTTTTTCTCCGGAAAAGCAGCCTCAGAATTTAAAATTTTTAGTTTTTATTCGCTGCTTCGCAGCTTTGACAGTAGGTGTACGACGATTTAAGTCCGTTAGATGTACCCAAGAAAAAGACTGATCTGGCGGCTAGGAATGCATGGGACCAAGAAAATCGTTGTCTGCCGAACTCCTCCCAGACGTGTGTGTGTTGCACCAACGGCATGGATTCATTTGGCGGCAGAATCGAACAGTTCAGAGGACGCCGCATGGCATTGAGATTGAAATTCGAATTTTCTTTTTGTTGCTTGAACATTTGTTGTCCAATTTTGCCCATTTTAATGCTCTTGTGCGTAGTTTTTCTGCCTAATTTTAAATGTAAAGATAGAAATTAAAACAAAATTACTTATTTTACAAATTTATAATTTATAATAATTAAAAATGTTTCTTTTACATTAAATTATACTAAAAATAATTACAAATTTTTAAAATTCTAAGTTCTTTCGGTTGTACATATATATAATTTTTAAGATTTAGAAATATTTTCAAAAATTACTAAAATTATTATAAAATATATTTATAAACTCAAAACACACTAAAAAATACCTTAAGATTTGAAATAAAATTACCACATATTATTTGTACTGTTTTAATTAATTTTAAACTACAAATATTTTACATATAAAAATGATTCTAAAAATTACTAAAAATATTATTTAAAAAAAATTAAAAAACATAATTAAGTATATTTTTACACGAAGATACTAAAATACTATTTAACATAAAATTGTTTTAATTAAGAAGTTTAACGAGAAGTATGAATACAAAATGATTAATTTTAACATTAAGAAAGGTGTATTTTCTAAGTTTCATCAACACCTCTGTGGATATTTGGTGCACTAATATAAAAGTGGAAATATGCTTTACGAGATATCTCACTTTTTTCATTCAACAACTTTTTAGCATGTGCAATTTTGTTAGTCTCTTCATATATTCTAGTTTGCTATAATAATGTTCGAAAAAAGTGCGATCATATGATTTTATTTTTAACGTAGACAATCACATATTCAACCATTAAATTTTAATCAGGTGACAAAATATTTCTCTACTAGGGTAAAACAAAATGCCCTTTCATTGAATTTTAACAACAACAACAATAACAATAACTACAAAGCGAGAAGGGGAAAGAATTGAAAATGTGAACAGCTCCCTCTCCTTTTTTTTTTTTTTTAAATTTTAATATCGAAACTGTAATTTGGTTTTCCGCAAGTATCTCTAGAGGATGATCTACTTTGTTTCCTTGGACAACTCAAATAGCATATTATGGATTCGTGATGAAGGAAAAAAAAAGAAGGAAAGGTATTCTATTAACAGTACGACACGATTTTAATCTATTAGAACTTCATCAGAATCAATTGGAATAGAATTACTTGTTCTCCTCATTTAAACAAAGAATCCTTCCCCACTCCTATATCTCCTTATATAAGCCACCCCACAAACTGCCATTCTCATGGCCAACTCAGGAACTCCCTATTGCAGTCCAGGTATGGATCGCTCCGTCCACCATGACCTGATTGAAAGCTATGATAGTGACGATGAAAGGGACGGTGATGCCGATGAATCCCGGTTCATATACATAACCAACACAATCCTCAGCGGCACTGCCCGTCTTAACGTCCTCTTGCCTACTGCCACCATCCTTGCCTTCACCATTTTTGCTCCTCTGCTCACCAACGACGGCTCATGCACGACTTTGAACCGTTGGCTGATGGGGACCTTTGCAGGTCTTTGTGCAGCCTCGTGTGTCTTCTTTACCATCACTGATAGTTTCAAGACAGCCTCCGGGAGAATGTATTACGGGGTGGCGACTTTCACGGGGATATGGACATTCCACGCTGCGAGGAAGAAACCTGCTGCACCGTCTAATTATAGGCTGAGATGGCTCGATTTGTTCCACATATTGCTTTCTATCACTGCATTTCTTGCATTTGCAGGGTGTCACCATGATGTTGTTGGGTGTTATTATCCAGCATTGCCTAGGAAAGTTACCAACACTCTTCCTCTTGTGGTTGGATTTGTAATAAGTGTCTTGTTTGTGGTGTTTCCTTCCAAGAGAAGGGGGATTGGCTATCCTTTTTTGCTGCACAACATAGCTCTATACTCTAAATGTTGACATACATTTTCTTTCCATTTCTCTCATTTTGTTTTTTCAGATGTTTTTGGTTCTCTCTTCATACAGAAATGAGAAATTGTATTTAAAATTCATTTCTAATTAGAATGAGTTTTATGGGTATTAGAATTGGATGCATCTGTAGAAGTTGAGAGAGTTTTTGAGAAAAGCTTATTTGAAATTCCAAAAGCTCTCAAAAGCCAGGATGGAAGAAGTCCTCAACGGAATTCTGTTGATTAATTGAAAGAAAGAAAGAAAGAAAGAAAAAGGAATCAATTTAGCAAGATACTGATTGCCAATGGGTCACGCCAAGTAAAAGGATTATTTATCTATCAAGCTTTCTAGTTCAAATCCGACTCCTGTGTCCCATTTTTTGTATCTCTTAATAATACTACGTCATGTAAATTAAAATGTCACGTCAATTCATATACCATGTTACTAATTATATGGGTAAAAATATTTTAAATGACATGACATGATATTATGGAGGATATGAAACTTGCAAGCATTTAATATATAAGAGATAATAAATGATAGTAAACCAAAAAGAAAAAACACAACCTAAGCTATTGGATTGGTAAAAACACAAATATGAATGCGCAAGAGCAAGAACATGAACATGAACATGTCAGAAGTGGAATTGATGCACTTGGTGGTTTTCTCATCTTATGAACAATGTCTTCCTTGATAATGGGCAACGTTTAACTCACTTTTTCACCCAATGAAAACATATTAGATTATTTTGCTTAAAGTTAACCGAATAATCAACCCGTTTGCCAAGTAGAGTCTCATAAAATCTTTCCGCTTCACCTTCAATTGCATCTGAAAATGACTTGTAAACGTCATTATGATTGTCTTTTATTGGTTGTACGTTGATTCTATCATTAAAAAGTGTATCCATGGCTTCTTGTGCCAATTTCTTCTGAGATACAGTGATGATGCCAGAAATTTTTGTCTGGGCTAAGTTGAGCTGAATTTTTTTTCTATTGTTTTTGAAATTATGTTAATAAAAAATTATAATCCGAAACTAACTATGACTCTTTTGCATATATGCTTGTCGAACTTGATCACACATATCAGGATTATACTTTAGAATCGGAATTTGCAACTCAAGATTAGTTGGCAGTTCCTTTTCTAGGATTGAAATCCACCATATTTGATTTAGTCTTGTTTGTCATTTTTACCCTTAAGAATCAGAGAGTCTTTTGACTTGAACTTGAAAAATCTTTTTATAATTGTTCAATCGATTGACGCTTAAACATTAAAAGAAAAATTGAACATGTCAACATAATGCATGTAGTGTATTTAATTAATCAAACACTATTATGCCATAGAGGAGTAATATTTTAAGTTCCATTTTTCTATTTCTTTTCTTATCAAGTGAATTCTAGAGTGTTTGGGTTATTGAATGTATCTGGTCCTGTCTTTTAGGCTTTTTAAAAAGTGTTGTTTTTAAAAATTTGGGGAAATATGATTAGATTTTAAATTGTTGCGGGGCTTTGTGTAATTGTGTACATATACTCTTAGATGCAAGGGTTGAAAAAGGACAAAAACCCAAAGTTGAGGCCCCCAGGCCTATACTCTGTTCGTTTCTACTCAGAGATTACTAAATCCCCTGGTGTAGATCTACTTGTTGTTGATAAATAGATAAGAGTATTGTTATGATGGATAACTCTTCTATAGAATTCATTAATATTCGTACTCTTCAGTGTACCCCCATCAATATGAATGGTTGGTCTCAGCTCGGAGGAAGAGTATGAATTCCGTCATTGTTATATTGATCGATATGATTCGATGAAGAATAAACAAATAATAGAATCTTTTTTCTGTAAACGAAAGGGAAATTCAAAAAAAAAAAATGCTTGGGGTGGAAATGAAATCTCTACAATACCTGGAATTAATTTTGTAGGCTCATTGATTAACAGAAGAACTTTACAAGTTTCAATAGATTGAAGATACAGATCAACCAGCATTCTGCCTCGTGTTTGACTTTCTGATAAGTGCCTCTCTCTCTCTCTCTCTCTCTCTCTCTCTCTGAAGGGGTATTTGTCATGCTTTCATGATGTAGAAGGTTGGTTTGTAGTATAGATTTTTAAACTCTTGTTCTTGTCTCTCTAAAATCCGTCATATTTGATTCAAAGGTACTCTATGAACTACTAGTGAAATGGGGTTCTTACAGCGAAAGAAGCTAATTTGATGTTGAAGTTCTTGAAGGCGAAATGAATAGATCGTAATATAAACATTGCCAGCTTAACCGGTTACTCCGATTACAAGGAAAAATATAATAAATAAAAAAGGACTAAAAGCACTAAACAAAAGGAGAGAGGCGTTTCCAACGATACTAATCTGCCAATAGGTTACGTAAATTGATCATTTATCTTTAAAGCGTTGCAAATTCACAAACTATCACGGGGGAAAAAAGAAAGACATATATTATCATGATATAAGCTAGGATATTATAGAAATACATATATGAATGAATGACCAAAAAAAAAAAAAAGTCAAGAACAATGGCAGCGAAGTGGAACAGATACACCTGGTGGTTTTCTCTTCTCACGAACGATGGCTTCCTTTATCATTGGTAGCTTTTGATGGACCTTTTTCCATATGTGATTGACTGTACCATCCCGAGGAATTGGCCCAATGCCGCCAGGATAACCATTATCATACTGAAAAACAGGCTGCACTTTGGCCATTTTCCGCCGAAATCCATCCCTCTGTTCTTTTGAAAAGCTCTTCAGGTGACCCACTAGCCAGTTTGGTTTCAAAGCATCAGTAACAGCCACAAAAACTGAGAACTCAGAATAGTCCAACATCCCTTCAAATGGGAGCTCGATGTTATCACTAACAATAACAGGTATGCAGAGACTTTGAACGGCATCAAAAAGTCGGCATGATGTGGGAGTGTCCCCAGCAGGGTGCAAGCAAAACTCAGATGATCTCATCCCTTTTATTGACTGCTCTCTCCCTGTAGCGTTAGGAAAGCCTTCTTCCATGATTACACCTGGCACATCAACCAATAAGTCCCACAATTTTTCTCGAACCAGGCCGCCCTGTTAAGGAGAAATCGAACAATGAAATCCACAATCCTCTGGAAAAGGACTTTATCACTGCGGCTATGCAGTCCTTGCTTTCTGTTAGATACATATATATATATATATATATATATTTATATAGATGTATATACAGTCATTCCCATACTTTATTGTTATCAAGGCAAGATAAAAGACAAGCCTTTAACAATGCTACATTAAGAGGCAATTGTGACCTTGTATCACCGTTCAAACGTGGCCATCATCTGTAAAATCTCAAAGCTATTACTATTATTTAATAAGAAAAAAGTTTTAATTCTCCAGAATCTGTATGTTACATGACATGGGAAAAATTCAAGAAACAGCCACACTAAACCAGCAAGCACGAAATTAAAGTTTTCAGCAGAAACTAAAATTAGCACAACAAGGGTATGTTCAAAGAGAAAACTTCATCTATCACATCTCCCTTTGTTGTCAATTCCATGGAAACCAAAATTTTGACCATCTTGTTTTCTCTCTCTTTTTTTTTTTTTTGGTGTTTATAAGCTGAATAGTGACATCATTCACAATTCACACTAGTTTCACTAAGATGTCCCCCAAATTATGAGATAGAAGAACTCAATAAACACTAGAGAACGCAATGCCTCTCTCTCTGTTTTTTTTATTAACAAAAAAAAAAAGGAAAAAAAAAAAAGGAACGCAACAAACACTAGTGCTTGACTTTTGACCACACCCTATATCCGAGCAAAGCTCTTTTATTGTGTAATCCATGGTATGCTCAACATTAGCCTAACTGTCTGCAAAATATGGTATGAGTAGAACCAACATTAACAATGATAGGCAGACTGTAGGATGTATTATAAAGGGGACAATATACAAAGGGTACGTTAACACTAAGTACTGCTAAACTGTGGAAGTTGACTGATAAAGGAAACTATGAAAAACAAGATATTGAAAGAATTGCTAGATTTGCAGATATCTTAAACAAAACTGAAGCTTTCAAATAAATGATGTTATTAAATGAGATGTTCAAAAAAATTCTAATAACACTTGGTTTAATGATATCAGAAAATAGATACTGACCCGGTGCCTGTGTTTGGCCCCTTTAAAATAAAGAAGGGTTTGGCGTTTCTTGTTTTCTGACAAGTACAATCTAGGGAGTAGATGGGTGTATGGAATGATCACGTCTTTGAGTAGCGACACTTGGGTGTGCTGAATCATATCCGATGAGTTTCCACCACCACCTGATGATTTTGAGTCGAGCCTATACCACCCACCAAAGTCGACCACCAGGAGTATAGCTGGGGCTATCTCATCTCTAACATGCCACATTGCAACCGGGTCTGCCAAACAACGCTTCAAGTTTTAACACAACCTGACAATCCAGATACTAAATTATAAGCTGCTACAGCATGCAGCAGAATTTTTAACAGTATGCTCTCTCTTTTCTTTCTCTGTCCCCATCCAGGTGGTAGATAAGATAATGCCTTGTTACCCTATAAATACCATTAGTTTCACAACTCCACAAGAAAACACATGTTTAAGTTTTGGCTAGGGGGAAATATAACAAAAAAATAATAGTTTTATTTGCACAGAAATGGGAAAAATTCTAATGGGATATACTTCCAAAAAAAGCTTCATTCATTCGTTGAACCTTGGGGATAACCATTAGCATTGAGGTCAATCACCACACCACCTCTATCATACATACGACATTACATGACGCGAGAGTGCATGGTCAACACACACCTAAAGCGCCTACGTTCCGCTTGCAGCCAATACAACCACAACCTAACTTGCACGAGATTCAACAACCGAAACTACTGGTAGTCTCGAGGGGACGGCATCCTCCTATAATAGTTTTAGCAGTACTGAACAAGCGAGTCATCGGTCCGGGGAAAGAAAAGGACTGCCTTTAAAAAAAAAAAAAAAAAAGGAACTCGCTTAACTCGCTAGGCCTTCGGAACAAAGGTGATTCTGTTCATGCTTCAGACGATCTGGCTAATTATATATACTTCTATATAGAGATTATAGTTACAATACTCCTGTACTGGAACTGCAATATAGCTGTTCCATTCTTCCTTATAAATCTCTAACGTACAAAGGAGGCAAAGTGAACATTTTTTTCCCTGTATGAAACATGCCAATAAATGATCTTGGTTCCTAAAATATAAAACCAGTTTAAGGACCCGTTCAAACTTTGGTAGCTTCTCTTCTTGGTTGACAAACTGAGATCTTCACTAAAAGTTTGCTTAACAAGTATCAGCCAATCAACACTAATCACAAATAGCAAAGTTGAACCGTTTTTCTTTCTTCTAAACCAACACAAGAACATAAAAACACACAAACACAAACTGCTCAAAATCCATAAACAAGAAAGGAACACAGATTCAAAACTTCACAACTAAAAAAAAAAAAAGAAAAATCAAAACAAAAAGCCATACCAGTGAGAACAAACACATGATCTCTACCACCAGAGCGCTTCCAAGCCTCACTCTTCTTCACAAAATCCACAACTTCCCTCTGCCTTTCGAAATCCTCATTCCCGATCTTCTTCCTAAACAGTCCTTTCGCCCTACCCAGCTGCATTTCCGCGCTCAGCGTCGCGAAGAACGGCACGAAAACGACGTCGTATTCTCCGGCGTCAGAAACCCTCCTCGCAAACGACGCCGTTCTCTTCTCCGGCGGCGTCATCAGGTCGCCCAGGATCCAGTACTCCGCGCTATACTGCTTGATCAGCGGGTTCTCGGGATAAGGAGGGAATTTAAGGTGATGGGTTTTGTCGGATCGGATTGAATCTTCATCGGCGTGGGTTCCAAGCCTGGAATCGGAAGCGGAGGACCAGTAGCTCTCGAGGAGGCCGTAATTGAGGGATCTGGGGAGGTCGGCGACGTAGACATTAATGGAGTCTGAGAGAAGGGCGTTGTTGGAAATGAACGAGGGAGAGGAAGAGGAAGAAGGTGAAGTGAAGAAGAAGAAGACGAGAGAGAGGGAGAGAGTGCAGAGAGAAGTGAAAGCGAGAAAGAGAGTGGGAACCGAGCATGGTAGAAGTGTTGTTGTTGTTGCTGCGCTGCTGTTGATGTTGTTCTTCAATGCCATTTGTGTTTCTACTCTTTCATTCTTTGGTTTGCTGCTTCTCTCGCTCTACTTGAACGAATCCCATCATTTTGCTGTCAGCGGGGCAACGTATGAAATTGGAAAAACTGATAGTGGATCCGTATAGATGATATAATTAATATAAATAATGCCAGGAAAGGGGATAGTGCTTAAAACCGTACATATTAACAAGGGGTGGATCCGAATCCTATTCTGTCCTTAGATGTGGAATGTGGTGCTTACTACGAGATGATGTCGGCGGATGTCTTAAAATTTGATATTAGGAGGGTGTTTCACAGTGGTGGTCGATATCACTTAATTTTTATCATAAATATAATTATAAATAGTATAAAATTTTTATATGTTATAATAATAATAAAAAATTCTCATATATTATAGTAAAAGTGATTCATATTATTTTTTCAAACATCCTAATATATATTAAAGCAAAAACCTAAATTACAACAATTTTATAAAAAATTATACTAAGAGATAATATTTAGCACTATTGGTGCCTTATAATAATACCAAATGAGTATTTTAAACCATTTAAAAAGTCAAAAATAACCCAAGTAGCTAGTGCTAAATAAAAAGACTACTCTTTTGCATATGCTAAAGTTAATTTTTTGGCACGGGTCATTTTAATTTTTTCTAATAAATTCACTTAATAATAAGTCATTTCTTTTAAACTTATTTATAGAAGTGTTATGCTCTCTTAAACCCACATTCATTCTCTTTCTACCCACTCTTTATCTTCAAGGTTACATATTTTTTTTTCTTTTTCCCCTTTTTTCTTAATAAATTTTCTTCTGCCTCTCTCTCCCCTTGTCTCTCGCTTTGTTTCTCCTCTTCCTTTGTGTGGCGCAAGAAGCAAATATGGCCCATTAATGGTCCTGAATTATGGAAAGAAACTGGTAAGGGCAATGTTAATAGCCTTGACTTCAAGAATCAACGAGGCAGACCAAATAAAGGCAGGCACAAAGAACCAGGAGAGTATAAAGAGACAAAAACATGGAACAAGAAGATTCAGAGGACTAGTGTGATCATGACATATGGTTCATGTGGCCTTGAGCATCATAATAGGACAACTTGTAGTAGGTACCCAAGTAATGCTGCTACACCCACTGTGATTGACGCTTCAAGCAGCCAGCCTCCGGTAGAGGGACCTTCTCAAACAGCTCCTATGGCTCCACAGAAGATGCCAACTAGGAGGAACAACCAGTGACTGCTTTAGAAGTTGTTTATTATTACTACTGAAACTTTAACTAATTATTATGTGTTGTATTTTTGCTAATATGCATGCTTTAAGGCCTTTTGAGGCTAATTTGGACAGCTATTTTGGTACATGGTTTGCATATTAAATTGGTAAATAAAGATGGGCATATAGTGGAGGAATACGTGTAAATCATACCCCGTTGTATTTTGACATGCACATGAAAAGTGCTTTTTTTTTTTTTGATAAGTACTATTAGTTGAAATTGGTATTGTAAGTTTTGGTATTTTATTGGTTTAACATTTCCCCAGCTTACTTAAATATGCTTCATATAAAATCATTAATCAAATATTTCCAATTTTTACCCAAATATATCATTGAATTTCATCTTAATCTTTTTACCAACATACGTAATTAACTTTCATGTAATTTGAAATTAACAATGGCACTTTTAGGATAAAAATAAATAATTGTAATTAATTTTCATGTAATATTTTCTCACTCATTAATAATAGGATACTCAATTGAGCGGCTTTGCTCTAAAAAACAAATTGAGGTCATCTTCATTTCAAAAAGTTTTAGACATCTTTACAACTTTTACAACTTAATACAAAAATTAAATCCCCTTGGTCATAAATACATATTTTAGACCACATACAAAATTGCTTGATTCTCATTACCCATGCCCAAATACATAGGGACCAAATGGGCAACTAACCTCAAAGCACAAAATTAAACCACAATCAGTGACCATACATCATCGGCAACTCGTATACAAATTATAATCCTCTGCTAATTGCTTTCCCCCACCAAATGCACGATAGTAACACACCTAAATCCTAATCAACATAAAAACCAATTGACTAACATTCCAAGATCAGTCCTGATTCTCTAAAAAATTGATCCTCTCACGTTGTTCACAAACTTTAGCCTCTAATCCGTTTGTTCTTCTCAGCAAACCAAGTATTGTAGCCCTTGATCTTGCACATATCATCGGGTCAAGCCAATTAAAATATGGACAATCATCATCCTACAACAACCAAAATAATCCAATCCTACCCAAATAGGTTTGAAAAATCACAACTTTTTCAGAAATCCATACCTCTTAAACAACAAACCTTCAACCAGGTTCGACTTAGTCCGAGCAGTCAGTAATTTGCTCAGCTTCTTGTAGTAATGACATGGGATCTCTTCCTTTGCCATCATCTTCTCCAGCAAGAACCCTAATTTTTTTTCCCTCTTATGCAAATCCCTAATTTCCTAAACCCAAATCCTTTTTATTCCCCAAGTTTCCCTCCCAAAGTCAATTACCCAAGGTGTTTTACTCAAATACCCCAGAGAAGAGAGACGTGATAGTCATGTTAGCCCAAGAATAGCTACCCAAGAGGAGAGTGAATTAGGTTTTAAAAACTTTTTCACAATTATTAGAATTTACTAAATTAATCGCACAAGTAAGTGAAACACACAAATAACAATGATAATAAACTTCAACAAAATATAAGTATGTTAATGTAAAGAGGTAGGGATAAAGAAATGCAAACATGATTTATGGTAGTTTGACAATTCACCTACGTCTACTATTATTGAGCAAAGTCTTCGACCTAGCCTCGTCTACTATCACGACCGTCTTCTTGGCACAATCACTCCTTGTACAATTCAGTGAGTTTTTCTACCCGAGGCTCATCATACCTTTTTACAACCGTAAATATTATACGGAGATTAAGTAACCAATATAACCTGCTAATTTTACACGGAGATTGACAAAACTAAAACAACCCCAAATTTACTAAGGCTTTGGAAACCTAATTCACTCAGCTTATAATGATTGGAAATGTTTAAGTACTCTCTCTTAATTGCTAGAAATGGATAGATTATAATTTAGAACAACTAGGATATGATCAAGCACACAATAAGGATATTTAACAAGTTTGGCTAAATATTAGCTCATAGAACACTTAGAAAAATGATACAAGGTTGATTCTAGGTGTTCTTCATTCTTACTAAGGTCATAAATAAGGCTATTTATAGGTAAAAACTCGAAATTGGCCATTTATGACTGTTTGAGGCACATTTCTAACGGCTAGAAATATAGCCGTTAGAGACAATGGTCGACCCTACTATACATAGTGCGGTCGACCCCGGTGCTAGAAGACCAGCCCCTGTTGAGCTGGTGTGGTCAACCGCGCTTCTTTCAGTTCCCTAGGCTCGTGTCTTTTGGTTTAGAAATGTTTTTAAGTTTGTAATTTAATCGAATTAAAAACTTTCTAAAACAAATGCTAAGTCTTGAAAAATAATTTAAGTTATGTAATACCAATTTTAAAACAATATTTCAAGACTTTTGAAAATCTTCAAGTTAGTTTTAAAACTTAAAATCAGAATAAAAAATTTGAGCCACTTAAACTTGATAAAGATCTTGTGCATACTCTAATATCATACATGCTAAGAAATAAACTCAAACATATTCTTCATGGTTATTGATACCATTTTTTCAATCTTCAAGCTCTTGGTAGATTGTCTGTCTTTGTTAACTTCTTTCAAGTCTTGATAGAAACTCCTTGTGATTTTCTTGAAATGTAATAATAATAATACTAAATGGCTCTACACATGCAAGATAAATCATTAGCATTTAAGCAATTAATTGTTTGTTGTTATCAAAACAAAAATAAATATTTCTATTGAAACCCACGAGCTAACAATCTATCCCTTTTTGATGATGACAAACAATTGATTGCTTATGATAAAAGTAACATTTTGAAGTAGAAATTTTAGTTTTAAAGCAATAAATCTTTCCTTTCCCTTTTTGGCATTAGCAAAAACGGTTGAAGAATTAGAAAAAAAAAATGCATAAATGGAGAGCATCAAAACAAAAATGATGTAAAAACCAAGAATATCAAAGCATATGCATATCTTCCCCTGAAATCAACAAAGCTTCAAAACATATAGGTGAAAATTTTCACAAAGCAATTTTCTTAGAGTATATAAACTTCCCTTGTCAAATTTTCGCAAATCATATGCACAAATGAAAACTCCCCCTCAATATGTGCATAAAGGACAAACACATATAGAAGAGTAAACCGGCACTCCCCCTCACTATATGAAATTGTGAGAGAGATTTGATCAAGAGAGCCTCAATCTCAATCCAAGCATATTGTACAAAGATAATCCTTAATTAAAAACTGTAAACATGACACTCCCTGTATCAAAAGAATTAGCTTCCCTGGATATGAACACAATGATGCAAAATAAAACAAGGCAATCAATTTGAACACTCTCTCCCCCTTTGATCATAATGCTACTCCCCCTTAAACCATGAACTTTTTGAGGGAGTGTTTTATGATCAAAATAGCCTTAAAAAAAATCAAAGATTCACGTGAAGATTCCTTTGCACCAAACAGGAACACAACTATTAATTAGAGAATAAAAGCTTTTCTTGCATTGATAGTTCACCTTGCTTCAAACAAAGTTATGCAAATACCAAAGCATACAATTATTCAAATTTATCTTGCATAAATGAGTAATACGAGTCAAGATAGTGCATGGCAATATCAATCTCAACCTTTTTCTTAAAAAGTAAATTCACAAGAAATACCAACTAAAAATCAATTTTAACATGAAATTCATAAATCTATAAGGTAATATAACATTCAAAAGACAAATAAAACATAACAAAGGTTCAAAACATAAAGAAAAAAGTTCAAATCATGATGGAGGCGGTCCTTACATGTTGAATCTTCTAAGCTCCTCCAATATACTACTCATGGTGTTGTTAAGCAGAGAGAACTGCTCATCAGTGTATGCTTAAAAGGTGGCAAATTGATCATCTGTATGAGCATGGTAGGCGGCAAGGTTAGACTCAAGGTTATCCCTCTTGGAGAGGATCTGTTGATAGGTAGAGTGAGAAGAAAAACTAGCAAGATGATCTTAAGGAGGTACATCTTTTTCCATTGTAAAATGTGCTTCTACCTACTCAAACTCTTGCTCTTCTTCCTCTTAAGGATGTGGAGCTGGACCTTGCCTTTGCGATGCCAAACGTCATTAACTTCCTCCAATCCCATTCTCTTAAGATTTATGGCATTAAAAAGTATGTTAGGAGCAGGTTGATATTTTCAGATTCTCCAGTCAAAAGGACTTCAAAATATTCAACAATGCGACTCAAAAGCATCCCATAAGGTAAATTGACTTTAGTTCCTGTTAAGAGGCTATAAATAAGATAGAGGTCTAGGAGATGTATTCATCTTTATGTCCAGCTCTAGGAAGGATATTTATGGTAATTACCCTATGGATTGCACAACTTCTAGGAGTGAGAGAGACCGCATTCATTTTTCTAGGTAATTTTCCATCGACATTTTCAAATATGATTTTGGCCATATCCTCTTGTCCATACATCCATGTTCTAGCTCCATGAATATCATCACCTTCCAAGGGAATTTTTAATATTACTCCTAATCTCTCCAAGACCAATTCTATATGGGGTTTAAGAACCACACTAATTTCTAAGGGTGAAATAGTTCTATCCAAATTTGCATAAAATGTTTTGACAAGCCTAGGATAGGTTTCCTTTCTTATAATCATGATATTCTTCCATCTACGTCTATCAAACAACTCTTCAATTCTTAGATTAGCAAAATCATTGAACAACACTAGTTTTCCATCAACAATTTTTCTGCCAAAAAAAAATTTTAAATAACTTTCTGCTAGACAATCCCTCAAAAATTACCTCTTTGTTTGGTGGCCTATTTGCGGAGGTTTTGGTGTGTTTTTGAGGACGGGAACTTGAAGCCATGTCATTTGTTGATGAAGAGTCCATGAAATTTGAAGAAAAAAAGGACAAAAATGGAGAGTCGTGGATTTGAGAGGAGGAAGAGTGAAAAGTGATGAAAACTCAAAACAATGTGAGGAAAGTGAGAGAAATCAAGAGAAACTCACAAATGTTGAACGAAAATCACAAAAAATTGCAAGATTAATGCTTCGGTAATGAGTTTCATGCGTTTTAGAGTGAAAATGGCAGAGAGGAGAGAAAAATTTGAGAGAAAATAGGGTTTTCTTGAATTTGGGGGTACTTATACCCTGACAGATCAGCAAGCAAAACTTACCCAGTTTGGTAGGCCAAACCTTACAGGTCAGTAGGCCTAACTCTACAGCCGAGCATCCTCAAGAAAAATTACAAAAATGCAAATTTCAACCAATTTAAGAGCATAAAACATTCATTAACATTCTAACAACACGTCTAACAATAAATTGATATTTAAACAAAGAAAACACATCAAAAACACAAAATCACATATAGTGAACATCACAATTTGCTTGAGAAATCATGAATGATCTAACATATGCAAGTCCAAAGGGTCTATTAGGCCAAGTCCTTTTCTAATATATGAGAATTGTTCTAAAGCAAGAGGTTTTGTGAATATGTCCGCTAATTGATCATTTGTGCTTATGAACTCCAAAGTGATATCCCCTTTTTGTACATGGTCATCTAAGAAATGATGTCTAATTTCTATGTGTTTTATGCGTGAATGCAAGATTGGATTCTTTGATAAATTTATTACATTTGTGTTATCACAAAGTATGGGAACATGATCACCCATATATTACTAAAATTTCAATATTCAAGATGCAAAAATATAAATGAGTTAGAGACACATAACCTCCTTAAATTTGAAACCTTGGACTAATGAATGATCTTGATTTTGCAATTAGCCCTTCGTCATGTAAAGTCTCCAAACTTATGTGAATGGTTCCTCTTCATATGTTCTTGAACTTTTAAATCTAGGAACCTCTCCAAGCTCACTACAAAACAATTCAAGTTTTAGTTTTCGATACTCACATAACTTTCCATTTTCATTGGTCCTTCAGCTTTTTGGAATCCATCTTTGTTTAACTCTAAAATTTGCACTTTTTTTAATGTGGCAATAAGATGTGGTATGACCATCTTGATCGCAATATGTGCAAATATATTTTGGGTTAGCCTCACTTGTTGATGCTTTGACGAAATAATTTTTGAAATATTTTTGATCAATTTGTGGTTTATATCCTAAACCATTTTTGTTGAAAAAGCACTGTTGTTCATCAAGCATTAAACAAAATTTTTTCTTGCCATTGGTGAATTTCAAAACAATTTTTGTCAAATCATCAACTTTTTCTTTCAAAGATGCATTCTCTTTAATCAAAGCATCACTCTTAGTTTTATCAATTTTCAACGATTCTATTTCTTCCATAAGAGAAGACACTTTCCTTTTAAGCATCGAATTTCTAATAGCCAATTTTTCATAGTTATAATGAAGTTCATCAAAGGCTTTAAATACTTCTGTAAATTGATTTCATCATAATCATCATTGAAAGAGTTTAAAATACTTACCTCATCATCGTCAAATGCCATGAAGCACATGTTGGCCATTTCTCTTGGTTCTTCGTCACTCGAATCTTCCGATTCAAGTTCATCCCATGTTGCTTGAAGAGCTTTCTTTAATTTTTCATTTCTGGAATTTTTGTGTTGCTCTTCTCTTTTTCTAGAGCCTTTCATGTGATTGAATTTCCTATAGAACTTTTTGTCCTTTTTAGCTAGGAAACCCATTTCTTCAAAATCTTTTTGATTGATGCAATCATCTTCCTTGTCTTTATCTTCTTCTTGTTCGAGGATAAATGCCTTTAAAGAAATTCTAAATTTCTTTTTTTTGTCCTCTTCTTCGTTATTTTTTTCTCCTTATGATCTCGTGAGTCATAAGGAAACCAATCAATTCTTCAAGCAGAAAAGTTGATAAGTCCTTTGCTTCTTCTAGTGTCGTTCTCTTGATGTGCCACGATGAAGGTAACGATTGGACAAGGTTCCTTACTAGTTTACTGTCATTAAAAGTTCTTCCAAACTCTTTAATTTGTTGACAATATTTGTGAATCTAGTATACATTTCATTTATAGTTTCACGTTCTTCCATCTTAAACATTTCGTAGTCATAAAGAAGGAAATTTATTTTAGTTTCTTTTACTTAATTAGTTCCTTCATGAACTACTTCTAAAGTGTGCCAATTCTCTTGGGCGGAAGTGCATGAAGTGATTCTATTGAACTCATTCTTATCTAAAGAACAATACAAATTATTTATAGCATAGGCATTTAAAGACAATTTTCTTTTATCATCGCTATTAAATTCTTTGAGATCTTTAGGTACAAACACGTTGTTCACTTCTTTGGTCGGTTTATATGGACCATTTATAACAATATCCCAAAGACTAATCAATGAACTATACATAGATTGTCATTCTAGTCTTCTAATAATTCTAATCAACTCCATTGAAGAAAGGAGATCTAGTAGTAAATTGACCTTCCATATTTTGAAAAATTTGAGTAGCTAAGCTAAAGATTGTTAAATCTTTTTCAAAAATCAAATCGAGCTTCTTACTCTGATACCCATTGTTAGCTAAAGAATAGCTACCTAAGAGGGAGGTGAATTGGGTTTTAAAAACTTTTTCACAATTATTAGAATTTACTAAATTAAACACACAAGTAAGTGAAACACGCTAATAAGAATGATAATAAACTTTAACAAAATATAAGTGCGTTAATGTAAAAAGGTAGGGATAGAAAAATGCAAACACAATTTATAGTGGTTTGACAATACGCCTACATCCACTATCACCAAGCAAAGTCTTTGACTTGGCCTCTTCCACTATCACGACTGTCTTTTCGGCACGGTCACTCCTTATACAATTCGGTGAGTTTTTCTATCTGAGGCTCACCACACTTTCTTACAACCGTTAATGTTATATAGAGATTGACTAACCAATGTAACCCGCCAAGTTTACACAGAGATTGGCAAATTTACAAAGGCTTTAGAAACCTAATTTACTCATCTTATAATGATTGGAAATGTTTAAGCACTCTCTCTTAACTCCTAGAAATGGTTAGAATTCAATTTAGAACAACTAGGAGATGATCAAGCACACAATAAGGATATTTAATAAGTTTGGCTCAAAAATTGATTAAAAACTCATAGAACACTTAGGGAATGATATAAGGTTGATTCTAGGTGTTCTTCATTCTTACTAAGGTCATAAATAAGGCTATTTATAGGTAAAAAATCGAAATTAGCCGTTTATGATCATTTGAGGCGCATTTCTAATAGCTAGAAATATAGCCGTTGGAGACCGCAGTTGACCCCACTATGTTGAAAGACCAGCCCCCTTAGGCTGGAGAGATCGACCACGTATGCCTAGGCGTGGTCAACTGTGCTTCTTCCATTTCCCTAGGCGCGCATTTTTTGGTTTATAAAAGTTTTTAAGTTTGTAACTTAATCGAATTAAAAACTTTCTAAAACAAATGCAAGTCTTGAAAAATAATTTAGGTTATGTAATACCAATTTTTAAACAATATTTCAACACTTTTGAAAATCTTCAAGTTAGTTTTAAAACTTAAAATCATAATAAAAAATTTGAGCCAATTAAACTTCATAAAGATCTTGTGAATGCTCTAACATCATACAAGCTAAGAAATAAAGTTAAGCGTATTCTTCATGCATGTTGATGCCATTTCTTCAATCTTTAAGCTCTCGGTAGATTGTCCGTCTTTTTTTATTTCTTCCAAGTCTTGATAGAAACTACTTTTGATTTTCTTGAGATGCAATAATAATAATAATATTAAATAGTTCTACACACTCAAGATAAATCATTAGCGTTTAAGCAATTAATTGTTTATTATCATCAAAACCAAAATAAATATTTCCATTGAAATCTAGGAGCTACCAAGTCATGTGGTCAAAAAAAGCGAGGAACTTGATGGACATCAAGTAAGTCAGTCCTTTTGTAGTTTTTTTGTGTTTGGGATTATTTGAGCTAAAAAAAAGAGGACTAACGATTTATTTTTTTAATAGTTTGAGGACCAACAGAGCAATTTCTCTAAAATAAATTATACATATATGTTTAAATTGTTTGTTTAAATTGTTTTATGTATGTCTATTATTGAAGACCGAGGGTGTAATTATACGACCTAAGTCTTGAAAATCTTAAAATTTAAAATGCTCCAGTAGATACTACAACAAATATAACTAAATTTAAAAAAAAAAAACTATTACAATATTTAATCCTAAAAATGTTTCAAAAGTTTTATTTTAAATTTAGAAACATTTTGAAAGAAAATATTTTGAGAAATTTTTTATCATATTTTAAAGAAATATTATGCGAATTCAATTATTTCAGGATAAGTTATGTTTATATATATGATTATATAGTTAAATAACAGCTATGTAAAGGATGGTTACAAGTATGTGGTTCTAGTTATACCCGCAATCCCAAACACCAGAAACTTTCGAAAATCAACATCAGTTTGGACACATATTCCACTTCTATTTTTTTAAAACAGGCGTTTTTATGCATCTTCGCAACTTAATATTTGGAACCACTTCTGTGCGCTTATTGTATCTCTCGTAGAGCTGCCTTGGTACGGAGCCCCACAACATTTTTGTCCTCAGACAATATGAAGTATCTTCACTAGAAAGAAACGCAACCTATAACCATTGGAAAGCTCAATCTAGCAATCAACAAAAAGGACAACAACAAGAGGGCATAAACATAACATTTCATTACAAATGAAGAATCTTCTATAGGAAAGGCAAGCTCAGTTGCACTCAGTACAAAACAAAATTAGATTGCAAGACTGCATCCTAACATTAAATGAAGAAAAGAGCCTAGTACTCGTCACATCTAAAAGTCAATAACAAACCTAAAGTCCAATCACAACCTCATCAAAGTTCCAGTCTTGTACGAGGTCCCTTCTCACAGCACAGCTCCTGACTAATCGAGGCGTTCCTGTCGTTATGCTACCGCTTGGAATCGATGGTTGTGGGGTTACTTTAGATGTTGATAGCGAAGTTGTTATAGGAGGAAGAGATGACCTCCTCGCTAAGCAGTTGGAAATAGCTGAACATCTACCGTCATTGTCTGAACTTGAAACGGAGTAACTCCTAAAAGAGTGTGACGGACTTTCTGCGCTATGGCAAGCAAGACACGTTAAACTCATAATTGGACCCCAAGTATCCACCTATGTAGAGTGCTGTCCGGCAAAAAGGAAAAAAAAAGAGGAAAATAAATTAGCAAATTGTATTCTTTAAACAAAAATGGTTCTCATATAAAAGAACTGCCAAGAAAGAGAGTAAGCATCAAAGAGAAAGAAATCTTAACAGTTAGTTGTTAACATATAGTACATTTCAATACCATATTATAGTGTTAAAACAGGCTTTCAGTTTTAAGAACCCTGAATATAAATTTGTACTTCTGCAAGAGTTCATATTTGATATGTGTACTAATGAATTAAGCAGCAGGGTTCAATTTGGTATAGACTCGAGCCATACCCTTTTTCTATTTTTATTTTGAAGGAAAAAAATAGTTTTTTATAGACTCAATGTTACTTTTTTTATTATTTTTATTTTTACACATTTATCGTGTCATTATTTGTCTATAATTTGTATAAATTTTTTGAGCACAACAAAGTTTAAGCATTATTCCAATAACATACATTAACCTGAACAGTGAACCATTTAACAAGGCTTAGACCCCAGAGCAAAATAAATCCATAAGGGCTTGTTTCGCACACCGGATTGTATTATATTACATTGTATTTTTTATATAGTACAATACAATGTAAAGCAATACAATACAATACAATGCAATGCGGTGTACCCAACATGTCCTAAAAGTTTGTGCTAAACAGGGAATGTTGGTAAATGCATAATAGCGCTAATCTAAACTCAGACTTTCATGGCGTCAAAAAGGAAAGGGGTGAGACATGGAGGTGTCTTCGTCTTCTACAATTTCTTTATCCAATTCCAAGCAGAGTAAAACCACTGGACAAAGCACTAAGCTTCACTTCATTGACCCCTAACATTAAGCCATACATGGGATAAATTCATCATGAATAAAACACTAATTACTAAATTCAGAAGACATGATACCGCATAAACACATGAGTTCAGCTTTTTGCTAGTGAGATCCTTGTTTGTAGAATGTTGGCTCTCTTTTTTATTCATCTTGCAAAGCCTCTTCAAATCATAAAAATCCTCAATCTAGATAAGACAGAATCTTATTTGATGAAGTTAAGGGTTCATCAAGAAGGCAAGCAATAAAACATCCTCTCTCCGGAAAACTATATAGGATTTTGAGCAGAGTGAGATCTAGACAATATAAATCCACTCTCCTATGCTATGCTTGAACAGTTCACATCGTTCTCTCTGCGCATTCATTTTTCGTTATAATAAGAAATGCAGGGAATTAGATTAAAATAATATAAGGAAATATAGTATTACGTTAGATTCTAACTGGGAGAAATAGCATATCTAAACTTACAACCTTTATTTGATAAAGAACTGATGTAGGATAGATTAGAGCAAGAAAGAAGGATAAGGAGGGATATATCATTCAGTCATATGCCATAGTAATGAACAACTAACGGAGACTACCTAATTAGCACAAATAGAAAACTAACTGAAATAGTTTTGGTCCTTTTGGAAAACTTATTTTTTTTATAAGAAAAAATACCTTTTCATAGACAATTAATCAATTACAAGGAAGAAGGATGAGATATCCTCAAAACAAGAAAAAATAGGGAAAACATAATCAAGCAAATCTATAAAAAGTATCATCGAACTGCATCCAACCAACTTAAGACTACTTTTTGGAAAGCTTATTAAACTAATAAAGTAATAGGAAATAAAACTTAATACCATTTTCCTTTTCTATTCTTGTTCCTCATCAACTGATAGAGACTTTAGGGACGGAAAAGCTCTGGCTTGGCACTCTTGGGCAGCGGCGGAGGGCCACACTCAAATTTAGAATTTCGATTTTTTGCTGTAAAATTTCTTTTGTTCTCCTACTTTAGAAGAAAAGATACAACTATGCCCCATTCATTAGTTAAAATATATAATTATGTCTTCATTTGACAAAAATCATATCTCTAATTTCTTTCATGGTGCCCAGCTGACACCCAAAAAAAAAAAAAAGAAGGCCGGGTACTGACATTTGTGCTCTTGAAGTTTTGAGGTGATGATACAAAAGGGTTTCACTTTGACAGCTAATAGGACGCCTGAGAATCATGCTTCTAGATAATTCTATGAAAGAGTGTAAATTCAAGATTTCTGGGTTATTTCACGGGTTAAATATTTGATGAATTGATGGTAAAGAATCTAAAAAAGGTAGAAAAATGGTGCAAACAAGATGCTCTTTTTACATAACATGCTCATTAACCAAAGTTACAAATTCAATTTAATGTGGCTAAAGTGGACAACCCCTGAGAGAAACAAAGCAATTGTCTGTAGTAAACGCACACTATACGATCAAAGCAAAAACCCAAATCACTATTTTAAAGAAAATTAAAATCGTCACTGGAATCTCTAGAAATCAGGCAAAACTGAATTTCCAATTACCACCGACACTAAGAATTAAGGTCCCCAAATTGACGAACACCCAACAAACAGTTAAGCAAAAAAAAAAAAAAAATGAATAAGATCCAAGGCAACAACTAAACGAATCAAAGCAAATAGCAGTGAAGCAGAGATTACATAAAATCTTGAGAGAGGAAAAGACCAAGGCGAGACTAAGATCTTACTGAAGAATAACTCTGGGCGTGTAATATAAGCAGGAATTTAGTTGATTCTTTGGGGGCCGAAAAGAAGTATCTGAGAGGAGACCGGAAAGATGGAAAGAAAGTAGACTTATATTTATATGAGCGGTTAAAAAGATTCTCTGGAGTTCAATTTACCAAGGAGCGTTTTGTAGAAGATTATTTTATATTTGTATTTTCCAGCCGCACGTCAAGTCGTCAAAGGCCCGTCTGTCCGACACGCCATGAGCTGCTCTTCTCTCTTGGACCTGTAACAAAGAAACTCTTTGACAAATCCTGCTGAAAAACTTTTTTTTTTTCCACCGATGGCCCGACCTTCTCAATGAAGTGGAAAATATATTACAATATAAAACATGCTATAATATTTTTCAATCAAAATTAATTATAGCCAATGTTTTTAAATACCTCATTAGACTGGGACTCGTGGTTTTATGAGTAACAAGATTATAATTTATGAGGATAAAAAAGATTTTTCTTGCTTCTTCTTAACAAAAATAAAAAAATAAAAATAAAGATAAACAAAGAAAAAAATAATGAAAATAAGTATTTACCTTCTTCACTAACGATGATTAGGTCATCAAGTGGTGATTCTTAAAAAAAGGAAGAACAAATAGTGTATACTAACTAATTTTACATTTTTTATTAAAGATAATTATATCGTGCACCTCAGACTTTTTTGCAATTTACAATTTAGGCCTAAACTTTTAGTTCTGGCATTTAATACTCTGACGGAAGCGTATGCATTGTCGATCACGAATCACGAATGTCAATGCCCTTAGGATCTTTCCTTGGTAGTCCCATAGTGTCAATCGTCAAAATCTCCTTGATCGCAGTGTGTAACTATTACGAGAATACTCACAAAATACCCACATCACAAAAACATACAAGAGAATAACAAAAAAGAGATAGATAGAGAGAAATATAGTACGTCATTTTTTTTTTTGACGAAGTGGTATATTCTGTATTGGACTTGGTCCCTTTTTATAGACCTCAATCAATATCCAACTAACTAACTAAGTCAATTAGTGGTTCCATTATCTGAGGGATACTGGTAATTAGTGGCTTAAGTATTTACTTAATTAAAAATAAAAGATAATTAAATAAATATCTTAGACATGGTCAAAGCCCACTAAAGGTGCCACATCACCCACTAACTACACCAAAAAACTGTTGACGTCCAACATCCCTCACTTGCACTTAGTAGGCGCGAACACACATCTCTTACATCATCTTGCCTTTCATTTCTTTCATACTGGGTCAATGGGTTGTGCGAATGTCGAGCCACTTGCAAAGGAAAAAAGTTCCGGAGCACTATACTAGGTCTCAGTCATACCAGCATGGAACATCCCTAGTGTCTTGTATGCCCTAGACTCATTTAGTCACATCGATTCTAGCATCCTCGATCCCTCTGAGTAATTTCTCAAAGTCATGCTAATAACCCCCTCATCAATATTTATGTTCACATTTATATTGTAGCATCCAGAAACAACATAACTTGTCGACAAAGAACATAAACTCTGGATGTGATCGTAATACTTCCCTTCGCCCTCATATCATTTAGTTTTGGTCTAATTTCTTTCTTAATATCGCCCCTTTGGATCACATCAAACATGAACATAGGTAACATACTAGAGTAGCATACATCACACCTCCATCTTATAATATAGCCAAAGGTCCCATGGGGAACAATAATATACGAGGATCAATAAATTATAAATAATATTAGAAAACAAGTACGTTGTAGAATTTTAAAATTTTTTAATAAAATCTTTTTTCTATAAAACGAGTTAAACATGCTCTATATGATAAAATAGTAATAGATCTTTGTACCTCTTGAAGATTGAAAACTGCACTTTTGAGTCTGATAGAACAAACATCAACAAAGCTGCTATGTGAGAAATTGCTATTGAAAAACCTCAACTAACTAGCTTCCTTGTTATTCTTGTTTTCGATGATTGGAATACAAGTGGGCATATGTCGTTCAACCTTCCTTCAGGAAACGTCTCCTCCCAACCACAAGAGAGAATCAAGAATTAAGGTTCTTGATGTTGAATGATAATTCTATGGGAGTTGCAGAGTTTCTCTCTTTAAAAACCTCTCTGAATCTCTCTAAATTTCTCAAGTGGTCTAAATGACTATAAGAACACGTCTCCTGTATATAGTGGTTGGTAGGGCACTCATTTTTATCAAATTCAACCTCTAAATTCGACCTAGAATCAAACTCCACAACAAAAACGTGTTTTGGCAAGGCCGATCGATAGCCCTATGTATATAGGGGTGGACCCCCTGGTCTTGGCTGACTTGATGTCAGCCTTTCCAAGATCTAGACGAGCTACCCGATCCACCCGACCACCGATTTTGACCTGATTGGATAATTATCATTTTATTTGACTTGGGAATCTTTCATACAACCTTAATTTTAATTCTAAAAACCCAATATAGAAGTTATATGATTAAAATAGCCATATACAGATAATATCATATCAAATAAAATATATACAAACAATTCAATATTATATCTTGAATCAATTCATAAAACTAATTCAATCTATAAACTAACATGAATTATTAAATCCAATCAACCAAATTTAAGCCAATCTAAGAATTAACATAAGTTATCAATTTGTAGGAAAAAAATGATGTATCGTTATAGGAAATAATGAGAGCTACCAAAGGGGACCCAATGGACGGATATAAATCAAGCTTCTGTAATTATAAAATAACATATCCCAATATGTATATTTTATAATTATCCACTCTAAATCTATTGTACTAAAAGCTTAGAGTTAGACTCTCAAACTATATATAAATTACGAAACTCCAATAAGTCTTTTGTCCATGACATATCATCATGTGCAATATTCCCATAGGATATTCATAATCGGTTTAAGGATAAATTCAGTTTTACCTTCTTGATTATATTTATCTTATGTTCTATATCTCACCATTAGAATACTTACTATTCACAACCAATACAAATAGCATACCATTTGGTTACTCATATGTATCTAAATAGTTGAGTGTTCTAGTTTCCAACTCTAAGATAATGCCTATAAACAAATATCGTTAAGGAAAAATGAAATAATGAAGCTTAAAATTGCTAAAATTTCTAAATTACGAAACTCCAATAAGTCTTTTGTCCATGACATATCATCATGTGCAATATTCTCATAGGATATTTATAATCGGTTTAAGGGTAAATTCAGTTTTACCTTTTTGATTATATTTATTTTATGTTCTAATATCTTACCATTAGAATACTTACTATTCACAACCAATACAAATAGCGTACCATTTGATTACTCATATGTATCTAAATGGTTGAGCATTCTAGTTTCTAACTATAAGATAATGCCTATAAACAAATATTGTTAAGGAAAAATGAGATAATGAAGCTTAAAATTGCTAAAATTTCTAAACATCCAATAGAGCAAAAATACTATTGAGCTCAATATCAACATTTTCAAATATTTCATCAATATATTAAACTTTAAGATGAGTTTATAAGATAAAACTAATAGGAAAATATGGGTAGAAAAATCAGTGAATGAAGTTTTTGGAGATCACTTGAAGGATTTTCCCACATATGACGCTGGATATTGGAGTGAATTTTCAAACATCAATCTTCCCAGACCTGCTCCCAATCTCTAATGACTGTCTAAAACCCCTTGATCGTCACTAGTTGATTTGCAAAGATACTTTAAAGCTTAGCCAAAAAAGTAATGGAGATATTTTAGAGCAAGAAAAGAAGAGAATAATAAGAAGGTGTCCAAAGGTCAGAGAGAGATCCCTTTTCATAGGTTTCATAGCCTATTTATACTTGGTTTATTGAAAAATAAGTATGCAGTAGAATTTCAAAAGTTTAAATTAGAGTATTTTTCAAAACACAAGTTTGACATGCTATGTATATAAATTAATCAGATCTTACTAACTTTTTATGCCAAAGAGTTCCTGCAATCAATGAAGAGAAGAACGTTTCAGAAGGGCCTTAATAAACTAGCATTCTTTGCTATTCTTTATCCACGATTGGAGTATATATGGCCACACATCGTATAGCTCTTTCATCGGTGACTCTCCTTCCAACCAATTGAGAAGACCTAGAGCCAGGGGTTCATAATTGTGAACAATAGCCCTTAGAAATTTTTAGAGTTTCTCACAGTAGAGTACTCACTCTTAACTTCTCAACTGATTTGAATAACTGAGAAAACTCACTATCTATTTATAGAGGTCAAACCAAGGGTTTATTATCAGATAAGGCCTCAAAATTTGAATCTGGATCAACTTCTAATAAAATCGCATCAAAATGCTTAATCAGATAAACGTTGGATCGGTAGGCCGAATTGGCAGATCGGCCTGCTGAACTTACTCCATCGGCAGGCCGAACTTACGATAATCTGATTGTTGAGAATCAATTATTTCCTACCCGAGATTCTCAGATAAAGCTTCAGTTTTAATTCAAATAATCCAGTAGAAAAGTTATCTGATCAAAATAACTATATCTAGATAATCTCAAAGAAAATAAAATATTTCAGATAATTCAACAAGTTTATCTTGAATTACTTTACAAAATTAATTCAATCGATGAACAAACATGAATTATTTGATCCTATCAAATTTCAGCAATTCTAATAATTTAACATAATTCACCAATTTATTAAAAAAACACGTTGTATCGTTACAATATTTATTATGAACTAACAAAGGGGACCTGATGGACTTATATAGTTCAAGCTCCAATAATTATAAAATATAATATTCTAGATACATATTTTATAATTATCAACTATGACGCTACTCCACCAAAAACTTAGAGTTGTACTCTCAAACTATATAAAATTACGAAGCTCTAAATTAGCTAGGTGTCCATGACATATCATGATGTGTCGTATCCCCATAGGATATTCATAATTTGCTTAAGGATAAATTCTATCTTGCCTTCTCGATTATTTTTATCTTACATTCCGTTATCTCACCATTGGAAAACTTACCATCCAAAGACATACACCATTTGGTTACACCTATGCATCCAAATGGTTGAGTGCTCCAGTCTTTCAATTATAAAATAACACATATAAGACAATATCATTGACTCCACCAATGGAGCTATGGATTTCATATCGATGAATAACAGGTTTACGCTATCAAGAGTCATGTCTCCAATATACTGGTAAGCGTACCTTCGTAAAGTCAAGATGTCACCCTTTGGTATATCAAAAGACATAAGTCAAGTTATTGGGCCCATTATTCATTTTAAGATTAAGATACAACACATATGATTGTCAAAAGTGAATTGATTTGTACAGACAAAATTATTAATCCAAATCAATTCCACTTTATGTCCCAATCCAATGCATCATTACCTATGATAATGCACCAATTTCTCTACTTGTGGAGTTCAACTTTGATGGTCAAGACAAGCCATCTTCCGTTTGGGATATAGACAACATAACAATCTTAGCATAAATAAAGCGTCCAACTTTATTTTCTCTATTGTAGATCTTATTATTTAGACCGTCATCTTTAGAATCATGTCTTCTGTATAATCTGTCTATCATATGCCTAATTCTTAAAGGTTTAGACTAATAATCTCAGACTTTTGTTTGCTTATCATATATTCAAGAAATATGAACGTAAAGAGGACCACATTTGGTATATAAATGATAAATGAACTTTTTATTGATAAAATGTCTCCAAAAACATATTACAACATTTTACTCCATAGGGCATACATGTCTAACATGGTTTGCCAAAATCTGATGATTTTCTAAACAATCATTAGATTTTGAATACATCACGTTCCTTTTTGGGCTTAAGTTTTCTTCTAATTTCCTCTTATTGATAAGGGCCAAAATAGAATGTTTGTTATTCTTCTTTTTGTTCTTATCTTTAGAAATCCTGCATATTCACGTACTTCTCACTACTCAAATGTTATAGGACATGTGTCAGATTATAAGTGGTTTCTTTGACATATGCCCACGTATCATCTTTTCAATGGTTATCTCAATGTCGTTTCATCCTTTTCAGACCAGCTGGGCTCGAGGTCTACCTCGATATAGTTCATATCGAGGTGGAACTCGACCTCAATTTTTGAGCTAGCAGAGTTCTTTAGCTTTTGACCAATTCATTTGTCTTCTCTCCACCGATCATTGAGGTCGAAAATAAAATGACACATGTCAATATCTCATTGGTCCAATAGAAAATCCCCAACAAAAACCATTGTAAGTTTTGAAATTTTATTATCACTTTTTGATCACTTTGTGTTATGGCACCTTTGTTATTAGTCTTAGAGGCTTCAAAATTTATACAAGTAAACTAACAACTTGTTTATATAGAACTAAACAACCTAGCTAGTTTTTACACTTATCTAATGTTAGTGCTTGGTACATCATATGTTGTCTCCCATGCTACAATATATATAGTTGTGAAGGCCACATAACCTTAATAGAGTCCATCTGCCATTTGGTCTTCTATTATGACTATGGTGAACTCCATCCATTTTTTTAAGTAGACAAATGGGTTTTGTTTTTCTCCACCTTTATTTATATCAAATCATGTTACATTGATCAAAATAAAGAACTTAATCCAGTCTGATGTATGTCAAGCCTAGAGAACAAGAACTAGAAAGAGAGAGTTTTAGAGAGAGATGAATCTGTTGAAATGAATCAAGGCTAATTCAATTGGATTGATCTCAAGCTTATATATAGTATAATTTACACATGTGTTAGTTAAAATGAGTAACCGCCTAACAACAAATTGCTAGCTCACTCAAATACATTTAATGATGACTAGGTAGCTCTACTTGTATGCTCAACATCCCCTCTCAAGCATAACATTGTCTCTACTAATGTATACTTATCCATAAGAAAAGTAAATCTTGGTACAGGTAAAACTTTAATTAGAATATCAGCAATTTGATGTTCTATAGAGACATATCTAACTTCAAGTTCTTTTGGTCAATAGTTTTTCCCATATAAAATGCACTTCGATTTCAATGTGTTTTGTCAGAGTATAAAATAGTAGATTTAAGGCCAAAGTTCCTGCAAGGATGGTTCTGTTGATTGGTTTAAGGCCCACTTAGTTGTCAAAGGGTTTCAACAAACCCTAGGTCTTGATTTCTTTGAGACTTATAGCCCAGTTGTTAAGCCTTCCACCATTTGTTTCATTTTCACTGTAGCTGTGACTTTTAGTTGGGACATTCAACAAGTCTATGTGAACAACCCTTTTCTTAATGGGGTGATGAATGAAATTGTGTACATATCTCAACCTAAAGGTTTTGTAAGTTCCACTTACCCTACTCATGTATGTCGGCTTCGTAAAGCTTATATGGTCTAAAGCAAGCATCACATGCTTGGTTTGAAAAACTCAAGCACGCATTATTGTAGTGGGGGTTTATGAACTCTATTTTAGATACTTTTCTGTTTATTAGAAGACAAAATGGCAAAACTAATGTTGTTGATAGTTTATGTAGATGGTATATCGATAACTAGTGATACTGCTACTGCTATTCAGCAAATAATTAGTGACTTACATTTTCAATTTGCTCTCAAAGTTCTTGGTCTTGTCAATTACTTCCTTAGATTTGAAGTTGATAGAAACAAGACAGGTCTGTACTTAACTCAACAAATGTATGTATCTGATTTTCCTTGACTGATGGTAGTATGCTTGAATTTCCTAGTATGTATAGAGAATAATTGGTGGCTTGTAGTACCTAACCATGACCACGCCAGATAATGCTTTCTTAGTAAACAAACTAAGTCAATTTCTTAAAGCTCCTACAACAAAGCATTGGTCAGCTTGTAAAAGAATACTTAGGTCTCTTTAAGGTACTTCTAGCTATGGTTAGCACTTCAAACCAGCCGACAAACTTATTATCAAGGGATTTTCTGATGCTAATTGGGGAAGCTGTGTTGATAATAGATGTTCCATAAGTGGTATTTGATTCAAACACCCACTTAAGAGAGACAACCTTCATATTAGAAAATGAAGGAACCAAACTCCATGTCACTACTACAGACTGGGAATTCCACGACAGTTTAAAACTGTCGTGGAAAAATTTCACCATGGTTTTTTAATCGTTGTGAAAACTTCCATCGTGGTACAAAAATTGAGTTTTCATGATAGTTTTTTACTATGATAGAACCTCAGAATAGGCGCCAATTTGGGGGGTGTGGGAAGAGCTTTTTCACGACAGTTTTCTAAAAAATTGTTGTGAAAGATTAGAGTTTCCATGACGGTTTTCTTAAAAGCCGTCGTGGAACCTTCATATTCCACAACATTTTTTGCTAAAACTGTTGTGAAAAATTGGTATTGCAAAAAAAAAAATTGCCAAAATTTCTAATTTCCTACAGGATGGCCAGTCCCGTGTGTTATCTATCACAACAAGGCCCTGATTGCATGCAAAAATACTATATATTGAAATTACAAGGAATTTACAAGATCATTTACGTTTGAGCTATTTTGCACAATTGTTTATATACTATCTCTATCTAAAAATGACATACCTATTTACAAATTGCGCCCACTCTAATCTAACTTCATTTACATCTGTATATCAGTATTAATTATATCTCGCATGAAATGTAGAATAAAAAAACCACATTCTACATTTCCTTGTTGTCTTGGGCATTTACGTCTAGACTATAACATTCCGTTCGGTTGAAATGTGACACTGCTTCTAATCGTTAAGTGCCCTAACAATGTGTCATGATGAAATGAATTAATAGACAATACAATTATGTAAAACTCAAAATAGTTAATTTTATAAGAGAATATTAATACTTACAATCTCGTGACTGATATGAAATCATCACGTGGTGGGTATCCGAGGGGATCAAACCAATATATTTGGTCCTTCCATTAGAAATAAGTGCCAACATCTAATGTTCTCCAAAATTGTATGGCACAAAGAATAATTTCACCCTCGATGCTTGAGCTAATAGGTGGAGGAGTGTCGTGGCATGCTCTCTGTAATCACTCTGTAGGTCTCTTATAGCACTTGAAACAATCGATAGAGATATGAAGCCAAAATTGTGTGCCTTGCCTTAAAGTTCACAATATTTTGCTAAAAAACTACAATAAAAAACAATACAGTCAATAATTTAAAAGCACCTTACAACTCTATCTATATTTTAAAAATTACGAATTAAGGCTAGAGTTATTACTTGAGGTAATCCATGATATAGTTTGCCCTGCTTTGATCAAAGTTGATGAAGTGGTAAATGTCTTCATATCCCACATAGATAGGCAGTTCATTGCCAATAACATTTATCGGTATCGGGCACTGAATCATCAACCCATCACGCATGAAAGAATATGCATATAAAGCCAACTGCATAAATTTTGGAGGTACTAAAGAGAAGTTAAATGCAGGCAATGGCTTATTCGCAATGAGTTATTCTTATTCTACCTCAGGTTGTGATTGTCTTGCTTTTGTAGAACTTTTCTTTTTTTGACATTTCTTTCCCTCTAGATCTTGTGGAACGTAGCTAGGCACTCAACTCATTTTTGTCATTACGATGACTTCAATTAACCTCTTCGGCCATGCGATGAAGCTTCCGATGGCTTCACCTATAGTTGTTGCTTGAAATGTTAGAATAGGCAATTCAACTCTTCTAACTCTAATGGTAGTGACGCTAACGTGCACATTTTCTTCCCATAACGGTCTTCCATGGACTGTAATAGTTGAAAGACTTTCCATCCACACCTTCCCAAGCACAACAAGTGCACACCCACCATTAATTCTATCGTCAACAAAGAGCCTGCATTCTTGACCTTGTTTGGGCTCTTGACAATGAGGTGACAATTGGATTTTTGGCACTTGTGGAGCTTCTGCTACATTGTTGGGAGGGTTACAACTAGGTTGAAGTTGTTACGTTATGAGATGTTATCATCCGTCGACCTTGCACGTCCTTGGGAAATGAGCTTGGTCACAAGACCTCACTGTTTTGTAATTTCCATCTGCATCCTTGACATTTAGGAATTCAATTTTGAGCTTGGTTGGAGGTTGAAGTATTGAGACTGCCTCACATACTTTGATTGACCAAGAACACGTCCTGAATGTTTCAGTTTCCCTAGTGTCCTCGTCAATATGTCATCGTTACGGAGGATTGAAGGGTCCCTTGACTTTGTTACATCATGCACTTATCTTGTAAAACAACAACAAAACCATGTTATTCTTAAGATCCTTCAATAGGTATTAAATTACAAATTAATAGTTTGAGTTCAATAAACTTACAATAAGTTCTCAATTTTTGCTACTCTTGGATTTTTAAACAATCCATCGAGACCTTGACATGATTTTACCCATAACTCGTCCCGTGTTGGTAGCACGCCCGTCTAAGCTAACTGTAGTTATGCTATGTTTGTAAAATATTAAGTATAGAATAATTGATATATGTAATATGAGTAAGATATTAACGTACCAATGATTGCTCGAGCTCTCTATATCCGACTCTGCCAACCATAGAGAAGTATTCATTTTTGGTCTTAATTTTCTTACGTTTGATGATAGCATTTGGAATTTGGCGGAACGTCGATATCTCACAAAAGCTTCCCAATTGTCATCGTTTATGGATAGGTAGTAGTGTACTACTATAGGAGGCTGCTTATATACATTTTCATCCTCCTCTGAAATGGAAAGGTATGGTTGTACAAAGGTAGTGTAGAAGTAGGATCTAAACCCCTTTACTAATTCGTCACAAACATTTAAAGCCTTTTTCCTATACTAATCCTCGATTGTGAAAGCTTCATAAATTTCTATCTGAATCACATCTTTTATTTGTTCCAAATCCTTAGACCTCCAATCTTTAATCCATATAGGAACGTGTTATCGACTAAGGAATCTAATCCAACTACTTAATTCATGGCCGGGTGTGCCTTCCGGTTGGCCTTTTGAATCAAATGTCACTTATATTCTTAAACATTTCTTCTTTATCCAATGAACTTTTTTCATCAAAGTTGCTCTTCACTCAAAATCTACTTTGGGATTGAATTCGATGCACCTTTGTGGCTTACTACCTTGTTTTCCCTTGTTATATTGAGAGGAAAATGGAGTGCACTCTTCATACTCCTCCTTATAGTGGTCACTATCGATCTCTCGAGACATTTTACCTATTCAAAGTAAGCAAAAACTAACACACACACAGAGTTTAAATTAAATTATAATTTTATTCAATAAAGTATAAACAAATAATCAATTCTAATCAATAATGATCCATACTTTTTATTCTAACTAATAACATAAGTTTGAAAATAAAAAAGAGAACACTTCATATATTAAAACATCACTTTACATATTACAACATCAATTGACATATTAAATTCACTTATTAAAACATCAATTCACATATTATAAATTCATATATTTAAACATAAAGTCACATATTAAAACATCAACTCACATATTAAAGCATCAATTCATATATTATAAATTCACATATTAAAACATAAAGTCACATATTAAAAATTCACATATTATAACATAATGCAAAGAGGAAGGCGAGGGAGGGGCGGAGGGGAAGGGGAAGGAGGGGAAGGGGGTGGTGGAGGGAGGGGAAGGAAGGAGAGGGAAGGGGGCAACCAGGGGGTGGGGGAGTGGGGTAGGGAGGGGGAAGGGGTGGTAGGGGCAGGGCGAAAGGAGGGAGAAGGAAAGGGGAGGGGGGTGAGGGGTGGGGGAGGGAAGGTAAAGGGGGTGGAGGTGGTAAGGGGGCGGAGGGATGGGAAGGAAGAGGGCAGTGGGGACGGGGGTGGAAGGACTGGGCATAGGGGAGGGCACGAGGCGCCAGGGGGGGGCACGAGGCACCAGGGGGAGGGCATGGGGGCGTTTGAGGGGGGTGGGGGGGGGCGCTGCAGCAGAAGGGATGGGGAAGGAAGGGGGAGGGGGTGAGGGGGGGAAGGAGGGGGAGGGCACAAGGCCATTAGGTGGGGTGTAGAGGGGAGGGGATGGGGAAGGAAGAGGGAGGGGCCGGGGGGAGGGGGGAGGGGGGAGGGGTAGGGGCGGAGGGGAGATGGTAAAGGTAGAGGGGGATGGAGGGAGAAGGAAGGAGGGGGTAGAAGGGAGGGGGCCAAAGGGGAGCGATGGTGTAGGAGAGAGAGAGGGAGGACTTACCAGTGATAGCGATGGAGAGGGGGGCGATAGCGACGTGGGCAACGACGATGACAGGCGATGATGCTACGGTGATGAGGGGAAGGAAGGAGAGAGAGAGAGACTTTTTGAGAGAGAGGGGTAGTTACGATTTCAAGTTTGAAAATGGTTGACGGGCGTGCAATTTTCAAAAAATATAAAGCCCTAGTTGGCACATTACATGATGATTTTTTTGAAAAAGCTGTCGTGTAATGTGTAAGCTTACACGATAGTTTTAAGTAAAAGCATCATGTAATATACAAGGTTGCATGACAGTTTTTCTGAAAAACCATCGTGTAAGGTTAAGCTTACACGACGGTTTTTCATGAAACCATCGTGTAAGCTTACTTTTCCATGATGGTTTCTTCAGAAATTGTCATGGAATATCCTTTTTTATGACGATTTTTTAAGAAAACTGTCATAAAAAAGGTCAAATTCACCAATTACATAAGTTTTTCTCTTCTACCTAGGGTGGCTAGTTTGTGTGTTAAGCATCCAATGGCCTAGATTGTTTACTTTTTCTTGTTTTCATCACAAATATAACTATAAATAGATATCCCAAACCCTTAAAAAAGGGTGAAAAACAAAACAAAGAGATATATTTAAATAAATTAAGATTTTTTTCTCTTTTTTTTTTCATTGGTTGCTCAATACATATCCAGTCCACATCTTCATGAAGCAATTACAAAACATCATCTTCAAAATCATCTATCTCTTCAACCGGTGGCAACACTTTTATGAATAAAGGGATGTCCGTGCAAGCCTTGACAACTTCTTCACCGTCAATAACTACTCTTGGCTTCATCAAGATGATTAGAGACAATTCCATGTCTTGGGGATCTGTAGTATAAAAATACTTGGATTGCTAGTGATACCATAATGAAGGGATCATTCTTGTATCCTAATCTTCTAAAGTCAACCACCGTAATGCCATCATTATTGGTCTTAACATAGTTATTGCTAGCCCACTTGCACTTAAAAGTGCTATATGCAATCCCCCATAATCAAGTTCCTAAATATCTTCAATGAAACCAAAGCAGTTCATGGTCCCATATACTAGATTCTTGTCCTTGGTGGAGGCAATATGCATAGCCTCAGCAAGGAGAGTCACACCGCTATTTTGGATAGGATTTTCTCATCTCTTTTGTGAGTGTAGAAAGTGTAACCATTTATGGAATATGGCGTATACCTTGTAACTACCGACGACGGTCCTCTAGCTAGGTTCTTCAAGTCTTGTGACATGCCTCCATCTTGTGATGTGGAGTACTTGCCATAGATGTGTGCTCTAATCCACAGTCGAAAGGTCCAGTTGTGTTCATCTTGCAACCATTTCTCATTTCTTGCTAATTTTGGGTTTACCTTTTTTAATTCATGCCTCAAGAGTGGTATTGGTGGAATGTACTATAACACTTTCTTTGGCACTCCATTCTTACCTTCCACCTTGCTTGTTGATAAACCGGACAATAATTCTTGTCCTCAAACTCATTCCTATAAAGAACACAATCATTTTTACAAGCATGAATTTTCTCATACTCCACTCCCAAAGTGCTTAAAGTCTTTTTAGCCTCATACATACTAGTTGGTAATCTCTTACTTTATGGTAGAAACCTTCCTAAAAATTCCAAAAGCTTTGTGAAACTAGAATTTGACCACCCACCCGATGCTTTCAAATTCCATAATCCAACTAGAGTGGACAATTTGATGAAATTGATACACCCCTTATACATGGGTGTCTCAACATCATTCATCATTGTCTTAAATAAATCTGGATGGTGTAAGAAGTGTTCTTCTAAATCATTGACCACTTACTAAAGTTTGATTGAATTTAGACTCGCCATGAAAATGCCACGTTTAATAACTACTTATAATTTTATTTCAAAATAAATGTCCTCTAACAACTGGAATTGGATGAAATCTATGGTTTCCACATTGAACACAAGGACACCAAATTTTATCACCATTAGCATGAGTTTTGACAAAATCCAAGAACTCTTCCACTCCATTCACATATTCTTTAGACAATCAAAAATTCCACATCCATTTCCTTTCCATTGTGCAAGTCCTAAATCAAAATAATATATAGCAATTCAATTAAAATTAATTTCACAAATTATACATACCCATCATATTCTAATCATAAAACAAAAACATTCACCCATCATAAAACAAATTACACATACCCATCATAAAATAAATTAATCATACACATTCACAATACAATAAACACAGATTAAACAACAAAATCAACAACAATTTATCAATTTCTAATAAAAACTTACAATTAGGAAGGAGATTAAGGAGTGTGGAGGCGAAGAGGGACGACAATAGCAATTTTAAAGGGGTCTGTGTTTGCATTTAAGAGGTAAGTATCTGATTTATGTCTGATTGTCGAGGTAGGAAAGGAGATTTTAATTAGTAAGCTACTATGATGGTTTCTTTCAAAAACTGTCGTGGTATGTACCGTCTGTACCAGAACGGTTTTTAAAAAAAATGCATGGTAAGCTTAACATACCACGATGGTTTCTTAAAAAACTGCCAGTACCTACCACAACGGTTTTCATCTTCTCAGGAAAACTCCCCACATTTTTTCCTTTATCATGATGATTTTTTAAAAAAGGTCGTTAAATAAGGTCGTATAATCTCGAATTTATTGTAGTGTGTACCATTCATTATAAGGTTGTAAACTCATCATCCATGTACCATTTCAATATTAACATTCTAGCTACTTTCAGCTCACTATGCATCCAAAATACAAGGAATAGGATTAACATTCTCGAATTTGTACTAAGTAAATCAAAATATATTATTCCATAAATAGAAGTCTCCTTATAACTCAAGATTAAGTTCATCTTATATATGAATATCAGTCGATATGATTAGAACGTGTTATATTTTAACAGATATTATTTAGCTGTTCATATTACATCGTTCTAGTTATCTATAATCTTATTATGTACAGTATACTCATTTAATGACTCACAACATTAATAGTTTAGATAAGACTGTTTCATTCTTAATGGACATGACCTATACATTGGTAATATCTATTAAAAATTTCATACTTTAATTGAATAATTAATTATATATTATTGACTATTTTAATTACTATTCTTAAATATTTTTTCCTATATATAATATTTACATACAATATTTAAGATCACTAGATAAGTATAAAATTTTAATGAAATTCATAAAATAAACAAAATTAATATACACAAATATAATTAAAAATTCAATTTATTTATCAATAATGTCGAATACAAAACATCACTAGTTTTAAACGTGTCTGTCCTACATATACAACACAACAAATTGAAATCTTCGAAAAAAAAGTAGACGACGGTTAAATTCCAATAAAACGAAATATGTTACTTTACGCAACATATACTACGCAAAATCTTGTACGTTATATCAGTTTTCATGACGTAATAAAGTTGGACTGCTAATCATCACTTGGTAACAAAATCTTTCTAATCTCATTATAAAAAAAAGAAAACAAAATATTCATAAACGGCTTCATATGTTCTAACATTTTTTTTGGGTGAATATGTTTTAACATATTTATTGTGAGAGAGAGAGACATGACTTCGTGTGTATTAATTACATATCCTGCATATCATCTGAGTTAGCCACTATCATAAAAGAATGGGGCAGAAAATCAGCTAAACAATTAATATATTATTAAAGGAGTTAGGTCCCCTTCTGTTAGAATGTCCCCATATCTACGACTTTTCCTCTATAAATCACTTACCCTAAAAATTCCCCCTTAACCTTGTAAACTAAATTCACACGTAGAAACTACCAACAAGTTACCACCTATATCGACTCCAATGGCTACTCCAAAAAGGTCATCATCTTCAACACATCCAACAATGGCATTCCTTTTTATCTTCCTCCTTTACTCTTGCTTTTCCCAACGCAGTTTCTGTTGCAACGTTGACAAAACCGATGATGACAATATTAATATAAAAGGAATGTTTGTGTTTGGAAGCTCTCTAGTGGACAATGGCAATAACAACTTCTTAGGGAATTCTTTGGCCCAAGCCAATTACTTGCCTTACGGTGTAGATTTTCCTCTGGGGCCTTCCGGGAGATTCACAAACGGGAAGAACGTCATCGACCTCCTCGGTGAAAAGCTTCGCCTTCCTTCGTTCCTGCCAGCTTTCGCCGATCCCTTCACGAAAGGGAGTAGAATCATTCATGGTGTTAACTATGCTTCTGGTGCTTCTGGTATTCTTGACAATACTGGCTCCATTGCGGTAAGAAAAAAACCTTCCGTTTGTCGTCATTTTTTTTTAAAATTTTATTATTGTTATTGTTATTTTTACTTATGTAAAGTATGTTTTCAGTTGTGATGGTAGCTTTTTTTTTTTTTTTGATAGTAGCTTGTAATAACTTAAAGTAGGGTTTTCTTTACTTGCGTTAGCTGTTTACATAAGTTGACCGTTATGAGGAGATTGACACTTTTTCACGTAACTTCTTACCCCTGTTAAGATTAAACCAAGTAAATCCTTTTTCAGGAAAAAAGACTGACTTTGGTGACTAGTTGATTGAGTTTTGATAAATTTGTATCTTGGTAAATTGTTGATTAATTAATAATTGATTTCCTAATATACCTTTCATGGGGAAAATATGTGCCTAAACTTTTCAAGAGGAAATAATTTTGATTCTCATTATTTTATTAATCAAATAATAATCGATGAGCTTTCATGATTATTTGGCATTCTGTCCTTTGTCCTATTAAATTAAGATAAGATTATAAGCCCTAGCGGCCTCATTTTTTTATACATAAGATACATAAATAATGATGTGGGATCCTCGCGAGGCGTATTCAAAAGTTTGGTTCTGATAGCGGTGGTATCATAATCTAGCTTGAAAATAAAAGGAAAGAAAATAGATTTCTCGTAATTAGCATATAATAATGAAAGTTGCTTGCTATATGGTCCCAGAACGAGTAAATGCATTACAATTGACGTACCAATTTTCTGTTAATTAAAAAATAATTTATAATATTAATGAATTTTACGTATCAAATAATAATTAAAAAAATATAAAAAAAGATAAAAAAAGGGTACCTTGGCGGCATTCTTTCCCGGCGTTAGTCCTTTGGCAATATAGGAGCTAAATAGTTCACATTTTCTTCCAGCTGGACAGTGTATTGTTCTGTAAAATTTGACTACGTATTCTGGTAAACAAAAAAAAGAACCATAATTATTACAAATAAATAGGATTTTACAAGTATTTTCCCTTAGATTTGACAATTTATCTCTCTCTTTAGAATGTTTCCAATATCACTTTTGAAAAAAGTGTTTTTCAACATTATTATGGCTCTTTTTGGATTACGTATCCTCAGGGCAATGTAACAAGTCTTAATCAGCAAATAAGAAACTTTGAGCAAGTAACTTTGCCGGAACTAGGGGCTAAGCTTGGTAGCAAAACGAAGAAATTATCACTTTCCCACTACTTGTTTGTGGTGGGAAGTGGCTCAAACGATTATTCATTCAACTACTTCCTTAGAGTCCTCAACCAGAATGTCAGCCTCCAAGCTTTTACTGCAAACCTGACTGCCTCTTTATCCCATCAAATTAAGGTACGCATGCATTTACTCTACATATCTGCCCTTTCTTTTTCTCTCTTTAACATAGAGATAATTTTTATTTGCTCCAAGTTCCAATTTTAAAGACAGACAAAGGTGTACATTTACAATATATAAATATATATGTACTGTGTGGGTCAGCTATATATATGGCGGGCCTTTCCATGTCTCTGGCTCTTTTAAATTACGTAGACACTTGTCCAGATTGCATTAAATTCTTTGAATTGGACTTTTAATTTCGTTTTGAGAAAAACACGCGCACGTGTATGTGTATATGCGATGTATAAATATGTGTGTATATATATACAAATATATATATAGATATATCTGCGCACATATATATGGGTTAATTTGCCATTTTATGCGATGTGTTTTTTTGTTTATTCAAGAATAATTCTTTTAGTTTCTGATATCATTTAGTATAAAAAACTGAATTTTTAGTCACAATAATTTTAGTAAAATTTTCAGTTACTAAAATCTTTGTAGTTAAAAATTTTGGTTACAACAAAAATTAAGATTAAATACATATTAGTCGTAATATTTTGTTATAATTTAAAGTTTTGTTAAAAACTGTTGCAACTAGAAATCATTTTTTTATAGTGATCAAATGTATACCTTTGTATTAATTTAATATACAAATTTAAACCTTTTTCTTGTCGAGCCATAATTTTGATCTAAAAATGCCTAAATTGCCTCAAATAAACAATAGAAAAACTAGAAAAAACTTTTATCAAAGGGACCTAAAAATGCCCGGAATAACCTAAGCATTTGGGTTTTTTTTTTATGTGTTTTTCCCAACTTATTTCTAAAAGTTGTACTTTTTATTGTATTTGATTTAATTTTTTATAAGTCAAAATCAATTATTGACCAGTGTTTCATATTGATTTTTGAATTAAATCTAATTTGAAAACATTTGGTAAGATTAGAAATTGAAGATAAAGTTTTAGAATAAACCTAAACTAAAAGGTATAAAAATATGCATATACATATATATATATATATATATATATATTTATTTGAACAATGTTACATGATTTGCCGTTAGTGGAGATCAATTATTATTATTATTATTATGATCGCGCAATTTATTTTCCTAGTAGTGAGATATCACATTGTCAAGAAAGCCACTATTTTTTTAGAGATTGTTCGTTGGATCCCAACGTCCTCATTGTGACAACTTTAAATGCATCTTTTGTCGGATCCTGGATTTTAGATAATTGGTATAAATGACACCGTCTATCAAGACTTTTATATCTATCACCTGGTTCATGTATATTTATTTAATTCAAATTTTATTAATTTTTTTTACCCTCTTATTAGTTACATTAGAAATTTTCTGCTCAAAGGACTGGAAGGCAATATGTGGGTATATCTTATTCATAATTATACGGAGAAATTGTATTGATGATGAATAAAGGACATATCATTTCACCAAGATTACCGACCACCTGGCCTAGCATTAACTGCTTAGCCAGGGTCCCCAGTCGATAAATAATATCATTGCTCGTTTTCTTTTTGGAACATAGGAGACAATGCAATGAATGTTCTACCCTTTTCATTTCCTGAGGAAGGATTAGGTTTTCTTTTTCTTGACCATCTTGGCACCTACAAAATTGGATACAAAGGTGCTTTAAATATACAGGTGACAAGGAAATTTTGCCTGTTTCACAAATGAGTAGTTCAAATGATATAGCTTGTAAGAACTTAACACTGTTTCAATCATCATTAATCAATTACTTGGCGCCTTAATCCGATCATTAATAATGTCTTCTTTACTATTACTGTTGGTCACTCAAACGACACATTTTGCATACAGAGGCCCAACTCTGATATTTTCAAAATAACCAGATACCTCCCTAATAATAATATTCAAAACTTATAGGGTATCGAGGTGATAATGTCTCTAAAACCTTTACGACATGCTTGCTTATTTTGAATGGGGGAGTGAAAGTCAATCAAATGTTAACTTACTCACTTTTATCTTAGAGTGGAAATAGGATTGGTGCATTTTATCCTTAGCTACGGAATAAAAATGATATTAGGTGCTTTTTAAACACTTACAACTATGTCTTGCACCCCAATGGTGAAAAAATGCCATTATCACGGGTTTAGATCATTGTAACAAGTAGATCCACGACTGATATTGTTTGAATATTTTAGTCATTTTATGTCAAAACTTGCAAGTTGGGGCAAGGCAATGGCGGAGCTAGCCGTACACCATATATATTTTTTGAAAAACAGATAAAATATGTGTATCACAGTATCAAACACGCACACATGAATAGATCAATATCACACAGCATATTATTTTAACATTTTTCGCTAGGAAGTGGTAGTATCTGAATTTCTTTTGAAATATTTCAACACTGTTGTTATAAAGGAAAATTTAGATGATTATTTTACCAAGTCATTTAACAATACATAATTTACTACTAAAAACTTATGAACAAAGAATTATTTAATTGTCAATAGAATGAAAATTCCAATTAGCACAAAACCCACAGCTGATAGGCACACAATATGTTTAATTCATTCATTTATATTCTACAAAATTTTGTCACCCAAATCAGAATAGAAACGTCATTGAATTGCAAATTTACAATAAACAACATCTACAACTGTTGTTGAGGTTTAACACTAGATGGCTATTTCTTAACACCACGTGTGGCTGCGCACGAGGCTCGGACGTCTCTTCCCTACCCATCTCAGCTTGTCAAGGTGAACCTACAACAAGAAGAGGGACGCTTTGGAGGTAAAGGGGGCACCGGTGTGGTGCTGGCTAATAGCTCTCCGATGCTTAAGTCAAGTACCTGTTTGACAAAGTACGAGAGTGGAATTAGTCAAGACAAAGCACGTTGCCTCGAGTTGTAGTAATTGCACTCTATTTATAGGCTACCACTTGAACTGGGTGTTAGGTGGGTTTAATTCATGACCCGTGTGTCACATCAAGACCTGTCAGGGTGCAGGTGACATGTGTCGCGACCTCCACCAGAGATTGGTCTCCATTTGAGGCTATAAATAAGGCCATATGTTGACCTTCTGTGGCGAGTTGCTGCTCAGTTGTAGGCTTTGACAATCCGACCCGAGCATGTGTTCTTCCCGAGGAGGGGATACCTTGTGTCGCAACCAACAGGGGCCTTATCAAGCACCTCGAGAGGAAATGCCAATCTTAAGAGGTTGTGGATTGTCTTCTCGATGAACTTTTTAGAGCACATCTGCTGAGCTATCGTGGGGGTAGTCCTCAAGGATAGCAGCGAGCACACGCCCAACAATAGCCCCCCAATGCACCTAGTCCATGCTCAGTCGGGTGGACTATGCCGAGAGGGTGTAGTTGGCTTAGGTTGGCCTTCAGGCATTGTCCCAAGGTGATGGAAGTGGGAGAGACAAGCAGTCAAAGCTCAGAGAAGGACACGTGTCAGCACGCAATTGGTTGTTTCCTAGATGGGCGTAATCATTGCGTCTCTTTGAGTTCTACGCCCGAGTTTCAACTATAAATAGGAGTTGTCTCCTGTTGTTCCAGAGTGTTAACACGACTAGTCTTTGAACTTTCGAGTTTTAGCTGCCGAGCACTAGATAGTAATCCGCGGACTTTTACTTTAGACCCGAAAAATTTTATAACCGAGCAGGTAATACTTAAACAAAAAAAAAAAAAAACCATGAGTGATCTAAGTGATTTGTAGAACGATTCAATTACTTCTGGGTCAGATGATAGCACTGAGATTGACCAATCCAGGACCGAGGAAGGTGACATTAAGAAAACTTTGCCCGATCAAGAGGAGGCAGCCTGGATGGCCAAGATCCTTGGCCTTGGTGAGGGGACAGTTCTGGAGAGAGAGTTTTTAACATGATTGAGGAAAGGCACCTGATTACATTGTGTAGGGGCGACGAACCACAATTGGGGCAGGCGTTGCAAACAAGTCTCAGGTTTTAGCTCGGAAACACACTAGCTTGGTGGTAGCTACAGATGTGCTAAGCACCTCTGCTCAGGGTGCCGAGGCTTCTACTCCTATAATGGGAGAAGTGTCCATTGATTCGTCCGTTGATGAGGACTAGCCAGCTAGAGGTAACGAAGCTAAGGATGAAGAGGCTGAAGAGGAGAGATCCACCATGGCGACCAGGGTCTGGGGAGCGATAACGTTCAGAAGGGATCGGCCTGGCCAGACTTCGCAGCAAGATATACTTTAGCGTTGACACCGGGCCGACTTGAATCCCTGAGTCGGGAATATCAGATTTTTGACGACATTATCTTGGTGCTGCCCTAGGAGGGGGATTCTCTAGTGAACTTGTCGGAGGGATGCATCACGTTGTACGCAGAGTTTTTCCTAGTAGGACTCCACCTTCCATTTCACCCCTTTTTTCAGTGAGCACTTAATGATTTGAATGTATGCCTTGCTCAGCTAAATCCGAACTGCTATTGATCCCTAATTAGGATGTACATCATGTGGAGGTACTATAATGTGACCAAGATACTGTGGGAGGCCTTCAAGCAAGTCTACAAGATAAAAAGGCTTCCTCGGCAGACTGGTTGGTATTACTTCACCAACTTTAAGAAGGATTTCATCCTTGGGAACCCTGACTCAGATAAGCTTTAAAAATTCAAGTGGTTCTATGTTAGGGGGAAGTAGATGTCTCGAGTCGATGAGGTGGTGCTTGAAGATCAGGAGGTCCTGAGGAAGTTCGAGCAAGGACACATATGGTCAAAGAGACTGTAGGCACCGAGCGAAGTTGTTGCAGCTACATAGAAGTTGTACTTGAAGCCTGAAGCTTCTTGGCAACAGACCTTCTTGCAGTGAAAGACAAATCTCGTCCACTATGGTTGGTTTAAGAGGTCCAGCTCAACTAACCCCTGACATGCCGAGCAAGTGACAGTTGTAGAATGCAGTGCTGCTGATGTCCCAAGGCCGAGCACTTGCCGATCTAGGCGACTAGTGGGGGAACCATCATCATCTAGTACCAAGGGCTCTTCTCATAGTTCCCTCAGTTTGGGGTTGCCCATTGGTGACAAAGTGCTCGAGGACGAGATAAGGTTGCTTTGCCCACCAGGCTAACTCTACATCAGAGGTTTGCTTGGATTCTTTTTTTAGCATGTTGTTGCCAAGCCCATCTTGACTTGGTGATTTTCTTCTTGCAGAAATGTCTTTGAGAGGGATGTCCCGGTAGGAGAGGCAGAGGTTGATGGAGACCCTTTGTCGATCTAAAGGCAAGGAAGTCACTAGGTCTAAAAGCAAAAGGAGCGAAGAGCCCGAGCGCCCCGTTGTTGCCAACCTATCGAGCGCCTTGCCATCGCCGATGAGACCGAGGGACTCATCTAGTCGTGGGGAAGGCAACCCACCAACCATTGTCGCTGTCGTCCCGTTGCCACTGGCCAAACCACCAAGGAGGCGCCTTCCTTTGCGCCCCCTAATGGTCTAGACCATTAAGGAAGCTGTGCCGGACGAGAATTTTTTTGAGGCAGCTCAAGACCAAATGTTCTTAGACTATTTCTGCTCAGCCTTCAAGCTTATCGTCTAGGTATGTCCAGCTTTATGTCTCAAGCTCTTTATTACATGTGTAATTTTTTCAATTTCTAATTCGTGCTTTTATTGGCCTATTCATACTTGAAGGTCGCTGACCTCCTAGCTGAATGTACCTTCCACATTGAGTGAAGAAAGGCTGACAGGGTCGCTGAGGAGAAGGATCAGGTAGAGAAAATGTTCGAGGAAAAGGAGGCCAAGCTTATGCAAGCAAAGGCCAATGTAACCCTAGCTAAGGATAAGGTCAGGAAAGCTCAGGAAGGGGCCAACTAGGTAGGGTCAGAGGTAGAATAGGCTTAGGCCACCCTCCATGAGGAAACAAGCAAGGCCTAGGCTACTCGAGAAGCAGTTCTTGAGGGCCTGATAGGCTAGCCCAGGCAATGGAAGAGTTCAAGGGCTCCGCTGACTATGCGGACAATTACTATCTTGAGATGAAAGACTTGCAGGAGCATATTCTAGAAAAGCATCCCGAGGCTGCTGCCTTAGACTAGTGGCTCATAGTTGAGCTCGAGGCTAATAATGAAGAAGAACAGGTCAAGGAAGTCTAAGCTTTAGGAGTCCAGGACACAGTGGTCAACCTTGACGTCAAGGATGGTGAGGTAGGGCCCAAAGCTGATGGCCTTATACTCTTTTTTTATACTATTTTATTCTCTATTTGGGTTTGGGAGGTGCTCGATTATTTGTACCTCCAACAGACATTAATAAAATCTTCATTTTTCCTAAGTTTGATACTTCTCGATTTATTTTAATTTTTTCCAAGTTCATTATTCCTCGAGTTATTTTATTGCTCCCAAGTTCAATGTTCCTCAGGTTCTTTTTATTGTTCCCAAGTTCAATGTTCCTCGAGTTATTTTTTGTTTAGCCAAGTAGGAAGAATATCCACTTCTAGGACTTTTATGTTCGGGACACGCTTGCCAAGTGTGTGTAATCTAGGCTGGCTACAACAGCGCGTAGTGCTCTGTGCCCCCTTAGACTTGTTTGAGTTCTTTAGGACTTTTATAAGTTTAGTTGTGGTTGGGAGTCGAATTTCCCAAGGTCATCGCCATGTCAGTGTTATTGTTGTTCAGGTCATCCATAAGGTGTTGGACTAGCAGACTACTGTTTCAAGTCCACTTGTGGTCAAAATGTATGCCGACCAGCCCTCTAGATGGGAACTAGGGTGGCCCCCCTCTTCGGGAGTTGTGGCCTTTTTTAAGTTAGGGCGGTCTCCCCTATTTAGGAGCTATGGCCTTTTTTAAGTGCGAATTCTTGGAGGAATTCTTTGAACGTGTATCTTTCATTGATGTTTTTTTTTGTACATATCTGTACTCTGCTTGGTAGATATTTTAGTTACAAAAAGAATAATGAGGCCAGAGGTCAAAAAAGGCACTCTGGCTCTTATCAGTGATAAAATTTCTTTAGGTGCTCTACGTTTTAAGGGCGACTGAGCACATTTCCCTCCATGTCGGCTATTTTCTACATGCCTAGTCGGACAATGCTAACCACCTTGAACAGGCCGTCCTATTTAGGTCCAAAGGAACCGAGCCCAGACTGTTGGACGATGACTTTCTTTAAGACTAACTAAATCACAAACTTTGAAACTCCTCAGATGGATTGCTTGTCATAGTACCAGGCAACAGCTTGATTCTGAACTATAGTATAGATTAGGGCTCTGTCTTTCTTCTCTTCCAATAGGTCAAGCTTGGACATCATAAGTTTGGCATTTTACAGCTCGTCGTAGTATTCAACTCTGAAGCTCGACAGGCTGACCTCAGTTGGCATAATGGCTTCAGCTCCGTAGACTAAAGAGAATGGAGTTTCTCCCATAGCAGTCTAGGCAGTAGCACAGTATGCCCAGAGTACCTTTGGGAGCTCATCGATCTACACACCTTTAAGCCCTTCTAGTTTCTTCTTTAGGTTGTCCTTGGTAATGTTGTTGATTACTTCAACCTATTCGTTGCTTTGAGGATACCCAGGTGAGAAAAAAACCTTTTTGATGTCGAGCTGTTCACACATACAGAGGAGACCAGCTGCTTTGAACTCCTTAGCATTTTCGGTGACTATGGTGTGCAGGATGCCATATCAACAAATAATATTCTTCCAAATAAAGTTTGTGCATTTGGCTTCAGTCATGTCGGCGTAAGGCTCGACCTCTACTCACTTGGTGAGGTAGTCAATGGTCACTATGCAACACTTGAATTATGATTGGGTCGGGGGCAGGGATCCGATCAGGTCAATAGCCGACTTGGCAAATGGCTAGGCAGATGTAACAGAGTTAAGCAACTCGACTTGCTGTCCAATTGCTTAGTCAAACTACTGGCACTTGAGGCACTTTCTTGCATGTTCTTTGCAGTCTTGATCCATGGTTGGCCAGTAGTACCCTTGGAAAGGCACTTGAGGGACAAGAGCGCCCTCTACATTGTTGCCGTATAACCTGTTGTGGGTTTCCTGTATGAGGTATTGAGCCTCTTGAAGTCTAACACATCTTTGATAGGGTATAGTGTAGCCACGTCTGTAAAGTTTCCCCCCAATCATCGAATGCCGGGCTAAGTTATTGCGAATGCATTAGGCTTCCTCTCAGTCGCCAGGGCAACTCTACTGTGGTCAGGTATCGGATGATCGGGTCCATCGAGGTGTTTGTTTGCTTTGGCTACGTTTATTACTTCTTTGTTGACGCTTAGCTCGGCCAGCCTTTCTATTAGAACCGACATTAAGCAGCTGTCTTTTAGGCCTGAGGGTAGTCAAGCATGCGTGTTGGCTTCTGCATTCTCAAAGCTCAGGATCTAAATGAAAGAATAGACTTTGAACTGCCCAAGCAAGGCTTTGACCTCTTTCAAATATGCAGCCAAAGATTCTGTTTAGGATTAGAACCCATAGGTGACCTGCTGGACAATTAGCATTGAATCGCTGTGGATGCGGATGCAATCCAACCCAAGGTCACACATGATTCTGAGTCTGGCTATTAAGGCTTCCTATTCGGCTTCGTTATTGGATGTCCTAAAGTTGAAGCGGAGCACATAACTTGCCTTGTAGCTGTTTGGACTGGTGAGGATGAGGTTGGAGCCTAAGCTACTCACACTCAATGATCCATCGACAAAGACCTTTTATTTGGGCTCGGGCTCAACAGTGCTGCTGCTGGGGCATCTTGTTCTTCGTCAAAAGCCTTCTCGGCTGAAGGGGTGATCTGCACGGCGTCTGTGAATTCTACGATGAAGTCGGCCAAGGCTTGCGCCTTCATGGCCATTTGGGGCACAATGTGTATGTTGTACTACATAAGCTTAACTGATCACTTGGCCATCCGACCAAATATTTTTAGACTTTGGAGGACTTGGCATAAGGGATATTTGGTCGGGACTTGAATGGTGTGCCTTTGGAAGTAAGGTCGAAGCTTCCAAGTAGAGCTAATGAGAGAGCGCTAGCTTTTCCAATGGAGGGTACTGCTCCTTAGCGCCCTGAAATGCTTTGCTGGTGTAGTAGACTGGCTTCTAGACACTGTCTTATTCTCGAATGAGGACCGAGCTTATGGCTTTCTCATAAACAGCCAACTAGGCATAGAGTGTCTCTCTTAGTAAATGTTTAGATAGGAAAGGAGGCGTGGCCAAGTATTTCTTGAGGCTCTGGAATACTTCTTTACAAGATGTCGACAAGCACTTGGAGTTGTACTGAGGTCAGATGCTGCTCCAGAATGCCAATGATGTTGCGATGTGCAAGGTGTTTTCATTCACTCTACCTGGCCTAGCTCGATAGTGGTTTCGACGCATTAAGCGAGGCACCATGGTTTTGTTCTGCCAATTATCCGATGCCTTCTTGGTAGCCTTTGCCTTGACCAAGATGAAAAGAAAGGAAGTGACTCAACTCTACGCCATCAAGCAAGGTGACAGGAGCGTTAGAGACTGCATCAACCATTTCACCCAAGCCACACTAGAGGTAAGGCACATCCAAGATGAGAGCCTAAAAGCATGCATTCACGGAAGGTCTTAAGGATAAGAACCTAATCTGGTCGCTTGCCCTTGAGCAGTCGAGCACATTTTCTCATATGCTTGGTTATCCTCAGAGGCATGTTGATGTGACCAATTACATGAAAAGTCACTGAGAAGGCGAAAGCATTAGCAGCAAAAGCAAGAAGAATGGGAAGAAGCAGAAAACTCTGCCCCAGTGGACAGTGACCAACTAGAGCAAGAAGCTGAAGAGGTGCTAAATGAGGTAAGTAACAAGAATTTGTTGGTGGATCCACCTCCATTAAAGGAAAGTAGAGTCAAGAGGGATCAGAACAAATACTACAACTTCCACATGGATGTCGGACATAATACCCATGATTGTATCCAGCTCAGGGATCAGATCGAAAGACTTGTTTGAGATGGGCATCCGAGGGAGTTCGTAGAGCAAGTCCTAACTCCTAGTACCAATGCTAGGAGGAGCGACCAACAGGCCCAAGATGGGCAACCACGGCCATATAATGATGGTGGGAACACCCAGGAACTACCGAACATCGTTCATATGATTTTTGGCTGGCTAGTTACCGAGGACACCTCGAGTGGCCGACAGCATATGCTCGAAAGGCTTGGCTAGTTGAGAGGGGCAACCTTATGAACATGTCTGAGTACATAAACAAGATCTACATATAGGAGGACATCCCTATCACCTTTACAGAGGAAGAGGCAGAAAGGCTTATTCACCCTCACAACGATGCTCTGGTGTGCGAACTCCAGATCACCAATAACATAGTTCGGTGTGTGCTAGTATACTGTGGTAGCTTAGCCAATATCTAATTCAAACAAGATTATAATAAGTTGAAGATCAACACCACCACGCTAACCTCGGTCCGGACACCCTTGTATGCTTTCATGAGGGAATGCGTCTGACTAGTAGGATATTGGCCTGCTGGTCACCTTTGGAGAGGTTGCTGCTCGGGTAACATGTCTAGTTGGCTTCCTCGTCATCGACAAACCCTCCTAACACAACATTATCATCGGGCGGCCTACCTGAAATGCCCTCAAAGCCGTGGTTTCCACCTACCACCTTGTATTGAAGTTTTCAACATAGAACGGGGCTGGAGTCGTCAAGTCAAGGCAAAAGGTTTCTCAAAAATGTTATGCCAAGGCCATGAAAGAAGCTATAGCTAGGCAACTAACTATTTCAGCCATATTTAAGGTGGACGAGATGGCCTTTCCCACCGAGCAGGAGCCAAAAATGTTATCCGACCTCAATCCCCGTATGCCTGAAGAAGAAGTGCTAGCCACACCGGTAGAAGACTTGATGCCATACCACTTAGGCCCCAAACACCCCGACCGAATGGTCCAACTAGGGTCTCAGCTAAAGCCTAAGATCTGAACCGACCTGGAGAAGTTTTTAACAAAATATCAAGATGTGTTCGCTTGGTCACACGAGGACAAGCCTAGCATCGACCCTAGCATTATCTGCCACCACTTTGACGTCCCCCCAAAACACATATCAATCATCTAGAAGAGAAGAGGATTTGATTCAGAGAGATATGCCACCATCAATGAAGAATTCCAAAAGCTCTTAAAGGCTGGCTTCATCTGAGAGGTCACATATCTAGAGTGGTTGGCGAATGTGGTCCTGGTCAAAAAGGCCATTGACTATACCGACCTTAACAAAGGCTCACTAAAGGATTGCTTTCCACTACCCTAGATAGACCAATTGGTGGATGCAATAGCTAGACACGAGTTGCTAAGCTTCATGGATGCCTACTCCAAATACAACCAAATCTAGATGGCCGAGGAAGACCAGATAAAGATCACTTTTACCATGGACCAGAGACTATTATGCTACGTGGTCATGCCATTTGGACTGAAGAACGTCGTAGCCACCTATCAGTGCCTTGTGAACAGAATGTTTGCTCGGCTGATCGGGAAAACCATGGAGGTATACGTCGACAACATGCTCGTCAAATTTGTCTAAGCAGCGGACCATATTGCCGATCTTCGAGCAAGCTTTGACATCCTCCAGGAATACAAGATAAAACTTAACCCAGCTAAAAGCACGTTCGGAGTTGAATCCGGCAAGTACTTCAGATTCATGGTTAACCATCTTGGTATTGAAGTCAATCTAGGCAAGGCCCAGGCTGTGATAGATATGTATTCTCCCCGCATTGTCAAAGTACAAAAGCTGACCGACATGGTAGCAGGCCTATCTAGATTTGTCCTCGGTCTACCGACAAGTATCAACATTTTTTCAAGGCACTTAAGGGGAGGTTTGGATAGGAGCGGGGGCATGACCAAGTATTTCTTAAGGCTCTGGAATGCGCCATCATCGGTGGATTGATGGCATGGACCTGCTTTTTTTGGGCAGTTCAGTGCGGGCTGAATGGGTTGGCGATTTCAGGCTTTTTTTTTTTGTGCAGCGCTACAAAATACAATGAGTATCAGTATAGTCCTTGCTTTTGATTTTTTTTATTTTTTTTTACAGGAGAGTTCAATAGGAATGAAAAACTTGATTGTTTCTGCTAATTTCTGTTCAATTTGTTTTTTAAAGATGTCGAAATATTCAATAATTTGCTGGTCCTGCAGAAATTGTACAGCTTGGGAGGTCGAAAGTTTGTATTGATGTCCATAAATCCAATAGGGTGCAGTCCCATGGTTATGACGATGGCTCGACCAACACAGAATCGGTGCATACAAGGCCTTAACCTTGCAGCTCGCCTCTTCAATAACAACTTGAGATCATTGGTGGATAGTATCAAGGCACAAATGCCCGGTTCCACTCTTGTTTATGTCAACTCTTACAAGATTATCAGGGACATTATCAGAAATCCCTCCGTCAAAGGTAATCATCAACTATAGATATATCAAAATTGGTTTACTTATTAACTTCCATCTCAATAGTGTACATGTGTGTATATATATGTATATATCTATAGAGGTGTTAAAGCTGGTTATTCTAAATTTGCCACATGGTTGTTTTAACTATGTAATATAGATCAAAAAGTTATAATAAACAAAGTAATTGTGGTACATAAAATGCCACATCATCATTTAAAATGAGAATATATATACATATTTATTTATTTTTGTAATTTAATCGGTAAAAAATAAACGTTATCATCGGAAATTTGTTTATATATCTATATATATGCATGTATGTATATGGGAAAGGTTATAGTATTTAAGTAATCCGTACTATATTATACTGCAGGTTTCAAGGAGGCCAGCAACCCTTGCTGCGAAGTGGCATTAGTAAATGAAGGAGGGAGTGGGGTGTTATGTAAACGAGGAGGGCAAGTCTGTGCAGATAGAAGGAGTCATGTGTTTTTCGATGGACTGCATCCAACAGAAGCTGTGAATGTCCAAATAGCAAATAAGGCCTATACTTCTAATCTCAAAAGTGAGGTTTATCCAACTAATATTCAGCAAATGGCCGCCAAAACATGCTAGCTAGGACTCTCATGAGATATGTTTAGTTGGCAACTATATATATATTTATATATACTCTCTAGGCTATTAGAGAAGTATCCAATATTTATATATATATAGGCTATTAGGGAATTATCAAATATTAATTAGGTTTCGAAGTATGTAATGTATATTTGGTGTAGCACTAAATCAAGTAGTAGTATTTTCTTGCTTGCTTTGTTCTCCATATCATGTACCATGTGTCCTGGAATCTAATTAACAAATAACTACATTATATTGCAAGCTTAACTACGTTTTCTTTGGTTCTTTCATTTGTCCTATAAACTAAAATGAGTACAATTCTTTTTTTTTTTTTAAAAAAAAAAAAAAACAAGAAGAAGAGTACAAATCTCTAGAAAATAATAAATCCACATTTATATAGTATTGCTAAAGCTATCCTTCCTCTGTTGTCATTAATTTATCCTGAAACCATTTAAAAGAGGGATGGATTTCTTCTCTTGCCTATCTTGAATTCAATATTGTTTTGGGGAATTAATCTGAAGTACGTATATTGAGTAGGTAATCATGTAACAGACAAAATTGGCTTCACATGGTAGTTCATTGTGTTTCAATTTGTAGGTGATTTATAGCTCCCGGTTCTTGTGCCCAGAATGTCATAAGGCATCTCTCTTGTCTTCCCAATTTTAGATTTACCAATTAGTTGGCTCTCTGAGTAAGTATGTACTATTTTTTCCCCTTTAATACTGTTTTTTCCCATTAGTCTTATATAGAAAGGTTTTAATATTGAGGCATATTTGTACTATCTTTGCTAAGAGGGTTTTAAAAATATAGCAAGGAAGAAGATAAACACACAAGTGAAGAAAATAAAAAGGAAAGAACTATGTTTTCTTCGTCATATTTATTAGAAGAGAAAGAAATAATGAGAGATTGTTCTATACAAAGTTATTTCTATCATTAGTACTACTATACCCTCAAGCAAAAATGAGTGATTGAGATGCAACTTATAAGAGCTAGATAGTTATTTACACCTTCGTCTTTTGTACAATATTTTTCCCTTCTATTTTCCTTTCGAAAATTGGAAGGAATAAAAAATTACCGGCCCCATGGTTTTCGACCTCTATGCTAATTTCTTCTATGTCACATAACCCAATAATCTCTTTCCTCTCTAAGGTCCGTCCAATAATGTCTTTCTTTCCTATAATGGAATGCAACTAAAGGCTACCTTCAATATAATATATAAGATTGAAAAATCAACATTTCTATAGATATTTTTACGAAAATTTCTATACTTTTAAAGTACCGATATAGAAATAAGAGTCACTACAAGAAAAATTACATTTAACGATATATTATTTACGACATGTGGTTTTTGAATGTCGTTGAAAAGTACATACAACGACATCTCCAACAAACATGTCGTTAATAACATTTGAAACAATAATTAACGACATCTATATAGATGCCGTATTAAAAGTCTCCTTTTAACGACAATAGTTTAGTGTCGTTAAATTATTTAATGACAAGTAGGAGATGTCGTCAAAGCCTTAGAGATTCCACGACACCCCTTATAGACTACATTGGTTAAGATGTCGTCTATAAGGGGTGTCGTGGAATTTTCAAGTCTTTGACGACATCTCCTACTTGTCGTTAAATAATTTAACGACACTAAATTATTGTCGTTAAAAGGAGACCTTTAAAATGACATCTATATAGATGTCGTTAATTATTGTTTCAAATGTTGTTAATGACATTGTTGTTGAAGATGTCGTTGTATGTACTTTTTAACGGCATTCAAAAACTACATATCGTAAATAATATGTCGTTAAATGTAGTTTTTCTTGTAGTGAGTATAGTATCATTTCCGTAGAATATTCAAAAATTTTTATAAAAATGTCAACAAAAAATTGATGTTTTCATGAAAAGATTGATTTTTGTCAGTAGTGTAGTGTTAATGGCAAATATTGTGAAAAGTTTACGGAAATTTAACAAAGTATCAATAAAATATTGAAAAATATCTGTACTTTATTTCAACAAAATTAATACGTCCTTTTTCAACTGGCTTTTTGGATGAACGTAGTTTTCCTTCATACGACATAAATAGATAAAAAAAACTATTTCAACATGATCTTTTGATATCAATATAGTTTAAAGTGAGAAGGTATTTCAATTTTCAAATGTCTTCCAACCTCCTAGAAGCTCCTTTTGCTATTAAAATTTTCTATTTTTGTATGAAACTCTAGATCTAAGGTACACCTTTTAGGTTGACTTTAACTCATTTTCTATAATTTATGAACACATACGTATCATTTATTGAACTATTACTATGCATATTTTTCTTACAATTAGTATTGTGATAGATAGTTTCATTTACTTTTATAAAATTAAATATTTCTTAAACTCTTATTTAAAAATAAAGTGTTTCAAAAGAAATTTCTATATTTTACGTGAATTTTTATGGATATTGATATTCTCATCAATATTTCATAAAATCAAAGAACCAAACAGTCATTATTTTCATCCATGAATATGTCATGCCACACCAAATGGGAAAAAAAATGCTAATATGCTCGCATTTTATAGCTCCATTACATAGCTCTGTATGATCGATCTGGCAACTCCACATCTTAAATTGCTATTGTAGTGGAACCCATTCCTTAACGTTGTTAGTAAAATTATAGGGTATTTACGAAGTGTGATTAAAATTATAGCTCTGTATGTTGTCGCTGATTGTGGAGATTGATTCACCGAGGTTGCAATCTTGTTGGGTATTCTTTTTTTTTAGATTTAATATTTCAGTGTGTGAAGAATTTTGTCTTGAAAAGCATAGATGTGGGTCCCATTTATTCAACTATTTTCAAAGTGATATGTTAATAAGTGTACTTCACTCAAAGCAAACCAAAATAAGGAACAGAACAGACAACAAGGTAAAAAAGACAATACAGATCAACAACCTAACAGAACTAGGTCTGCACCCATTCTTGGACATCTAAGAACACAAAACATAGAATCAAACTAACATCAGTGTCACCAAACAAAGACACCACTTTGCTAGATTGTGAGCCGTAAAATTGATGGATCTCAAAATCCACTAGATGATAGGATCTTGCAGCACTTCCTTGTCTCTTCTGATCATTTCTAAAATCAACTCTTCCTTGTCTCTTCTGATCATTTCTAAAATCAACTCAGCACTAAAACTATTGTTTTGTTTCCCAAGGCACTTAGCAGCTGCTTTGCAATCAGTTTCTATGATGAAGTACTACTTGATGCGCATTAAGGAAGGCTTCTTAGAATTTATGCAGTTGGCTCCATACGCACATTCTTTCATGCGCGATGGGCCGACGGTTCAATGCCCGATACCGGTAAATGTCATTGGCAAGGAATTGTCTTTCTATGTGGGCTATGAAGATGTTTACTACTTCATCAACTTTGATAAAATCGGGGTGAACTGTATCTTGGTATATCTCACGTAATAACTCCATCCTTATTTCATATTTTTAAAATATAGGTAGAGTTGTAAAGTGCTTTCAAATAATTGACTGTATTATTTTTTATTGTAGTTTTTTGGTGGAATATTGTGAACTTCAAAGCTTGGCGCAAAATTTCAGTTTTATATCTCCGGCGATTGTTTCAAGTACTGCAAGAGACCTACAAAGTGATTGTAGAGAGCGCGCCACATCATTCCTCCATCTATTAGCTCAAGCACCGAGGGGGAAATTATTCTTCCTGCCATACAATGTTGGAGAACATTAGATGTTGGCACTTATTTCACCATGGGAGGACCAAATATATTGGTTTGACCCATTCGGATATCCACCACGTGAGGATTTCATATCAGTCATGAGATTGTAAGTATTAGTGTTCTCTTATAAAATTAACTCTTTTTAGTCCCACATAATTGTATCGTCTATTAATTCATTTAAACATGACATACTGTTAGGGCCCTTAACGATTAGAAGCTTCAAACAGGAAATGGTGTCACAAACCGACCGAACGGAATGCTTTATTCTAAACTTAAGTATCCAAGACAACAAGGAAACATAGAATATGGTTTTTTTATTCTACGTTTCATGCAAGATATAATTACTAGTAGTATACAAGCCTTAGGAAAAAAAGATTTTTATATACATACGGATTTACATGAAGTTAGATTAGAATGGGTATAATTTGTAAATAGGTATGTACTCTTTAGATAGATAGATGGAGATAGTAGATAAACAATTGCTCAAAATAGCTCAAATGTAAATGATCTTGTAAATACCTTGTAATTTCAATATACACCAATTTTTGTATACAATTAAGGCCTTGCTGTAATGGATAATACACAAGACTGGCCATCCAGTGGAAAATCAAAAATTTTTGGAGATTTTTTTTGTGGCGATACTAATTTTCCACGACAGTTTTTCTGAAAACCGTCGTGGAATACGGAGGCTTCCACGATGGTTTTTTAGAAAACTGTTGTGGAAGATTATTACCCACATCCCCCTTTCCGCACCATTTTTCCTATTACACGACGGTAAAAAACCGTCATAAAAACTCCATTTTGTACCACTATTGAAGTGTTCACGACAGTTAAAGATGGTTTTTTAACCATCATGAAATTTTTCCATAATGATTATAAACTGTTGTGGAATCCTCAGTTTTTAGTAGTGGTATGTATTGACTTGGGGACCATAACCCTTTTTATATAACTGCTAAACCCTAATAGCTATCCTTAATTACCAATTTAGCCCATCATAAAATCAGTAATTATATTTTGGTCTTTACACATAAGAGACCCACACTTCAAAATGCATTAAAAGCCCAAAACCCAAATTGATCACTTTTAATTAAGCATCCTTATCTGATAGCTTTTAATTCATATTTATTTAATATATTAGGCCATATATTGGATTAATTCCAACAATCTTCCACTTGGGCTCTATATGAAACTTTATGAATATGAATTATACCTTATGAGCTCATGAATTTTGCTATCAAAACCTTATGCATCTCAACAATCTTGTTCATTAACCATATCAATATAGGACCAAAGCAACCTCCGTTATATATGTCGTAACTAAACCCATCAATGATCACATATACCAATACAACTAATGACAAGATCAGGTATGGATGTATAGCATAGAAATTTCATGCAACGTAATCTTAACATGCCTCTTTCCAATTGGTCCACCTTAAAACCTTAATGAGATCAAACCATACCAAAATCAGAGTGTGAATAAACTAAAAACTTTATTTCTGCAGAAAATAACCTTAAAATATCTATAAACTAAAATAACTGAAAATATGTCTATATTATAAAAGCATTTAAAATTACAAACTCCTACTAAAACTGTATATCCTGAAATGATATGACACCCATACGAGCAGTGTGCTCATGAAACGTTTTGGGTAGGAATCCCTCAGTAAGCGGATCTACAACATGGAGTTTGTACTAATGTGCTCTATAGACAATTGTCCACTCTGAACTCTTTCTTTTATAACCAGGAACTTGATCTCTATATGCTTTGACTTCGTTGAGCTCCTGTTGTTGTTGGAATATAAAACTAATGACTTATTGTCACAAAATAACTTATGTGGTCTTTGAATATTGTCCACTATGTGTAGCCCTGTGACAAAAGTCCACAGCCATATTCTATGATTGGACACCTCATAACATGCTATGAACTCTGCCACCATGGTAAAAGATGCTATAAGAGACTATTTAGTACTCTTCTAGGAGACAACACCTCCAGCGAGAAGGTAGACATATCTCGACGTAGATTTCATACTATCTTCATCCAGCATAATCGGAGTCAGTATATCCAATGATCTCTAGCTGTTCTGACCTTCGACACGCGAGCATGTAGTCTTTTGTTCTCTAGAAATACCTCAAGACTAGTTTGGTTGCTATCCAGTGATCCTTTCTAGGATTGCTTAAGTATTTGCCCAACATCCCTATAACGTACGCAATATCTGAATGCGTACAAACTTGAGCATATATTAGACTCCCTACTACTGACGCATAAGGAATCTTCTGCATTTTCGTAACCTCAAAATCATTCTTAGGGCACTAATTGAGACTAAACTTGTCTCCCTTAGCCACTGAGGTATCACTTGGTTTGCAATCTTGTATGCCATATCTCTTGAGTACCTTTTCGATATAGCGCTTTTGTGATAATCCAAGAATACCCCGAAAGCAATCCCAGTGTATCTGTATACCCAATACAAAAAAGGCATCACCAAAATCTTTCATCTTAAATTTCTTTGATAGAAATCTCTTAGTTTTATGCAATAAGCCTATATCATTGCTAGCAAGCAAGATGTCATCAACATATAAAACCAGGAAAATATACTTACTCTAACTGAACTTATGGTATATACAATCATCAACCACATTCATCTCAAAACCGAATGAGATAATAACCTGATGAAATTTGTAATACCACTGCCGAGAAGCTTGCTTAAGCCCATAAATGGATTTCTTTAATTTGCAAACCATCTTCTTTGCATCTCCCGACACAAAGTTTTTCGGTTGCACCATATAGATTGTTTCATCAATGTTGCCATTGAGAAACGCAATCTTAACATCTATATGATGAAGATCAAGATCAAAATGCATCATTAATGCCATTATAATCCTGAAAGAGTCTTTCATAGAAGCCAGAGAAAAAGTCTCTTTATAATCGATGCCTTCCTTCTATGTAAAGCCTTTAGAGACAAGACGAGCCTTGTATCTCTCCACATTGCCTTTTGAATCCCTCTTGGTCTTAAATATCCATTTACAACCAATGGGTTTCGCTCTTTCAGGCAATGGGACAAGATCTCAAACGTCATTGTCCTTCATAGACTTTATCTCCTCATTCATGGCATCAATCCATTCTTGAAATCTAGAAAATTCCATGGCTTGACCAAAGTTGATTGGATCATCTTCCACCACACCAATGTCAAACTCATGTTCTTAGAGAAATACAATGTAATCATTGGCACCGTACTTCTCCTTTCTTTAGTGGATCTCCTTAATGGCATAGGTTTTTAAGGTGGTAGAGTTCGTTCTTCCAGAACAATTTCTGGAATGAGAGGTTCTCCGACATTCTCTTGATTTGGATATGCGTCTTGAACAATGTCAGGAATAGGAACCTGATTAATGTCAATAACAGCTATGGAAATTATCAACATATTCCTCTTCAAAGACAAAGTCCCTAACCTTATCTCCCCCCACAAACTTGACATCCTCAAAGAACTGGGCATTTACTGTCTCAAAAATCAACTTAGTCGTGGGATCATAAATCTTGAACCCCTTGGATCTTTCAAAGTATCCAATAAAATAACAACTTATCATCCTTGAGTCTAGTTTCATTTCATTAGGCCTACAAGGCCTTGCCTTAGCTAGACACCCTCAAACATGCAGATGCTTTAGACTAGGTTTTTTGCCCGTCTAAAGTTCGAAAGGGGTCTTGGCGGTTACTTTAGTTGGAATCCTATTAAAGATATATACTGCAGTCTTAAGTGCTTCTCCCCAAAGTGATTTTGGTAAAGTAGAATTAGAAATCGTATTCCTTACCATGTCCTTAAGCGTCCTGTTTCGTCTTTCAGCAACACCATTCAAAATGGGTGAACTTGGAATAGTGTACTGTGGGACGATACTAGTTTCCTCTAAGAATTTAGAAAATGGTCTTGGACGTTGTTTACCTGAACTGTCATATCTACCATAGTATTCACCATCACGGTTAAACATGATGCTTTTAATCTTTTTGCTGAGTTGGTTTTCAACTTCAGCCTTATAATTTTTGAACACATCCAACGACTGTGACTTTTCATGAATGAGATATATGTAGTCATATCTAGAAAAATTGTCTATGAACGATATAAAATATTGTTGATATAGGTAGTGAACATCAAGTTTTGTCGTGTTTGCTTATTGTTGGTGAGGTATGATATATATTGTATATTATTATTATTATTATTATTAAATCTACATGATGCTACCAAGGTAAGTGTGGTAGTCAACCGTGCACATGATAAGTAGTCTTATTTTATGTTAAAGGATGTATGGGCATATTTTATCTCTTTCCTTATTTCTATGTGGGGAATAGTTGACTTTTTGATGATAATTGAAATTCATCATAAGTTTTCTATTTTTGACAATTAAAATTTTGGCAAGTGAAGCAATTTTTGGAATCCTAAATTATCTTTAATCTTTTTATTTTTTTATGATTGATTAGTTGACTTATTTGGAATCCTATACATGGTAGGTCAAGGTAATATTATTATGTTCCCCATTGAATCATTGACTTCTTCTAATTTCTCTCTACCTTCCACAGATACATTGCATCATGGCATAACATTTGTAATATATTAATTATTATTTTCTTATCCTAGCATTTCCTTATTTTCCAACCCGAATTGCTCTTACAAATCCTCTCGAACCCATTTGTTTTATAAAATGTTTCCAATATAGAAAGTTATCAATTCTTTTACGTATTTTTCCCATTCCCATCCTTCATATTATTTACTCCACTCACCTTGTTTCATGTCTTCCTCTTCTTCTCTTTCTTTATTTGCAGCCTAGAGTGAGGGTGAGAGAAGATAAGAGAATAAAAGAGTTAAGGAGAGAAAGCTATGGCTTGATGATCATAAGAAACATAGAAAAGAGAGAGTTGAATAGTGAGAAATGTAAGGAAAGAATGAATCAAAGAGATAGAGGAGACGTATGAATGCATGAAGAAAGAATAGAGAAGAGAACCATGAGAGTTCAATATTATGTGATGTATGGAAGAAAGGAAGATGATGTATAGAATATAAGATGAACATGATTAAGCGGTTTGTGTAAGTATACCCTCCACTGCATCACTTGAACAATAGTATGTTTTAAAGCATGGTTTAAAGTTATGTATGTTGTTATGATGAATATGTTTAAAGATGTTTTATGATTTTTTATGAGTATGATGTGAACTCTCTTGTTGTTATGAACCAATCATGTTATTCATGTTTATATGGTCAAATCCTTGAGGAAGAAGTAAGTTTCAAGATAGGGACCATTCATGTGTGTATGTTATGGGTTCTGGCTGCTTGAGATTAACATTATACGATGGGCCCTAAAACCTAAAAGTAATGTTTATGAAAAGTATGTTTTATGTGAAACTACCGTGGTTGACTTACTAAGCTATTTGTTTATATAGTTCTCGTGTTGCAAGTGAGTTTTCAAGCTAAGGATTTAGATGACTAAGCAAGTATGGTCCAGGGTCCCCATGATGAGGCTAAGATGAAGTGTCTATTTCTAGTATTCTTAGATGAGACTAGAAGCTAAGAATTGATGTTTAGAACACTTTATGGGATTTTCTAGTTTTGTATAAGAATTGTAATCTATTTATTCTACTGCCAATGTCATGATATTCTTCCGCACTAAAGAGTTAAGATTTGATTGTTTTCGCTTATAATTTTAGACCAAGTAGATCAACTTGCTGACCTTTGAGGATCGGCCTACCGATAGTCCAAGTCCAGGCTGTCGAATGCCCTGCATCGGACTACCGATCTGGGGAATTTGAGGACCTGAGTTGCAGAGCTTCTGTCGGCCTGCCGGTTATAAGTTTGGCCTGCCGAACTAGCCTGTCATTCTATGTAAGTATGTATGAGCCGTGGCGTTCGTCCTATCGTCCTGTCCAAGGGGGGGCGGTCGTTACAGGCTAAGGCTTTGGAATGAGCTTTTTCGCCTTTTTTTATAATTTCCTTAGTACCCATTTTATTTTAATTCCAATTAGACTTTAAACTTCCAAAGTGGGTTGAAAGTCTAATTATACCTAATAAGATGGTCTTATTCACCTTCATTGGCCTTTCAAACCACAACCCAATTAGAGAACCCCAAAACATGACTTAGGTCTACATACCTTACCTTGGGACATATCACAGAATGTGGGTTGGGCTTGTGCTTTGTGACAAAATGATTATCAAGCCATCTCAATCAGACTAGCACCTTATAAATCACGCATCCTATACTAATTAAGCTCCACTTTAAATTATATTGATAGAAAAAATATATACAAAGTGATAAAAGGGAAAATATTAGCTGGCAAAAATATGCAGTTATGCGCATTAAGAAAGAAAACAACTTTGCATGCGGGAAAGATAACAAAAAACAAAACACAAAAGATCCCAAAGGAACTGGGAAGCATGAACTAACACCAAACACATGTAAAAATTTGACTTTCTGGCCAACTGTAGATATGTCTTGTTAAAAACCTTCTAACCAAAACCCAAAAAGAAAAAGACTCAAACGAAAATTGAGTACATCTTTAAGGATCGGTTATTTGAGTTGCAATAATTGGAAGCCCGATAGTTTTATGATAAAGATGAGAAGTGAAAACATTAGACTCTGAAACCACCAATTAAACTGGTCTAGATGAAGCCAAAATTTACGTTTTGTTTGTTATAATACTATTAAATTTAGATGCCCTTGAAGTATAGGTATACTTATTAACTTTATTTAGAAATATACAATTTTTATTTTTTATTTAAAGAAATACTAGGTTTTGATTTTTTTAACACTATTTTTAATTTTTATTTTAATGAAATTTTAAAATTTTATTTTTACTGTTTGAAAAAAATAATTACACAACTCATATATATTATTTTATTAGCCTACTATTATAAAAGTTATTTAATTGTGATTATATTATGTATTAAGTGCATGAATTTTCTTCTTTAAATTGAAGACACAAAGCCTATTGAAGTCACTTTACGATAATTCATGTTGATTCATTACAAGAAAAACTACATTTAACGACATATTATTTACGACATGTAGTTTTTGAATGTCGTTAAAACGTACATACAACGACATCTCTAACAAACATGTCGTTAATAATATTTGAAACAATAATTAACGACATTTATATAGATGCCGCATTAAAGGTCTCCTTTTAACGACAAAGTTTAGTGTCGTTAAATTATTTAACGACAAGTAGGAGATGTCGTCAAAACCTTGGAGATTCCACGACACCCCTTATAGATGACATCTTGACCAATGTCGTCTATAAGGGGTGTCGTAGAATCTCTAAGGCTTTGACGACATCTCTTACTTGTCGTTAAATAATTTAACGACATTAAACTATTGTCGTTAAAATGAGACCTGTAATACGATATCTATATAGATGTCGTTAATTATTATTTTAAATGTCGTTAATGACATCTTTGTTGAAGATGTCGTTATATGTACTTTTCAACGACATTTAAAAACTACATGTCGTAAATAATATGTCGTTGAATATAGTTTTTCTTGTAGTGATTCTCAATTTAAGTAAATGAATAATTAAGATTTGCAATTACTTTGATTCTAAATCCTATGACCAAAACAAACAATTGTTCCTTCGCTAAATTCTCACCACCCCACTACTTGAACTCAATGCACGTCAATTCATATCGACTGTGATTATGCTGTAAACTTTAGATGATCAGTACCAAAAGTTTTCTATTATGGTGATTCAACTAGTTGTCTAAACATACCATCGTTGACCCATTTATCATGGTGCCTAGTTACATTCCTAGCATGATTGGTATTTTTGGAATAAATGCCTCAAACATGGTATTGGTGGAATGCACAACAACACCTTCATCAACGCATTTGTTACCGTTAGATGGTTTCTTTTCTAACTAACACCTTGACTTTTTACAAGCCGAACATTCATCTAAGTCATCATACTATTTCTGGTAAAGGACGTAGTCATTTCGAGAAGCATGTATTTGGTCATATTTAATTCCTAAAGTGATTAAAGTCTTCTCACTCTCATATATGTTTAATATGGTATTATCATTTAGTAGAAGCTCTCATAAATATTCTAAACAAGTTGTGAAACTAGAATTTGTCCACCCACTTGACAAATTCAAGTTCCATAATCTACCAAAATCGACAATGTTTTAAATTTTTTACACCTGCTATGCAAGCGTTTCTCGACATCATTCATCATTTTCAAATAACTTCAGATAGTGCACAAAGTGTTCTTCTAAATCATTTACCATATCAAACATATTACTACCTACATCTTCCTTAACAATAGGTTCTTTACCTTTACTTTTCTATTTTTTATTCCAATAGTCTTCATTGAGTAAATAACATGTTTGGTAATTACAAATAATCTTATACGGAAATAAATGTCTTGTAACAACAACAATTAAATGAGATCTATGATGTCACAACTAACACAAAGACATTAGATCTTATCATCTTTACATGAGATTTGGCAAATTAAAAAATTCTTTTATACCATCTACATTTTTTTTAATCAAGCTATTAGCATATCTCACATCTATTTCTTATCCATATATAAGTCGTAAATCTAAAAATATCAAATTCAATCAACCCATGCAAAATCAAAATCACATTTCCTAAAATTAAAAAAAAAATCAAAATCAAACAATGTTCAATTTCAATTAATTTCACACGCAAATTTCAACCATAACTAACAAGCACACATCAAATCAAATAACAAAAATCATAAACCTAAAATAAGAATAAGGTATAAAAACTAAAAAACAAGAAGCAAGAAATCACTTATAAACAATGAGGAGGAGAGGAAGTGGGAATAGTGAATGGTGAATGATGGCAGCGACGTTGGATTTGGCAAGTGACAAAATTTCTTTTATACCATTCACATATTTTGTTATTCAATTTATTAGCCTATTCCATGTCCATTTTTCGACCCATTTGTAAGTCTTAAATCCGAAATAACAAATTCAATCAAGCCTTACAAAATCAAAGTCATGGTTCCTAAAATAAAAAATCAAAATCAGACAATGTTCAGTTTCAATCAATTTCACACATAAATTTCAATCACAACAAACAATAATCTACTCATCAAATCAAATATCAAAAACCTTAATTCTAAAGTAAGAATAAGGTAAAAAAAAATAAAAAAGCAAGAAAACACTTATAAACAATGAGGAGGAGAGGGAGTGGGAATGGTGAATGATGGCAGCGATGTGGGACGGCAGTAGATAGACTATTTTCAGAGTTCCGAGTTGTTGTTGTAGCTGCAAAAGAGTGTTCGGAGTTTTGTCACTAATCCTTAGTTTAATCTAGATATTCTATAACGGTTCAAAAACCATTATCAAAATTGATATTACACCACGATTCCTACAAGAAACCATCATGTAATGCATGTTCAAAAATAAATAAATAAATAAATAACTTGTTTCATAAACTGTCATAAAATTTGACGTTACACGGCTATTCCAAAAAAGACGTTCTACGACTGTTTTCGTAAATCTCATTCATGCTATTTTTTTAGAGAATCTAGTGGATGGTCGTTTTTCAGAAAATGTCTTATAAAATATGTTGTCTAATCACAAGTTTATAGTAGTGTAAGATTGGAATGATCAGGTAAATGATGACTCCATGTTTTAGAGGTTCGAGAGAATCTTGCCTATCGAATAAATGAAGTAATATATGTAAAGATTAGTTTCGTTACGTACAAGGATTGCTTGTATAATTATGGAAATTCTTATTAGAAATTAAAGGTTATGGAAAAATATATTATTCAACTTATCAAGCTTTGTGTGACCTTTCTAGCTATGTCAATTTGTCAACAATATGTAGCGTAAAAAGTATGGCATTAAACCAAAAAAAATAAAAAAAATGGACTTCAACAAAAGAAAAAGTATGGCATTGAACAAAGCCCATAACATTTTGTCACTAATTCCAATTGTTGATTTTGGTATTCGGCGGCTTCCCATCATATTAATGCATTCAATTCTTTATTATTATGCCAAACAAATTGGAAAACATCCACTTGCCTAAAATAATGAATAAATTTCACCCAAAAAGATAACAATAATAATATAATGAAGCCCTATTTGTATCCCATCTTTGCCTTCAACATCAATCCACACAAAAGTCCCCCTGCTCTAAATTATGGCATCATTTGAAACTCATTCAAAGAAACTAATTATTATCTTTGTCCTCTATTTCCTCTCTTATTGTTCTCCATGCACCTCCCAATCCAATAACTGTGCATTTCCAAAGGAAAACACGGGGGCTAGAACTAAGGGCATGTTTGTTTTTGGAAGCTCCCTGGTGGACAATGGCAACAACAACTTCTTTGAAAATGGGGCACAAGTGAATTACTTGCCGTACGGAATATATTTCCCAAACGGTCCAACTGGGAGATTTACAAATGGTAAAAATTTGGTAGATCTTCTAGGCGAACGTCTTAACCTGCCTAACTTAATTCCTCCTTTCAAAGACCCCACAACTACGTGAAGGAAAATAGTTTATGGTGTCAATCATGCATCTGGATCTTCAGGTATTTTAGATGAGACCGGCTTAATTTCAGTAAGTTAGCTTTCTACATGTCTCAAAAATTCTTTTTATTACTGTTTTCATATTCGCTACAAGGTAGAGAAATATTGTAGTACTCATTAGGTATATATCAGTCGATCGAGTAGTATTTTTTCTAGTTAATTTTGACTACCCGAAAGCTAATTAGCAAATTATGTTATCATACACCAGCAACGAAGTAAAAAAAAATGTATATGTTTGATGAGAATATAATTATAAGTACTTTGTATTATTGAGTGCAGGTAAATTTGCAATTTTTTTTTTTCGTAGAAGCGAACAAAATTATTATATTTCTTATTAAGTTGAGACAAAACTAACATTTGAGAAAAAAAAAAATTCACAAAAATGAAATTTGAAATTTGAGGGAAGCCATGTGCCTTACTCAAGTATTTGTAGCTCCGTGACTGTCATAGACAGCATAAAATATTCACATGTTTACAACAGATGGAAATGGTAAAGTAGCTAAACAAAGCAGTAGTCATTATACAACCATGAAACAACGTCAACTATAATATTTATACCTTTCACAAGAAAGGCCTACACCAAAGTTCCTGGTTTGTACTTTGGGTAATAAATAATAACAAGGAGGATATACGTGAAATTAGGCCTATATGTATCTGTTTAACTTACGAATGTATTTTTTTTTTTTTTAACTTATACACACAAGAGAACCTTACATGCTTCATGATCCGTGTGAGAATCAAATACTTTTCACCTTTCTCCCAAAACAAGGGCAAAAACATCTCATTAGACTATTTGGAACCTTTTATGGTAGGATATTTTTCACCATCAATATGAACTGTTGTTTTTATCATTGGCTTAATTTTTCAACGATTTCATCTACGATTGTGTCACACACTGCAATTTTTTATGTCACACTCGTAGATTAGATTTTTAAAAGTTAACCCAACACATAAAATATGCTATTTTTTATGTAACTAGAGAGAGGATAACTAATAATTGATCATGGAAAATTTCAGGGCAACGTAACCAGCTTGAGTCAGCAAGTTAGGGACTTTGAGGATGTGACAGTACCAGAATTAAAAGTTCAGCTTGGTTGCAATAGCTCTGATTCACTTCCAAGCTACTTGTTTGTCGTTGGGGTGGGCGGAAACGACATCCTTTTTAACTACTTCCTCAGACAAACTGATCTCAGAGTTGATCCTCAAACTTTCACAGCCAACCTCACCGCCACTCTGTCACAGCGTCTGCAGGTGTACACACTCTCTCTCCCTCTCCTTCTCTCTCTCTGATCTCTCCCTCTATATGTAATATAGATGTACAGCATAAATCATATATATATATATACACACACACACAAGGTGTAATAAAACAAACTTTTTTTTCAATAAAAACGTAGGGAGCAATGTTTCCGTTAAAAACAAACTAATATATATATAATAGATAATGCTGTTTGACAATGAGAAGTTTTAACCACTATCTCAGTTACCAACAGTATAAGGCTCTCACATGTTACAGTAAAAAAAAATTGCTACAGTATAAAGCTCTTTCATATTACAATAAAAACAGTTCTAATCAATAGTTCCAACTACAATACCACACACTCTAAAAACTTTAAATTACTAGAATTATTTATTTAGTTCACAGGTACTAAATATTATTGCTAGCTAGTCTTCGTTCGAATTTCTTCAGCCATTTAAATGGAGGTGCCTTTTCATTTCTGGGCCTTGCATGTTGAAAAAAAAAAAACCTTATGTTTTGAATTTAATTGTATTTATACCCTCACATTACAAATTCATACTAAGTACTCCTTACCTCTTTTTTGCCAAAAGTTAATTTTGAATGCAAAAAAGATATTTTAGAAATCACATTGACTAAGAAAATGTAATATTTCTGCACAGTGGTGGAATCAAGATTTTATTTTACGGACATAAACTAAAAACGAGAAAAAAAGATTTGAGAACCCTCAAAATATCAGCTCTTAATGCTATTGATGAGTTGAAAGGATGTCTCACACATGTGCATTCAATTTATTGAATTGTTTGAGATGTCACTGTAAAGAGTAAGCGTAATGATTGAAATGCACCTTTCAATAGAAAGGTATTTTTGGTTGAATATTATACATGCACAAAAAAGTTGAGCATATTTGAGTAATAAAGATTTTAGAGACAGAATTACATAGAAAATTATATACAAAGTATAGATATAGAAATAGTAGTTGAAAGCGTTGTAGGGGAAAAAAATTGAGCAGAGACATATCTAAAAATAAATATTTCTTCAACAAGGACAATTGACAGAGTTCTGTAAAAAGAAAAGTTTGGGCAGGGACACATTTAAAAGAAAAGTATTTTAATTGGAAATCTAAAAAAAGTCCTTTTGAGATCTCTTTGATTTAAAAGAGACTATATGTAACTTTAAAGTATAAACATGATACAGTTTAAAATAGGAAAATCATTTTCATCCCCATAGAGTTAAAACTTTATTACTCACAAAACGATAGGTTTTAGTCTAGTATATTGTACTTTTTATACTGAGATCTAATATTTTATGAATAGTAGAGTTTTGATGCTAAGGAATTAAATAAGAGTGTTGTTTAAAATATAATCTATAAACTCAAATGAATGCAGGGAATAAAGATGAAACAAACCCAAAATTGGCAAACGATTTACTCAAGAAGAAATATTAATTGGTGGTCAAAGGCTTAGTAAAGTTTATAAGCCGTCTACATAAGTAAATAATTCAGTTTTTTTCCCATTTGATCTTCTCAATTATAAATTTTCTCAGTAGCCGACTCTTTGAGTAAAAATGTATCTTTTTTTCCTCTCTCTCTCTCTTAAGTCTTTTTCCTGTTAAGGTTTGACTAAAACGTTTTGTACTTGCTATCAAGATGTAAGTTTTGATTTAATCCTTTGGGATCAACTTCCAGTTACTAGGCTTTTTCAGGCCTCTTGTTGTTTTTATATTTTGGGAGCTCATTTCTTTTACTTAATTTCCTTAAATTTTTGTAATTTTCTTTTTCTTTTAGTAATATTGCGTGGTAACTAGCTTGTGGAATAAGTGCCAAGTTAATTAGAATGTGTTTTCTTAATATCAGTGATCACTTGATCTTCTCAATTCATCCAAAAATTTCCACTTCAAACCCCATGCCTTAAAACAAGATACAATTGAACGGGAACTCATACTGCCGATGCATAAAATAGTTATATTATTGCTAAACTTAATTTGTTCGTTAATGCAGAAGCTATATAGTTTGGGAGCTAGGAAATTTGTATTAACTGCGGTCTATCCACTGGGAAACAGTCCGTTGTTAGGGTTGAACATGCCGAATTGTACTGTTCCGTGTGCACGAGCCATAAACCAAGTGGCTCAAATCTACAACCGGAACCTGAGGTCAATGGTGGAAGATTTCCAGCGGAAAATGTCTGGTTCTCTTTTAGTTGTCATCGAAACCTATAACATTGTCTCAGAAATCCTCCTAATTCCTGCTCTTAATGGTACCAACATTATTTACAAGTCTTTGCGGTTTAAGTTTTATTTGTGGTGAATAGTCACAAAAATATCTGTGATTTATGGCCTGGAATATTTTTAAAATGTCATAAAATGTTAGTAGCGTAATTCAATATACGAATAAAAATAACTCAAATAAAGAAAATTTATATTCAGATTAAATGTAAAAATATAACGAGCACAATAAAAATAAATGAAAGTCCAAATTTTCAACTAAGGAAAGCGAGGTCCGTGAACAGCATGGTGTGCTTAAAATAGATTTTCCTTTCACTGCCGGTGCTTGAGGACAACCGGTATCTTTTAATTAAATAAGAGAAAACAAAATAGCATTAAAGGTTCATGACACATTCGACATTAGCTAGGAGTCCTCATAGATGTCAAAAATAATATTTTCATTATATTCCCATGTAATACGAGAATTTAACATTCTTCCTCAAAGTATGAGAATACATGTATGCATGAATCAATTCTCTCACATTTTCACGTTTCATGCAAATGTGTAGGATTTACGAACACAAGGAGCAGTTGTTGCGCAGTGTTGTCTCGAACTCAAGGTTGAAGATATATATATATATATATATATATTGAAATGGAGTTGTAGATATATTGTTCTTATCCATCATCTTAAAGTTTTTTATTTTTCGTGGTTTACTACTTTGTAAATTTTGTCAAACACTTTGACCCACTTATTTCGTACGTGAGACACATCACTTAAAAAAAAAACGTATATTCAAAGATGAACTAACATTAAAATAAGGGCAATCGCAATTTGCCAAATAAGAAACTAGATAATTAATTATGAATTGAAAAAATCTATAACAAATATTTCCTTTTTCTTTCTTGTCAAGATGTGCAGGTGGAAATGGAGTTTTGTGTGAAAGAGGTGGACAATCATGTCCGGATAGGACTGTTTATGTGTACTTTGATGGTTTACATCCAACAGAAGCCGTTAACGTTCTGATAGCAAACGATGCGTATAGTTCTCGTGATATGTTTAAGGTTTATCCCATCAATGTTCAACAACTCTCTCAGCTCTAGCTAGTTTCTCTTCTATTTCCCATGATTGTCTTCTGCTTTTGTCACCACTTCAATAAGATGAATGTCGTACTATAGAGCAGCTCTATTTGTACAACTTTTTACATGGATATGAAATTCTAGGCTACGAGGATGTTTATATGCTATGTCTTGTCTTTTTAGCCTAGCACTGTATTACATAGCTCCATGCATTTTACGGAATTGACATAAAGACCGAAATTTATTATTAAAAAAAAAAAGAGGCTTGATCATTTTAGTACCATATGTTTTAACATAATATTACTTAAGTTCTCAATTGTTTAGGAAATATTAAAAGGGTCTCTTTTTTTTTTTTTTTTTAAATCATTCTGATATCCTAAGCATATTTTTTGTGACGTGAAATGTACACCTTATACCATTTTATCAATAAATCTAAATTAATGATGTAAAACTATAAAAAAAAAAAATTAACAAAACTCACCAAACAAAACAAAATTTATGGGTTGCTTACTTTTTTAATCTTAATTTATGAATAGTTTTGTAAAATTAATTTAGGGTTCATTGAAAAAATAGTAAGTTAGACAATTTGTGTCTTGAAACACGAGTTCAAGGCGCATGCATAATATTTTAGAAAATCACAAGCTATATCTTGAATATTTTCCAAAAACACAATACTAAAATAATTTTACATTAACACAAAGGGTACCAAAATAATGAATGCCGTAAAACAATTAATGACAAAAACTTAATCAAATTATATTTAATTTAACATAGAAGGGTAAAAAGATTCTCTAGTCTAGGCAAAATAGCCCAATTTCGCCAAAGCCTCATCTCTTCCCTAACCTTCCTCACCTTCACCCAACATACTATTTTTCCCAACAGATTAAAAATATATTATGAATATCATCTACTCTAAAAAAGCCTCAAACACGTTATTTTCAGAAATCCATAATTTTGATATGGCACTCTCCTTAATCAGGATCCTCTAAGCTTTAGTTCGACAATAAACCTTATGTATTGTTTGGTTCACGTGTTTAAAATATTTTAAGTTGTTTTGAACATATGGGCCTACAAGAGCAGGTGTTTGATGGGTGCAATAAACAAATCGTTAAAAATGGTGATGATCGTTTAAAACAGGCTAAACTATTAGTTTTGAGAACTTAACCCCCTTAAGTTCTAATCGTTTTGAATGATTTTCTATAGTAAAAGCCTCCCTTATTTCCTCATAAACTATGGTTTTCCAAACACCACTTCTCTGATTTGCTAATTTATTTTGGTTTTAAACATTTATATTTCAAGTCCCAGTTTAAAACCACCGTTTAAACAATAGGAGTCCAAAACTACAATTCAAACCACAAATGTCAAAACCATACCATTCCAACAAACCCTTAGTGTCCTTTTGTAGGGGCAAAATTCCATGGTTGAATTTGTATTAAGGGTCAATAACCTAATCTAACGTTGTAAGAGTGGAATATGGTAACATTACTTGATAGTATAATTTGTCTTCTAGAGTTGATCTATCATATAAGCGAATAAATATAAGGACAGAAAATAAAGAGACAAGATAATTTATCGTGATAAGATAATTTATAGCGATTCACCCTCTGTGAGAGGAGCTCCGCTATACGGTCCAAACTTCCGTTATGTAAAGAGAAAGTTTAAGATAGGCAATAAAAGAATAGAAATTTGTGATTGTAGAGATTAGGACGTAATTAAAGCGTCTCTTGGCATTAAAGATGCTGGCTAGGGCTGAAGCAATGCTTTCTTTAATAGATGTCATTTGTTGCTCCTTAGTTCATTATTCGAGTATGTTTCCTTACTTGAATTTGAGTAAACTTTCTTTTTTGAATAAAGTAAACTTTTCTTATAAAATTCATATACCACAAGGTCAAAATAGCTTATTTCCTATTGAACTTCCTTTTAATTTTCAAAATTGAAGATCTGAAAAAATATTTTTGGATTATTTGGCAAGCAGTCAACTCATCTACTCTCACTACAAGAAAAACTACATTTAACTTCATATTATTTACGATATGTAGTTTTTGAATATCGTTGAAATATACATACAACGACATCTCCAACAAAGATGTCATTAATGACATTTAAAACAACAATTAACAACATCTACATAGATGTTGTATTAAAACTCTCCTTTTAACGACAATAGTTTTGTGTCGTTAAATTATTTAATGACACTAAATTATTGTTGTTAAAATGAAACCTTTAATACGGCGTCTATATAGATGTCGTTAATTATTATTTTAAATGTCATTAAAGACATGTTTGTTGGAGATATCGTTGTATATACTTTTCAATGACATTTAAAAACTACATGACGTAAATAATATGTCATTAAATATAGTTTTTCTTGTGATGTCTGTTGTGTCACCATAGTTGATTCCTCTAGGTTGATTTGTTGTTGTCTTCATCTAGAGAATTGAAAGAAAAAAAAAGACTCGTTTGGTGTTTTAATCGAGGAGGAAGATGGAGAAAACAAGGATAGGCTATGGAAATTGTGGTTCTTCATCATGTTTCAGCGGAGAACAAGGAGACTTGTACAAGAGAAGCAAAAACCCACCAAAGATCTTATTATTATATTTACTTGACACCCTCCATTCTGGTGTAATTGTCACGTCCCCAAACCAAGAGGCTGACATGGCTATTTAATTGAGAATAATTAATTGAAATTAACTTAAATACCAAAGATTAAATAATTAATTGAAATTAACTTAAATACCAAAGATTATCTTTAATTTTTAAAATATATTCAAGAAAACATGAAAAATAAAAGTAACAAAAATTAACATAAATAATAATGACTTTAAATATTATATTAAACATAGCATAAAAAGAGAAATTACTAAATTAACCTCAAACTTTAGAAAACTAAAAATCAACGAAATACCGTTTGGGTCCCACCAAACCACACAGCAGTACATACATAGTTCAGATACAAAAGAAAATACAATCAAACCACAATCCAACAATAATAAATCAAAGTGCATGAAATATAATCTGATTACGACATGCTTTAATGAAAACAAAGATAACTAGAGCAACTTATAGACTCGTACAAGTAATCAAGCAGCAATCTACTCAGTTGCATACTACGAACTACCTAGAAGGGGAAGTAAAACAATAGAATTCATGAGCAAAAGGCTCAGTAGGACTTAAGTTATAAATCAACATTTAGGCAAAATAGAATAAAAGAAAATAACCTGATTTAAAACAGTTATAAGTAAATTAACTTCATTAAATATCGTGAATTCTTACCTTTATCATTATATGATTTATCTTAAACCATGTTAATACTTACTTTGTACAAAGTCTGATATAATCACTACTATAGTGGCCCGAACCAGGTTTCGAGGCCCCCTAGGTCAGCTTGTGCCCGATTCGATCTCTATGTGGCATAAGATACTTAAAATATAACTAATCGAGAGTCATACCAATTAATGTTTGGAAAACCTTTCAAACATATTATCTTAATCAGAGGTGCTTATTTCAAGATATCGATATATTTTTTTTATAATCTTTTCTTTACAAAATATTTTAAAAACGGTTGAAAATATTTTTAAAATGTAATTCAATTCTTAAAAACAATAAAAATATAAAATATGGCCTAACACTATTAAAATTATGGCTACAAGGAAGGGATATAGTGCCCTACCTCAATTCCTAGCATCGAAACACACTACACTGTTGCTCTACTAAATGTTAGCTCCAAGGGACAGCAAATAACCTCAAGTGTAGACTTGATTATCAATATCAAAACTTAGACAAAACACATTAGTATATGACTTCATGGTTGCTTAGTATGCCATAACTATTTAAAAGTTCCATAATTGCACATATAGCGTTTAATCACTCTTTAAAATATGTTAATATTGATAACAAACAATAACATATTTAAAACGAAATTTTAGAACAAAGAGGTACGAGCGACTCAAAATTATGCTATCTGGTGTAGCAAGGTCAATTGTGGTACACTACCTTTAGTCGATCACGTGTCATGCAGTGGCACGATCAACTGTGGCATTGCAAATAACAGTACTCTATTTCGAGCACCCGAGCTCGAATCGAGTTCAAACTCTTCCAAATCAATTCTAACGCATCAATATCATGTCCTTGTGATTCGAAATCATCGTATAAACCATATAAAATCACTTTTGCATACATGCATTCCAGATTCATCATTTTTCCAATAGTTTTCATCATTATTCCAAAAATTAGAAAAATAAATATAAAAGCATGTTTAATTCGAGTTTACAAGTGTAAAATGGTTAAATCCTATATATGAACTTCATTGAATTTTTTTTATCATTTTTAGAGGTTAAAATCAATATCAAAAGCATTATTTTTGACATGCAAGTTTTCATACATAGCTCTAAAACTCTAAAAGCAAAGCTGATGATGAAATGATAATAACTAGACCCAGATATGCAAATCTAAGAATTTAAAATAGAAGATAAATTCTAAAACTTTCGACATAAGTTGAGTTACAAGGTTTTTAACCTCAATTTTTGTTGAAAGATCAAAATCTAGACTTGGAATTTTGCTTCTATTTTGCCTTGAAAGGAAAAGTTTGGTTTTGAATTTGGAACAAATATGGGGGAGGGAGAAGGAAAGAGAGCATGAGGGAGAGTGAAAGGAAAAGAGTATAAATAGGTTGAAATAGTTCAGGTCCTTTAATTAGACTTTCTAAAAGTGGTTTCAAGGCCAAAACCATGTTCAACATATGGTTTCTAATATGGGGAGTTTATGTGATTTTAATCTGAGTGATTTTTGGGGACCCATTTAGTATTTTGGCAAAAGCTAGGTTTTTAAAATAATTATTTAAAAAAAGGGCAAGAAAGTATATTTAAAGTAAAAAAGAAAAATAATAAAATGATAAAAAATGACCCAAAAAAAGGAAAATAATTTAATAATTGCTAGAAATAACATAAATAAATGAAAAAAAATTAGAAAATAAAATTCTTAAAAGTGATTAATCAATGGTTAAAATATTAATTAGGCACATTAATTATAATTAATTAATTTTAGAGTATTATAGTAATTGTCAGTGAGATCGATGCAGTGTATTGGTGATACAAGGAAACCATGTAATGAGGCCGCAAGGTAAGGCAGGTGAGCGAGCAAACCTATGCAGTTGCAAGGCGGTAAAAGGAAGCACTACCAAAAATTATGAGATAAACAACGCTCGTTTAACATCATTTTATTAAAAACCATCATGTTAAAGGGGAAAAAACGCGATGGTATGTAGAAAATACAAAATTCATCATGGAAACTAGATTTACCATGATGGTTTTTTTATCAAACTTATACGACAGTTTTAAAAGCTTTAATTTTACATGATAGTTTATGATAAAAACTATTATGTAAGGTGTAGGTTTTTTTTATTGCTTTCCACAATATTTTCTTTAACAACCTTCATGTAAGTTGAAACATATTTCATGACAGTTTTTAAAATAAACCATCGTGAAAAAAGAATATACCATGGTTTTTAAAGAAACCATCGTGTAATCTTTAGTCCCGTTAAATTTTAAATACTCACCTAAACAAAGCCCTATTTGATCGAACACAAATTCCCGGCCCAATCTCTGTTTAATGTGCCTCTAACCCCTTTAAACCCTAAACCCACCACAACCCCAACCATTGCTATCGCCATCGAACTAGCACTCTATGACCCCGATTGTGTCATCGTTGTCATCGTTTCATCGACCAGGCCGCCATGACCCAAACAACTCAAAACACTTCAAGATTCCTCTTCTTCTCAAAGATCTTCATCCTCATTTTTTCAAGGTCTGAACTCCTTAATTTTGTCTCAGTTTATTGCTTTTTTATGTATTCAATTTTGCTTTATACAATGTGCTTCTTACAAGCATTTATAACTAGTATTACACAATTTATGTTCAAATTGAAAGACCCTATGTTCAATGATAGAGCTAGGATTTTGAGTCAGGAAAGGGCCAAATTTTTTTTCAATCAAGATTATTTTGACATATGTCAAGAGAAGTGCATATGTTGGTCATGTCATTTTTAGTCCTTTATTGTTGTTGAACAGTAGTTTGTAATTAGATTACAGATGTTATATTTCATAATAGTAATAATAAAATAAACAACACAAATATTTATATCAAAAAAATGCATTAAAATAATGCATAGAGAGTTTACAAACATTATATGGATATTTTTGAGAGTACAAAGTACTCTGTATAATCAACATGCATGGCGATTATAGAAGTATCGATAAAGAAAAGATTGGACCTTAAACAGGATGTGTTTCGAGAGTACTAGTTACTCCATAATATCAGCCATCATGATACTAGAGTCAATGAATCTAAAAGTTTTAATAACAGTATGCCACAAAAAAATACAAGGTGTGGAGGAAAGCAGTTATTCAGAACATAAGAAATACAGACAAACATGTTATGGGTAAAGCCAAAAGAACACAGGTGAAGGATCAAATCCAATGGTTGCTTCTAGCTTTTTTTCTTCTAATCAAGCTTAGACATTGTAGTGTTGAACTCCTAATGAATGACATATTTTGTCAAGCGGCTGTTTAGCTATTGAAGCCATAACAAATATTTGTCACCCCTACTCTACAATGAAGTTTTGCTCAATAATGTAATCTAAAAACTTTAAAAGACCTTCATAAAAGCCATTTACATTTAAATGACCTACGGGTTTGGAGTGAATGCCCAACAGACTCCTACTAGCAACTACGAATAACTGTCTAATAGGTGCCTAAACCACCAGGTAATACAATAAAAGCCTCAGAGTTATTGGTCATGTTTTCAAGGCGCTTAGGGATGTCCAATACTTTCTCTTCCTTACTTATTATTTTCCTACAAAGTTTCCCCTTAGCTGGGAGATGAGTGATAATCCCTACAACATGGCTACCCTTAGAATCTACTGATATTACTATATTCCCCATTAACCTTAAGTTACCTCCCCCATAAATCAAGTTAAGCTTCCTACGTACTAAAACTTTTCCTAAGTGTTCTGCAGCTTGTAAGCAGACTCTACCTTACCAAAACTAGAGCCATAAAAGACACAGATAGTTTCGATTTTCTAAGATGAATAGGAGAAAGACATGTCTGGTTTCTAAAATAGACAGATTCTTTTTTTTTTCATTTTTTTTTGTCTTTGTCTTAAGTCCACTTTGCGTAAGCTCTGGTTCCAAATGAGATCTTAAAGAAGATGAAAACGCAAAAGCACTAAGGAGTTATGACCAATAGTGATGGCAGAATACTTAACAATCTAAACAAAATATGTGTAGGTAAAAAAAGAAGATAAGATATGACATTATACAAATGAAAAGTCAAAAAATAAGATATTTACGTGTTAGACAAAGTCTCACCAAATCAAGTTAGATTTTGAAAAATAAATATGCAATCTGACCGACTTTTGACAAACGAGACCCTAGCAATACAACTTTTGATAATTTACAAACAAACAAACAAAACTTGACGCATTTAACTATACACTTTTTTGACAAAATAAACATGAATGTAGAAAAGCCAATAAAAGACATATGATATACTGTAAACCTTTTAATAAAAGCAACACGAATTTAGAAAAATCATTTGAGATCTAATAATTTCAAACTAACAACAAGAACAAACATGTGATGCATCTGATAAGGTAACATTTTTTAAACAAAACAAACATAGATATTTAACAGATACAATAACAATAAAACAAAAGTAAAAATTTATTCTTTAACATATATTGTGACAATATAAAAAACAAACAAACACTCAAAACATAAAATACATTTTTTCAGCAGAAACACTAAAACGACCTCTACATATTAATAATTTAATCTCCATCTAATTTTCTTACAAACTAACAAATAGGTCTTTAAATGCCAAATTCCTAAAGCGTTGTCTTTTTGCATGGAATTTAGGCCAGAGATTAGAAATTGTACCTTGGACATATCCACTCTTATGGTTCTGAAGAGAAGTATGGAGGTCATCAATGTTCTCTTTAGAAAGACCATCTTTGCAAAAATATATTGTGTCATCCTTATTTACCAATACAAATCTACACAAACAACATTTACCGTCACAAGTCTTACACCTACATTTGTTACATCTAGACTTGATGGCAGGAGCTTTTCTTCTCATCGCACTATGATTGGTACCCATACCTAGAAGGATGGCCATCTAATTAATGTCACTCGAATGAATTTTTTCTTTGATCAGCATCTTCACATAACTGGGATTCCATAACGCATGAGAATCCACAGTCGAGTGACTCTAGACTATGTATTTCTAACTGAGAACCTTCTAGAAAAGTGGTGGGAAATATTTTCTTAGGTGATGGTACTTTGGATCTGTGGAAAGCAAAGAAAAAGAAACAAGGAAGAAAGAAAGAAAGAAAGAAAGATAGAAAGATAGAAAGAAAGAAAGAAAGAAATAAATAAATAAATAAATAACAAAAATATAAGATCTGAGGGTGGTTTACTAAAATTTGAAGATGGTTGAGTGGTTGTGGATGAGATTTGAGTTTATGAGAAGAAAAAATAAAGAAGATCTAGAAAATTCAGAACAAACTAAAGACAAGGAAAATTTTAGAGAGAGAGAGAATTGTAGAGAGAATGAAGAATTTTAGAGAGAGGGAGCTTAGCAAAACTGAGCTTTAATGTATAGTGATATGATTTATAGATAATGTAGGATACTATGCTACGCATTGTGCTTGACACTATACTAGGCTAAAAAGGACAGGCCCAACTGTGATTAAGATTAATGGGCTCTCTCTCGAAGAGTTAAATCATAAAATGAAAAAACCACCACAAGGTTCTTGATTGTCACAAATAAATAAGCAACCACCACAATGTTCCTAATTTTGATTTTATATAATTAAGCGTAGTTGAAAATTTCGAGTTCCATCTAAACTCTCCATGTATCATTTTAATGTGTGTTTTCAATATAAATATTTTCGTTGTTATTCTATTATTATTATTATTACTATTATTAAAGAAAAAAACAAAAAGCTATATTATTATTATTATTATTATTATTATTAAAGAAAAAAACAAAAAAAAAACAAAAAAAAAATCTAGGGGGGCCATGGCCCCTACCTGCCCCCTCCCTTCATCTCCACCCATGTTGTTCTTTCTTTCTTGCAATCGTGTAGGAAATGAGTGTTTGTGTTTGACATATTTTGAGAAATTAGATGTTCAATATTGAATTGCATTTCTTTTGCGGTGCCCACCACATGTTTGATGAAAATCTTCTATGGTCATCATAGCAATTATTTATGTCTTTCGTTGCTCAAAACTGGCTAGCCACTACAAGAAAAACTACATTTAACGACATATTATTACGACATGTAGTTTTTGAATGTCGTTGAAAAATATATACAACGACATCTCCAACAAATGTGTCATTAACGACATTTGAAACAATAATTAACGACATTTATATAAATGTCGTATTAAATGTCTCCTTTTAACGACAATAGTTTAGTACCGTTAAATTATTTAACGACAAGTAGGAGATGTCGTCAAAGCCTTGGAGATTCCACGACACCCCTTATATAGATGTCATTAATTATTATTTCAAATGTTATTAACGACATGTTTGCAGGAGATGTCGTTGTATGTACTTTTCAACGACATTTAAAAACTACATGTCGTAAATAATATGTCGTTAAATGAAGTTTTTCTTGTAGTGAGCAATTATTTAAGATTTGTATGAACTAATTATTTTTAGTTATCTAGTTTCAGTTTTAATAACTTAGGATTTTAGTTTTAGTTTTAGTTCCAAAACTAATTTTAATTATTTAGCAATGTTAGTATACATGTTGATGTGAATTATTATCTTTGTGTATTAGTTTTGTTAGTTTTAAATTATTTTTTTTGTTGTTATTTTAGTGTTATTTAGGTTTAGTTTTAGTTTTAAAATTAATTCTATTAATTTCTTTTGTTCAGTAGTTCTTGTCTTTTAACACTTAGGTAATGCATTGTTAATGCATTGTTAGTTTTTATTATATAGATTGGGTTTGTTTATGTGTTAAATTGATTAATTTTAGTGTAGATGTTACTAACATGTGATTTTTTGTTGTAAAATACTGTTTGACATATATTATATTATTGTGTTTAATTCTTTTTATTTTGACAAATCATTAGGCCCATCAGTGATTAGAAACTTATAGTAGGAGTTGGTGTAACAATGCAACCAAATGGAAAGATAGTTTATAAAAGCCGCAAGTGTCAAGCAACCTGACAACATATGTGATTATTTTATTTAATGTTGCATGCAGGATATAATTCTTAATTAATAATGGTATATTCGAGCTTTGAAAAAAGGAATTTTATATACGTGATGATTTAGATGGGTTAGATTCCAGTGGGTGAGTTATTTAGATAGGTTCCTTAAATTTAGGGCATATGCTAGAAGCTTTTTGTATTCGACTATGAGTTATGATAATTTTTTAGTTAACTGTAAATATATGATTTTGCAATCAAGGCCTTGAATCAATGCATAACACATGAAATTGGCCATCCTATAGAAAATCAGAAATTCATTTTTTTCACCCTTGGCCAATTTTCCAAGACAGTTGTGGAGAAACACCGTTGTTGACCTTACGCAACTGTTTCTAAAAAAACCATCGCAAAAGATTAAAAAGGACCAAGTTTAGACGATGATTTTTCATAAAAACCATTGTGTAAACTCATTTTTTCATGACGGTTTTTTCTCAAAAAGAACCCAGATTCTCATGTAAAGCAACATTCTACGATGGTAAAAACCATTGTGGAAAGTCTTGCCAATACCACTACGGACTATTACACGATAGTTTTCAAATGTCACATAAACTTTTCATGATAGTTTAAAACCGTTGCTAAATATACAATTTATCAGGGGAAAAAAAGAACCTTAGATTCCATAAATTCATAGAAAAGAGAACAAAGAAAATTATGTCAGCAATTTTTTGTCCTTATTAATCATAGATACTAAACCATGTCATGATAACATATATGATATCCTTGGCATTAAAATCTCACATTCTGAAAAATTTTGTGCCTCAATATTTACAACCAAGATCTTAGTTTTTTTTTTTATTTTCTACACATTTTAACATACATATTCACCAAAACCCATATGTAAATGAATAAAGAAAACATGAACAAAACGAGGAAGACCGCGGAAAAACAAGCGTCCTATTTGAAAAGCAAGATAATTATGAAGCTTTCTTTTTCTTTTTCCTTTTTTCTCACACATTTTCTCTCATTTTTCAAATAATTAATTACTTTTTGCCTACAACCTGACCTACGCTAAATTTTTTGCATCGTGGGTAATCATAAGCGTCAAATTTCGATCCAATGCTCTACAAATATGTACTACCGGTGGTGTATATAATATGTCTTAAGACAGATTTCTCCTCTTTTTTTTTTTTCTGAATAATGTTATAATTAATTATATGTGATAAGTCTTGTTTTCGCTTAGTGCCCTCTCTTTTTTTTACCATAGATTTATATCTAAGGGTTACACACTACCGTTGGATTGTTCTCCGGTTAAGAATAAAATCCATTTTCTACCATAGACTTGTCCATTAGTGATTTGTTAGATTTATGAGTATTAAATCAGTTCAGAAGTTTTCCTTATCTTAGATATTGACTGTACAAGTAGTACTTTTGCATGTTTTTATACCACTTAAACTTTTTTTTTGTTTTTGGGTAATTTCTCTATTTAATAGAGAACAGAATCCTTTTATAAAGAACCATATTTTAATTTTTGGTGTCGAGTTTTTTTATGGATTTATGACATTTGTGGGCATACTAATAAATTTTAGTTCCCCTCAAAAAAAAAAAGAAAAAAATTAGCTTACATTATAGATTGATGATTTTATTTTATTTGATTGAAAGTTGAAAGAAAGATTGTTTATTTGAAAGGAAGTTTTGTGGCAAGACGGTTGAATGGATACGAGAGGCAAGTTGGAACTGAGGATGGACTCAGTAAATCTTTACACCACAAGGTAGGTATCTTTAAATCCTTCCTTAGCAGCCAATATATGTTTTTTAAATGTTTTGGCCAAAGATATTTTTAAATAAAAGAATATTTTAAACGATTTGTCATATATAATTATTGTAAACGATATTTTGTGAAACACCAGGATTTTGAAAAAGAGTTTTTTTATCTTCAGTGGTTTCTTGAAAAATGGGGAAAAGTATTTTTTTTCTTTCAAGAGAGGATTTTTTTTTTTTTTTTGATAGTTCTTTCAAGAGAGGTTTTTGGTATTTGAAATCTATTGAAAGGTTTCTGTTTTTGAATTATATGTCAGTTTTGGATCTAGATTTATGAAAGGAAATACTTTTGCTATGAATTAATTTCCCATAGTTTTGATACATGAATTTAAGGTATTTTAAACCTTATGCGTTAATAGGCCGGATTGCACACACGGTACAAAAAGTGCACTTTTTAGATCGGAGAAATCGCCGTAGAATCTGTTGGTAATGGCCTAAGAATATTTATTCTACTGTGAATTATAGTATGAACATAGACTGCATTGTTGGCTTTATTCTTATTTTTACATCTACACGTTTATTATTCTATATCATTTGTTATCTGTTTATCTGTGTGTTGTATTTGAAAAGGTTATTTTAGAACTATATGATTACTTCAATTATTGAACAGTTTGCAAAATTTTACAATTTATTTTTAATGGACCAAACCCATCTACAAGTTGTAGATAGATCCATTAGACAAACATTAAAATAAATGAAAATTCCAACAAAATTTTGGAGTGAGGCAACTAGCGTCCATCACAATGCACCAATTATGTGTTTCACAAGAAGCCTTTTACATGTTGCAGAGAAGCATAACGGTACAACAAAAACCCCAGATTCATTAAAAAATAAAATAAAATAAAATCATTAATTGTGGAATATACGTGCATATATATACACACATATATAAATGTATATGTAAATACCACAAGCTAAGAGTTTTTCCGCGTAAGAACCTTACGTCTACCCCTATGCCATTGATCTCTATACGGAAAACTTGTATTGTCCTAAAATAAAATATACAAGTAAAAGTAAAAATAAAAATAAAAATAAAAATAAAAAACACTACAAAAATTTCAACCACTGGCTACCATAGATTTGGTAGCAAATTTCCCTCTTTTGGGAGCAAAATCTTTTGGTAGCAAATACCCCTTTTTTGGTAGCAAAAGATTTTGCTACCAAATGAATAACTTTGCTACCAAAGCTAGTAGCCAAAACTCAAAAATTTAGTCTCCCAAAGTGGATTAGGTGTGCTAGTTTACTATCAAAATTTGATAGCTAAAACACTTTGGTAGCAAAAAAAGGGTAATCAACTACCAAAATTTTAGTAGCGAAATGCTTTTGCGACCACAGACTTTGGTAGCAAAATGTTTTCGATGCCACAAACTTTAGAAACCCATACTTTTCATTTGTTCTATCATTATAAATTTTTTTACAAGTGTTTTAGAATGAATTGTTATATTTTGTATTAGTTTCTACTGATATCGATATTTCTATCAATATTTCCAATTTAAGTTATCGATATTTTCGTAGATATCGGTATTTTCAACTTTGGTTATAAAATGCTTACTAAGGACATCCTAACTTCATTATTGATACGACAAATTCATTAAGAAAAATCGAACAAAACTGTAGGCCTGATAAGGAGTTTACCTTTTAGATGAGTTCTGCTGTTTTTTTTTTTTTTTTTTGGTAGTTAAACAGGTCTCCCATTGGTTATAACCCCATGGGCTTAAATAGAATTGCTCTTCGTTTATTATTATTATTTTTTTTTTTTTTTGTTACTAGTAATGATCATTAGGTATGGTGATACGTCTATTTGTTCTTCTCAATATGTCCGAATTTAAAACAATTCAAGTATTTTTTTTTTTTTAACCTTTTCATTCACTTTCCAGTGAAACCAGATAATATGTATGTACATTTGCAAATTGTTTTATCATAAATAACTTTCGTAGACAATATCAGATTTGTAATCGTTTCATTCTTTAACGGTTTCAAGAATTGAAACCAATTTTAATTGTGCAACGGTCATTCATAATTGGCCTCATATTTATGCCCATTAAACCAGCTCTTGGTAACTAAATTCTTGAACCTGTATAAAATATCATTGATGGAAGGATTTCAAGTACAGAAAAGCAAAAAAGAAATACAAAGGTTTGTGTGTTGATCATTTCTTTGCTTTGGTCCCTATCACCTTTCACTCCTTCTGTTTATACACCATCAATCAGAGTGTCTGGGTGTTAGAAGACTCAAACAAAATTCTCATATGCTGGAGTCTTCATCTGCACAGTGAACAATGGCAGGAGGTATGTTTTACACGCTTTCGTTTACGATCTTCGATTTTGATATGTATATAGTTTGACATGTTAGAATCATTTTAGTCCTATCATTTGGCATCAGAGCTAGAATTATCTCTGCATTGCGAAGATAGCTTCAATTGCACTGTGTTAAGTTTTGTTTAAAAAATCCGTGTTCCACAGTCACGGGAAGAAAAAAAATTTTGATTTCTAGGTTTTGGTTTTTGGCGTTTCTTAATTGAAACTAAGATTAGAAATCATTTAGACACTTGATTTCTATGAATTCTGCGATTTGAAACATCAAAATTGGTGTCCGGATGGAAGAATTACAGCCGGGTCTCCAACCGGGTTGAAATCGGGTCGTTCAGGTGAAGAAGACCTGGATTCAGAGGTTGTAGATGAGAAAAAATTACATGCGTTTGGCTTGGGTCAACCAAAAATGACATGTCGTTTCAGGCAAAGAATGGCGTTTCTTTCCAGCGAGAAGCGACATGTCGTTTCGCCTTTGGACATCCAAAACGACATGTCGTTTGGACTGTCAACGGGCTGACTTTTGGTTATGAAACGACGTGTCGTTTACGACTGGGGGGGGGGGGGGCGCGGGGGGGGGCATTTAGCCTCCATGAAACAACGCCGTTCTTAAAAAAAAATGATTTTTTCAAAATTTCATAAAATGATATTTTTAAGGAAAATTTCATAAAATTTTCAGATTTTATATTTTTATGAGATTTTCATAATATCCACAATTTTAGTATTTTTTTTATGAAAATTTTCATATTATGGAATAAATTATGAAAAAATTATAATTTTAAATATTCATAATTTTTGGTATTTGTTATGAATATTATACAATATTTGTGTGGATATAATTTTTTAAATTTATGTGCATATAGTGTTCATTATGTATAATTTGTGATTTAAAATTATGCATGCAATATTAAGTTAAATAATTTAGTACATTTAATTTTGTGCAATAATGTGCTAAATTATATTTTTGAATGTATAATTTTAATCTATACATAATGAAAATTAGTACATAAATTATGGTTCTTTGTTCATATTTATTTATTGCTTAAGGTAAATGCAATTTATTTTATGAGCAAAAATTTAAGAATAAATGTCTTGTGATATATGTATTTAATTTTTGAATAATTAAAGAGTAGCTACAACATCTTTAATTATGCAAAAAATTATATTAGATGTTTAAATCACATATGGTAAAAAGACATTAAATTGTGATTAATCATATGTAATATGATAAATTTTATCCCACAGGAATCCTTATTATATTTAATATGATTAGTTAGAATGATGTATCAAATTATCTTTCTTAATTTACCCACAGGAATTAAGAAAAGGGCATATAATTTGATAATGTCATCATAAGGATATATGAGTCTGTTTGAATTAAAAATTTAGCCCACAGGCAATTTTTATGTCATTTGATTCATATTTTAATGCATGATTTACATTGGTAAACATGTCATAAAGTATTGTAGCCTCAATTTAGTAACATAAGCATGTATGTTTTATTATGTAGCTATGCAAACTGTGAGTTACTCTGATTTCCAATGTGACATTCATGAACTTAAGGGTGACAACTATAAGGTGTGGAAGGAGAGAATTCTCCTTCATTTAGGAGTAATGGACATTGACTTTGCTATCCGTAAGGATGAACCACCTGCCATTACGGAGACCAGCCAGCCAGATGACGTTGATCGTTATGAAAAGTGGGAGCGATCTAATCGGCTCTGCGTAATGTTCATAAAGACCAAGATCTCGGCTGGCATACGTGGTTCATTGGAGCAATATGACAATGTGCGAGCTTTGATGAAGGCAATTGATGAGCAGTTTGTTACATCAGACAAAGCTTTGGCTAGCACCTTGATAATGAAGTTTTCATCCATGAAGCTTACCGGAATTCATGGTGTGCGTGAGCACATCATGCAAATGAGGGATATAGCGGCTCAGCTGAAGACTCTTGAGGTTGAGATGTCTGAAACCTTCCTTGTGCACTACATCCTCAACACTCTCCCACATCAATATGGACCTTTCAAGATATCCTACAACATACATAAGGATAAGTGGTCCATCAATGAATTGATGACCATGTGTGTTCAGGAAGAAGGAAGGCTTGTTATGAAAGCGGTAGAGAGTGTACATCTGGCAACTCAAAAGAAGAATAAGGGCCAAGCCAAGAATACAGAAAAAGGCAAACTACCTGCTCAAGCTGATATCAAGAAGGAATCTAGGTGCTTCTTTTGCAAAAAGAAGGGGCACATAAAGAAGAATTGTCCTAAATATCATAGATGGCTTGACAAAAAAGGTACTCAATTCTCACTTGTTTGTTATGAATCTAATATGGTTGATGTTGAGCATAACACATGGTGGATTGATTCTGGTTCTACAATCCATGTCACTAATTCCTTGCAAGGATTGCAAGGCCTAAGGAAGCTAGTGGGAAGTGAGCAGTGCATCTTTTCAGGCAATAAAATGTGCTCACATGTGGAGGCAGTCGGAACATGCAATTTAATTTTAAGTAGCGGTTTTATTTTAAAATTGGAAAAGACATTTTATATTCCTAGTTTTTCTAGGAATTTAATTTCAGTTTCAAGGCTTGTACCGTTGGGTTTTTCCTTTAATTTTTCAGACACTATATTTAGTTTATTTTATAGATCTGAACTTATTGGAAATGGTACGTTATCGAATGCTCATTTCAAAATAAATTTACAAGATAAAGCTTCTTATACTTCTATGCATGTTCATGATAATGCTGGCATTAAGAAATGTGCTATGAATGAAGATTCCTCTATGTTGTGGCACCGTAGATTTGGTCATATCTCTATTGAGAGAATAAAGAGATTAGTGAATAATGGAGTACTTAGTACTCTAGATTTTACTGACTTTGACACTTGTGTGGACTGCATAAAAGGAAAGCAGACCAATATGTCAAAGAAAGGTGCCAAGAGGAGTTCAGACATATTAGAGATCATACATACAGATATTTGTAGTCCAGACATAGACGCATATGATCAAAAGTATTTCATTACTTTTATTGATGATTACTCACGATATATGTATCTTTACTTGCTTCATAACAAAAATGAAGCTATAGATGCCTTTAAGGTGTTTAAGCCAGAAGTAGAAAAACAATGTGGTAAGCAAATAAAGATAGTGAGATCTGATAAAGGTGGTGAATACTATGGTAGATACACCGAAGATGGACAAGCACCTGGTCCATTTGCAAAGCTTCTTCAAGAACAGGGATAGTTGCCCAGTACACTATGCCCGGTTCTCTAGATCAAAATGGCGTGGCAGAAAGAAGAAACTGAACATTGTTGGATATGGTGTGGAGCATGCTTAGCAGCTCCAAGCTTCCTAGGTCTTTGTGGATTGAAGCTCTCAAGACGGCTGTGTATATATTAAACCGAGTTCCAACCAAGGCTGTCTCAAAGACACCGTTCGAGTAATGGAAAGGTTGAAAACCGAGTTTGCGACATATACGCGTTTGGGGATGCCCGTTTGAAGTGAAAGTCTATAATCCACAAGAAAAGAAGCTAGACCCAAGGACCATAAGTGGGTATTTTGTTGGATATGTTGAACGGTCTAAGGGATACATATTTTATTGTCCTTCACGTACCACTAGGTTTGTGGAATCAAGGAATGCAAAATTTCTTGAGAATGACTTGATCAGTGGGAGCGATCGATCCTGGAACACCGTTCTAGAGAAAGATCATAGAGATGCTCAAGCTTCCACTTCATATGATAGAGTGATTGTTATACGCGATACGCCTACAGTTCAAATGCGTGTTGAACAACAGTCAATCATTCAAGTTCCATAGATTGCTGATCAAGAAGCAGTAGATCCAACTGAACAACAGATACAAGAATCTATTAAACAGCCAACTAATCAACATGCTCCTCAAGAGAATGTTGAACCAACATTAAGGAGATCTACTAGAGTAAGGCGATCAGTCATTCCTAGTGACTATATTGTGTATCTACAAGAGTCTGACTACAACATAGGAGCCGAAAATGATCCAGAAACGTTTTCACAAGCCATGAGTTGTAAGGAATCTAACTTGTGGTATGATGCCATGAAAGATGAGATGAACTCTATGTCATCTAATGGAGTCCGGGATCTTGTCAAGTTGCTTGATGGTGTAAAAGCCATTTGATGCAAATGGGTCTTCAAGACAAAGAAAGACTCATTAGGCAATATTGAGAGACATAAGGCAAGACTCGTTGCTAAAGGATTCACTCAAAGGGAGGGTATAGATTACACTGAGACCTTTTCTCCTGTATCTAAAAAGGACTCCCTTCGTGTGATCATGGCGTTAGTGGCTCATTTTGATTTTGAGTTACATCAGATGGATGTGAAAACGACATTCCTCAATGGTTATCTAGAGGAAGAGGTTTACATGAAACAACCTGAAGGATTCTCCTCTAGTGATGGTGAGCAATTGGTGTGCAAACTCAAGAAATCTATATATGGTTTGAAATAGGCTTCCCGTCAATGGTATTTGAAATTCCATGATGTCATCACTTCATTTGGTTTTGAAAAGAACATCATGGATCAATGTATATACCAGAAGGTCAGTGGGAGCAAGATTCGTTTCCTTGTTTTGTATGTGGATGATATCCTTCTTGCAACAAATGACAAGGGGTTTCTATATGAGGTGAAACAATTCCTTTCTAAGAACTTCGATATGAAGGATACGGGTGAGGCATCTTATGTCATTGGCATTAAGATCCATAGGGATAGATCTCGATGCATTTTGGGACTATCGCAAGAAACCTATATCAATAAAGTCTTAGACAGATTTCAGATGAAAGACTGTTCACCAATTGTAGCACCCATTGTGAAGGGTGATAAGTTCAATCTGAACCAATGCCTAAGGAATGATTTCTAGAAAATTCAAATGAGCAACATTCCTTATGCTTCAGCTGTCAGAAGCCTTATATATGCTCAGGTCTGCACAAGACCTGACATTGCATTTGCTGTGGGAATGTTGGGCAGATATCAGAGTAACCTAGGCATTGACCACTAGAGGGCTGCAAAGAAGATGATGAGGTACCTTCAAGTCACAAAGGATTACATGCTTATGTATAGGCGAACTGACTTTCTAGAGGTGATTGGTTACTCTGATTCAGACTTTGCTGGCTGTGTTGATTCGAGAAAATCAACTTCTGGTTATATTTTCATGCTAGCTAGAGGAGCTGTATCTTGGAGAAGTGGAAAGCCAACGTTGGTTACTACTTCCACAATGGAGGCAGAGTTCGTTTCTTATTTTGAGGCTACTTCGCATGGTGTATGGTTGAAGAGTTTCATGTCAGGCCTTAAAATTGTAGATTCTGTGTCTAGGCCATTAAGGATATATTGTGACAATTCAACTGTTGTCTTTATGGCTAAGAATAATAAGAGTGGCAGTTGAAGTAAATATATCGACATTAAGTACTTAGCCATAAAGGAACGAATTAAGGATAAAGTGGTCATTGAACATATAAGCACTGAATTGATGATCGCAGATCCTCTAATAAAAGGAATGCCACCAAAGTCATTTAAGGATCCTGTAGTTCAGATGAGACTTGGTTCCATAATGTAAATTTGTTTGTACATACAATTTACAGTCTTAATGAAACTCTTATTCAGTTGTGATGTTTTCTCATATTTGTTTTGCGCATTAAGTTATTGGAGAAAAATTCATATTTAGTAGAACCAAGAATAAACATTACGTTTATTCATAAAGTTAAGTTACCATATAGGGTATAAAGTCTGAGAAACAATACATAGTAATATATGGAAGATAATACTCATAATTTAGAGAAATTATCACCATGATTCATGTATTTTTTTCCTGAAAGTTTGGGTTTAATGAATATTAGGATAAATATGGAGACCAAGTGGGAGAATGTAACCGTTTCATTCTTTAACGGTTTCAAGAATTGAAAACAATATTAATTTTGCAACGGTTATTCATAATTGGCCTCATATTTATGCCCATTAAACCAGCTCTGGGTAACTGAATTCTTGAACCTGTATAAAATATCCTTGATGGAAGGATTTCAAGTACAGAGAAAACAGAAAAGAAATACAAAGGTTCGTGTGTTGATCCTTTCTTCGTTTTGGTCCCTATCACATTTCACTCCTTCTGTTTATACACCATCAATTAAAGTGTCTGGGTGTTAGAAGACTCAAAAAAAATTCTCATACGCTGGAGTCTTCGTCTGCACAGTAAACAATGGTAGGAGGTATGTTTTACACGCTTCCGTTTACGTTTTTTGATTTTGATATGTATATAGTTTGGCATGTTAGAATCGTTTTAGTCCTATCAAGATTGACTATTGATAGGGTATTAATGGATTGCAGGGAAACGTGACCAGCTTGAGCCAGCAAATAAGGGAGTTTGAGGAGGTGACATCACCGGATCTAGAATTTCAGCTGGATTGTAGTCGCACTAATTTACTTCCAAACTATTTGTTTGTTGTTGGGGTGGGTGGAAACGACATCGTTTTCAACTACTTCATCAAAGGAACTTTGCTCAGGGTTGATCTTCGAACCTTTACAGCCTGCCTCATCGCCAAAGTATCACAGCATCTCCGAGTACGCTCGAAATTAGCTTTTTGCAAACTAATTCTCTCCATCAAATTAATTTAATTTATTTTTAATAAAATTAATTAGCTCTTATATTCTTTAAACCCTAATTTCATATTTATAGTTAATGATAGAAAAAACCCCAAGAGTTGACTTCCAAATCCATATCTGAAGAATATATATTACTAGTAAATATGGCTAGCATATTTTGTGGAATCTGAGTGATACGCTACTCAATAAGTAGTATAGATATTACAAAGACACTGTCTTTCAAATAATATATATTTTTAAATGATACATTTTTTTGTTACAATAAAAAATCAAACTTTTTTCCTCCTAAACCAATATCCACCCTACCCTTTTTCTCGATACCACTAGACCAACATGTCTTGGGCATCTTTCAAATAATATTAGTAAAGAGTTTTTAATCATTTTGGAGTGATGGAGAAAAAAAGCAAATGCAAAGTGTAAATATTATGAATACAATATCATGATGCCGCGATATATTTCATTGGATCAAACCATATATTTGTGTATTTCTTTCTAAAAAAAAAAAATCCTATATGACCAAATATTATGTTCTCCGTTAATGCAGACGCTATATAGTTTTGGAGCCAGGAAATTTGTGTTAACAACAGTCTATCCACTGGGAAATAGTCCAACGGTGGGAATGACCATGCGAAACTGCGGTTCTTGCCCAATGGCCCTAAACCAAGCAGCTGAGCTCTACAACAACAACTTGAAGTCACTGGTGGATGGCATAGAGCGGGAATTACCTGCTTCTCATCTGGTTATCATCCATACATACAACATCGTCATGGATATCCTCTCAAATTTTGCTTCTAAAGGTACAAAATGATATCCACTTAATTAGTTTTTTTTTTTTTTTTGCTACAATTTACTTAATTGTGACTTACCCATCGACGGGACTGACCCGAAGCCAAAAACTTATCGAGTAGAACGAACAACTTTATTACTCCATCAAATCTCATAATGATAAAAAGAAAAAGATAAAACATTGCACATGAATTAGTAAAGAGTACACGCAATAAACCCTAGGAAAGAAAATCTAATGCATTTCCGTAGATTGAAAATAAGGGAAAACTAGTAATTTAGGACAAGTTCTTCTCCCAATATGATCTGGTACTCGTGGATTTTATACTATCGTATCATAAAAGTTAGATACATGAGCGGTTGCCCAACAATGTTCCATGATTTTAACATGTATTATGTGCAACTTTAATGTGGGTTTTTTTTTTTTTGCTTTGAAGTGTATAATATGGCTTTCTTTAATTTCAGAATGTGAATTTTTTTTATTGGATAATGTAGATAAAACACTAACTATTATAGCTATTTCATACAATATTTCAGGCTTTACAAACACAATCAGCAGTTGTCGCAAAGTCTCGCCCCGAATTCGAGGTTCTAATTAGCAACTCATATATCTAAAATATCTGTTTTTAGCAATTTACCTAGTTTAATTCGTTTCAGATTGATAAATTATCGAATGCAAAAAATAAAATAAATAGCACAAGCAATTTTTACATGGTTAAGTAAAACCTACAATCATGGGTCACACATAGATATTGAACCATCCACTAAAAAATGTAATTCACAAGCACCAATTGGAGTACTTAATCAAATAAAGACCTCCCACTTTATATTTGACGGCTATGCTGTAGTATTTCTTGATGGCCTTGTTAAGCGAGCACCACTTGTCTTTATTAGTGAAACGATTTAGAGAGAGAATTGAGAGAAGAAGAAGAAAACAAAGTGAATGTCTTGAACGAAATATTGATCTTCTCATTACTCAGAACTGTGTAACAACAACACTTAAATAATGTGTACAATCAGTTAGATCAGTAACTAATCAGCCAATAGAATCTATACATGTGAATGTAACTGTAACTAACTTTGCTTCGGTACAAAACTAACTTCATTTACATTCCTAACAGTCTTGAACTTCAACTTCGATTGACTTTTACTTAAAACAACAAAATTCTTCTCTCAAAGACTTCAGCACCTTTTCCAGAAATGTGTTGATGGAAACCTTAATGCCTTTCTGTGTGTGTGCCTTTCTACACACCTTGGTAACATATGAATAGAATACTTATGGGCAGTCAAATCTATGCAACAAATTTGCATTCCAAAATGAAAACGCGTGACATAAAGCGCATGGGAGATTTGGCTTAGATAAGCATCTCCAATGAATCTTAATTTGCTCATATTGATCTTCTTTAAACATGTGCTCCTCCAACACTTTAAATAGGAATTGAATCCTAATCTTTATCCAACTCAAATTTAAATCCTTATCCAATTTGAATCCTCATCCAACTCAAATTTGAATATCATGATATGGTTTACTCTAACTCAAATTTATATTCAAGTTTATCTTTCATAAAATTAAAGAAAAAAAAAAAAAAAAAAACCTCCTCCAAGCTTCCTGAATCTTCTAGATTTTGACATTTTAAATTTATTTTTTCTTGATAATTACACTCTAACTGTACGAAGAAAAAAATGTAATAATAACTTTAATATTTGTGTCATCATTATTTGTGCTTTTAGGTTGGGGAGAACCTAATGACTACTATTGATGCGTGTTTTTTCATATGGTTCAAGCCCAACCCGTAATCTGTAATATAGCCCAAGGTAGGTTCCCTAACAATATGATGGGGATCTCTTAGTAGTTTGTAGTTTAAAGGCCAAGGAGAATGAACAAGCTCTTTTATCCGGTCTAATTAGATTTTTGACCTATTTAGGAGGTCTTAAATCTAATTGGGATAAAATAGGAGGGAAAGAATTAGGATAAGACACACACACACATATATATATATAAGCTTTAGCCCAATCTTGGAAGAAAGCCTAGTTTATAAGAGAGGCCCGGCCCAATCAACAGACTCAGCCTTACTAGTTTGCCTAACCAGCATACTAGGATTGATCAGCTTACCTTAATCACAAGCCTGCTCACCGAACACGGTAAGCACAAGAGCCAAAACATGTCCTTTTTTACTCGCAAACTAGGTCAAATAGAGGCATTTTCCCAAGGTTTGAACCTCGTAAAAATATGGCCAAACATTAGCTGCAACTTTGAATATATTCTCTGTAGAACACCTGAAAGGGAATTTTAGGGTGGCTGAAGGTCCAAAAGAGCTGTCAGCTCAAGTCTTAATGGCTGACCTAACTTTGAACCTTTGGAGGGAGCTTTTCCCTCCCCTGGAATTACTATATATACATACTATTAAAAAACAAAAACTATTTCTATGAACACAAGCCTTTATTTATGAAAATTTAAATATGAATCTTATGAGTATGGTAGAGCAAATTTAATTTTATGTACAAAACAATCTTTAATTTCAATTGTACCCTCATTTAATAAGAAAACTTAAAGTTTGTGCCCCCACTAAATATGAAAACTTATATGCATGTTCCTATCAGAAAAAAATTATATCTTATACTTTCATAATGTGTCACATTGAGAAATTTCAAACCTCTATCACTAAGTATGATTAGAGTCTTGTAGTTCGGAAAAAATATATATATATATTATGATAAGTTATATATTCGTAATCTGTCACATGACTTCTTATCGTTTCTCCACCCGATTCTTTGGTTCTTCATCTTGTTTTCTTTAGCCATATACAGAGAACTCATATTGCTAGAGTTGTTTTGAATACTAATTTATCTGTCGTAAACACTAGCTAGCTTGCTAATTATATCAATTTTGCATGTATAGGATTAAATAGAACAAGCCTTATGCATTTAATCTTGGTCCGTACCAAAGAATCAACGAAGTCATGTATACTTAATAACTGACCTTATGGTCTAATTTTAGTTAATTTTGTGTGAACATGTATGACAAATTATATATGCAGACGGAAATGGAGTTTTGTGTGAAAGAATGGGTGACACATGTGAGAAGAGGAGTGCATATGTGTACTATGACGCTTTGCATCCAACAGAAGCTGTAAATTTACAAATAGCAAATGAGGCCTATGCTTCTCATAATATTTCAAAAGTTTATCCAATTAATGTTAAACAACTCTCTCAACTTTAGGCTATCTTTGTTTCCCAAGTTTAACGATTGGTTTTTGTTTCTGACTTGATGAAGGAAAAAGCATCAGTTTGCATCAATATTGTTAATGGATGAAGAGTATAGCCAAAATTTTAAGGGTTATTTATCATTTTATACCTTATGTTTAATGTTTGTTCAAAAAGTATGCTCTCAGTTTTTTATCTCATCAAATGTATCCTATTAGATTACATTTAATAGGTAAAAGTCTACCCTTTACCAAGAACTTATATAGCAACTAATTGCACCTAATAATAGTGTTTTTTAAGGGAAAGTTTTCATATAAAGACAGTACAAGTACCAAGTTTCATCCATATAGTTTCTTATTATAAGAAAATCAATATTAACAAACAATCAGTTTCACTTATAAACTCAAATAAAATACTTCGGACTTCATAAACAGACATTGAAAGGGGTACACCAAAAATAGAGAACATTATATTGCTCTATGAAAGACCCCCACAATTAATAGATATATCCAATTAATCAACATATGTTCAAAATGCCACAATACCAAGTCCACATATAAAGCAACCAAGAAAAAAATTAGCATGCACAAAACAAAACCAAATAATAAACTAACGAAATAAATATACAAACAAGTTGGGCTAAAAGGTGTTATTAGGAACCCAAATCAAATTAAATAGTAAAAAAGAGAAACAACACAAACAGAAATGATAAAGCGATAACATTAACGCTAGAAATTATGGATTCTATGATGGCTTTTAACCATCATGGAAAATTATCACGGCGGTTAAAAAATCATCGTGGTATCTTACAAGATTCTACGACGATTTTCTAACCATTTTGAAAACATGATACTTTTGTAGGTCTTTTATCACATACAAGTTTTCATGTCGGTTATAATCAAAAACCGACATACCACAATAGTATTTATCAAAAACTATCAAAATTGACTTACCATGATGGTTTCTAAAAAAAAAAAAAGATCATGGTAGCTCTTTTGTTAAAAAAAATTGCAAAAATTATTTTTTCTCATGATGGACAATCTCATGTGTTGTCCATTACAACTCCTTGATAGCAAAATAAAAGTTATTAACAATACATTATAATTTACAATACAAATATTTAAAGTTTCACTAACCATATTTAATATGCACTATCAAAAATTGTTTATTCCACGACGGTTAAAACCGTTGTAGAAAGTTTTGTCACTGAATCTATTGTCATGGTAGTAGCAAGGATCTCTACAACGGTTTTTAAACGTCATGGCATGCAGATTTTTTGGGCAAGATAATGGGTTTTTGAGAAGCCACCACGATGGTTTATTTTAAAAACCTTGTGGTATATGTATTTTCCACGACGGATTATGACAAAAATTGTCGTGAAAAATTTGTCATTTATACAACTTTCACAATGGTTTTTTTAAAAAAAACAATCGTGTTGTTTTATTCTTCCATGATGTTTTTTTTAATTAAACCATCATGAAAAATTGGTCAAAAGCCAAAAAAAGGCTCAAATTTTTGATTTCCTACCAGATGGTCAAATTTATGTATTATCCATTTATGCAAAGCCCTGATTGCAAAATTATATATTTATAATAAACTAAAAAATTTTTACAGTATGGTTAAATACAAAAGTTTGTAGTCTACTAACGATGCCTATAAAAAATTTACTCACTCAACTCTAACCCCATGTATATAATCTCTTATATAAAATTCATTTTTTAAAGTGCAGATAAACCACTATTAATAAAAATTTTGCAATATTTCACCAAAAGGCTTTAATAAAAACAATGCACAAACTTATTTCAATAACAATACTGCAAAGGGGGAATTACATGGATCTTGATAGGCCAAGCATAGAAAGGCATAACCCTCGGTTTCACATGACAAAGATATGATAGAACTCGCTGAGGTTACTTCAGATATGCAAGTCGTCAGTGAAAATGGCTTAAGTGCTACTATTCTTAAAGGGGCTCATCTGGGGATTTAAAAGTAAGGCACTCCTTTTGAAGAAGTCAACACGAGAGTTACCAAACTTAAAACACCACCGGAATCAGAGTTAGACTTGTCGCCACAGGCGTCACAGCAAGTACGGCTATCTCATCTATTATCTTTTTTTGGGGCTTTATTTCCAATAATAATAATAATGTGTTGTAAAAGGGATGAACAATATGTATATGAAAAAAGCATGATTTGTAAAGCCATATTGAGTGTTATAACTACTTAGCTTAGCGTTTCCTTGTTTTTCTCAAATTAATTATTCGCTCCTATGCCAAAAGAGAGGGGGAGAGAGAGAGAGAGAGAAAGAGGAGCCTACTAATTACAAAAGAGAGAGAGAGAGAGAGAAAGAACGTAAAGATTTCATAAGGCATTAGTTTAAAAAAGGCATGATAAAAAGTTTCATATGCATATATCTTTTGTTTATTTCGGGAAAAAAAAAAAAAACCAAAAGAATTTGAAGATGAATGCTTGAAGGCTAGATTACCACGTGACGCGGGCTGCACTCGGCAAAACGACATACACCTTACAGAGTCAATCGTGGGAAAAGGCTTTCTCTTGGTTAAAAATGCAAAATAAAATGGACCCTAAAAGAAATGGCAATAAAAAAGAAAAGAAACAAAAAGAAGAAGGGCTTGGATCCAACAAAAAGATAAAATAATAATAAAAAGGAAACATAGGGGGCTACCACCTGACGAGAAATCTAACTTGACAGAGCAACATGCACCTAATAGAGTCTATTATAAGGGAGCTATTACCTAGGCAAAAATAAATTTTTTTAAAAAAAAAAAAAAACAACAACAACAACAACAAAAGGAGAGAAAGAATGAGGGAAAGCTTTGTTGTCAATCATCACCAGGCACAACTAAGAGAAAAACACGTGAGCATTATCATCAACATTATGCCATAAGCGTGTGAAAAATAATAGGGAAGAGTTCGTGTTCATCGTCAAGCAACGTGCACTTGCCGATGGATTTATGGTCACAGTAATTGAACAAGTCTGCAAAAGGATTTCAACATGTATCAGTACTTCAAAAGTTTAAACAACATGACAAAAAAAAAAAAAAAAAAAAAAAAGGAAGCAATGTGGGACTGGTTAGGGGCCCACATGTTACGTGCCTGCAGTTGGCGAGCTCTCGCTCGGCCTCTACCACGACAAGGAATGGTTCTGTTGTGAAGAAGCAACAAGCTCTCAAAGAGATAGATAATATTGTTTTTTTTACACTTGGATTGGTGGAAAAATGATGCTACTTTTTTATTCATCTTTCTTTTTTAAATACACTAAGGATAAACACTTTGTACATTATCAGTTGCACGCTTTCCTAAAAAAAAGAAAACAATCCCAACAAAATAATGACGGTTTTGAAATGGTCAATACTACAGAACAAGTGATAAATAATAAAACTAACTGATAATATTAAATAATCACCTAACAATAATTCCTGCAGAAAAGCAGACTAAATGCTAATATTAAATAATAAGCTAACAATAATTCCTAAAGATACTGGGCACGTGACATTCCTCCCCTCTTGAAAACGGCCTTGTCCGCAAGGCGTCAGATAACATCTTCTCCTTCGTCAACTATCTCTGGCAGGGATTCCTCCACACTTGTGCCACCTTTGAGCTGCTTCTTGAGTAATGAGACATGTACAACAGGATGTACTTTACTACCTACCGGTAAAAGCAACTTGTAGGCGACTGATCCAATACGCTCAATGATCTTGTATGGACCGTAGTATTTTGGCGATAACTTGTGCCTCCGATCACCAGTTAAAGAAAGCAATCGGTATGGTTGTAATTTGAAAAACACCCAATCTCCAACTTCAAATTGTTGATCTTTCCTTCCCTTATCATATGTAGCTTTCATTCTCTCCTTAGTCTTGGAAAGGTGTTGGTGTAGTTGGGCAATAATCTGATCTCTTTGTCTCAACTCCAAATCCACAGTTGCTTCCTTAGCTGACCCATGCTCATAGAATGTTAAAACTGGAGGAGGTCGTCCATATACTTCAAAAGGTGTGAAGCCCGTAGCCGAATGCCAACTAGTGTTGTAACAAAATTCCGCCCACGGTAACCAACGAGTCCAATACTTTCGGTTATCTCCTGTAAAACATCGCAAGTACATTTCAAGAATACAATTGGTTACCTCCGTTTGTCCATCTGTTTGCGGATGATATGACGATGAAAAACAAAACTCAGTCCCTTGTAGCCGAAATAACTCCTTCCAAAATGAACCTGTGAACACAGGGTCTTGATCGCTTACAATTGACTGCGGTACTCCATAAAGTTTGAGGACATTCTCATAGTATGCTTGGGCAGCACTGTTGGCGGTGACGGGTTGTAACATTGCAATGAAATGCGCCATCTTCGATAACCGATCCACAATCACCATAATTGTTGTCTTGCCTCTAGAAGATGGAAGGCCAACAACAAATTCCATTGAAACTTCAGTCCAAACTGCGTTGGGTGTGGGGAGTTGTTGAAGAAGCCTAGACGGTTTGCCTTGTTCTCTCTTATTTCTTTGGCAAACATCACAAGCTTTAATGGCCTCCAATACTTGTTGCTTCAGTCCTTGCCAATAAAATTGAGACGTTAGGCGTTGAAGAGTTTTGTGTAACCCCTCATGAGTGGCTGAATGAAACCCCTGTATAATGTCAATCGTCAAAGGAGATGAAGGAAGCAGATAAATTTGGTCCTTAAAGAATAGTAGTCCATCTTTGCAAGCCCATGGGCCAAAGAGCTCCCCTTCTTGAAATAATTTGTGAAGCTTCTCTATGTCTTCTTGATTCTTGTTCTCTTCGTGGATGGTCTTTAGCCAAGTTGGGACCAATGCTGATACGGCCAACAATTGCGCCAGTTCATCTCTTCTACAAAGAGCATCCACCACCGAGTTGTCTTTTTCCTGCTTGTACTCTATAGTGAAGTCGTAGCCCATTAACTTACTGAGCCACCTTTGTTGCGCTGTTATGGTAATTCGTTGACTCCACAGAAATTTAAGACTTTTGTGGTCAGTGTGAATCACAAATGCCTTCCCTAGTAGATATGGATGCCATTTCTGCATAGCTAGTACCAAAGCAAGCATCTCCTTGTCATAGGTAGACAAAGATGCATTCTTCCCTTTAACGCTTGGCTGAAGAAAGCTATTGGCCTTTTTTCTTGCATTAGAACTGCATCGACACCACTATTAGAAGCATCACATTTAACAACAAAGGTCTTAGTAAAGTTGGGTAATGCCAAAACGAGTCCTTGAACCATCGCTTGTTTGAGTTCCACAAATGGACACTCCTTTTCGTGAGACCCTTTGAAGTTATTCTTCTTTAGCATATCAGTTAATGGGGCTACTATTTTACCGTAATCCTTGATGAATTTACAGTAGTATCCGGTGAGTCCCAAAAAACCACGCATAGCTGTCACCGTGGTTGGTTTGCGCCACTCTTCTATTGCGGCGATTTTATTAGGATCCATCCTTACTTCTCCTTCCTTGATGAGATGCCCCAAGTAATGTACCTGCGAAACTCCAAAGCAACATTTTTCCCTTTTGACAAAAAGTTGGTGAGCAGCTAAAATTGAGAGTATCATTTCCAAATGTTTCAAATGAGATTCCCATGTAGAGTTATATATCAGAATATCATCAAAAAAAACCAAAATAAACTTCCACAAATATGGCCGAAAAATGTCATTCATTAATGCTTGAAATGTTGAGGGAGCATTGGCAAGACCAAAAGGCATTACCAAAAACTCGTAGTGCCCATCATGAGTTTGAAATGCTGTCTTCTCAACATCTGCAGGGTGCATAGGTATTTGATGATAACTAGCATACAAGTCCAATTTTGAAAAATATTTTGCCCCAGATTGCTCATCTAGTAACTCATCTATTACTAGTATAGGAAACTATCTTTGATAGTGGCTAAATTTAAAGCCCGATAATCGACACAAAATTACCATGTCCCGTCCTTTTTTTTTTTACTAGTAGTACTGGTGAAGAATATGGGCTAGTGCTTGGCTTAATGATGCAACTTTCTATCATCTCCCCTACTAACTTCTCTATCTCCATCTTTTGGAAATATGGGTAGCGATAGGGTCTCACTGAAATTGGTCCAGTACCAGGTTTCAGTGGAATTTTGTGACTGTGGGCCCTATCTGGGGGAATTCCTTTTGGCTTTTGAAAGACTACTGCATATCACTCTAAAAGAGCCTCCATGTGTTGTTGTTGAGAGGTTTCCAACGTGGGCTTGTTTTCTCCTCCAGGGACAGTTACTCCTTTTGGCAAAAGAATCTGCATTAAGATCCCTCTACTGCCATTTCCTCGTAACTCCTTCTTTATCTTACGCTGGTCAACCATTTCAGGTGGGTGAGGTTGAACGCTAGTGAGAGTGATTTCCTTTCCTAGCCACCTGAACGCCATTGTCAGTTGCGCGAAATCCCACACAATTGGTCCTAAAGTCTTTAGCCACTGGGCTCTAAGAACAGCATCACAACCTTCAAGTTCGATCACGAAAAACTCCACCTGGAATGGGTTACCTTGGATCGTGATTGGTGTGTTCGGTAGCCGACCCATACACTGAAGCTTTTCGCCGTTGGCTACCATAACATTCATCTTCCCCTCTCCCTCTGTCTTTAGTCCTAATCGTGAAACTCTTGCTCGGTTAATGAAGTTGTGTGAGCTTCCCATCTCTAGCAATACCATTAATGGACGTCCATCAACCTTGGCCCAAACCCGCATGATTTGAGGAGAGGTTGAGCCAGTAATGGCATGGAGAGAAATTTCAGTCGTTTCATTCTCTCATTTGGGTTTGACTTCTTCTTCCTCTGAATCTTCATCATAGCTATAATCAATAAGAAATAGGCGTTTGCAACGATGACCCGGCGTGTAAACTTTGTTGCAATTGTAGCATAGGTTTCATCGTCGATGATCTTGGATTTCTTCAGCCGTAAGTCACTTGATCAGAGGTGCTGCAGGTTTTTTGTCCTGAGTTGGTAATAGAGTGGTTTTTGGAAAATTTTGGGAAGTTGGGATAAGCTGGGCTGTTTGCCTTCAATGCTGATTGGAGCCCTCTTTTGGTTTTGGTACTTTTTTTCATAGAGACAGGCAAGATTGGCAGCATGTGGCAGAGTTTGTGGGTTCACTGCTCAAACATCGGCTCGGATAGATTCCTTGAGACCACTAACGAAGCAACTAATATGTTGTTGTTCCATTAAAGCACCAGCCCTTACTAGTAGGTGATCGAATTGGGCTTGATAATCACATACAGAACCGTCTTGAGTAAGTTTGGTGAGTTCCCCATAGAAGTCATCCAACAATGTTGGCCCATAACAATTGTTTATTGCCTGCTTGAATTCCTCCCAAGTTATCCATACTCGAGTTCTTCTAAAGGATTGAAACCAGAGATGCACTCCTCCCTCCAAATGATAAGCCGCTAATGCAACTTTCTCGTTGGCAGGTGTTTTATGAAATTCAAAGAATTGCTCTGCCTGATCAATCCAAGTGATAGGGTCATCGGTACCATCGTATCGTGGGAAATCTAAGCGGACCACCCGAGGTATAATTGTTCCCTGTGCTTGCTGAGAATTGGATTGTTGATGCGAATGTCCAGAGTGGTTATGTCGTACACTTAACTCATCCACCTGTATTTGCAGTTGTATGAACATCTCATGTATTTCACGCTGCATTTGCAACATTTGTTCTTGGCTTGCTAGCAACGAATCTTCTACTAGCTGTTTGGGTGGGTCAGAATGAGCGGTCCTATTGTCGGAACCTTGCTCTTATACCATTTTGTTACGTGCCTGAAGTTGGCGAGCTCTCGCTCGGCCTCTACCACGACAAGGAATGGTTCTATCGTGAAAAAGCTCTCAAGGAGATAGATAATATTGTTTTTTTTTTTACACTTGAATTGGTGGAAACTGATGCTACTTTTTTATTCATCTTCCCTTTTTAAATACATTAAGGATAAACACTCCGTGCATTATCAGTTGCACGCTTCCCTAAAAAAAAGAAAACAATCCCAACAGAATAATGACCATTTTGAAATGGTCAACATTACAGAAAAAATGATAAATAATAAAACTAACTGATAATATTAAATAATCACCTAATAATAATTCCTGCAGAAATGTAGACTAAATGCTAATATTAAATAATAAGCTAACAATAATTCCTAAAGACACTGGGCACGTGACACCACCCGAGTGATGAGACAGTCGTCCAAGTACTTGAGAGATTCCACGTCCTCAATACCAGCGAACATTGGCAACTACATGTAGCGTCAAAGGATTCCAAGAAAGCCCTAACATCGGCTTGTGGTATAATTGCCTTATTGTTATGGAGACTGGGCATTAGCACCTGTTGTGTCTTGACGATTCCAGAAGGGCCTAACATCGGAACCTCACTATAAAGAACATAAATATTCATCGGAGGTATTGTCACTTGAGATAAGTGGACCACCACTTGGATTACCCATTGGAAAATACTTTTTTCTTTCTCAACCTCCATAGGCACATCCAAAATGTCATAATGAACCTGGGTTTCGAGGCCTCTCAAATGAGTGCCATCAATTGGGACATAAGCTTAACCAACATTTTCCAAAGTCACTATGTTGTTGCTTACAATTGGTCTAACCAAAAGGGTGTCTTCTACAACCTGACATGGAGACAGAGAAGGAAGGAAGAACTCGTTGGCCATCTGTCAAGTTCCAAAATAAGAACTCTCTCTAGAGAAGCTTGCAGATATGAAGGATGAACTTTGAAAGAACCGGCCTAATGATTTAGTAGAGTAGCTCTGGGTGGGACAACAAGTACTCTAGACGCATAATGAACACCATCCTCTTTGTGGTTTAATCCTGTAGAAAAGAAAATGAAGACAACAAAATTTTAGGAGTGGCAAAGGCATGGTAAAAATGCGACAAGCAAAAAACAAAGTAAGCAGTAAGGTGGAAAAGGGTCAAAGACTTCCATCTTTTGAAATCCCTCAAAGCACCTGAGAAGGCAGCCACTAGAGGTATAACATGCCCAAAAAAAAAAAAAAAAAACTTGATTTTTGTTTAAGGTAATGGATGACGACTTAGTTTGCATTCCGGCTTGTGTTGAGAAGATTGGAATTGGCTTTGCCCTAACGCCTTGTATTAAGATGACTGGAATTGGCTTTGCCTTGATGTCTTGTGTCAGAATGATTAGAATTGGCTTGGTAATGACGTCTTGCGTTGGGATGATAGGAATTCGCTTTGCCCTGATGCCTTGCGTCGGGATTATGGGAACTGGTTTTGCCCCAATGCCTTGCATCAGGATGACTGAGATTGGCTTTGCCCCCATTGCCTTGCTTCGGGATGATTGGAATTGGCATTGCACTGACGCCTTGCATCGGGATGACTGTAATTCGCTTTGCCTTATGCCTTGAATCGGAATGATTAGAATTCTCTTTTCTCTGATGCAATACAAGACGTGCCTGAGTATTTGGCGTTTTCGCCAGAGGCACGAGTTCTCTAAAATCAGATGTTCCTCCATCTCTCTCATAGTCGTTAAGTGGTAGAAGTTTAGAAATAAAAATAAAAACAAAGAGAAAAATGTAAGCAAAAGGAGGGCCATAAGCAATAAGTGAAGTGAGCATCACCATGTGTGAAGCAAAGGGAATGGCAATACACCTAAACACTGGAAGCCTTCTCTTGGGATACGTGTTCTTTGAGAATGGAAGTTCCCCATTTTGCTTCTAGGCTCCGAGCTACAACAAGCGTGTTTTAAGCTAGTAGAAGAAAAGGCACAATTTCGTGATGAGAAGGAGGTACAAGAGCCAACGAACTGGGGGCTGAGCCTTATCGCTTGACGCTCTCCTTTTCGGAATATAGTCTCATGGTCCTTCTTTCAGGTGTTGACTTGCAAGGAGTGCGAAGGGACGTAAAAAAAAAGAAGCAAAAATGTTAGAGCCATGTGATGGAGCAAGCACAAGGAAGTCACACCTGAACAAGCACCTTCTGTCGAGGGAGAAGCTTTTCGAGAGCAGCGGTTTTCTCATTGCCAGCTTGAGACTCATCTTGCTTAGAGTCATGGCTTCTACCTGATGATTACGTTCAAGGACATCATCCATAGTGAATTTTTTTTCCCACAGAAGCCGTGAAAAAGGAGGCAAATCTAACAAGCTGGAGTTGCATATTGGGGGCTACCATGAAGATCATGATGGATGCAACTAAGTATGGCCTCACCTTACCATCCAACAAAGACAACAAGAAATCTACTTGTTGCCAAACTCAGCATCATAGGGCAACATCAACAACATATTTGGCTTATGTGCGCTAAAAAAACAAAACATAACAACATTCAAGCATGGAAAAAAGTTCAAGAGTCAAGGGGGCTTACCGAAATCCCTTTGGAGTGATTAAAGCACCTTCCCACGGCGATGATAAAGTAGGCAGCACAACTGCAAGCATTGATGGTGGATGAACCCTAACGAATAGCCAAAAAAAAAAAAAAGCGCTAGCAAAGCATAGGCACTTGCGCACCGCAACGTTTGGACATAAGCATACATTAACGAAAAAAGAAATGCTAGTATGAACGCCTTTGTGCATCGGTGTCTCGACATGGCAAAGCAATATAAAAGAAAAAGTAAAAGGGCCGGCGGAACAGGGAGCCAGGGCTTCGACATTGACAAACCTAATGTCAACAACATAAATCAAGCATCAAAGATTGAAAGCAACACCAAAATGCAAAAGAAGCTCTACTGTAAAGAGACAATAATGCGGTTTTCACTACCAATAGAAACCTAACCACCAAGGAGAAATCTACCATTACAACCACAATAGTAAAACGGCCAAATCTCACAATAGTTTCATTCGTGCAACAACAACAACAACAACAACATGTCCTATGCTTGTAATTGGGGCTTTTAAGCAACACAAGCAACAAGTTCTAGAAGCAACAACAAAATGAAGCAACACTAAAACAACAAAATCAAGTATATGGCAACAAGCATTTCAGAACGAAGGTATTCAGCAACAACTGAACGGGAAGGATTCTACTTCGAAAAAAAAGGGCATCATCAAAATTGGGTTTGAAAAATACATAGAAAGCATCACAAGAGGAATTGTTGAATGGAAAAATAGCACGTTTATTTGCAAGAGAGTATCAAGATAAACGTAGAATTCATCATCATCATCATTATTGTTCAAACGCTAAGAGTGTGTTTGGTAGAAGGGGGAGATAGAGGGAGGGACATGGGTGGAAGAAAGAGAAGTGGAAGGAGAGACTCATGCCCTTCTTTGGTTAGAGGGAAGAGAAGAAGAAGATGAGAGGTAGAGGGATGACCTCTTCCTTTAGGCCATAAAAGCTACTGTTTTTAATAAAAAAAGAATTTATTAAATCTATTCTATTTAAATTTAAAAGGATATTGTATTTTTGTAAAAAATTATTAAACAAATAATAAAAATAAACAATATAATAATTACATTAAAAAACTATCATCTATCATTTCAACACTTCATTTCTCCTATCAAACAACTTCTTAAAGAATTGTTATAACTTTTTTTATTCATCACATCTCTTTATCTATTTAACTTTCTCTATTCTTTCTACTTTATAACGAGGGATTTTAATAAAGAGCCTCCAACCAAAAATTTTTTTGATAAATAAACCCTTTTTTTTGGACAATTTTTGACATAAAAAAAAGGTTTTTTAGACATCAAAACGGTTTCAGTTTTTTTTTTTTTTTTCTGTTGAGGTTTCTTATTCTGCTACAGTCATTTTTCTTATTTTTTTGAAAAAAATTGAGACAGCTTACATACATAAAAAAACATATTTTTTAATTTAAAAAAAAAAAAGACCATTTACCCGATTAGAATTTTCTTTTGACCCTTTCATCAAAATCTCCCCTTTATAACCCTCCTCCCAAGTCTAAGAAACTGGGCACAAAAGAAAGGGGAAAATTTTGGAAAATAAGAATGGAACTTGCAGACAAGAGGATTTATCAAACTTTTCATAGCAAATGGGATGCCTTCCCATGACGGCGGGATGGACGACGCGCAACGGTGAACGGCAGCAGTGTTTCTCCACCCTCCGTGGTGAACAATAGAAGAATGGTGGAGAAGAAAGGTTTTTCCTTTTCCTTTCTCTCATGGTTCTCTCACTAAGATATTTTGCATTTTCCCCTTGATAAATGGGATGTTTAGTAATGGGTTTACTCTGCTGAGTCTTCAAAAGAAAAGAAATAAAACAGGAAAATGAAATGGAGGGAATTGAGTCTTAGCTAAGGAAAAAGGATGCAAACAACAACCCTTTGATTTAAAATGCGAAGCCTCAAATTTATAAATAGTTGTATACGTAGAGAAGGAAGGAGGCATCCGGTCGTCTGAAGAGTGTCATGAACGATATTGCATAAGGGTCAAATGACCCTTTGGTTAAAATAGGGGCTCCAAAAAAAAGAAGAAGAAAAAACGAGAAAAAAAAAGGAAGAAAGTGATAAAAGAAAAGAAAAGAAAAGAAAAAGAAGTGGTGATATTATGACAGAAAGTTGGAGCAATAGAATGGCGTTTTTGGCGTAAGCTTACTCTGTGATGGAAAAAGGAATTTCATCTGGCGAATCTTCCTCTGGCAAAACTACAATTCTGGTGCAAAAAAAAAAAAAAAGATTCATAAGGTGAGATTACTTCTCATCAGAAACGGTTGCCATCAACGGTCTTTCATACAAACAGATTATACAAGGACAGTTTCATAGGAGACTCTAAGGTTTGATGTTGATTGTTTGGATTATTTCGTTGCACTCTATAGCCCGCATAATCAAGGGGGCTAATGTTGGTATCTAAATTTTCACAAGAAGCAAATTCATGACCATATCTCATGATATGCCCAAAGTATGATAGTTGGTACGTGGTCCCAAGCTATAGTTTGGGGTTTCTATGAGGTCATGGTTTACAATGCCAAAAAACGTAAACAAGCTCGTTTTATTCCATCTAATTAGACTTTTAGTCTACTTAGGAAGACTTTAAGACCATGAAAAATGGATCTTAGCCCACTTTTAGTAGAACGGCCATTAGGCGCAAACAAACCCATCTGATGTAGTCGGGCCACTAAATTACTTGATCTAATTAGATAAGTGGCACACATGACCTAAGGAAAGAGCCACAGAAGAGAACAAAAATAATCTTTCTTTTTCACTTAGGGGCCAAATTAAGATATTCTATTCAAAGATCTAAACTTATACCAAACAAAAAAAAGAGACAACAATTTCTTGTCTCTCATTGTCTCTTGTTACAAGCTGCCAAATATGGCATCTACGACAGGTGACACTACAAAGTCAAAATAGGAGTTGAACAAGTTTTAAAAGCCCCTTGGAGGGGGTTTTCCTATGTTAGTTGGCTCCCCCATGTGGCCTAGAGCTTGAGACTTGTGCTAAAAACTATCCAACTAAAGACCGATAGTGGCAAAGCCTCAACTAAACCAACAAATTCCTGGTTGCTCAAGGCCTACCCCCTTTGTCTATAAATACCCACGACTACCGCCACTTTGAGGCATGACATATCAACCCACAATAGCATTTTCAACCTGAAGAGTAGCCACACTTTAGAAAACACACTTTTAGCCTAGGAATGCTTTGGTTTTTATCTTATTGTAAAAGCCAAAACCATGGTAATCAGACACTAAACCCTTCAAGAAAACACTCTCCATTAGAACAAAATACAACCTTTCATTAAAACCTATGGCTATCTTGGAATCCTATAGGTAAATCGTACATTTGTTGTGATAAACCACCCACCTGATGCAATGTATTTTCTTACCATTTCATATAACCAGCCTAACAAAACCACTCTTACCTCCTTAAATTGGTTACATTCCTTTTTTATACCATCTACTCACCTAGAGATATGCTTTTGTCAGGTCTTCATCATTACGAAGCTAGAATCTAACATGTTTTGTCCTTGAAAACTTATCTCCTTGGGGTTAACCTAGTTTAGCCTGACCTAGCTAGGGCCAACATCACTACTTGTAAAGATAACAACTTCGGTCACTTCTCACATTGGGATCGTGATTTCACTCTCACCGATCTCTGTCACCCAATGCACTGCCACATCACACCTAACAATCAACCACTCGAACCAGCCAAAAGAGACTATGAGAGCCACACCATTCATGTTAGTAAGCCTTCCATGAAAAAGCCCTAACAAAGGTATTGCTCCTTCCGCTTATTATGTCATTTAAGGAAAAAATATAATATGGATTGTTAGTTAATAGTATAGAACCAAAATGGTCTACTATTGTACAAACTATTCATGAGCCAAGCGGTGGAAAGAAAAAAAGATTTTTTCATGAAACAAGAAGCGTGTAGAAAAGACATAGAATGTGCCTTAAGAGTTCTCTAATCATGTTTTGCAATTGTGGCAGAGCCAAACACGTTTTTGGAGAAAAGATATGCTACATAACATAATGATTGTGTGCATTATTATGTACAATATGATCATTGAGGATGAAAGTGATCTTGATGCAATAATTGAAGGTGCAGTGGAAGCGCCAACTCCAGAGGTTGAAAATGGTGGTCGATAAAAGAACCTGATATCAATAATTCCTTGCTTAGCATGACAAATCAAAAAAAAAAAAAAAATTCACATCGCGCTTCGTATTGCATTAATTGATCATTTGTTAGAAGAATGTACTAATTCAAAGGATTAAATGAATATCAATATCTTTTTTTTTTCTTCGGGACTTATGCTTAGTTATTAAATGTAATGTCTAGTTGACAACTTTTTTATGTAAATTTGTTTTTAATTAATATATCACTAGTAAATGGGCCATTATATAGGAAAATATAATATATTAATTTATCGTTTTCTGCTACTTTGTAAAATGATAGACATATCTTATGGGATCAATATGTGAAAAAATATTGTGTGTGGGCATAATTCTTGAAGCAGATAAATAGTATGATGTTAGTAAAACGGAATATAAAAGTTTTTTGTACATAGAATATTTATTTTTGTGTTAGAAATTGTGTAACGAGTTGGAGAGGAATTTACTATTTGAAGTAAAAGTTACATCATTATAGTGTGAAAGTTATACCATTTTTGGTTTTAAGGGCTGGAGATGCTCTTTGGGCTTTATCCTCTTTGATTTTTTTTTTTTTTCCCAAAACTAAACTCCTTTAGCCAAAAAAAATCAAAAGATGCCTGAAACAAGGGGATGATATGTTTAAAATGGGTTAATAAAAGGTGGTTTGTGTTATATCCTTCGAGTTCTAGCTTTCTTTTTTAAACACTAATTTAGAGTGTATAATAGCAAAATTTTTGAAATAAACAAGTGAGAAAAATCACAAAAAATAAAGAAAAAACTTTAAATGAAAAACGGGATACTGTCAGAGGCGGGACATCGAAGGTTGCGATCATGGAGGTGAGGCTATTTGAGTCGCTTGAGTGATGAAGGGGATTTGTGTCACCGTAAGGGGTCATTGCGCTCTTTTTTTAAATAAATTTTAAATGTTTCAAAAAAAACCAATAAGATGTTTGACACAACCACTCAAAATGATGATTTCAAAATGTTTATAATATAAAATTTTTATTCGCTATAATATAAAATAAATAAAAGGTGTATTATAAAATTTGCAATAGTTAGAATGTTTTAGGCCAAAAATAATATCTCAAATACAAGTAAAAAAAAGACATTTATTAATAATCTTTAAACAAAAAAATATGCATTTATGATTTAAAAATAAAAGGGGGCATTTATTCATCATAGTAAAAGGAGAACTGTTTATGAAAGCTCTTCTATAAATAATAATAAAAAAAAAAAAGAGAGACCTTTTTTTGAATGCTCTCTCTCAAGAGAGACATATTTGCTATATAACCCCTTTTTGTTTTCTTTTTGTTTCGTTCTATTATTCTGGAAGAAAGAACGACAGAGTCAAGTTTTGATCGAGTCAAGCAATAGTTTGGTCTGGCTGATGCCCCATTCTATCAGCCAAACGAAAAGTAAAATTTAAAAAAAAAGAAGAAGAAAGAAGCATATTGAACCCGTTCAATTCATTCATGTTAGCAGAATACCAAAACCAAGCCGTGAATGACTGACTGACTCCATGTAGACTAAAACCCCACCACCGTTTGTTCTAGTCAAAGTCTTCTCCTCCCCTTCACCAGTATTACATTTCAGAGGGGCAAACCAAACCAAAACCCAAATCGCAAAAATGGCTTCCCATCTCCAATTCCGACTCCCTTTGCTCCTCCTCTTCCTTCCCATGGCAGTTTCAATCCAACCAGGCTCCTCTCTCTTCGCTTCAAACTTGAACCAAACCTGGAAATCCCCGAACAGCACCTACTCCGTCGGCTTCCTTCCCTCCGATCCACCCACCTCTCCTCCGACCTTCGACGCAGCCGTCTCCTACGCCGGCGGCGTCCCTATCTGGTCCACATCAAACTCCGTCGACTCCGGTGGGGCCCTCAACTTCGAGTCCTCTGGAAACCTCGTCCTCGTCAACGGCTCCGGCGCCAAAGTCTGGGAATCCGGTACCTCCGACCGCCAAGTGTCTTCCCTCGTCGTCGATGACAACGGAAACTTGGCCCTCAAAAATGGGTCGTCAACGGTTTGGTCATCGTTTGATCACCCGACGGATTCTATTGTCCCGTCTCAGAATTTCACAGTTGGTAAGGTTTTGCGATCTGGGTTGTACTCGTTTCGCCTTCTTAGCAATGGTAATCTCTCCCTTAAATGGAATGATAGCATAGAGTATTGGAACCAGGGTTTGAACTCTTCTTATGAGAAAAATTTCAGCTCTCCTGTTTTGAGTTTGCAACAAATTGGGATTTTGTCAATTTCTGATTCGAATTTGCCCAGTGCTTTGATTGTTGCATATAGCAGTGATTATGCTGAAGGGAGCGATATTTTGAGGTTTTTGAAATTAGATAGTGATGGGAATTTGAAGATTTTTAGTTCTGCTAGAGATAGTGGGACTAAAACTGAGAGATGGGCTGCTGTGACTAATCAATGCCAAGTTTTTGGCTACTGTGGGAACATGGGAATTTGTAGTTACAATGACTCCAGTCCGGTTTGTGGGTGCCCTTCGCAGAATTTCGAACCGGTTGATCCGAAGGACAGTAGGAAAGGGTGTAAGAGGAAGGAGGAGATTGCAGATTGTCCTGGGAGCTCGACTATGTTGGATTTGGATCATACCCGGTTCTTGACATACCCACCTGAGTATGAAGCTCAGGTTTTCTTTGTTGGGATATCGGCTTGCAGGCTGAATTGTCTCGTGAGCGGCTCTTGTGACGCTTCAACTGCGTTATCTGATGGCACCGGGCTTTGTTTCTACAAGACGCCAGGTTTTCTCAGCGGATATCAGAGTCCTGCGATGACAAGCAGTTCTTATATTAAGGTTTGTGGACCTGTGATTCCTAACCCTCTGCCTTCTTCGGAGGGTACTGGCAAGAATAAGGGTTGGAAGGTGCGTCCTTGGGTAGTAGTTGTTGCAGTTTTGGCCACTGTTTGCGGTTTGATCTCGGCAGAGGGTGGTTTGTGGTGGTGGTTTTGTAGAAACAGACCAAATTTTGGTGGATTGTCTGCTCATTACGCCCTTCTTGAGTATGCTTCTGGCGCGCCAGTTCAGTTCTCATTTAAGGAGCTTCAGCGTGCAACTAAAGGTTTTAAGGAGAAGCTTGGTGCCGGAGGATTTGGGGCTGTTTATAGAGGTATTCTCGCAAATAAAACGGTTGCTGCTGTTAAGCAGCTCGAGGGCATTGAGCAAGGTGAGAAACAGTTTAGGATGGAGGTTGCAACTATTAGTAGCACCCACCACTTAAATCTGGTGAGACTGATTGGATTTTGCTCTGAGGGTCGTCATCGGCTCTTAGTTTATGAGTTCATGAAAAATGGATCACTCGATACTTTCCTCTTTAACACGGTTGAGAATTCGGGGACATTGTTAAACTGGGAGTACCGGTTCAACATTGCCCTTGGCACTGCAAGGGGGATCACTTACCTCCATGAGGAGTGTCGGGACTGCATCGTGCATTGTGACATAAAGCCAGAGAACATTCTCTTGGACGAAAATTTCTGTGCCAAAGTGTCGGATTTTGGCCTTGCAAAGCTCATTAACCCAAAGGACCATAGGTACAGAACCTTGAAGAGTGTCAGAGGTACTAGAGGGTACTTGGCACCAGAATGGCTTGCAAATCTTCCAATAACTTCAAAATCCGATGTTTACTCTTATGGCATGGTTTTGTTGGAGATTGTTAGTGGTCGAAGGAACTTCGAAGTGTCTGCAGAAACAAACCAGAAGAAATTCTCCATGTGGGCATTCGAGGAATTTGAGAAGGGTAATATCAAGGAAATTGTTGACAGCAGGATTGTTGACCAAGATGTTGATATGGATCAAGTTACGAGAGCAGTTCAGGTGAGCTTTTGGTGCACACAAGAGCAACCATCTCATAGGCCAATGATGGGAAAGGTGTTGCAGATGCTCGAAGGGATTACGGAAATTGAGAGACCTCCGGCACCAAAGGCAGCCACTGAAGTGTCTGGTAGTGGAACTAGTATGCATGCCAGCAGCAGCAACAGCACACTATCGACCATTGCAGCATCAGCACCGGCCCCATCCTCAATTTCGTCATTTCAAACTGGAAGACTTCCACGTTTAGCATCAGGGGCCATCGTTTCAAACTCAGAGAAGGCATCTTCATCTCTTTTATTTTCGGACAAAAGTTGAAGCTCATTCGGATCTTGTGAATTGTCAGAGGCTTAACTGTCTAAAAAAACCGCGCATGACAAATCAATCTTGCATAGTGTATAAAAATGTTTGTAAGCATAGTGTCTGTTATATCAATTCATTTCTCATGAAGTATAAGAAATGTATAGACAAAAATAATTCACGTAAGTTTACGTGGGAGTGAGGTTTTTCTCCCCCTAAAGAAATGGGAGTGAGAACTAATTAATAAGAAAAATATTATTTGCTGTCTTTTAATGTCTTGTGAAGGTATCAATTCGACAAGTTGAAGCGGTCACAACCTTGGAGAATGAACGTTTTGTTATTGTCTATTTTTACGTTTGATAAATTACCAGAAGTATTTGTACCGTCCGTTGATAACTCGTGATTTGGGAATTACTCTGGTTTCTACCAAAACATCCAAATTCAACGGATATGAAGAACATAAATAACCGGCCTTTCAAGAATGGCCTTTGAAACTGAAATGCATATCGAGATACTGATTGGCTCAATTTGCTTGGCAAATGAGTTCAAAATTGTAAGTTAAATCGTTTATAGTACAAATCTCTCTCACACCCTACAGTATCTGAACTCATTTTTTGAGTTCAAACTTTAGAACCTAGGAAAACATGAGATTAAGGAAGAAAATTGATCAAGGAGAATGTTGTGATAGGAGGATATTGGTGAAGAAGCATGTTGTGATACGGGATAAAATATATATATATATATATATATTATCAATAGGGCATAGTTTCAAATCGTTTGATCTCTATCAAGTTTCTGTTAAAATTATAATGTTGTTCAAGTTTTGTTGAGTTTAGAATTATGTTGTATCCATATAGTATTACCATATAAATTATCTAAATTGATTAAGTGATGTATAAGTGATGGTAGGGTATTCCAGTCAATCAGGTAAGCATACCGCTTGTAAATATTGGTTAAGAAATCATTTTCATTTTTAAGTTGCGATGCACGAGGAGTGATTGAGAATTTGTCCATTGTGGTGGCAGCAAAAGTCAAAAATATGCTGTCTGTTTTTTTCTACTGTCGTAAAAGAAAATATTTGCATACATCTAAATAGTTCTAGGGCTGCTTAAACCACCCTTGGTTTTTTTTTTCTTCCTCGTTAAAAAAAAAAAAAAAGAGGAACCTTATGAGTACAGCATTTCGAGTAAGCGAAACAAAAGTAGATGGACCTTGTCCACACGACTGACTGTCTCGGTCTCACGCAGCCGTAACCAATATGGTTCATAAATTTTGAACTTTCAATTATAAAAAGACAGGCAAGAGAAAAGTACTAGGTATTGTTTTTTATTTCAAATTATTTTTGAGTTTGTGCTTTTTCGACAAGAATAGAAGCAAGAGGTATCAACTTACACATTAAAAAAAAAAAAAAAACTTAAATCATAAAACATATTGGGGTAAGACTTCGTCTACCAATAGCATTGAAACACCTAGCAATAAATCTAACGGTCAATTCATATTGGAACAAGCTTCAATACGGGGAGTTCAGATCTGCTGTCCTATTTTTCTCTCTCATTGGATGTTCTATGTATTTATTTATTCGACACGTCGTATAAACTCAATAACCTAAGCACATAAATAAGACCTAAAAATTAAAAATAATTAAGTAATTCACTTATGTGTCAAATTTTAATTTGTGAGACAGCAAAGGGATAGAAAAATGAGAAAGCACATCTTGATTCCTGTTTAGGTCTAAAATTGTAAGTCCGATATAACCTAAAATATAAAATTGTCCAAGTAATAAAACTCAGTAAATTCGAGATCGATCCTATAAGGAAAAAGTATTGCAAAGGTCCAATATATCAGTTATATTATTTGTTTATGAGCAAAAATTTTACGGATTAAAGTTAATTATTTACAATTTATTTACAATTTTTACACTTTTTTTTACATTTTCCATTTTTAGATTTTTTGTGATTTTTGCAATTTTAATAACAAGAAATGTAGTTTAATTTAAATGGTAAATTGAACTTTAACAATAAGTGTAATTTAATTTAGAAGAAACAACAATTATAGCAATGTTGAGGATTACAGGTTCCATTTTGATAATTAACTTAAAAATGCTTTAAGTTTTCTAAAGATGTTTATTCAAAAGGTTTTAAGCATGCAATATGCCATCTTTTGTCTACAATAAATCAAGACTTATCAAGTATTTAATGTGCCAATTCATGTCCATAATACAACAAATGAGTATGACGTCAAAATTAACCAACTAAATTTACTAACAAAATTAAATTTAAGCATTTATAATTTTATTCCTTGTCTACGAATCATCAGTATCCCTAAGCATTATCCATGCTAGCCTATGTCTATGATAAATTAAAACTTAATTTTACAAGAATTTTAGCTAAGTTAATAGGAAAATCGTAAGTCTTCTCAAAATGATTTTAACATTATAACTGCTTAAAAAACTTTAAAAAACTAAGCATATTTAAATTAATTTTGCCAAAATTTCCTCCTTTTTTCTTGGCTAAAAAAGAAATTTAGAAAGAGATATTTAAAATAAAAGCACACATAATTTAAATAAACATAACTATTTTATAAACATAAAAACTAGAAACTTAAAACAAGAACATAATCTAACCTAAGAGAGAAAGAAAGAGAACTCTTCAAAATATGGTGATAAGAGGTGAGAAATACAAGCCATCGGGCATTTATAGGTGAGCCAATTTACTATTTACATAATTTTTATTTATTTTTTATTATTTTATTTAGATATTTTTTATGTAAAATGAGTAGGATGGCAATTTGGGATTTTTTAATAAATTTTTTGGACTAATCTTTTGCCCCTCAACCCCAACTTATCAGCTTATGTAGATTGGATTTTTATTTTTTTTCTTTTTTTTCTTTTCTTTCATGCGTGAAAGACGCCTGATCTGTGCTGATTTTACTTCGTAATCCAGTGGATTGCGTACAACGATTGAACAATTAAGGGCTGTTGGATTTAGTGACAAAGAATGAATCTAACAGCTGGAGCGCGAGCACTGAAGCTAGAGAACTAGACCGCTAGATGAATCGCGTGTATGATACTTCAACGGACATGAGAATGAGTGCATGTGAGAGTTGCAGCATGGAATCCATGGGGAGAGTTGAGACACGCGTATGGCCAAGATCCATTTGGAAGCACAATCGAACGGCTTTGGAGCCTGCCACATACACTTTTTTAATTTTAATTTCTTTTTGATGCCATGTACATTTGAGGTATTTTTTGCCTATTTTCGCGCCATTTTACTTCTTTTTCCATTCAAATTTCAAATCTAAAATAAAATAAAAAAACTAAAATAATTATTTTGCAAACATAATATTTACAATAATTTTAAAATTATTTATTTTACATTAAAACACACTAAAATTTATAAAAACTTCTACAATTAACAAACCTTAAAGATTTCACACATATATATTATTTTAGACTCGATATTATTTTTAGAGATTATTAGAAATATTATAGAACGCATCTATAACCTAAAAACTTATTTTAAACACTTTAAGGCTAAAAATAAAATTACACAAAATTATTTTTACAGTTTTAATTATTTACAAACTAATTAATTATTAAACACATAAAAATAATTCTACAAATTAGTAAAAATATTATTAAATATAAAAGACACTAAAATACTATTTAATACATAAATGCTATAGTTAAAGATTTAACAAGAAATATAAATGCAAAATGATGATTTTAGCTTTAAGAAATGTACCTTTTTCAAGTCTCATTAATTTTAATTCTGCAAAATAAGTATTCAAACCCTCTTTCATTTGATGACATCAAGTGAAACGCTTGTTCCATCTATTCCTATTGCTTTTTTGGCATCTCTTGTATTTTACCAAAGATATTTTTTCACCTTATTGTTCGATGGGGATCACTCGCCATGACCAATATGGTCAATTCGCATCAAATGCTCGCTCGCAAAATCTATTGGAAGAGCTCATCTCAATTTGATGGTTAAAAACATACTCAACTTCCTTAGGCGTGCTTTGAAGGGGTCATATTACCCCCAAGTGTTAATAAGTTGTGGAACCCACAATAAATTAGTGCCTTGGACAAAGCATTGCAAAGATGGATCAGAATTTCATTAAGGATAGTTTGGAGACTTGAGGGTTATTAAAGAGGTTAAATAAAAACAATAGACATAGTTTTAAATTGAAAGTGTGAAATTATAGGCCCGTTTTACGTTGCTTTTAGGGTTGTTTTTAGTTTTTGTAACTGTCTACAACCATCTACAACAATTTAAGATGTTTGGTAAACTCTACATAGGAACTTCTATTGTCGTAATTAAAATTACTAAACTAACCTTAATCATAAACATAATCTTCAATCTACTCAATTTTTCATAACAAATTAAAATATCACTACTAGACATTTAAATTTATCTGCTAAGTAATTTGTTGTGTGCATTTTTTAAGTGATTTTTTTAATTTCTGAAAATATTAAAAAAATGAAAGTAAAATTATATTTTAGTCTTTTAATGTACAAATATTATAGATATTGAAATTTTTTTTAGTATTTTAATGTACAAATATTATATATATTGACTTTAAAATTAAAATTAAAAACTACAGCTATAAATATGTTTAGTAAAGCATGCATACTTTTGGCATTATACATCTCTACAATAATTTTATGCATAGTTTACTGAACACTTGCACTTTTACTTCTAATATTCACAACTTAAAAAAAAAAAAATCAAATCCCTACATGTTTCAAATCCAACACTGCACAGTAACAGAATGGCACAACAATGCCAAATTATGTGATTATTTTTTGTTGGACTTTATCTTCCATTCGTTGTGCACTTATTTCGTTTATGCTTTAATCGAACAAAATTGATTGTTATTAAAGAATTAATGGTGATCAATGACTCCATTAATCCAATCATCTTGAAAACCGTAAGACCTCTACATGAATTACACTTGATGCTGATATGTGCAAATTTTGTGAGATTCAGAGAAGAGAAAATTTATCTTTCTGCTGTAAGATTATTTACATATAAACAGAGTTATGATTTTCATATATGCATAAACCAAATTGCATGAAAATCATCTAAATGCGGAAACGTAAAGAATGAAAACTAACCTCCAGCCATTGATAATCTGATGAATGAATGGAGAGTTTTTCTGAAAAGAATTCCTGAAGAAACAAAACTTGTGAAAGAAAAGAGAATCTTCTAAACTTTTGCAATTTTGAAGATGGTGTATTTCTGAAAAATTGCATAGACATAGGGACCCTCTTTAACGTGATATTTATAGACACCCACCATCAGGGTGTACGTTACCTTTCATGAAAAGAGGTATTTTTTCTAAAGCGTTATAACAGTTCTAAATACCCTTTGGTTGACACCCTTTAGAAAATACGTGTCTATTGGACCACTTAAATTTATTTTTATTTATTTATTATCATTTAAAAATCAAATAAATAATAATAAATAAATTAAAAATAACATTCTCCCACTTGGTCCACATAAATTTTCTAAATAACCAAAATCAACTAATCTCAAACTTAAAGAATAAACACATGAATCATGGCAATAGGTCCTCTTATAATGAGTATTATCTTCCATGTATTACAATGCATTATATCCCTTAATACTAACTCATAAATGGTAACACAACTTAATGAATAAACCCTATGTTTATTCTAGGTCCAACTTAATTGATTTTTCTCAAGGTAACTAAATATGTATACAACTGAATATGAGAAAACATCACAACTGAATAAGAGTTTCATAAAAATAAATAACCAAATGTACGTACAATAAAATTCACATCATGGAACCAAGTCCCATTCGTACTACATGATCCTTAAAAAACTTTGATGGCATGCCTTTAGTTAAAGGATCGGCAATCATCAACTCAGTGCTAATGTGTTCAATGACCACTTTCTTTTCTTTAACACGTTCTTTTATAGCCAAGTATTTAATGTCGATGTGTTTACTTCGACTACCGCTCTTGTTGTTCTTGGCCATAAATGCCGCAGATGAATTGTCACAGTACAGTCTCAATGGCTTAGAAATAGAATCCACAATTCTAAGCCCGGATATGAAACTCTTCAACCATACACCATGCGAAGTAGCTTCAAAACAAGAAATGAACTCGGCCTCCATAGTAGAGGTAGCAGTCAAAGTCTGCTACGCACTCCTCCAAGATGCAGCTCCACCGACAAACATGAAAACATAACCAGATGTTGATTTTCTCAAATCAACACAGCCAGCGAAGTCCGCGTCGGAGTATCCAATCACCTCCAGATTATCAGTCCGTCTATACATGAGCATATAATCTTTAGTCCCTTGAAGGTATCTCATCACCTTCTTTGCAGCTCTCCAGTGGTCAACACCTGGGTTACTCTGATATCTCCCCAACATTCCCACAGCAAATGCATTGTCAGGTCTTGTACAGACCTGAGCATACATCAGGCTTTCAATAGCTAAAGCATATGGAATGTTTTTCATTTGTTCCCGTTCGAGCTCATTTTTTGGGCACTGGTTCAAATTGAACCTATCACCCTTCACAATGGGTGCTACACTTGGTGAACAATCTTTCATCCGAAACCTCTCTAGAACCTTGTTGATATAGGTCTCTTAAGACAAACCCAATATGCCTCGAGATCTATCCCTATGGATCTTAATGCCAATGACATAAGATGCCTCTCCCATATCCTTCATTTCAAAGTTCTTTGAGAGAAATTGCTTCACCTCATATAACAAACCCTTATCATTAGTTGCAAGTAATATGTCATTCACATATAGCACAAGGAAACAAATCCTACTCCCACTGACCTTCTGGTATATACATTGATCCATGATATTCTCTTCAAAACCAAATGAAGAGATAACGTCATGGAACTTCAAATACCACTAACGAGAGGCTTGTTTCAATCCATATATGGATTTCTTAAGCTTGCAGACCAAATGCTCACCATCACTAGAGGAAAATCCTTATGGTTGTTTCATGTAAACCTCTTCCTCTAGATCACCATTAAGGAAGGCCGTTTTCACATCCATTTGGTGCAAATCCAGATCAAAATGGGCAACCAATGCCATAATGACTCGAAGAGAATCCTTTTTAGATACAAGAGAAAAAGTCTATGTATAGTCAATTCCTTCTCTTTGAGTGAATCCTTTGGCAACAAGTCTTGCTTTATGTCTCTCAATATTGCCCAATGAGTCTTTCTTTGTTTTAAAGACCCATTTATATCCAATGGCTTTTACACCATTAGGCAACTTAATGAGATCCCAAACTCTGTTAGATGCCATAGAATCCATTTCATCTTTCATGGCACTGCACCATAAGTCAGATTCCTTAGAACTTATGGCCTGTGAAAACGTTTCAGGATCATTTTCAGCTCCAACATTGTAGTCAGACTCTTGTAGATACACAATTTAGTCACTAGGTATCGTCGATCGCTTTTCTCTAGTAGATCTCCTTAATGTTGGTTCAACATTCTCTTGAGGAGCATGTTGTTCAACAAACTGTTCAACAGGTTCCTATATCTATTGTTCAGCTGGATCTATTTCATGATCAGTAGTCTGTGGAACTTGAATGACTTGTTGTTGTTCATCACGCATTTGAACTTTAGGCGTGTTGTGCACAATAATCAATCTATCATAAGAAGTGGAAGGTTAAGCATATGTATGATATTTCTCAGGAACAGTATTCCAGGATCAATCGTTCCCACTAATTAAGTTATTCTCAAGAAATTTTGCATTCCTTGATTCCACAAATCTAGTACTATGGATAGACAATAAAATCTGTATCCCTTAGATTGTTCAGTATAACCAACAAAATATGCACTTATGGTCCTTGGGTCTAGCTTTTTCTCTTGTGGATTATAAACTCTTACCTCTGACGGGCATCCCCAAATGTGTACATGTCGCAAACTCGGTTTCTAACCTTTGAATAACTCAAAAGGCGTCTTGGGAACAGTTTTGGTTAGAACTCGGTTCAATATGTACACTGCCGTCTTAAGAGCTTCAGTCCACAAGAACTCAAGAAGTTTAGAGCTAGCAAGCATACTTTGCACCATGTCCATTAATGTTCAGTTTCTTCTTTCAGCTACACCATTCTGGTCTGGAGAACCAGGCATAGTGTATTGGGCAACAATCCCATGTTCTTGCAGAAACTTAGCAAATGGACCAGGTGCTTGTCCATACTCAGTGTATCTACGGTAGTACTCTCCACCTCTATCCAATCTCACAATCTTAATTTGCTTTTCACATTATTTCTCTACTTCTACTTTAAAGACCTTAAAAGCATCTAGTGCTTCATTTTTATTTTTAAGCAAGTAGAGATACATGTACCGTGAGTAGTCATCTATGAAGGAGACAAAGTACCTTTGAGAGTAAGTGTCCATATCTGGACTACAAATATCTGTATGTATGATTTCCAATAAATCAGAACTCCTCTTGGCACCCTTCTTTGACTTGTTGGTCTGCTTACCCTTAATGCAGTCCACACAAGTATCAAAATCAGTAAAATCTAAAGTACTGAGTACTTCATCATTTACTAATCTTTTAATTCTCTCAATGGAGATATGTCCCAATCTTTGATGCCACAACATAGAGGATTCATCATTTATAACACATCGCTTAATACCAACATTTTCATGAATGAGCATAGTAGTATAATTGGCATCATTTTGCAAATTAAGGCAAAAAAGACCATCAGAAAAAGTATCATCTCTAATAAAATCAGATTTATAAAACAAATTGAAAAAAGATTCTGAAAATTTAAAGGAATATCCAACTGATACAAGTCTAGAAACTAAAATTCAATTTCTAGAAAAACTAGGAATATAGAATGTCTTTTCCAAATACAAAATAAAGCCACTACTTAAAATCAGTTTGCACGTTCCTATAGCCTCCACATGTGAGCGCATTTTATTTCCACAATAGATGCTCCGCTCACTTCCCACTGGCTTCTGCAGGTTTTGCAATCCCTGTAGGGAATTGGTAACATGGATTGTAGAACCGGAATCAATCCACCATGTGTTCTAATTAACATCAATCATACTGGATTCATAACAGACAAGTGAGAGTTGAGTACCTTTCTTATCAAGCCATTCCCGAAATTTGGAGCAGCCCCTTCTTCTTACAAAAGAAGCACTTGAACTCCTTCTTAATATTCGGCTGGGCAAGAGCCTTGCCTTTTCCCTTTTGCTTGGTTTGAGACTTTTTCTTATTACCCTGGGTTGCCAAATTTACTTTCTCTCCCTCTTCCATGATGAGTCTTCCCTTCTCCTGAACACACATGGTCAATAGCTCATTAATTGACCATTTGTCTTTATGTGTGTTATAGGAGATCTTAAAGGGACCATACTCAGAGAGTAGAGTGTTTAGAATGTAATGTACTAGGAACGAATCAGACATCTCAACCTCAAGCGTCTTCAATTGAGCCGCAATATCCCTCATGCGCATGATATGCTCAAGCACGCCTTTTATACCGGTAAGCTTCAAGGATGAAAACTGCATTATCAAGGTGCTTGCCAATGCCTTATCTGAAGACTCAAATTGCTCATCAATAGCCTTCAGTAATGCTCGGACATTGTCATATTGATCAACCGAACCCCTAATCCCAGCAGAGATCTTAGTCTTTATGAACATAACTGAGAGACGATTGGATCGCTCCCATTTTTCATATCGACTAACATCATCTGGAGTGCTGATCTCAGTGATAGAGGGCAGTTGATCTTTCCTTATGGCATAGTCAATGTCCATCCATCCCAAATGAAGGAGAATCCTCTCCTTCCAAACTTTATAGTTATCACCTTTAAGCTCGAGAATATCACATTTCATATCAAATAAATTAATAGGTTGAATTACTGCAATACATCAAACATACATGCTCATGTCACAAAATTTAAAGCTTATGTCATGTTTTATCAATGTAAATCATGCAACAAAAATTATGAATCATATCACATTAAAACTGCCTATGGGCTAAGTTTTTAATTCACATTGATTCACATACAACCATATGATCAAACTATTAAACTATATTCCATTTCTTAATCCCTGTGGGCAAATTAAGAAAATAGTTCAATATTTCATCCTAACCAATCATATTTAATATAACAAAATTTTCTATGGGATAAATTTCACTATACTAAACATAATTAGTTACAATTAATGTCCGTTTAACTAAATGTGATTTAAAAACTTAACGTATAATTTTAATATAATCTAAGATGCTGTAGCTACTCTTAAATCAAATAAAATTATACAAATCACTGTAGACATTTAATTTTCATGCATAAAATATTCATGAATTTACATGTATTAAAAGGAATAACAACTAAAGAATACATGCAAAATAAATTATGCATAAATTCAATAACATATCTAAAATTAATTGCTAAAATTTTATTTAAATATAAATAATAAAATTTTAGATTTCATTATAATTAATTTTAGATTTATTAAAAAAAGAAAACAATTTTCCAAAATACCCAAATTAAAAATCTGAGAAAAAAATTTTTTTTTTTCAGATTTTTTTTTTATTTTTCATGCCTAAAAAACGACATGTCGTTTTGGGCATCAAACCCCCAAAAACGGCGTGTCGTTTTGACAAGAATGGCCACCCCTTTTAGTGAAACGACGTGTCATTTTTCATTATGAAAAACAACATGTCGTTTTAAGGTCGAAAAAAGCGGCTTCAAGGGGCCAAAGCGACATGTCATTTTTGGCCCCTGATTTCGATTTTTCTCATTGTTCGGGTCTTCTTCGCCCGAATTTGACCCAAATGGGTCCAATTGCAGACCCGGTCGTTTCTATACCTTATGGGTACCAAAATTGATGTTTTAAAAACCCAGAAATGTTAGAAAATCAATTTCCTAATGATTTCTAACATGATTTTCTAGCGTTGGTTTTCATCCAAAAACATCAAAAAAAGATTTCAAATTCAACAAAGTTTTGAGTATTTTGAAAAACTCAATTCAGATATTTCAAGGCAGAGAAAAAAACCACGCTCTTGATACCAAATGTAAGATTATTTACATATAAACAGAGTTATGATTTTCATATATGCATAAACCAAATTGCATGGAAATCATCTAAATGCGGAAACGTAAAAAAAAAAACTGACCTCCAGCCATTGATAATCTGATAAATGAATGGAGAGTTTTTCTGAAAAGAATTCCTGAAGAAACAAAACTTGTGAAAGAAAAGAGAATCTTCTAAATCTTTTGCAATTTTGAAGATGGTGTATTTTTGAAAAATTGCATAAACATAGGGACCCTCTTTAACGTGATATTTATAGACACCCACTATCAGGGTGTACGCTACCTTTCATGAAAAGATGTATTTTTTCTGAAGCGTTATAACAGTTCTGAATACCCTTTGGTTGACACATTTTAGAAAATACGTGTCTATTGGACCACTTAAATTTATTTTTATTGATTTATTATCGTTTAAAAAACCAAATAAATAATAATAAATAAATTAGAAATAACACATGTCCCCTCTTTTTGACCTCCACAAATTAAACTTCCTCGTGTGTGTGTTTGAGAACATTTCTGGACATGGTTTCATACTTTTAAACTTCCAAATATACTAAACGAGGCAAGAGATGGGTACCAGATGTTGTTCAATTTTCTTTTTGCCAGATTATAAGTTGGAGGTATTTTTTTTTAACATATTATCTATCTATTATCTATTATTATATATTAAGTGAAAGCTGCCTTTTGTGCAAACATTATTATTATATATTATCTATTACTATTATCATATTATCTATTATTATTATGGTTTTTTTCACTATTCAAAATTTTGATCAAGTTATTTTATCTTTTTGTGAGTTTGCTTCCGTTTTTTCCTTTCCTTTTACTTTTATTTTTTTCAACTTTTTATATTTTGCACTTTTTATCCAAAATTTTTATTGATGCTTACAATCCTCTCAAATATTTTTTTCCTAAATTATTGTTCTAATGATTAATTTTAGGCTCAAATAGCATATTAAAATTTCATGTTTTATCTTTGGACTTTAACTTTCTTGATAATTCCTATAGGATTCTACTAAACTCATAATAGATTAATAAATGAAAATAAGAAATTAAATCCTTTTAAAATTTAACATTTATGTATCAAAAAATTAACAAACTAAATATGCATGTGCAAAGTAGTTAACTAATTAGCAAATAAGCACGTTCCTCCGACTAATTGTCACGCCCCGGAGTACGGGAGGTGACGTGGCGGAATATTTAGATTAATTAAACAAGAATTTAAATAAAAATTGAGAGTTTAAGAGTCAAATTAAATGAAAATTAAGAAGATTTTCCACCACATTTTATAAAAGAATTTATAAAATATTAGGCAAATAATAGAAATTAAATAAAAACCGTGAATATGGGTTCCACAACCCACAACTTGTGCACACACATGGTACTGACAATATCATAAATACAATTACAGTCCAAGTACAAATAAAGTTAAGATCTTACATGCCTTGATTAATAATACAGAATATAAATAAATTCTCCTATTGCTCCTGAGTTCGGTCCGAAGAATCTTCTCCAAACCTAAAGGGGAAAACACCTAGAGGGGGGAATTTAAAACAATAAAACGTGAGCGAAAGGCTCAGTAGGACTATGTTTTATAAAAATAATTTAATGCAAAGGAACATAGCATTATTAGAAGTTATTCAAATGAAACTTAAATAAATAATTTGAGTAGAACCGTCCTGACACAGAACAGTCTACTCGTCAAATCAAAACACCATTTTACTTTTACCTAGGCAAACCATGATATCACCACCGTAGTGGCCCAGCTGGGTTTCGGGACCTGCCCCCAAGGTCGATCGCTACACGACCCGATCTCTGATATGGCATCATGCCCATGTGTTTATTATCATTATCATTCAAAACCCAATTACCGAGTGTTTTCAATTACATTTATTATGAAGTCCATTTTAGATCACGGTATATTAAAATATAACCGATAAAACCATTTTTAAACAACTGTTGAAAACATTTTGATAGAAATCATTTTCAAAGCCAAATCATTTCAAAACTAGGCTACCAAAGAAATAGGATAAAAGTCCTACCTCAATATTCGTGCCGGTGCCCCACACTGAAATCCCGGCCCGCTATACGTTAGCTCCGCGGAACCACGAACGATCCTAGATACAAACTAAGTCGATCAATATCTAGTTCGAGACATTCTATGTTACTAAATCATTTCATGATGTCCTAGTGTGCCATTTGTACCTTTAAAATCATCCTATAAGGTTGGGATTTAAATCTGGGTTCCAAACAGTGAAAACGGGTAAAAATCACAAAATTTTCCATGCCTCGGTCGTCCTGCCGGACGCCCTGCTTCGGCCTGCCGAACTGCACAGTTCGGCCTGCCGGAAGCAAGGTTCGGCCTGCTGAACATTTCCCCAGATTCGGCCTGCCGGTCGAAAGAACACCGGCCTGCCGATCATCACTCCGGCCTGCCGAACACGAACTTCGGCCTACCGAACTAGGAAGATCCAGAAATCCCAGCCACAGGTTTCTTGATCCCCAAAATCCAAACTGGATTCCAACCTGTTTTTCTCAATTCCCAGGCATGAAAAACAATCATAGATGATAGAAAAACATACTAAAACATGTTTGGACTCATTTAAACAAGATTTAGACTTAAAATCCTCAAAAATCTAAAAATGAGAAAATGAGGAGAAAAATGAAAAATCTTGGATTCAATCCGTTTTTCTTCAATCTAAGCTTAGATTCTAGTTGTTCTAAGTTCATCTAACTCAAATCCAAGGTTTTCTAAGCTTAAACAAACTTAGATTTCAAAAACACACAAAATTGAAAGTTTTGTAAAAAGTTTAGAAATTTCGAATCTAACCTCGAATCGAAGCTTCAATCCGTGTTCTCGGTTGCCGAATTACGTCCCCGAGCTTCCTCCTCGCTAACCCGAAGCTTGGATTCAAATGTGGTTTCAAAATTTTTGAAAGAGATTGAGAGAGAGAGAGGCTGCCGAGAGAGAGAGGAAAGAGAGAGAGAGAGATGCGTGAGAATGAGGAGAGAGAGAGAGAAGAAGGAAATAAATAGGGAAAATCGGTGGGCGATTTTACTGTGCGAAAACCATGTGCCGCCCACGGTTTTACAAAACGGAGTATTTTTAACATTTTACAAATTGTTGTGTTTTAAAACTCAAAACATCATTTTAAAGCAATAAGAAATCATTTAAATGCATCAATTTAACAAAACAACCAAAAATTAAAAATCTAACCAAATAGTCTAATTAATGTTAAAACATTAATTATGGCACACTAATCCATCATTTACATTACTTTAACATTAAATAAATTTTGGGGCGTTACAACTCTCCACCCCTAAAAGAAATTTCGCCCTCGAAATTTACAACTCACTTCAAAAACAAGACAAATGCGGATACAATTCCCGCATACTCGACTCTAACTCCCAAGTGGCTTCATCAACCCCATGATGCTGCCACATGACCTTTACCAACGGTATTTCACGACGACGCAAGCTAATCACTTTCTGGTCGATGATCTGAATCGGCACTTCTTCGTACGTCGTATCTTCCTGATCCTGCACATCGTTGAACGAAACTATCTTGTCCTGCCCAGGTGGACACTTCCTAAGCATCGACACATGAAACACATTGTGCACATGAGAAAGTTCGGGCGGAAGATCAAGCCGATAAGCGACCACACCAACACGCTGAGTGATCTCGAACGGCCCGATATACCTCGGCGCGAGCTTCCCACTCACCCCGAACCGCATAGTTCCCTTACGAGGCGACACCCTCAAGAGAACAAAATCTCCAACCGCGAACTCTAAGGGTCTACGTCTCCTATCTGCGTAGCTCTTCTGCCGACTCTGAGTTTCCCTCAACCGATCTCGAATCACCGCGACTTTCTCGTTGCTGTCACGAATCTCATCCGGCCCAAGAATAACTCTATCTTCCGGCTCGGCCCAACACACAGGTGATCGACACGGCCGCCCATACAATGCCTCAAACGGTGCCATACCGATACTCGCCTGATAACTATTGTTGTACGCAAACTCTGCCAAATGCAAACATTGCTTCCAATTCCCGCCGAAGTCCAACGCACAAGCACGCAACATATCCTCGAGAACCTGAATAACCCGCTCAGACTGCCCATCAGTCTGAGGATGAAACGCCGTACTGAAGTTCAAATCCGTACCCAAAGCCTCCTGAAAACTCCTCCAGTACTTAGCATTAAACCTGGTGTCTCGATCAGAGGTGATGGACAAAGAAACTCCATGCAACCTCACAATATTCTGCATATACAACTCCCCAAGAATCTTCCTAGAACACATCGACCTAAACGGAATGAAATGCGCCGATTTCGTCAACCTGTCGACCACGACCCAACCTGCATCGTGCCGCTGCTCCGTCCTCGGCAAACCTGTGAGGAAATCCATCGTCACATGCTCCCATTTCCACCCTGGAATAGGAAGCGGCTGAAGCTGAGCTGCAGGCTTCTGATGCTCGGCTTTCACCTGAAGACATATCGAACACTTGGCCACATACTCTCGAACATCTTTCTTCATGCCTCTCCACCAATACTGCCTCTTCAAATCACGATACATTTTGGTGCTCCTCGGATGAATAGCAAACTGAGACCTATGAGCTTCGTCTAGAACGGCTTTCGTCACCTCGGCGATAACTGGAACTGCAAGACGCTCCTGGAAGTGCAACGATCCATCTGCATGCACGCTCCATTCTTCAAACTGCTCCCCGTTCTGAATCCGCGACCAAATCCCCTGCAAATGTCGATCCTGCCACTGACTTTGCTTCACCATTCGAACAAGAGCTGGAGTTGCTTCCACATGATACAATGAAACTCGATCACCATCTTCATGATACAGTAGTCGATACTCACTCACTGTCGCATCCCTGCTCCAGTCCTCAAAAATCAAACAAGCGAGAACCCCTGAAGACTTTCTACTAAGCGCGTCCGCGACCACATTAGCCTTCCCGGGATGATACTGCAACGCGAAATCATAATCCTCCATGTACTCCACCCATCTGCGCTGCCTCAAGTTGAGATCCCTCTGAGTGAACAGATACCTCAAACTTTTGTGATCGGAGAAGACCTGAAACGACGCTCCATACAAGTAACACCTCCAAATCTTCAGTGCGTAAATCACCGCCGCAAGCTCTAAATCGTGAGTAGGATAATTCCGCTCGTGAGGTCGTAGCTGTCTCGAACCGTACGCAACCTGTGACACCCGTTATTCTCCTAAGGGTATTAAGGTAATTAGATTAATTACCTAGTATATATATAAAAAAAAAATCAAAAAATCTCTCATAATTCGAAACTCTCTCTCTCTCTACTTTCTCTCTCTAAAAATTCTCTCTCTCTCTCCTCAAAGATCGTTTGAGATTTCGACATCCGTTTTCGACACCTCCCGCACCAATGGAAAGCTCTCGACGAGTTGAGTCCAACGAGGTGCCGCGCCGCCCAAAACGCCGCCGGAGGAGACCACACGCGCCGCCCAAAGTGGCGGCAAAACCCATTTCTTTCCGACGAGATATCTTTGCCGTCCGACGTCCGATCGACGTGATTCTTGTTCCTACACGACCACCGTGATGAGAGGAACAAAACCCACCCTTGGTGGCAGCTCAACAACCGCCGGATTGCTCCGCCCGTCTATTGCCGCCGTGCACCGCCGCCCCCATGGTGGAACTCCGCCTTGCCGGAGGAGGTGATTGACACCACCCCTCCCAATGAGTTCAGAGGATCAAGGGGAGTAAAACCCCTCGATCAATTGCACGGAAGGAGCCGGTTTCGCTGGAGAACGGCCAACGCCGCCGTCAACCGCCGCGGGAGTCTCCGTTTTGGCTCTTCCCAGCCACGTTTCTTCAAATTGGATGAGGGGAAATGCTCATAGGAGGATGGGTAGCAAAAGCCCTCAGCCAATTTCAGGTTTCCATCGTCGGAGAATCAAGATCGGAGCTCATCCATTTCTACCGACGTTGTACTTCACGACCCGCTATGTTAGAGGTAGAATTGGGTGAAATTGACCCCGCCATTGGACTCAGAAGGGTCGATTTAGGGGGGGTAGGCCCGAGCCCAGCTGCCAACGGACCCCGATTGACGCCGGTCAACGACGGTCAAAGTCGGTCAACGCCGGTCAACGGTGGTCAACGCCGGTCAACGGCCAGTCAAAGGCTAAATTGGAATTTTGTGATCCGGACCTCCGATCGAAGATCCGAGACCGCCTCCCGACTCGTTTCGATGCTCTGGATGCAATGGTGACCTCCGTTTGAGCAAATTCCTCTCCGATGAAAATCATCCGGTACCGACTGCACGCGAATCGAGGCGATTCAAACAGCAGTATCGGAGTCCAGAATGACGTTTTCAAGAATGTATGATCTCCAGGAAGCATTCCTAGCCATTCATAGTCGCTCGAGGAGCACTACAGAGGATGCTTCGTAGATACAGCGAGATACAACTGGATCTGTTTTGCTTGGAGTTCAAGATCAAGGGAGTATGGAGCTAACGTTAATTGATTCCATGATTAAGAGACTGTTGATAAGCTTGAAAGGTAGGGATTCTATTACTCATCTTTTGTGAGGTTTTTATAGAATTAAAATTGATTGTTTTGCCGCAATATATATATATCTATGTTGAACTGATATTATATGTGTATCACATATGAAACTATGACATGGACTCGTCTTGTATTGTACGGCGAGGAACATAATGAATTGACACATGTTATAAATTGAGAAGCATGGTTAGGAAAATTAACTCTATTAATAATGATTTAATATAGAGAAATTGTGAGACATGAAAAGGGCGACGGTTACGTCCTTGGGCATGAATACCCTAAAAGGTAAAATAGGGGGAAGGTGATGACGCTTCCTTGGGTTGAAAGTCCCAGAACACACTGTACAGGAATTGATTTGGTGAGGACTCGGGGCTTGATGTCCCCTCACCGGAACACCCTTGGAATGTTTATAGGGTGATCAAATGCGCTCATTTGGGTCTCGATGAGTTGAGTGATACTCAATTTAACATGGATACCTAGGAACAATGATGATTGGTAATATTTGTATAAATGTGTAATTATGACACTTGGTAATGATTAACTACGGTATCCATAAGATGTGATCATAATAAACCTCATAATCTGGAATATGACGTGACTTACTAACCATGCAGATTTTAATGTGGTAATGATAACAACCTAAAGGTGAGTAATGGCTTTCTCTACTGAGCATAGTGTTGCTCATTCCCTTATGTTTATATCTTTTCAGGACTCACTAAGTGTGAGGTGGCTACGAGAAATATAGTTGAGGAAGTGATGTAACTATATTACATTGGGACTGCTTCAATCGTTGAGAATGTTCTTCATGATAATGTAAGCATCAATTGTTACTTTCTGTGACTGTATTATAATGTGTTGATGGTTAAAATGATGATGACAACAGTTTATATTATTAAATTTAAGGTGCTACATTAAAACTGTGGTTTATTTATCGTTTATATTTTTATTTTTGAGTTGAGAGTTTTCATTTAAGTCCCGGGCAAATTTTATTTTTAAGGTTTTACTTTTATTATTTATTTTTATTTTATCTCATTAAAAACTGTTAACCCCCATATAGGGGCGTTACAGAATTTTTGGTATCAGAGCCTAGGTTCGGTTAACCTAGGGAGTGTAGCACCACTTTAAAAAAAATATATTTTTGAGATGGTTTTGAAGCTGAATTTTCATTGTCATCATCAAAATGAACCTTCACATTGATTTATACAGTCTAAAAGGATGTAACATGGAAAGGCCATAGAATGAAAATATCAATAGTTATATGAGTACAATAATTATATAGAAGGAAAGTATTAATAGTTATAAGGGAATGATAATTATATGGAATGAGTTTATAAGTAGATTGCTTATGAGAGATTCGTATAATATTTGGATCTATAAGCATATCTAATTCGTATAAACGATGAGAAATTCATGTAGATACGAGGATTTAATAGCCTTTTGTCTCGTGAAAAACAATAAGAAATATAAGGCTTGATTTATTGATTTTAAAGTTTGGCATAGATATGCCAAATTTTTCGTAATTGATTCAAACCTAAGTAATGATTATGTGTGGATTCGATAGAGCACATAAGTGTCAATATCTTTTCTTGAAAGTTCTATTTATTTGAGGAATATGATATAAGTTGGGAATCATGGTATTGAATCTTGAGAGAGATAAATGTTAGACTTTTGGTCTGTTGAGACTGTGTAAAGTCTAAATGCATGAATCTCAAAATTGGAATATTTCGTTACGTACATTGTATTTAAGTGTACCAGTGAATCTTTTGGTTACCTAAGGTTTTGTTATATGAGGAAATTATATATTGTATGAGTAGAATTATGGGGATTGTAGATGTTCTTAAGTAGTAACATCAAGTGTCTTTGTTCGTTGATATGGTCTACGTTGAAAGACGTAAATCGTATTGATTTCAAGGTTAGTCACATTCTAAACCCTTGGTAGTAATGATGATGAATCCATTGATAGATGTTAAGTATTATGAATAACATATGGGTGTATGCATTGTTCAATAAGGTTTTGATTAAAACAAAATTATTTGAGTTGCTAGATCATTCAGGAAGATCCTTGTTGTCGTTAAATTAGATTTGTTGTTCATAGTTAACTTATCTATAGTGGCTTTGAATTGGGTTTAAGATTCATACGAATTGGTTTTCAATTTTATGTTTGTTATTTAACTCGTTCTAAATGTGTTAAGGCCCGAAACAACTTGACCATTTTCAACTTAGAACATTTGGGCCTAGTTCAAATCCTAAATCAGTTTGATTCACACTGTCTCTCCCACGTGGTCTTTATACGTGTCATATACAGTGGTTTAATCATTGTTTACAAATACGTTTACTGTGCATAGGAGCTTATTTCTCCGAGTTCACTTTTTCTCTCTTAATTTGTTATTTTCTCTCTAAATCGCAAATCCTCTTCTCTTTCATTAAAATTCTTCTTTTCCTCTAAAAGAAGAAGGAATTCTAGGATTCTGCAATTTACTATCTTAATTTTTCCTTTCTATTTACTCTTCTTTCCATCTCATCATGGACCCAAAGTACCAACACATGAGAAAGTATTTCCCATCACTCTCCCAAAAGATTCTCAGAAAGAAATACAAGGCTAGAATTACTCGGTTGTGGATTCTTATGCGTTTTGGCATCCCTTGTGATGTGAGAATGTTGATAGAGGGGAAAATCCGTTCGAGTGACTTTAGTCAAGATGTCGGTTTACCAGGAACAGGTACCAGTCGTAGTGCAATGAAAAGAAGAGCTCGTGCCATCGTGGTCACTTGTAACAAATGTGGAAGACAAAATTGTAACGGTAAATGTACTTCACCTGGTTATATGTCTACGAATAGAGAGGATAAAATAAGGTTTTGTAGGGATGGACTTTCAAAGGAGAACTTGGATAGCATCCATCCTCCTCTCCACGGTCACCCTAGTGGATATGTTCAAGGAGCTATTTTTAAACTCTGGCCTAAATTTTATACAGAAAGACAACGCCTCAGGAATATGGTATTTCTAGATCCTGTTTGTCAAGCCATAAGAAAACTGGATGGGAAATAAGTCATCGCTCTATAAAGGTTATTTAGTCTTTGCTTATTTGAAGCAGTTTTAGCTGATGTTCAACAGTTTGTGTTTTTCTTTTACTCAGAATATTTGCTTTTGTGTTTGAAATAATTGTGATTATTAGATTGATACAGTAAGTGTTAATATCTTATTTAATTTATAATTTTCTTAAATATATATATAATAAAATATATTATCTTATCAGACACGTCACATACGGTACAGTAATATGTTTGAATTTTGAAAAGCTTATCCAGATATTTCAAGATTTGTGTCTCAAATTTCAAAAGTTCTACAGTATTTGTCGTTTATATTAAATTTCTAGACTTGGTGTATATTTGTCAAAAAGTCTACAGTTGTGTCATGAGGGTCTTCTGTCGAATTGTTCTCAATTGTCAAAAGTTATACAATTAGAGTCTAATCTTTTTCAAAAAGTGAATCAGATTTTCTGTAAACTATCAATCACCTTATCATACTTTCTTATCCGCACAAGATTTTGTTTAAATCTTTGGATTACCTTTTCATTACCTACTCGTCTATCTCTTTAGCCCTTTTTGTATATTTCTCATCTTTAAAATCTCATGTAGAACCCGAAGTCTAAGTGGAGCAGACATTAAGCAACCACTTCTATAAACCAAATATGTCTACCTCCCAGTCCACGAAGAAAATAAAGAATGTCTGTGTCTTTTGTGGTTCCAGCCTTGGAAAAGATAAAGCTTATTTAGAAGCTGCAAATCACTTAGGGCAAGTCCTAGCACACAAGAAGATTAACATAATCTATGGGGGTGGTAGTATAAAAATGATGGTAAATATGGCACTAGCAGCTAGGTCTAGCGATGCTACTGATGTAAGAATTTGGCCTCATATTCCAGTTGAAGGAAACCTTTGTAAGGAAGCCATAGGTAAGGGAGAAGGAGTCAGGAGTATCCCTATAAATTTTAAAGACATAATCTATAATTCTGATGCTTTTATAGCATTACCTGGTGGTCTAGGTACTCTTGAGGAAATATTTATAGTTGCTTGTGGGCAATTGTTGGGCTTTTATTCCAAACCTTTGGGACTGCTGAATGTAAAGGGTTTTTATGACGGTCTTTTGAAATTTCTAGATTACGCTGTGGAAGAAAACATCACTACAGAATCGGAGAGACAAATCTTTGTTACTGCTTCAACAGCTGAGGATTGATAGATAAAATGCAAATCATACATCCAGAATCCGACACTGCAACATCCAAGCTTGAATGGGAAAGGGAAAGCCGGGAGCGGCCAATTGATTTGAATCTCCATCTGTAATCTTTTTGTTTTATCTTTGGCATGTAGGCATGTGTGTCCGTATTTCGTGTGTTACGAATAACCGTTTGCCTTGTATTCTGTGTTTCTTGTGGTACGTTGTTGTTCAATCTTTTAGATTCATTGAGCCTAATGCCGGGATGGACTGGATACGGAGTACTTGATGCTCTCGAAACGCATCCTTCTTAAGGTCCGATCTTTTGTTTATCGATGTTTTTGTATCCTCTAAGCATGCATGATATGGATAGCTGGTATACGGAGTGCCTTGTACTCTCGAAACGTATCCGTATCATGTTTGTAATGTGTAATATTCTGTTAATATTATGTGGAAGTACCAGAGTCAGTTATGGGGATATTCCATATGAAATATGAGTATATTATTTGGGTTGAATGTTTGTGTCATGAGGATAGCTGTTTAATGAAAAATATGTCGGGTTTGTCTGCAACTCTGAGATTCCGTTTAATATCTCTATGAATAAGTTTAATGTATGGTTTTGAATATAAGTGTTTGTGATATATGTTTTATGATTATGTTTTAGTTTATTAGTTGAGGTATGAAATCAAATATATTTGACTTTTCCTTACTCAAAAAGGAAAAGGAACCTAAAGATGAAGTATATAAAATTTCTCTGGCAATCTCCTTAAATGTGATTGTAAATCACAGTCCATGGACAATGAAGGACTGGAATCATGGTATGGTCAATATGTATGCCTGATCAGATTCTTAGACTATTATACGGTGTTACAAGTTGAAACTTGTCAGAAATACTCTCTTGAGGGATTTAGGAGTAAGATTTATTATGCAGTAAATAAGTGGAGATACGATAACTTAAATTTGGAGGACAAACAGCATTAACGGTTTAGACTCAGAATTGGAATCATAATTTTTACTAGTATTACTAGAATTGAAATTTCGAGGACGAAATTTCTTTAAGGGGGGTAGAGCTGTGACACCCGTTATTCTCCTAAGGGTATTAAGGTAATTAGATTAATTACCTAGTATATATATAAAAAAAAAATCAGAAAATCTCTCATAATTCGAAACTCTCTCTCTCTCTACTTTCTCTCTCTAAAAATTCTCTCTCTCTCTCCTCAAAGATCATTTGAGATTTCGACATCCGTTTTCGACACCTCCCGCACCAATGGAAAGCTCTCGACGAGCTGAGTCCAACGAGGTGCCGCGCCGCCCAAAACGCCGCCGGAGGAGACCACACGCGCCGCCCAAAGTGGCGGCAAAACCCATTTCTTTCCGACGAGATATCTTCGCTGTCCGACGTCCGATCGACGTGATTCTTGTTCCTACACGACCACCGTGATGAGAGGAACAAAACCCACCCTTGGTGGCAGCTCAACAACCGCCGGATTGCTCCGCCCGTCTATTGCCGCCGTGCACCGCCGCCCCCATGGTGGAACTCCGCCTTGCCGGAGGAGGTGATTGACACCACCCCTCCCAATGAGTTCAGAGGATCAAGGGGAGTAAAACCCCTCGATCAATTGCACGGAAGGAGCCGGTTTCGCCGGAGAACGACCAACGCCGCCGTCAACCGCCGCGGGAGTCTCCGTTTTGGCTCTTCCCAGCCACGTTTCTTCAAATTGGATGAGGGGAAATGCTCATAGGAGAATGGGTAGCAAAAGCCCTCAGCCAATTTCAGGTTTCCATCGTCGGAGAATCAAGATCGGAGCTCATCCATTTCTACCGACGTTGTACTTCACGACCCGCTATGTTAGAGGCAGAATTGGGTGAAATTGACCCCGCCATTGGACTCAGAAGGGTCGATTTAGGGGGGGTAGGCCCGAGCCCAGCTGCCAACGGACCCCGATTGACGCCGGTCAACGACGGTCAAAGTCGGTCAACGCCGGTCAACGGTGGTCAACGCCGGTCAACGGCCAGTCAAAGGCTAAATTGGAATTTTGTGATCCGGACCTCCGATCGAAGATCCGAGACCGCCTCTCGACTCGTTTCGATGCTCTGGATGCAATGGTGACCTCCGTTTGAGCAAATTTCTCTCCGATGAAAATCATCCGGTACCGACTGCACGCGAATCGAGGCGATTCAAACAGCAGTATCGGAGTCCAGAATGACGTTTTCAAGAATGTATGATCTCCAGGAAGCATTCCTAGCCATTCATAGTCGCTCGAGGAGCACTACAGAGGATGCTTCGTAGATACAGCGAGATACAACTGGATCTGTTTTGCTTGGAGTTCAAGATCAAGGGAGTATGGAGCTAACGTTAATTGATTCCATGATTAAGAGACTGTTGATAAGCTTGAAAGGTAGGGATTCTATTACTCATCTTTTGTGAGGTTTTTATAGAATTAAAATTGATTGTTTTGCCGCAATATATATATATCTATGTTGAACTGATATTATATGTGTATCACATATGAAACTATGACATGGACTCGTCTTGTATTGTACGGCGAGGAACATAATGAATTGACACATGTTATAAATTGAGAAGCATGGTTAGGAAAATTAACTCTATTAATAATGATTTAATATAGAGAAATTGTGAGACATGAAAAGGGCGACGGTTACGTCCTTGGGCATGAATACCCTAAAAGGTAAAATAGGGGGAAGGTGATGACGCTTCCTTGGGTTGAAAGTCCCAGAACACACTGTACAGGAATTGATTTGGTGAGGACTCGGGGCTTGATGTCCCCTCACCGGAACACCCTTGGAATGTTTATAGGGTGATCAAATGCGCTCATTTGGGTCTCGATGAGTTGAGTGATACTCAATTTAACATGGATACCTAGGAACAATGATGATTGGTAATATTTGTATAAATGTGTAATTATGACACTTGGTAATGATTAACTACGGTATCCATAAGATGTGATCATAATAAACCTCATAATCTGGAATATGATGTGACCTTACTAACCATGCAGATTTTAATGTGGTAATGATAACAACCTAAAGGTGAGTAATGGCTTTCTCTACTGAGCATAGTGTTGCTCATTCCCTTATGTTTATATCTTTTCAGGACTCACTAAGTGTGAGGTGGCTACGAGAAATATAGTTGAGGAAGTGATGTAACTATATTACATTGGGACTGCTTCAATCGTTGAGAATGTTCTTCATGATAATGTAAGCATCAATTGTTACTTTCTGTGACTGTATTATAATGTGTTGATGGTTAAAATGATGATGACAACAGTTTATATTATTAAATTTAAGGTGCTACATTAAAACTGTGGTTTATTTATCGTTTATATTTTTATTTTTGAGTTGAGAGTTTTCATTTAAGTCCCGGGCAAATTTTATTTTTAAGGTTTTACTTTTATTATTTATTTTTATTTTATCTCATTAAAAACTGTTAACCCCCATATAGGGGCGTTACACAACCACACGTCCAAGCTACATCAACACGCATCCAAGTCCGCGCCCTGAAGCATCCGCATAAACCTCATACGGCTCGTCACTACTAGGAATAACCAACACTGGAGCTGAAGTCAACCGGTTCTTCAATTCCTGAAAAGCAGACTCACAATCTTCATCCCACTCAAACCTGACATTTTTCTTAATCAATCTCGTCAACGAAGCTGCAATCTTCGAAAAATCCTTTACAAATTTCCTGTAATATCCAGTAAGACCTAAGAAGCTGCGAATCTCGGCTACATTCCTTGGTCGTTCCCACTCCAATATAGCTTCAATTTTGGATGGATCCACTGAAATACCATACTCCGAGATGACATGACCCAGAAACTTGACCTCAGTCAACCAGAATTCACACTTTTCCCGCTTAGCATACAACTGGTGCTCCCGCAGAGTCTGAAGCACGATCCGAAGATGCTGCTCATGCTCCTCCCATGTCTTAGAATACACAAGAATGTCATCGATGAACACGATCACGGACTGATCCAGATACGGCCTAAATACCCTGTTCATCAGATCCATAAAAGCTGCTGGAGCATTCGTCAACCCAAAAGACATGACCAGGAACTCGAAGTGCCCATACCGAGTCCTAAAAGCTGTCTTGGGAATATCCTCTTCCTTGATCCTGAGCTGATGATAACCTGAACGCAAATCAATCTTCGAGAAGTATCGCGAACCTCCCAACTGATCAAATAGCTCATCAATCCTAGGCAAGGGATACTTGTTCTTCACCGTAACACGATTTAGCTGCCGATAATCCACACATAACCTGAGAGTCCCATCATGCTTCTTAGCAAACAAAACTGGTGCTCCCCACGGAGATGTGCTATTTCGAATATATCCTTTATCAGCAAGCTCCTGAAGTTGCCTCCTTAATTCCTTCATTTTTGCCGGCGCCATCCGATAAGGTGCCATAGAGATCGGTGATGTCCCTGAAAACAACTCGATACTAAACTCAATCTCCCAATGCGGTGGTAATCCTGGCAACTCGTCGGGAAAAACATCCTCGAACTCATCAACCACCAGAATCGCTACTCTACCACTCGAAACATAGGGCTCGCAATCTAGATTGGCAAGAAAAGCAAAACAATCTAGATTCCTTCGCCCTCCTAAACACGACTTTGTAAGACGCTCACTCATTAGCCAATCACTACCACCCTGGTAAGTGATCACCGTCCCCCTATCAGACACTAAGGTCACTTTTTTAAGTTGGCAGTCCACGACTGTACTATACCTGGACAACCAGTCCATCCCTAAGATTACATCATAGGAACTCATGGGGAGTATAATCAAATCACTTTTCAAAATCTCATCCCCAATCTTTATTTTACATAATTTACACATACAATTCACACACACCCGCCCCAAGGGAGAAGTTATAACTAGGGGTTCATCAAACTCTTCTACCTCTAATCCCAAGGCATGTACAAAAGAACTCGAAATGAGAGAATGAGAGGCACCGGTATCGAATAAAACGCGAGCTAAAGATCTAGAAACCAAAACCATACCGTCGACAACCGCGTTACCAGTATGAGAATCTGACCCTCCAGATGCCATTGCATGAACCTGCACTGGCGCTTTCCCTTTTCCTCTACCGACATTACTGGGTCCCGGATTACTCGGCCGATGCTGCTGAGATGGAGACGACTGCACACTACCTGTACTCGGCGCTCGATACTGAGGAACACTGCGTTGAAAATACTGCGGCTGCTGCCCCCGTGTCGGATATGAGAATTGCTGAGGAGAAAATTGTGGATACTGCAACTGCGGGTACTGCGGAGGCAGAGGTAGGGTCTGAGGCTGAGGCTGAGATGAACGACTGGCATCCTCCCCGGTCTGAGATCCAAGACGAGCACTCCTGATTGGGCAATTCCTCTTGATGTGTCCGGGCTGCTGACAGAAATGACAATGAAAGCTGTAGGGATTGCTGCGCCCGCTGCCAGATGAACTGCTGCTACCACTGGTCACACCGCCTTGCTTGCCTTTCCCCGGAGCTGGACGACTACTGGTGCTCTTCCTGCCACTCCTCTGCGGTCCTCCTGAAGCCTTGGCTCGATCCTCACAATATTGCACGTAATCATTCTCCACAGAGATCACCGACGACACAAGCTCTCCGAAACTCCTAAGCCGTAGAGCAACCAACTGCCGCCGAATAGGAGCCTTGAGCCCTTCTTGGAACTTGATACACTTCTCGCGCTCTGATGCCACCGCTGATGGAGCAAACCTGGCCAACTCGTTAAACTTTGCCTCATACTCCCGGACTGACAGATCACCTTGCTGCAATCTATAAAACTCAGCTGCCTTCTGATCTCTATACCCCTGCGGAAAATACCGATCATAGAACAGCTCCTCGAACTTGTCCCAACTGATATCACCACCGCGCTCCAGACGCTTAGTCTGTTTCCACCAAGTGTTGGCGCCACCCTCGAGCTTATACGCTGCGAATTCCACACGATACTCCTCAGGCGCACCAAGAGTATCTAAGTGCTTCAGGATCGAATCTAACCAATATTCAGCTAACTGCGGATCCCCATTGCCATCAAAAGTCAGAATAGATGCCCGCCGGAATTCCTTAAAGAAAGCATGCCGACTACCAACACTGGAGTCTTCCGGTCTAGTCCTGGCTGCCATCTGTCGGAAAGCCACAAACATAGACCTCATCATGCCCTCGTCATTTCCGAACTCGGCGTCAGCAGTCGAACGACGTCTAGGTGCCATTCTCTCACTTCTGAAAACAAAATTTGGACTGTCAGAGGTATTTCATTGTCAAACCTATATGTGCACAATTCCCAAGGTTCATAACCTTGAGCTCTGATACCATTCTGTCACGCCCCGGAGTACGGGAGGTGACGTGGCAGAATATTTAGATTAATTAAACAAGAATTTAAATAAAAATTGAGAGTTTAAGAGTCAAATTAAATGAAAATTAAGAAGATTTTCCACCACATTTTATAAAAGAATTTATAAAATATTAGGCAAATAATAGAAATTAAATAAAAACCGTGAATATGGGTTCCACAACCCACAACTTGTGCACACACATGGTACTGACAATATCATAAATACAATTACAGTCCAAGTACAAATAAAGTTAAGATCTTACATGCCTTGATTAATAATACAGAATATAAATAATTCTCCTATTGCTCCTGAGTTCGGTCCGAAGAATCTTCTCCAAACCTAAAGGGGAAAACACCTAGAGGGGGGAATTTAAAACAATAAAACGTGAGCGAAAGGCTCAGTAGGACTATGTTTTATAAAAATAATTTAATGCAAAGGAACATAGCATTATTAGAAGTTATTCAAATGAAACTTAAATAAATAAATAAATAAATAAATAATTTGAGTAGAACCGTCCTGACACAGAACAGTCTACTCGTCAAATCAAAACACCATTTTACTTTTACCTAGGCAAACCATGATATCACCACCGTAGTGGCCCAGCTGGGTTTCGGGACCTGCCCCCAAGGTCGATCGCTACACGACCCGATCTCTGATATGGCATCATGCCCATGTGTTTATTATCATTATCATTCAAAACCCAATTACCGAGTGTTTTCAATTACATTTATTATGAAGTCCATTTTAGATCACGGTATATTAAAATATAACCGATAAAACCATTTTTAAACAACTGTTGAAAACATTTTGATAGAAATCATTTTCAAAGCCAAATCATTTCAAAACTAGGCTACCAAAGAAATAGGATAAAAGTCCTACCTCAATACTCGTGCCGGTGCCCCACACTGAAATCCCGGCCCGCTATACGTTAGCTCCGCGGAACCACGAACGATCCTAGATACAAACTAAGTCGATCAATATCTAGTTCGAGACATTCTATGTTACTAAATCATTTCATGATGTCCTAGTGTGCCATTTGTACCTTTAAAATCATCCTATAAGGTTGGGATTTAAATCTGGGTTCAAAACAGTGAAAACGGGTAAAAATCACAAAATTTTCCATGCCTCGGTCGGCCTGCCGGACGCCCTGCTTCGGCCTGCCGAACTGCACAGTTCGGCCTGCCGGAAGCAAGGTTCGGCCTGCCGGCCTGCCGAACTGCACAGTTCGGCCTGCCGGAAGCAAGGTTCGGCCTGCCGAACATTTCCCCAGATTCGGCCTGCCGGTCGGAAGAACACCGGCCTGCCGATCATCACTCCGGCCTGCCGAACACGAACTTCGGCCTGCCGAACTGGGAAGATCCAGAAATCCCAGCCACGGGTTTCTCGATCCCCAAAATCCAAATCTGGATTCCAACCTATTTTTCTCAATTCCCAGGCATGAAAAACAATCATAGATGATAGAAAAACATACTAAAACATGTTTGGACTCATTTAAACAAGATTTAGACTTAAAATCCTCAAAAATCCATAAATGAGAAAATGAGGAGAAAAATGAAAAATCTTGGATTCAATCCGTTTTTCTTCAATCTAAGCTTAGATTCTAGTTGTTCTAAGTTCATCTAACTCAAATCCAAGGTTTTCTAAGCTTAAACAAACTTATATTTCAAAAACACACAAAATTGAAAGTTTTGTAAAAAGTTTAGAAATTTCGAATCTAACCTCGAATCGAAGCTTCAATCCGCGTTCTTGGTTGCCGAATCACGTCCCCGAGCTTCCTCCTCGCTAACCCGAAGCTTGGATTCGAATGTGGTTTCAAAATTTTTGAAAGAGATTGAGAGAGAGAGAGGCTGCCGAGAGAGAGAGGAAAGAGAGAGAGAGAGATGCGTGAGAATGAGGAGAGAGAGAGAGAAGAAGGAAATAAATAGGGAAAATCGGTGGGCGGTTTTACTGTGCGAAAACCATGTGCCGCCCACGGTTTTACAAAACGGAGTATTTTTAACATTTTACAAATTGTTGTGTTTTAAAACTCAAAACATCATTTTAAAACAATAAGAAATCATTTAAATGCATCAATTTAACAAAACAACCAAAAATTAAAAATCCAACCAAATAGTCTAATTAATGTTAAAACATTAATTATGGCACACTAATCCATCATTTACATTACTTTAACATTAAATAAATTTCGGGACGTTACACTAATACTAGCAAATGTAGTTGTTTTGATGAACTATTCACAGAAATATTATAATTAAGTCAATTAGCGACATCAATGCCTCTTAAAAAAAGTATGACATATAACATCCAAGCAGTACAAATATGAAACAAAAGATATGATGGTCCCAAAATTTTGAGTGCATTTAATACACCTAATTCTTCTCTGTTGCCCCTCTTTTTAGAACTACTAGTTGAAACACGTGACTCACACGTGCATATTTAGCATGTTATATTTTTTTTTTTACCAAGATCTAAAATTTCTTTAAACTTTAAAATTTAATTTTTTGTTTATATTTTTTTAAAATTTTATTTAGTAAAACATTGTTTAAGTACAACAAATTTGAGAAGAAATTTTTTTCATTGTATCGAATAAGAAAAGAAATTATTAACGCAGTTTGGGAGAGTTACATGGAAAAAAAAATGTTTAGCTAGAGATACATTTGAGAACAAATTATTTGAAGGGAACAAGTGGGAGAAAAAAATACCTAGGAGGGTCATTTGGAAAAAAAGTTATTATATGATGTGGAGAAATTGGTAAAAATAAGTATTCATGGTATATATATGTTCCAATGTAATTAGAAACCAAAATTTTTTTAATAATGTAGATATGAAAAAAGAAAAGATATTGGGTGGGGAAAGAACAAAAAAAAGTGAGGAGAAAAAAATAAAGGATCGAACGATGTAAATTAAAAAAAAAAAAAGAAAAGAAGTAAAGAGCAAAAAAAAAAAAAAACATAGGACGAATTGTTTGGTTCTTTGGGAAGATCCACCGAACAATGAATTGCCTTTTATATATGTGTTAAACATTATTTATTGAGCATACCAAAGAATTGTATTTGAGAGAGTTTCCAAAAAAAAAAAAAGGTTTTAATAGGAACATTTATGAGAGGAAATTATTTCAACAGGGTAAATGGGAAAAAATATTTAAGAGAGAGAGAGAGAGGGAGAGAAGATGAAGAAGAAGCAAAGAAACAATAGGAGGATCCTTTACAAAAATGGATTCTCCGTCATTAATATGTAAAAGATGTTAAATATACTTAAAAGGGATGTATTTGTAATTAATTTAACGGAGATGTATTAATAATAGACAAAATATTAAGGGAAAAAAATATAAATAAGTAAGTAAAAAAGTGAGGAGTAAAAAAAAATGAAAAACCAACAAATGTAAATTAAAAAGGAGGAGGACTAAAAAAGTAAAGAGAGAAAAGAGAGAGAGAGAAAAAAAAGAGAGAGTAAAAACTAAATTGAACTATTGAAAAACAGGTTGTCTTTTATGTATATGCTAAATGTTATTTAACGGGCATATAATATATAAAAATGTATTTAAAAGGGTTTAAAAAAGTTTAGATAAGCTATTAATAAAAAAAAATTATTTTAGATAGGCAATTAAGAAAAAATTACATATGAAGGTTACATTTGATTGAATAGAAAAAAAAATGTAGGTAAAAGACAAAAGAAAGAGGCCTCCCCAAAAACCCATCCTGAATATGTTTGTTGAAAGATAAAGATCTGAAAAGCATATTGTATTTTAAGTTCAAATATGAAATTAGTAACAAAATGTCACGTGAAATAAACATTTATATATCAACAAGCGTTCTTATGCAGGTTTAAATTGATGTGGCTTTGAATCTTCATAGTTTAAACTCATAATTTTAAATTTTTATGGTCTAAACTACAATCCAAAATAGCGTTTGGAAGTGTAAAAATCCAAAAAAGGAATAAAAATCACATTAAGAACTTATGTTTGATAGTATGTGAATTGTGAGGAAACACAAAAATATAGTTATGAGTTTAAGCTAGCCTTATGGGTTCAAACCTCTTGCACTAAAGTCTCATTGAGCGTTCCTGTCCAAACCAAATATTGCAGGTTGCTTAATGTCCTTACAGCTTTGCCAAATGAAGGGAAGAAAGAAAATCTCTTTGGGCAACTCCAACTCAATTTGGACATCTAAACGCCAGTTCGAATCAACCTTATAGGTTCAAATTTGTGACAAAAAGTCTGGTTGCATATTCCTAAACCAAAAAAAGAAGACAAAATTATGACGTTGTGTGTCATTTAATGTCCTTACCTTCTTCGTCGAATGAAGGAAAGAAAGAAAATCTCCTTCTGCAACTCCAACTTGGTTTGTCCGAGTTGCAAACCGAATGTAACTTGGACGTAGTTACAAGGATAAAAATATGAAGATTTCACAGTCTGATGCATGTTTCTAAGAGCTACAAGGTTACAAAATCCAAATTAAAAGTAGAGAAAACGAACTAAACCTATTTAAATCCAACACTTTAAAACTAACTTGTTGGTAAGGTTTATTCTCACTTCTTTAGGTCTCATAAAATTATAAATACATATTGAAATGGAAAATACACGTTTTCTTGGCCAAAAATATTGGGTCGGCTTGTTCCTCACAGCTTAGGAAAGTAACTTAGACAAAAATGATTTAACGGCAAAAAAAGAAAAAAAAAAAAAAAGCATGATTCGACATCTAATAGGCTATTTCAGTTCATACCAACTTTACTGCTATGTTTTTTCTCGTAAAATTTAAATTTTAAACTAACTTTCGTTCAAACTCTCGATTTGAACTATGTTCAATACATGTTAATCCATACGACGGTATAAAAACAAAAAACACAAGTAAACATGCAAGCACCAGTGATGTCGCATACTGAATCATCAATCATCGTGAAGTATTACACCTTACTTGGCTTTGTTTTCAGGCTGTTCGTTTTTTCAAAAACCTCAAACTGACACCAAAATATTTCTCCACTTGTTAAAACAAATTTCGAATTAACTAGAGAATTTTCATCGAGTCTACTGGATAAACAATTCTTTTCAAAGAATGGAAACCTCGTCTACAGAAGTTTACAAAACTAACACTCACAAAAATCCTTTCACCAAAACGAAAAAAGTCTAACTAATTTACATCTCCAAATGGTTTTCCCGATCGCTCACCCTTCAAAAAATAACAAGTGAAAAATGATGATAAAAAATAATAATATACACCCCAGATTTCCGCTTCACCTGAAGCTGTAGCAGATATAGCGGACGCTATGACCACAAAAGAAATGGGACAATTTTCATGGCAGTGAATATTGAAAATAACATACATACTGACTGAAGGCCACCCTCACAGCATCTCAACCAAAGTACTGAAAACCCAGTTCGGAGAAAACAACGCCGAGTGATGACTTCCGTTAAGGCGTTGGCCGACTTTCATATAAGGTTGCCTCATATTGCAGTGTGGAAGATGCTTCAATATGGATATGTCTAACTCATCCTACCGGAAGTGGTCCTGTTTAAGAATTGCTTCAAAATTGGGGAACATATCATGATCGTCTTTTTGTTTCCAGGTTTCCCCGTTTACATTGAAAAACCAGGATACTTGAGGAGACAATGACGCATAGATGTCTGCACACAGATGAGAAATGATCCACTACTTAAAAAACCAAATATTGTCAGAATTCTTTGTGCTTATTCAGAGAAGAGAAGTAAGAAGTATGTTAAAAAGAGAAGCTCTATGTCTATTTCGCTTTTGTCTCGTATATACAATACAAGAACGTACACTCTACCTGATACGCAATATGGAACAACTGAAGAAACTAGAATGAAAGAGTAATGTGAAAGCAAGTTGTGGAATTCTCTTTAGTGATAGAATGAAATTATGCAAGAAATACATCGACAAAAAAGAGCATGCAGAACAACAAAGCACAAGGGAAACCAATGGAAAAGAGGGGTATGTAAGCCGACAATCAATTATATCATACCATAAAGAAATGATAAATTTATGCATTTACTTTCAAGCTTAATTTTTCTTCTCCTTAACAAACCCAAAGTCGGTTTCACTGAATTTGTCTTTTCAAGTACTAAGGATTTTTACTTTTGTTTGCTTGTCCTGTCTAAGAGACAATCAAGAAAGTTTCCACACTAAGTTGTGGCCCTCATTTGAACTACCAGATAATGATCATATATAACCGGGCAAGATATAGTAACAGCAAGGAAAATCAGCTTTGTGCAGTTTCACCAACAATAAGTCAACAACACAGTCTGATTATATGATTTCATATAGCATGCACTTATTATACAATTTCTATCAATTAATATGTTCAGAACATGCACACCTATAGAAGATGTAGGCTCTGGATCCCTTGTGCTATGCAATACCATTGTCCCAGAAAGCACGGTTATGAATCCGCAAAGCACCGATACTATACTGCTAGCACTTTGACCAGACCAATCCTAGCAGCGATATAAACACCACATTAGATGAGAAATGCAAAAAAAATTCAGAATGACAAGAGATAAGAGAGATGAGTCCAAGATACCTTGAACATGATGGCACTTGCAAAAATAGTGAGTGTTGTAAACAAAGCATAATAAATTGGAGAAACAACTGCTGTGTTGAACGTGTCCAATGCCTGCAGATTAAAATAACATTCGTTTTGGTATCAAGCAGGCCAGAAATTGCAAGTTTTACAAGCAATGATAGGACTCATTAATGATAGGCTTGGGAAGTTATTTGGTTAGGAGGCTGTTAGATTATGACTACAAGAGGTTGTTAGAGTGTAACTGATTAGTTATAGTTGTTAGTAGTTTGTCAGAAGGATATCAGTACTATAAAAGGGGCAATAGCAATTGGTGAGGGATTATGGTCAAATTAGTAGGAATTGGTTTAGCTTAGGCTATGGGAGTGAGATAGGCTCCCGAAATCCTATTGATAATTGTTTCTACATTCGTCTCGATGCCCAGAATTACTTTATTTTCTTCTCTTCATTTCCATTTTCCTACCAGACTCTGTGATTATCTAGGTTCTTATCAAATTGATACGATGTCTATCATCTCATATTGTCCATTTTCTAAATGATGCAGTCTCATTGTCAAAGTATAAATCTGATACAGTTTGACAAGTTGAAAATTATATCTTTGCACTCGTATCAACAAAGAACATAGATTGGTGTTATTTAGTCAACTGTAAAAATGTCATCAATATCAAACTTTTTACAAATAGAAATATGTAAGTCTTGGTACAAAGCCTTATCCTAGCATGTTTCCAGAGAGGAACAAATTTTCACAATGAAACTTCTGCATCGTCATAAGCTTAAAGCTTAATAGAAGGTCATGCATCGTTATAAGAAACTCCTGCATCGTTATAAGCGTAGAAAGGAACAGTAGAATTTTTGTAGGTAATGAAGATTCTTTGTTTTTTTGGGATAAAATTAAATATTGGGTCTCTTTGTGGGATTTTAGGGATAAAGCGTTTGGAAATCCTATTTTTTCGAATTTGGTTAGGAGTTGGGCTCCATTTCTTTAGCTCTCTCCTTCGGCTGTTTTGAGGAAACCTCTTCCGCCTTTTTTGTATTTTCCCTTTCTCTTGATTAACAAAGTTCGTTGCTTTTCGGGGGGGAAAAAAATAGGTCATGCAAATATCAAAGCTGAATACAACAAAAACTGATCTTCTGCAGTTGATAACAGATGTACTTTTGGTGGTCACCTAGACGTTTGAGGGACTTTAATCTCACCATGACAGGCCCTCCATCAGGCTCACAAAAGCTGAAGGAATAAGAGTTGTAGGTCACAGTTGTAGCCGCTGTGAACTATGAGTTATGTTGGTGGTTGGTTAGCATGAGCTGAAAATTGTACTGTGTTGTTCAAGGTAGTTAGAAACCGAGTAGAAATGGAAGGGAATTAGTGCGTTAGTAAAGAAACTGGTGGACTAACAGCAAAGCTGTGCGACGAGAATAGAGCTCTCAATATTCCTGCTATTTTTGTGATTCAATTTCAGTGATTCAATACAAAATTCAACACTACATCTTTCATTAATGTCCTTTCTACTGTGTATTGGCTGAAAGTAGGGATTCTATAAGACTATAATTAGTGCACCAGAGCTAGTCCACCACGTTGTGGGTTTGAGTCGAGAAGGTTGCATTATAGGCTAGATTAAGGTGCTTTGGCATAATGTATTGTATGGGTGCATAGTCCAAATTGAATACTGGTAGTCAAGCATTGTCGCCAAGGAGGAAATGGCAAGCAACAGGCTATTGTTGATAAGGCGGCAACCGTTGCTGATTTGGGCCCAAGCATGGTAGATTGTTACAAAACCACCATGTCCAATGAGTATGGGATCAAACTTAATATGGGCCACAGTTCTGTGGCTGTTACTATGGAGGGGATGGCTTGGGGTGGGCTGCTACTTAATAGATTGAGGAATCCGTGAAGAAACCTAGCTGGGAAGTGGGTTGTCATGGATAGAAATTCCAGAGCCAGAACGTGGTGGAATGTTTTACAGAAAAAGTCCCACGTAGAATAATTATAAAATAATAAGTGGGTTTATAAGCCCCTTGGATTCCCTCCCCATGCCAGCCGGTTTTCAAGAGTGAGTTTTAACCAATGGATTTGTAAAACATTACTTGAGGCTTTACTCCCAAACTCAACCTCTTGTTTGACGGACCCAAGCATACTTTGTGAATTTGCTGGCAACATCGTAAAAGAACAAAGAACGTACCTTGTTCAAATAATTCAGTTGAACTATTATGCATGAAATTGAAACCATAACAAAAACCCAGGTTTCAAAGTTTGCTGCCTGATTTGAACCCTCAATAGTAAGCTTAATAGCAATGCCTACAGCTTTGATGCTCATAACCTACATATCAAGGACTAAATATGTCAAAACAGGTATGGAATACAAAAACAAAAGCAATAACAATTAAGAAAAAACAAAAACAAAAACAAAAACAAAAACAATAATAACAACAATAATAACAAGAACAACAACAACAATAGTTATAATAGTTATCATCATCATCATTGTTATTATTGTTGTTGTTGTTGTTGTTATAGTAGCCAAGAAGTAATAATTTTTTTTCCTGCTTGAATTTCAAAATTCTGCATTTTTTGCTTAATCTGTAAAATACAAAACAGGATATACATGTAAATTTGGCAGGTTGATATACATTAGGGTACAGCTTAACAGGAAAAGCCATAGAAACTAACCGTTAAAGATCCAACAATGGAACAAATTCCTACATAAACCATTATGTTCGTCTGTCCATAGCGTGGTTCACAATACAACATCAGTACCAAGGCTACAGCTATTGCTGATGTTGTATACAAAAGAAAAGCTGCATTAAAACGTCTTATCAGATGAATGAGAGATGCTACAGAGATTATAATGGTGAGGCATTGCCTGGTTTAAATGGTTTACCTGGTTGAATGGCTAGTTCCCAGATTTCATCAACTGAACTCAGACTATGTTCGCTAGGCGCATGAAGCACAATCACTGTAGACCCCACCACGCACAAAACACACCCTAGGACACCCATTCTCTGCAACTTTTCCCTTAAAAAGAAGTGTGCTAGAACAGCACTTAAGAAAATACAAATATAATTAAAACCACAAAGTTTCATATTCAAAAACATATTAGGCCATATTTCCCTGTATGAAAGACAAGGTATACAGGGACAGGATCCCAAATCCTACCCATGTAACTCCAAAGTTCAAAGATGCTTTTCTTCGATAAAATAATCACAATTAAACACAAATTAAATATGTTACAGCAAGCTGGGAGTCAATGGAATCCATTGCATACTTCCACAGAGTGACAATAAGCTGGGAGTCTCTTTTTTCGGTTCTGGTTCAAATAGCATGAGGAGTCTATTGGGACGGGTAGCAATGACTGCCATATTATGGGGAATTTGATTAGAAAGAAACAGAAGAATTTTTGAAGGATTAGAGGAGAATTTCTGTCATCTGGGATAAGATCAACGCAAATATTGCATTTTGGATTCACCATAACAAATAATTTTCAGATCTCTTGTTTGCTGACTTAGTTAGAGATTGGTCCTCATTTTTATAGTTTACCTTTGTTGGCCCTTTCACGTCAGTTTTGTTATCCTCTCACTTTTGTTGACATTTTTTTTTCGTATTCTATTTCTTTTTTCCCATGAATAAAATCTCTTCGTTTCGTTTCACAAGAGAGAGAGAGAGAGAGAGAGAGAGAGAGAGGGGTCATATAGAGGCAGGATCCTCAATCCTATCCATGTAACTCCAATGTTAAAAGATGTTTTCTTCGATAAAATAATCACAGCTAAACATAAATTATATAATGAAAGAACTGTGAAGATACTGGATTCCAGAACACAGTAATTTGAATTCAACCTGTGTTTACAGCAGCTAAGTGGTACTCCACTACAATTTTAGACCTACTACAGAACAAAGTTTACCTAACAATTATGCTCAGAGCTCCAAGAGGCGTCACCAGCGCAGCAGGAGCAAACATGTATGCAGCGAAATTGGCAAGTTCCCCTACAATCACTGCCAGAAATTTGGAGTAAAGAAATTCATGTTTCATACTTTTCTCACAGCTTTTGGGGCCGTTTGGCATTGTTTTCAAAACAGGTGAAAATGTTTTTGTTTTGAAAAATGGAAATTTTTTAGGAATTGTACTGAGAGTGTTTTTAAAATTTTTGCTTCAAAAAACATGCAAAAACATTTCCAAAAATTCTGAGAACGAAACCAAACGAACCCTTTGAATACCAACAACAAACAAACAAACAACCTTAAGCCATAATAATTCAAACAGCACAGGACTTACTGGTTATCATGCCAATCCACCAAAGTGGCTCTAACAGATACCCATAACCGCCGGAGCCTTAATTCATCAACCAACGATCCGTCATTACAACAAACTTAACGTCGGGGACTTAAATTACTGACAACATTAATAGTAAAAGTAATTCTATTTGCCTAAGGCAGAACATAGATACACTGTTAGTGTATGGAAAAACACATTCAGACTGACTACATCAGAATTTAATGTATTTAGTTCATTATTTGGATAGTTTTTCAACACCAGTAGATGATTTAATGTATTAACTTATGCACATAGGGACGTTTACAGAAATGAAGATTACAATAATATTTGCTGAAAATTCCCAAATATATGAAATCAAGCTAATTAATTGATTACTTGCCCCCTTTAAAGCTAACAATCCGTATTGCAAATGGGAAATACTAGCCTTCCAACAAAATTGAATTCAAAGCGACTCCCACACAACTTTCACTAAGCATACACGAATTAATCCGAAATAAGTAAGAACATTATAAGGTTATAGCTTATTCATCCATAAATTGAATTCTAGTAATTAAAAAAATAAAAAAAAAAAAGAAACTCACCGGCTCTTGAACCAGATGCGCCGGCCCTCTGAAGACCCAACTTCTTGATAATGAAGCTCGACCCAATGAAAGCACCAGAAGCCGTAGCGAGAATAAACCCTTTGAGATTATCCGACACGGCTGCTTCTTGGGTCCCCACAGAACGAGTCATTTCTCATTTCCCAAGGCAGATTTCATCTAACCCAGAAAAAAAATCTGAAGCAACACAATATGCAAACCCAGTCAAAAAGTGTAATTCGATTCTGGGTCTGCTTCAGTTTTGGGAAAAAATAGCACAGATTCAAGAAACTGAGCGAGAGGAAAGAAGAAGAGATGCTAAAACAGTGTTGTTTTGAGGCTCTTCACCTGCCAGTCCATGAGGGTTGTAGGTAAGCTGGGCTTGCCAGAGAATTTATATGTATATATATATATATATATACATACATATATATATATGGTTTCCTGGTTTGTCTCAATTGAAGTGCGGCAGATGGACAACAGTAACATTCGATGCCGAGTTAAAATGACGATATCATCCTTTTTGAATATTCTCCTTTCCGCTTGTTTGGTTGGCAGATTTGGTGCTTTTTTATTCCTCTTTCCCTTGAGGACAAACTAAATATTTTTTTCAAATTTTTCTTTCGGTCAAGAAGCACACGTGGAAGGCAAATTAAATTGCAGCTATTCATAAAAATAAAAAATAAAGACCTAAAATTTTTAAATATATATAAAGAGCTACATGCCGTTAACAATGAGTGGTTTTAACTATTATTTTAATTATAAATAATATAAAACTTTTACATGCTATAGTAAAAAAAAATTATTACAGTGTAAAGCTCTTATATATTCTAATAAAAATATTTTTAATCAATGGTTTCATCATTTTACCGAAAACCCTTCTAAAAGTGCAACCAACGTGAGACATGTTATTATATCCTGTGAAAATTGTTTACTTTGAGAAGTCTGGTCATGTAAAATCACCCAAAACTTTGAAGCATCTTATAATTCTCCATAAGCTATGACATCATGTCTTCATTTTCTTTCTTTTAATGTTTTCCTTTTCCATATTGGAAAGTTATTGATTTAACATTTCATAGGCATACGTGGTTGTGGACATAACGATGAATTTCATCATTTAATTTCGAATCCAAACCTTTTATTTTTAGTTAAAAGTTAAAAGTTAAAAGAATATTTAGATATAAAAAATTAGTATCAGACATAAGAGCAACTACAACACATATACATTTTACTATTTCATGCTTATAATCTCTAAATTAATCAAATTCAACTTATATACTTAATGTATAATAACTAGACACAATATTTGGTGACAATTAATGTCAGAATTAATTAAGATTAGAATTAAGAGTATACTTTTTTGAACCCAACTTCTTTTCACTACACATCTGCTACCGGAGCTTATTATCTTAGCTTGTTGGAGCACTACTAGCCACTAGATAATTGCTCATTGGAGCTCATCTAGAACCTCATCATATTGTCGCTTGCTTCCGACTACCCTCTAATCTTTGTTGTGTGGGGCCTTTCAGCTTAGATCTTTGTTGCACACTATTCCTCACCAAAGCCGGGATATTAATCACTCACTACCCCAGCTGCCCTAAATTTAGGCTATATTTTTATTTGGAAGGAATGTTTTAGTTTTTTTTTTTTATTACTTTCATTTTGTTACTTAGTCTTATTATTGGGATAGAATTTTTTATGTCACATTGTTAATTTAGTCATATGAATATTAATTATCATATTTAATACAAATTGAGCTTGATAATGCTTCAAATTTTTCAGACTAATCAACAATTTACCAAATACATGATATCCACTCTAGTCTCAATCTTATACTCATGTCCAATCTTGCATGCCAACTAGAGCCTAAACACTCGAATATGTTTTTTTCCAGGCTCCAGGAAATAGTTTCCCTCCTTGTCTTTATCCTTCATTTAACTTTTCCCACTAGGTTTTGGTATTAAAAGCTTTTAATAAAAACTCATTTTGCCAGTTTTGTGCAGAAGATGAGATCTTTTAAGTTTTGATTTAGAAGCTTTAACTAGTTTACACTTTTCTTTTATTTTTATTTTAAATTTATAAGAGTTACCAATCTGTTTATTTTGTGTTGCTGATAACTCTATAAAAATAAAGTAATTTATATACTTTAATGCACATATTTTTGTTATGTTTTTTATATTTATATTAAATTTTTTAATTTTATATATTTTATTTTATTTTTGTTAATTTGATTTTATTTTTTTATTTTAATTTATTTAATTGAATTTTATTGTTGTTGTTGTTATTTTCCCTTCTATTTATTTTATTTTCCTCTTTTGTTTAAGTAGAAAGGACAATTTGGCAATTTGGAAAAAACTTAAGGACAAAACGGTCAAAATGAAAAATGAATAAGAAATTCGAATTCAACACATGTTCAAAGCAAAGTCCAATCACGTGAGTAAAGAATCACAAAAACTCGCGCTTGAGAACATAAGATCAACTTGTAGACTCCTCAGATTTGCACATGGCAACTACCTCCCAACCAGCGCACATCCAAAGAGTCATGCGTCAGCTTTCAGCGAACCAAAGCTTGCCATGTTTCCCTGCCTTCCTAGCTCTACCCGCGTTCCTAAGCAACCTGTCCTATGGTTCTCCCGTATGGCCTCTGCATTGCTTCAATCCCAACTCGCCAAACAGCCCACCCAGCCCAGCACCAATAGCATGCTACCCTCTGCATTGCTTCAATCCGAACGCATTAGGCACCCTAAGCCTTTCTTCACTAATCTGATGTGCTAATGGAAATATAAAAAGGAGGAATCAACCTCCATTTTAGTAATAAACCCAAGGTGGAGAACCAAAGGCCATTGGTGTAGCCTCTTCCTAAGAGAGAAAATGAAAAAGAAAAAAATTCCACAGTGTAATTTTTATCTTTATTTTTAGTTTTAGGTATTTTATTTTTATTTTGAAGACAATATTAGAGAGCATTTTGGAGCCATAAAGAGAAGAAAGAAGAAGATTGAGAAGAGAATTTTGAGTTTGTGACACCTTTATTTTGGTGATTTCTTTTTCATTTTTCTTTTCTAAATTTTGTATCTTCTTGAATATCGATGTTGTTTATTTTTATTTTTATTTTTATTTTATTTTATTTTTACTGTTAATTTTAATTTTATTTATGCATTAGTTTTGTGTTCTAGGGTTCTAATGAATCCTATTAAGGGAATTTTATTTATTTTTGCTCTCTTGGATTATTGTTGATTATTGGAAATTATCAATCCTATTATGTACCTAATGTTCTTAGTTATTTGGCCAATCGTTAGGTAATATTGTTGGACTTGAATAAAATTGAAAAATGGAGTTTGGGTCTTGATCAATAATAAGGTAGCATGGGAAATTTTGGAATAAGAATATATCCTTAATGCATGTGTAGTCATTGTGAACGCTTGAACTTAATGAGTTCGTATTAATTAATTCCTCATAAGCATATAAGGATTTTAATTAACATGAACATTCATACTAGTTTATCGAAACAGGCAAGTATGTAATTTAGTGGAGCCAATCTAGTACCTCATCATATTATCGCTTGCTCTTGACTACCCTCTAATCTTTGTTGTACACGGTCTTTAATCTCTATTGCTTGATGTCTCTTACCAAAGCTTGGATATTTATTATTCACCACCCCAGTCACCCCAGATTTAGGCTATATTTTTATTTGTAAGGAATGTTTTTAATTCTATTACTTTCATTTTGTTACTTAGTCCTATTATTGGGATAAAATTTTTATTTCATATTATTAATCTAGTCAAACTAATTAATTATCATATTTAATACAAATCGGTTTTGATAATGATTCAAATATCAAATTGTTTTTTAGACTAATCAACAATTTACTAAATTCATGATATCCACTCTAGTCTTAGTCTTATACTCATATCCAATCATGCATGCCAACTAGAGCCTAAAGACTTGAATATGTTTCTTTAGGCTCTATGAAACCGTTTCCTCTTTTGTCCTTACCCTTCATTTAACTTTTCCTACTGTTGTTTGGGCAGATTTCTAAATATCAATCCCCATCATACCTGCTTCGATGATCTCCAATGGAATGATTTGAGCACCATCACCTCTGATTTTTGTCGGTGAATCTATAGAGACACCCTAAAGCTTAGCCAAACAACAATGGAAGTATTTAGAGCAGAGTAAAAAAAGAGAAGAAAGGGATAATAATAGATGAGCTAGAAGGTCCTTTCTCTATTGGTAAACGGTCTATTTATAGCAAAGTTGTCAAAGATATGATGATTATCTCAACAATTATTGGATCTTTGACACGTCACGTTCCTTTTAGGGTTTTGGGCATTGCCTAATTTCCTCCTTAGAAAGGGCTCAGGAAGAATGTTCCTCATTCTTCCTTTTTGTGTTTTCTTTTAGGATTCTTGCGCCCTACATTCTCTTGGCAGTTCAAATATGGAGTAGAACACGTGTCACATCAGGAATGGTAGCTCTAATATAGGCATATGCTTGACTCCATCTAGTTATATTAACATCAACTTCGTGTGATTAACTCGATTCTCTTTGAGAAAGGTTTCAAGAGCATTTAGAGTTCTCTGGCTTTTATCCATATTCTCCTAGTTCAGTGGTCGAGAAACCAATCGAGCTTTGTTCTTCTATCAAATAAGGGTGACATGTGTCTAGATGTCATTAGCTTGATGGAAAATCCCCCAACATCTGCCCCCTTTTTTTCCTCGATATTTCAAAGTATCTTGAGGAAAAATGCCTTAAGTTGAGAATACTTTGTCTTGAGACACATGGCAGCCCTTATTTGCCTGTGTTTTGTTGTCATTTCACATTAATTGTAGGGATTTTTTCCAAAGTGTCATTTCACTTCCCGTTTTGAAAAATGGCGATTGCTTATGATTACTTTCTCTTTTACAAAAATTTTCCCCATCAGTTTATCATCAAAAGGGTTGCATCTTCTCAATTTTTTTAGTTTATAGATAGGGTTTTTGTGTCTTGCTTTTTCTCTTTGCTTTTTCTGGCAATCTTTCTGTACTCCTTTTTTGTGATTTTTTGGGTTCTGTCGTCATTGCTAGCATTTTTGCCTTTTCCCATCACTTATTGCATGGCTCCAATAAGTTCTGGGCCATTTCTTTGATTTTGGGTTTTGTTCTTTTTTTTTTTTGCTTGCTTAGTGGTTGATTTTGATTCTTGTCATCTGTGATTTTTCGATCATACCTTCATCTTCTTTTTTGGTGCTGTGGAAGTGCTTTATGGTTCTTTTTCCTTCTTCTACCCTTTAGTTTAAAGGTAAGCTCACTGTTCTTTCATCATTTGAGTATACTTTTGCGTTTCTAGCTTTTGCTTTGGTTTGTTCTAAGACAAAGGATTTTTATTTGATTTTGTCATCTTTGGACCTTCGATTTAGCCCTTCCATTCTCTTTGTGTTAGGCCTTTCTTCTGTTTAATAATCTTGGTGACATGAGTGTATATAATGTTTTTGAATTTGTTCTTTTACCAAAACCACCCTTTTTCATTATTGGACACATTTCCTTCGCGAGTTGTTTTTGAATTTCAATTTGAAGATACCCTTTTCTTATTCTATAAGGGTATTTGAGTCTTTTCATTTCTCTTGATATGTGGGCTCGTTTGCCCCCTTTTCTTTTGTTTAAACATCAATTTCCGTTCCAACCCTCGATGGCTTTATTAGGTCAACTTTTATGGTGGAAGCTCAAGATAGACATGCGGGACCATCTGGGAGACGTCCTGCTCAAGAAGAATTCAGACCCCACATTTACTCACTATTGAAGCCAATTTTCAACTTGCCCAAAGTTGTAGGTCTTCAAAAACTCGATTACCATACTGATTAAAAGGATGGGGTTGGGTTTGTGGATGATGATATTGTCTTCTCTAGGTCTTATCTCTTAGTCCTTTGTCAACCTATACATCCATTAATTCACTTTTTCCTCTGGGTTGTCAATCTTGCTCATATGCAGCTAAATTCAAATAGGATGAGGTATTTGATGTCTTTTTGTATCCTCAATCATCATAAAGGAAAGCATTTCGGCCCCCTTGATGTATTGAATTGTTTTGATGTTCGCCAAAAAGCTCAAAAGGATACTTAGGAGGGTACCTACCACCTGAAATCAATCACTTTGAGGAAGTTAGTGGGTCAATTATCTTCAAATGATAGTAACTGGTCTGGACAAGATGGTCATCTTCACCTGCATCAAGGATTGGCAAAATTCCAATGTCGATCCTCATTGATTTTCCTAGGATGCTTTCAACATATGGTGCATGGATTGCATTTGTGTTTCTTTTGGAGTTGTGTTTATATGCCAAATTTTCCTTTTTTCTACAGGTGCAGCTAGCAAGCATCTCGATCCATTTTGCCTATTACCAATCATCGTCAGCACGTGGTTAATATTTTGCTTGTTGGAGGTGATCCTTTAGATGTGATGGCACTCTTGAAATTATATTCGACCATAGCTTTGAGGGATTTAGTACCATCTTTCAAGGAAAGTATCGTGCTATCATTTATGATGTTGTAGGTCATCTGTACCCTATGGAAGGTTTAGTTGCGGTTCCTTAAGTTCCTACTTGGAGGCATAGATGCGAGATTGAAAGCGAGGAGCTAGAGGAAGTTCCGCTTAAGCATACAAGGCCTCCGTAAGATCGTCCTCCTTTGGGACAAGCTTCTCTCAACTAGGGAGGTGCTTTAAGTTTTGTTCCTGGTCGAGTCACTATGACATAACCAAACTTAGGACAAGGTACAGATTATGTTGCTAGGTCTTTGAGGTAGGTGCCCCCTCTTATTAACATGTCAAGGTCTTCAATTAATTGTTTGGGGGTGACAAAATGGCTTCTGCATATCCCTAGTCCCTTCAAGGATTTGGATATAAAGGATCTAAACCTTGATGTGTCTTCTCTAGTAGGAGTTCTAGAGTTTGGTTCCGAGCCAAATGTTCACCATAGTGACGATGAGAACTTAACCGATGTAAAGGAGGTGTATCCCGAACCGTCTTTAGCAGTCCCCTCTCTGCCCCTTATCTCTAGGAATGTGGTTGAAGGAGAATACATTGTCAGTGATAGAGGCAAACGAGTCATTGAAGACGATTTGCTTAAAAGTGTTAGACCTCTTAGTCATATGATACCCCTCAAACTAACTAATAAGCTCGTGGAAAGCCTATTTAATTAAGATAAAGAGTATTAGCCTTTCATTTATATTATAAATGTTATGGTTTACTTAAAATATTCATTTCAGTACAAATGAGTTTTGAAATTGTTGTTTCACTCATTTTCTTATTTACAATATATAAAGTATTAAAAAATAGGATGTGGAGTATACTATCATTTACAATAATGTATGTCTGTTTACAAAACTTTAACAGAGCTGCTAAGTTTAATAAAACAGAGTTTCAAAATAAGCTTCAAAACTTAATCCAAAACATGGCATATGAACAAATCTCTGTCTGGCATCTCTGGATACTTGGTCAACCCCTAATTATGTACATCTTTATTTGTATGTAAAGAACTACAATGAGCTAAAGGCTCAGTAAGTAGAAACTAATGCATGAACATAAACATTGAATAAGAATGCAATTAGACATTTTCCTTTATCAGTATTCTACCTACAATTCTTTCTTTTTTTGGGTACCTTTAGAGTGTGGGACTTAATTGGTAATGATAGGCCATGGTTTTCGGAACCCGTTCACCATAATTTAGCCAATGCAATAATACTAAGACAAAGTTTCTATTTAGACCATAGATATTTGGTGTATTCAGTCTCATTCTTTGTGTCTTTTCTTACATTGGTTTTCAACCTCAAAGTATTCACCATCATTTATTAGGTCCACCAGTCTCACTCGTATCCCATGCGTACCCAAGCACCAATTAAGCACCATACCCCCATTTTAGCTAAAAATCATTCTTTTCTTAAGATCCTATCACGTGTGCTAATGTAAATGTCATGAATCATGAATACTTTCAACAATCCATATCATTTTCAAATAACAACATTCCAATTATTACACCTTAAAAAATAAGATGACAGTTCTTGTGATGCAGTAAATAGTAATTTCTGCTTATCTCGAGTTCAATTTGTGTTGATTTAAAAGATCAGTCCTCTTAGAAGATAAAATGTTCTAAAAAGCCTAACATCATAAAATCGTATACTATTCAATTTCCTATAAACCAAACTCATTGATATAGGTCATAATTTCATTTTACAATGCTTTTATATTAATTCAAACATAACATGGGTTAAGTCTAAAAATGTCACAGTGGACATTTGTGGCCCAAGAACATGGTGTATTACTTAAACATAATTAAACATAGAATATTAATGTTCAATCATGTCAACAAATATGTATATCCATATATTCATGCTGCAAATTGCAAAATTTCAAACACATAACAATTTTACAACTTTTTAGACAAATCAAGTTTTTAATGAATAATAACATTTCTAAACTTTAAACGCCATTGAGAGAAGCACAAAATCTTATAAAAATAACCCAATACACAAGAATCAAGTATTGTGTAAGCTTTATTTTCACTTAACCTAATTTGTATTTTCTTTCCATAGCTTAAAAATAACATTCTAACTAATTTGCACCTATTTATAAGCATTCAAAATCACTTAATAAACATTTAGAATCAATAGAAATAAAAGAAATAATCAGATTCTATAAGATTATCAATTTTACAAATAAACCAACTCAACTAGCTTAGTTTTGCTTCAAACACATTGAATCTAAACTTTCAACATTAAAAACAGCAAACCATCTTTAAAATTACATCAAAACACTATTAATTCATCATAAAATTATATAAAAATGAAATAACTTGTAGGGGTTCAGCTTCAAAGGGTTTCAAAAGCTCAAAATCCACTAATTCCAAGTTTAAAAGGGTAAAAACAAGGATTGTTTTGTGTAATAAAAATTTCTATGACTTGGTTTTAGTTTTTATGGGTTTGAAGGCTTTGAAAATGGAAAGAATTGAAGGATAAGGGTTATGGATGCTTTTAGAGCTATAGGAAGCAAGAGGGAAAAATGAACATTCTAGTTCATTTGACTTGGTCAAAATTAAGTAAGTGAAAGGGGGAGCTTGCTTGGGAGCCTTTGCCATATTTTTCAAGGTTTTGACATGTGAAAAGGATGTTGAGTAAGAGATGGAAGCTGATATTTAGACAATAAAATCAAGTACAAATAAGTGCAACTTAAGTTTCTATAACCTAGTCATCACACCAATCAAATTGCACCATTTTGTATACTTTCAATTTTAATGAAATCTAGCTATTTTCAAAGTATAAATAGACAAAACAATTAGTTTAGATTGCATTTAAAGTGAAAAAACACTTTTCAATCTATTTGTAATCGTTTAGCACACTAATCTTTCTTAACGAGAAGCCATGCTTTTCACTACAATTAGAACTTTTTTAAAAACATGTTAGATCATATATTAATAACTTAATGTCATATTTATGAATATAAGAATTTTACGCATGATTCAATTTTAAAAATAACGAGTACTCATGTGCATAAGATATGCTTTCTATATGCTCGTAATTCAATAACGTGTGTTTATTAAATGTATAGATATGTAAGATGCTTCTTACTAGCTAATTATGAGTTAATTGCACGCTACAATCTCTCCTCCTTATAAAATTTCGTTGTCGAAATTTGACATATTGAATAATTCTATATACTTATTTTGCATCTCATCCTCTCTTTCCCAAGTGGCCTCTTTTACTGAATGATCCCTCCATAAAACCTTAATAAGTTAAATCTTTATGGTCCTTAATTCCTTTTCATTTCTAACAAGGATTTGTACCAATTTCTCTTCATATGCTAAATTAGAAGTTATTTCCAATGACTCATAACTTAATACATGTGAGGGAGTTGAAATGTACTTCTTAAGCATGGACATATGGTACACATCATGTACGTTGGACAATTATGGAGATAAGGCTAGTCTATACACTCTGTCACCAACCCTTTCTAGGATTTCAAATGGGCCAACATACCTTGGGCTTAGCTTTCCTCTTTTCCCAAATGTCATGATGCCCTTCATTGGATCAACCTTTAGGAATACACAATCCCCAACAGTAAAACTCTAGATCTTTTCTTCTTTTATCTACATAACTTTATGTTGTCTTCATTCTTTCATGCATCTTTTCCATCATCTTTGTAGTTTCTTGTACCATCTTTGGACCAAGTAATTCTCTTTCTCCAACTTTATCCTAATGAACCAGATATCTACATTTTCTTCTATATAATGCTTCAGAAGGTGCCATGCCAATCTTCGTTTAGTAACTGTTGTTGTAAGTAAATTCCACAAGAGGAAGCTTTGTATCCTAACTCCATTGCATATTGAGTGCATAAGCTTTCAACATATCTTCCCATATCTAAATTATCCTTTTGGACTTGCCATCACTTTGAGGATGGAATGTTGTACTAAATGTAAGCTTTGTTCCCATGTCGCTATGTAAACTCTTCCAAAGTACATGTGTGAACTTAGGATCTCTATCAGAAACTATTGAAATTGGCACTCCATGGAATCTGACTATCTCTTTGATATACAGTTGACCATACTAGTTCATGGTATAAGCAGATTTTATCGAAAGAAAATAGGCTGACTTTGTTAATCTATCCATAAGTTAAATCCTTTTGGAGTTCAAGGCAATCCAACTACAAAGTCCATTGTGATGTGTTCCCATTTCCACTATGGAATCAATAAAGGCTTTAGCAACCTTGCTAGTCTTTGATATTCAATCTTAACTTGTTGACAAGTTAAACATTCTTTGCTACATCTTTCTCCATTCTAGGCCACCAACAATGCTACTTTAGATCTCTATACATTTTTATGCTACCTGGGTGCATTGAATGAGGAGTCATATGAGCTTCTTTCAAGATGTCTTCTTTAATGGCCCTAGCAAACAACACACACAACCTCCCTCTATATCTTATAATCCCATCTTTAGCAACTGAGAAGTTTGGTCTTTGTCTTGCATCAATTTTGTTTCTAAACCTAATTAAATACTTCTCCACCTTTTGACCTTCTTGAATTTTATCTCGTAGTACAAGTTGCAATACCAGAGCTAACAATCTAATGGTTATTCCTTTTAGGACTATTTCAAGCTTCAACCTTTGCAAATCCAATAATATTGGCATTTGAACGACTTTGAGGGTTAAATTGATTTTCTACTTAAGGCATCAAAGACAACATTTACTTCACCAGGATGATAATGGATTACACAATCATAGTATTTCACAAGTTCCAACCATCTACGTTGCCTCATATTCAACTCTTTCTGTATTTCAGGCTCTTGTGGTCAATGTGAACCTTACACTTCTCACCATACAGGTAGTGTATCTAGATTTTCAAAGCAAAATCTACAACAACAAGTTCCAAATCATGAGTTTGGTAATTCTTTTCACACTCCTTTAATTGTCTAGTGGCATATGCGATTACTTTCCTATTTTGTATTAACATATATTCCAAACCATTCTTGAAGGCATCACTATACACCACAAATCCACCAGTTCCTGTTGGAATGGTAAGCATTGAAGCAGTGATTAACCTATGCTTTAATTCTTGAAAACTCCTTTCATAAGCATTTGTCCACTAAAATTTCATATTCTTTCTAGTTAGTGATGCTAATGGAGTGGCTATTTTAGAAAATCCCTCAACAAATTGTTGATAATACCTCACCAATCCTAAGAAGCTCCTAACTTCTGATACATTTGTTATTGCTGGCCAGTTATTAACAGCTTACACTTTACCTGGATGAATATAAATTCTATTCTTGGACACTATATGTCCTAGGAATGCCATTTGATCTAGCCAAAATTCATACTTTTTAAATTTGGCATACAACTTATTTCCTTGAGAAATTGTACCATAATTCTCAAGTGTTCCTTGTGTTCTTCTTTACTTTAGGAATAGATCAAAATATCATCAATAAACATAATCACATATTTATCAAGAAATTGCTTGAAGGCCCTATTCATCAAATCAAGTCCATAAACGTAGTTAGGGGATTTGTTAGACCAAAAGACATCACTAAAAATTCATAATGCCTATACCTTGTTCTAAAGGCAATCTTCGTACATCTTCTCCCTTGATCTTTAATTGATGGTATCCGTTCTACAAAGCGGATTTAGAGAACACAAAAGCACCATGTAATTGACCAAACAAGTCAACTATCCTTAGGAGTGGATACTTATCCATAATGGTTACCTTCCTAAATTCTCTAATAATTAACGCACTGCTGCAACGTGCCATCATATTTTTCATAAACAACACAAGCGCTCCCCAAAGAGAATAATTAGGGCAATCCAGCAATTCTTGTAATCACACCTTTAACTCCTTTAATTTTGTTTGTGTCATTCTGTAAGGTGCTTTGGAAATGGTTGCAATTCTTGATAGAAGATCAATTACAATTTCAATCTCTTGATTAGGTGGCAATCCTAGTTAGTCATCTGGAAACACTTCTAGAAACTCTTGAACCACATTGACATCTTCTGGCTTTAACTTTTGTTCCATCGAAGTATCCATAACACTAGTCAAATAGCCAATACAACCTTTATTAATCATCTATTTAGCTTTCATTGCATTTATGATTGGTAGAGAACATCTCCCAGTAGTACCCCTAAATACAAATTGTTCTTCTTCAAACGGTTGAAAGATCACAGTCTTCTTGTTGTAGTCAATTGTGACATGATGTTTTGTCAACTAATCCATACCCAAAATTACCTCAAAATCAACCATATTCAAAACCACAAAATCCACAAAAAAGTTTCATCATCAATTTGAACCGAACAAGCCCTGAACATTTTATTAGATTCCATTCCTTCTGCGGATGGTAATGTCACTTAAATTCTCACTTTCAACAAATCCCGTGTAATGCCCAATGTCCCCACAAACGTACTTGATGCAAATGAATGCGTAGATCCTAAATCTATCAATACATTTGTAGCTACTCTAGAAATTAAAATATTACCTGAGACTATGAAACATCCACTTTAGCTTGTTCCTCTATCATTGCATATACCCTTCCTTGGACTTGCTTTTGCATCGGGGGCAATCATTTGCCAAATGTCCTGTAACACCTCAAAATTAATTAAGTGTTATTAGTGTATAAAATGGTGAATTAGTATGCCATGATGTATTTTGAAACTTAATTTGACTATTTTGTGATATTTCTAAATTAATGTTATTTCTAATTATTTTTAATCACTCTTAATTATTTTTATTTGTTATTTTGAATTTTGAAACAAAATAATTTGCCAAATTCCCGATATATCCTACATAAAAAACCATGTGCTAAGGACATGGTTTTACCTGAGCAAAACCACTTCCCCCTCTCTATTTATTCCTCTCCTCCACTCTTTCTCTCTCACTCTCCCTCGTTTTCTCTCTCTCTCAGATACACACACTCTCTCTCCCTCTCTCTTCCTCTTCAAATTTTGATCTGAAAACTCTAATCCCAAGCCTCACTCTTCCTTGATTGAAGATAAGGGACGAAGGTTCAAGTTCCAAATCCCCCTCAAAAATGTCCAATTCAAGGTTAGATCCATTTCTCTAAAACTTTGAAACATTGTTTTGAATTTCTTCAAAATGTTATAATCCAAGTTGTGTGAGCTTAGGAAACCTTGAATCTAAGTTGTTAAGACCCAAATCATCTAGAATCTAGGTTTAGTTTGATGAAAAATGGATTTGAATCAAGTTTTTTTTCCTCTATTTTTCCAGTTTCAGATTTAATTGAAATTTTCTATGTAAATCTTGTTTAAGGTTGTTTTAAAGTGTTCTATTATGTTTTTCTATCATATATGAATGTTTTGTATGCTTGGGAATTGAGAAAACAAGTTGGAAATGAAGATTTGAGCTTAGGGAAGACGAAGCTCAAGTCTGAAAGTTTCCAGATTTTTCCAGTTTGGTAGGCTGGATTCATGAGTTTGGTAGGCCAGATTCATATCAAGGATGGCCCGGACTCATATCTGGTTCGGCAAGGCTGACCTAGATGATCGGCAGGCTGAACTGTGTAGTTCAGTAGGCCAGACTAGAGAAACCGATAGGCTGACCGGGCTTTACAAAAATTTGTCCTTTTTCACCAGTTTTTCCTATTTTAGACCCAGATTAATCTTATAATGTGATTTTACAGACATAAATGGCACACTAGAACACCATGCGATAGCTTAGCAACATAAAATATCTTAAGTTAGATATTGATGAACTTAGTTTATATTTAGGTTGTTCATGGCTCCGTGGAGTTAACGTATAGCAGAGCAGGACTATGGTGTTGAGTTGCGGTGCTGGGTATTGAGATAGGACTTCTACCCCCTTGGTAACCAAGCTTTTAAATGGTTTTGGCCTCAAAATGATTTCTATCAAAATGTTTTCAACGAATGATTGGAAAAGATTTTCATCAGTTGTTTTCATAAGCAATAAAATGGGATGATTTTTCATAATGAAATACATAATGAACGTAAATGAATACACTTGGTAAATGAGATTTTAATAACTATAGAGAGGTATAGATAGGCATGATGCCATACTCAGATCTGGTCATGTAGAGTGCAACCTTAGGGGTAGGTCCCGAAAACCAGTTAGGCCACTACGGTGGTGATAATTCTGGTTTACCCAAGAAAGATAATAAGATACTTTCTAGACGAACTAATTTTGATAAGGATAATTTAAGTGGATTTTATTTTTTTAATTCTACTTTCCAAATATTTTTCTTGAATGATAAATTTCATATTCAAATTATTTGTTTTCAAAACCTAGTCCTACTGAGCCTTCCGCTCACTTTTTATTTGTTTTCAAACCCTTTGCTCTCTAGGTGGAATCCAGCTAGGACCGATGGAGAGTTCACTAATTAGACTCATGAGTAATAGAAGGGCCCGAGTAGGTTATTTGTATCATTGAATTAAGGCATGTATTATTTTAATTTCCCTTTTCTCATTGGACTGTGGTTGTAGATTTAATTATTGTCGATACTATATATGTGCACAAGTTGTGGGCCATTGTGACCCAACAAGTATTTTTTCCTTTATTTTATTTTCCTTTTGTCTGTTTTATTATTTTAATAATCGTTTAAGAGTTTTAAATTTATCACATTTTAATAATTGATTAATTCCTTAAATTGGTAAATTTTAACTAAAAACTTACTTAATTAACCTAATTATTTTGCCACGTCACCCCCTGGGTTTTGGGGCATGACAAAATGGTATTAGAGCCTTAGGTTATGAATCTTGGGAATTGTACTCACATAGATATGCCAATGAAATACCACTGACAGTCCAATTTTGTTTTCAAAAGTGAGAAAATGGCACCCAAACGTCGCTCATTTGCTACTGACATGAACCTGAGAAATGAGGAAAGTATGATGGGGGCAATGCTTGCTGCTTTTTGATAGATGGCAGGGAGGGCAAGATGAGAGGATTCTGAGGCAAGTTGTCGACATGCATACTTTAAGGAGTTTCAGTGGTGCCAATAGTTGGTGGAAGCAAGCTAAACGTCTGGAGAACAATGGGAATATTAGCTGGGACAAGTTCAAGGAGCTATTCTACGACCGTTACTTTCTGCAAGGATATAGAGATCAGAAGGCTGCTGAATTTTATAGATTGGAATAGGGTGATATGTTGGTTCGGGAGTACGAGGCAAAGTTTAATGAGTTGGCTAGGTTTGCTCCATCCGTAGTGGCATTAGAGCATGAGAAGCATATTAAGTTCCAAGACGGGCTTAAGGCTTCCATTTGATAACAGGTGGTCGTTCTTTGACTTTGAAATTTTGGTGAGCTTGTGTCATCAGCTATATCTGTGGAAAACGATCATGCGCACTACTGTAAGAACCGAGCAAGGACAACCAGAGGACTGTAGAGGAGCAACAAGAGAGGTAGCAATCGCCAAGCTCAGGTAAAGAATCAACAAGGCAACACCAGTGGGAGCAGCAGTTCATTAAGCAGCGGGCATAGCAACCCGTACAACTTCCATTGCCATTATTGCCAGCAGCTAGGACACATTAAGAAAAACTACCCGATATTGAATGCTCGCCTAGGACTTCAGACTAGAGAAGGTACAAGTCATTAGCCTCAACCTCAGTTCTTACCTTCACCTCAGCATTTTCCTCAACTGTAGTTTTATCAGTTCACTCCTCAGCAACTGCTACACCCAGCATAAGGATACCGGCCACAGAACTTTTTGTGTAATGATCAACAGTATGAGTGCCAAGTTTGGCTAGCATGCAGTCTCTTCCACCACAGTAGTATCGACCGACTAACCCAGGATTCAGTAGTGTTGGCAGAGGAAAAGGGAAAGTTCCAGCCTATGTTTATAGCATGACCTCAGGAAGCTCGAATTCTCAGACTAGTAACGCAGTCGTCGATGGTATGGTTTTAGTTTCATAGTCTTTAGCACATGATTTATTCGATACTAGTGCCACTCATTCTCTCATATCAAGTTCTTTTGTACATGCCTTAGGATTAAAAGTAGAAGAATTTGGTGAGCCCTTGGTTATTACCTCACCCTTGGGGCAGGTGTGTGTAAACTATATATGTAAATCTAGTAAAATAATGATTAAGGGTGAGAATCTAAAGAGTGATTTGATTGTAATCCCCATGAGCTCATATGATGTAATCCTAGGAATGGACTGGTTGGCCAAGTATAATGCAGTTGTAGACTATCAACTTAGAAGAGTGACCTTAGTGTTTGATAGGGGAACGATGATCATTACTAGAGTGGTAATGATCGAATGAGTAGTTAACGTCTTATAAAGACATGTCTCGGAGGGCAAAAGAATCTAGCTTGTTATGCCGTTCTCATGACCCTAAAAGGAGAGTCTAGTGCATCGATAAAGAATGCAGCAATACCAATGGTTGATGAATTTGAATATGTTTTCCTTGATGAGTTACTAGGAGTACCACCGCATCGGGAGATTGAGTTTAGTATTAAGTTGCTTTCGGGAGCAGCTCTGATTTCCATAGCATCATATCGGATGACATCAGCAGAGATGAAAGAATTAAGAAAGCAACTTCAGGAGCTTGCTGACAAAGGGTATATTTGGAACAATACATCACCGTGGGGTGCACCGGTTTTGTTTGCTAAAAAACATGATGGAATCCTTAGGTTGTGCATAAACTACCGTCAGTTAAATAGGGTCACTATGAAGAACAAGTATATATTACTTAGGATCGATGAGTTATTTGATTAGTTAGAAGGTTCACGGTACTTCTTGAAGATAGATTTACATTTGAGATACCACTAGCTCAGGATTGAAGAAGAAAACATCCCCAAGACAACCTTCAGGACCCGGTATGGACACTTCGAGTTTCTGATGATGCCATTTGGGTTGACATATGCTCCAGCAGCTTTCATGGACCTGATGAATATGATTTTTAGGCCTTATTTGGATCAGTTTGTGATCGTGTTTATTGATGACATCCTGATCTATTCCAAGACCTGGGAAGAACACGATGAACATTTGAGGATCATACTTCAGACTCTGCAGGAGCACCAGCTGTATGCCAAGAAAGAAAAGTGTGAGTTTTGGCTGACTGAAGTTAAGTTTTTGAAACATATCATCTTTGAGTAGGGCATTTCAATGGATCCTTCCAAGGTCAAAGCCATAGTGGAGTGGGAATGGCCGAGAAATGTGGCAGAGATCTGTAGTTTCTTGAGACTTGTAGGATACTATAGGAAATTTGTAAAGGACTTCTAGAAGATAGCAGCTCCATTGACAAGACTAATCAAGAAGAATGTCAGATTTGAGTGGGATGAAGAATGCGAGTTTGCGATCCAAGAGTTAAAGAATCGATTGACTGTAGCTTCGGTGTTGATTATCCCAAATTGTGATAAGTTGTACGAAGTCTACACGAATGCTTCAAGACGTAGACTTGCATGTGTGTTGATGCAACATAGACACATGGTGGCGAATGGATCGAGACAACTAAGGCCTCGCGAGCAGAATTACCTCACTCATGACTTGAAGCACGCAGCAGTAACTCATGCACTGAAGATCTGGAGATGTTATCTGTATAGGATGACATTTCAGATTTTCTCCAACCACAAGAGTTTAAAATATCTGTTTACACAGAGGGATTTGAACTTGAGGCAGCGAGGGTGTATGGAATACATTGAAGATTATGATTTCACACTACAGTATCATCTCAGGAAAGCTAACGTAGTCACAGATACACTCCATAGAAAGTCTTCAGGGATTCTCACTTGTTTGGTTCTTAAAGACTGGAAAAAAGATACAATAGTGAGTAAGTATGGGCTACAGTACTATAAAGACTATGACTGAGTTTTGGTGTATCATATAGAAACAACTCCAACTCTCATTCAGATGGTGAAATAGAATCAGTGGTGAGACTAGCACCTATAGGGAATTTGGACGCAAATTCAAAACAGAGAGAAATTTGAGGAATAGAGGATACATGCGGATGGATCGCTATACTTTAGAGAGCGTTTGGCAGTTTCAGCAATCGCAGAAGTGACGAAGGCCATAATGGAAGAAGCTCACAAGTCTCAATTCGCTATTCATTCGGGGAGTACAAAGATGTACCGTGATCTGAAGAGGCAATATTGGTGGAAAGGCATGATGAAGGATGCTCGAGAATACGTGGCTAAGTGCGTAACTTGTCTCTAGGTGAAAGCCAAGCACCAGAAGCCAATAGGTCATCTTCAACCACGTCCTATTCTAGGGTGGAAATGTGAGCACGTCACGAAGGGTTTTCTTATCGGTTTGTGGAGAACATAGCAAAGACATGATGCAATTTGTGTCGTGGTCGACAGGTTGGCAAAATCGGTGCATTTCATCCCTTTTAGGTCAACATATTCAAAGAGAGTTCTCAGGGAGCTATATTTACAGAATATAGTAAGGTTGCACGGAGTTTTCTTGTCCATCACTTCTGATAGAGACACTCAATTCAACACCAAGTATTGGAGGAGCTTTCACGAAGCCTTGGGTACAGACTTGAGCTTTAGCACAGCCTTTCATCCTCAAACCGACGGGCAATCTAAGCAGGTAATTTGGATCCTCAAAGACATGTTACTTGCATGTGATTAGACTTTGGTGGGATTTGGAAGAAGTATTTGCATTTGACAGAGTTTGCATACAACAATAGTTATCAAGCGAATATCAAAATGGCACTATTTGAAGCACTTTATAGACGATCGTGACGGTCACATATGTGTTGGGCAAAACCATAAGACAAGATTGTTTTCAGGCCAGATGAGATCTACGATAGCAACGAGAAGGTCACCATGATACGGGATCGATTGAGAGCAGCTTAGAGTAAGTAGAAAAGTTATGCGGATAGAAGACATCGACCCTTAAAATTCAAAGTAGGAGATTTCATTTTCTTGAAGGTATCACCGCGCAAGGGTATTACGCGTTTCAGTGTAAGCGAAAAACTCGCACGGGGGTACGTTGGTCCGTTTGAGATTACTCAACGCGTTGGTGTGGTTGCCTATCAGCTCGATCTTCCTTCTGAACTCTCTCATGTTCATGATGTGTTCTATGTGTCGATGCTTTGGAAGTGTCTGCCCAAGGCAAGATAGTCTAATTTCATGATGTGTAGATTCAGGAGGACACGACATATGAGGAGGTGCCAGTTCTGATTATCGATCGAAAGGTGATCAACTTGCGATATCGCGACATATTGTTAGTGAAAGTCATGTGGCAACATCACAGGGTTGATGAGGCCACTTGGGAGTTAGAGTCAACTATGCATGAGTTGTATCCATATTTGTTTCATTTTTGAGTTGATTGTAATTTTAAGGACAAAATTTCTTTTAGGGGTGGAGAGCTGTAACACCCCAAAATTAATTAAGTGTTATTAGTGTATAAAACGGTGGATTAGTGTGCCATGATGTATTTTGAAACTTAATTTGACTATTTTATGATATTTCTAAATTAATGTTATTTCTAATTATTTTTAATCACTCTTAATTTTTTTTTGTTATTTTAAATTTTAAAACAAAACAATTTGCCAAATGCCTGATATATCCTACATAGAAAACCATGTGCTGAGGATATGGTTTTACCTCAGCAAAACCACTTCCCCCTCTTTATTTATTCCTTTCCTCGACTCTTTCTCTCTCACTTTCCCTCGTTTTCTCTTTCTCTCAGTTACATACACACACTCTCTCTCCCTCTCTCTTCCTCTTCAAATTTTGATTCAAAAACTCCAATCCCAAGCCTTACTCTTGCTTGATTGAAGCTAAGGGACGAAGGTTCAAGTTCCAAAATCCCCCTCAAAAACGTCCAATTCAAGGTTAGATCCATTTGTTTAAAACTTTTAAACTTTGTTTTGAATTTCTTCAAAATGTTGTAATCCAAGTTATGTGAGCTTAGGAAACCTTTGATCTAAGTTATTAAGACCTGAATCATCTACAATCTAGGTTTAGTTTAATGAAAAATGGATTTGAATAAATTTTTTCTATTTTTCCTCTATTTTCCCATTTTCAGATTTAATTGAAATTTTCTATGTAAATCTTGTTTAAGGTTGTTTTAAAGTGTTTTATTATGTTTTTCTTTCTTATATAAAAGAAAAATGGATTTGAATAAAGTTTTTTTATTTTTCCTCCCTTTTCCCATTTTTGGATTTAATTGAAATTTTCTATGTAAATCTTGTTTAAGGTTGTTTTAAAGTGTTTTATTATGTTTTTCTATCATATATGAATATTTTGTATGCTTGAGAATTGAAAAAACATGTTGGAAATGAAGATTAGAGCTCGGGGAGGCCGAAGCTCGAATCTAGAAGTTTCAAGATGTTTCCAGTTCTGCAGGCCAGATTCATGAGTTCGGCAGGTTGGATTCATATCATTGGTAGGCCAAACTCATAGTTGGTTCGGCAGGGCGAACCTAGATGGTCGGCAGGCTAGACCAGGGAAACCGACAGGCTGACCGGCCTTTACAAAAATTTATCCTTTTTTACCTATTTTTCCTATTTTAAATCCAGATTGAAATTTTAACCTTATAATATGATTTTACAAACATAAATGGCACACTAAAACATCATGCGATAGCTTAGCAACATAGAATATCTTAAGTTAGATATTGATAAACTTAGTTTATATTAAGGTTGTTCATGGTTTTGTAGAGCTAACGTATAGTGGAGCGGGACTGCGGTGCTGGGTATTAAGATAGGACTTCTACCCCTTTCCTCGGTAGCCAAGTTTTTAAATGGTTTTGGCCTCAAAATGTTTTCAACGAATGATTGGAAAAGATTTTCATTAGTTGTTTTCATAAGCACTAAAATGGGATGATTTTTCATAATGAACCGCATAATGAACGTAAATGAATACAGTTGGCAAATGAGATTTTAATAACTATAGTGATGCATAGATGGACATGATCCCATTCTTAAAGATCGGGTCGTGTAGAGTGCGACCTTAGGGGTAGGTCCCGAAACCCAACTGGATCACTATGGTGGTGATAATTATGGTTTGCCCGAGAAAGATAATAAGATACTTTCTAGATGAACTAATTTTGGTAAGGATAATTTAAGTGGATTTTATTTATTTAATTATACTTTCTAAATATTTTTCTTCAATGATAATTTTCATATTCAAATTATTTGTTTTCAAAATCTAGTCCTGCTGAGCCTTCTGCTCATTTTTTATTTGTTTTTAAACCCTTCCCCCTCTAGGTAGAATCTACCTTAGGACTGACAGATAGTCCATTGATCGGACCTATAAGTAGTAGAAGGCCTCGAGTAGGTTATTGGTATCATTTAATCAAGACATGTATTATTTTCATTTCCCTTTTTCTCCTTGGATTGTAATTGTAGATTTAATTATTATCGATACTATGTATGTACACAAGTTGTGGGCTCGATGGGACCCAACACGTATTTTTTTTCCTTTATTTTATTTTATTTGATGCTATTTTATTTTCCTCTTGTCTATCTTATTATTTTAATAATCATTTAAAAGTTTTAAATTTATCACATTTTAATAATTGATTAATTCCTTAAATTGGTAAATTTTTATTAAAAACTTACTTAATTAACCTAATTAATCTGTCACGTCACCCCCCAGATTTCGGGACGTGACATGTCCTAGGTTCTTGTACTTAAAACATAAGTTGCTACCTTTATAATAGTCTCCAAAATAATTCTTTTCATACTTAGTATATAATGGCTTCTTAGTTACATTAGCGACTTGCTCAACTCTAGGTGACTTACTGTTTCCTTATTGTGCTGTTTGTTTTGCCCTTTTCCACTAGGTAGGATTCTTTAAAGTAAATCCTAACTTATTTTGTTGGTGACACTTTTTATTGTCTTTCTCATCCTGATTAACCATTAACGCCTTGTCCACCAACTCTCTAAACACCATTGCAGAAGACATCCTCACATCTTTTCTGATTTCAAGATGAAGCTCTCTTAAGAAGTGGTCTATTTTCTCATTGTTGTCTTTAGCAATATAAAGGACATGTTTACAACCTTTATCAAATTTTTGAACATAATCATACACCGACATCCCTCCTTATTTTTGAACATAAGTCAGGAGGTTGTATTTTCCTGAGATTTCTCATAAATGTTTTTTGAATTATCCGGCCCGGATGGAGGTGGAAGAGGTGGTTAACACTATTGATTGTTCCTTTCCATGTCCAACAACTGTTGTATCTGTTTGCCATGCATCTTAGTCTGTTGCTAGATCAGATTTGTCAAATTATCTTCGAAATCATGATCGCCCTCCTGATCATCGTCTCTTGTCTTCCTTTTTGGTGTTATATCTTCTTGTATAATGCCATTCTTATTGGTTTAATTAGCCAATAATAAACACAATCACAAGCTAAACAACAAAACATAAAGACAAGAAATACCAATGGTTGACTAAGTTTCCTAGTCAGGATATGTTCATATACCTTCTTTTATCTTAAAAAATGATTTAACCTCTGCTTTGATACCAAAAACTGTAATACCCTTCAAGCTAACTAATAAGCTTGTAAAAAGCCTATTTAGTTAGGATAAAGAGTATTAACTTTTCATTTACATTATAAATGTTATGGTTTATTTAAAATATTCATTTCAATACAAAAGAGTTTTTAAACTGTTGTTTTACTCATTTTCTTATCTACAACAGATACAGTACAAAAATGGGAAATGGAATATGCTATGATGTATAGTAATATATGCCTGTTTACAAAACCAAAATAGAGCTACTAAGTTTGACAAACTAGGATTCCAAAATAAGCTTAGAAAGCTACTCCAAAACACGGCATATGAACGAATCTTTGTCTAGCAGCTTTGGATACCGGTCAACCCTTAACTCTGTACATCTTTACCTGCATCATCGGAGCTATAATGAGCGAAAGGCTCAGTAAGTAGAAACTAATACATGAACATGAACATGAACATTGAATGAAAATGCAATCAAATATTTTCCTTTATCAGTTTTTTTTCAACAATTCTTTCTTCTTTTATGTACTATTGGAGTGTGATACTTAACTAGTAATTATAGGCCATGGTTTTCAGAACTTGTTCACCATAATTTGGCCAATACAATAATAATAATAATAATAATAATAATAATAATAATAATAATACAGGGTCTCTATCTTGGTCTTTAGACCTTAGATATTTGGCATATTCAGTCTCAGTCATTGTGGTTTTTCTTATCTTGGTTCTTCAACCTCAAAATATTTACCATCTTTCATTGGGTCTGCCATCCCCACTCGCATCTTGTGCATACCCGACCACCAATTAAGCACCATAACTCTATTTTAGTTAAAAACTTTGTTCCCTTTTTAATATTTTATCATATGTTCTAATGTAAATATCATGAATCATGAATGTAGTTCAACAATTTATATCATTTCCAAATGACAATGTTCTAATTGATGTACCTTAAAACATAACGTGACATTGTTTTGTGATGCAGTAAATTGTACTTTTTACTTACCTTGAGTCCAATTTGCGTTGAGTGAAAATATCAACCTTCTTAGAAGAAAAGATGTGCTAAAAGGCTTTGCATCATAAAATCATATACTATTCAATTTCCCATAAATTAAACTCATTGATATAGGTTATAAGTTCATATTACAATGATTATATATCAATTCAAACACAACATGGGCTAACTATAAAAATGTCACAGTGAACACTTTTGGCCCAAGAACAAGTTGTATTACTCAAACATAATTAAACATAGAACATTAATGTTCAATCATGTCAACAAAATATGTATATCAATACATTCATGCTGCAAATTACGAAATATCAAACACATAACAATTTTATAGCTTTTCAGACAAATCAAGTTTTTAATGAATAACTAACATTTTCAAACTTTAAATGTCATTGAGGGAAGCATACAATCTTACAAAAATAACCTAATACACTAGAATCAAGCATTGTGTTAACTTGATTTTCCACTTAACCTAGTTTTGTATTTTTTCATATATTCAGAAATAATATTCTAACTAATTTCTACCTATTTATAAATATTTAAAATCACTTAATAAACACTTAGAATCAATAGAAACAAAAAAAAAAATCGGATTCCATATGATTATCAATTTTGCAAAGAAACTAATTCAACTAGCTTAGCTTTGCTTCAAACACATTGAATCTGAATTTCCAACATTAAAAACAAGAAATTTGAAATTTGTGACACCTCCATTTTAGTGATTTCTTGAATATTGTTGTTGTTTATGTTAGACATGTATATCCTAAGGAGTAAAAATGTAATAAGTTTTTGAAGATATTTTTATCAATAAAGAATTTATTTATTGTTTATATGCCAATTCTTGTCCTCTTTACGTTCATATTTGTTGAATATATGTTAAGCAAACAATAGGCTGAGACTGTCGGCCTAAACCTTAAGAATTGGGCATATGATGGACAAATTATGCAGAAAACACGATTCTTAGGGTGACGGTCTAAATCAAAAGATCCGCAATCGAGGGAATAAAGTTGGGCGCTTTATTCATGTAAAAATTATTATGTTGTCTACATCCCTATTGGGAGATGGTTTGTCTTGACTATCGGAGGTGGACTCCGTGAATAGAAACATTGACATGTTGTAATAGGTGACGATGTGTTCGATCGGGACATAAAGTGAATAGATTTGGATTCCTGTCTCGGCAAATCGATTCACTTTAGACAATCATTTATATTGTATCTTAATCCTGAGATGAATAGTGGGCCTGTTGTCTTGACTTGTGTCTTTTGATGTACCAAAAGGTGACACCTACATCTTAATAGTGGTATGCATGCTGGTACGTTGGAGGCATAACTCTTGATAGCGTAGACTTGTTATTCATGGATATAGAATCCATAGCTCCTCTTTAAGAGTAGTGATATCCTCTTATATGCGTTATCCTATAATTGAAAAACTGGAGCACTCAACCATTTGGATACATAGGTGTAACCGAATGGTATACTATCTTTAGATGGTAAGTTTTCTGATGGTGAGATAGTAGAACGTAAGATAAAAATAATCGAGAAGGTAAGACAGAACTTGTCCTTAAGCCGATTATGGATAATCATATAGGGATAAGATACACTATGATATGTCATGGAGAATTAGCTATACAGGCTTTGTAATTCTATGTATTTCGAGAGTGTAGTTCTAAGCTTTTAGTGGAGTAGCGTTGGAGTTGATAATTATGAAATGTATATATGGGATATTGGGTTTCATAATTATCGGGAGCTTGAACTATATAGGTCCATTTGGTCCCCTTTGCTAGCTCACAACATCCTGTAACGATACGGCGTGCTTTTCCAATAATTGGTGACTTATGTTAGATTTATTAGATTGGTTGAAATTTGAAAGAATCAGATAATTCATGTCTGTTTATCGGTTGAATTAATTTTGTGATAGAGTTAATTCAAGATAAACTTGTTGAATTATTGGGATCAGATAATTCTTATCTGTTTATCGGTTGATTTAATTTTGAATAAATTAGATCAAGATAAACTTATAGAATTATTAGGAATTCATTTATTTTCCTAGAGATTATCTAGATAAAGTTGTTTTAATCAGATAACTTTTCTATTGGGTTATTTGAATTAAAACTAAGACTTTATCCTATAGAATCTCGAGTGAAAAATAAAAGATTCGCTGAGATATTAATCGACAGTTCGACATGTCGATCTTCAAGTTTGGCCTACCGATGGGGCATATTTCGGCCTACCGATCATCTTGATCGGCCTGCCGATGAGAGAAAGATTAGATCATGTGTTTTTTACATGGATCTTATTAAATATTGATCCAAATTTGATTCTGATTCAAATTTTGAGACCTAATCTCATAAAGACTGACCCTAGACCTAATCTCTATAAATAGGGAGTACGTCTTAAGAGTTATAGAGATCAATTGAGAGATTAAGAGTGATACTCTACTGGTGAGAATTTAGAAACTCCCTGAGAGCTCTTGTTCACAAATCACTAACACTTGCTTTAGGTTCTCTCAATTGGTTGTAAGAAGAGTCACCTAGAGGAAGAGCTATACGTATGAGCCCACACTCACTCTGATCGTGGATAGAGAATAGCAAAGAAGACCAGTTGGTTGAGGCTCTTTTGGAACGTTACTTCTCTTCACTGATTGTAGGAGCTTTTCGACACATAAAAGTTAGTAAGATCTGGTTAATTTATGCATGTAGCATGTCAAACTTGTGTTTTGGAAAATACTCTGATATAAAATTTTTAAAATTTTACTGTGTACTATTTTTCTAACAAATTGGTATTAGAGCCATGGTTTTTACATAAATTTATGAGTTTATGATCATACTATATGTATAAATTTTATGATCTTAATTTTTCCTACGCTTGAATTTAATTTTATAGAGAGTTGACACTCTAGGTTTCTATATATTTTATATGTTGTCATGGATTATGTGGTGAATATTCATCAATTAATTATGGTTGATTAAATCATTATTTAATTAATTATTAATTAATTAATTTATACCGGTTATGGTTCCTTAGAGGTTATAATGTGTATCTAAGTTTTTCATGTAATTAGATGGTAGACTATCATCTCCGTCTAGGAATTATTATTTATTTTTAAATTTGTAAAAATTTTGTAATTAAATAATTATTTGAAAAAGACGGATTGAGAAGACAGATCTAGTAGGCGGATCTAGAAGATTGATGATGGTGCTCACAGGTATTTTCTGAGTCTCTAATTTTATGTTTTTTAATTGTTGAAGATAAAATTGATGAATTGCATTAAAAATTGTATTTTCTGGAATGAGAGATTTCTGCTCAGTCGGCATGCTGAACCTCACAGTTCGATAGGCCGATGATCTCAGATCGATAGGCCGGATGTGAGGTTTGGAAGGCGGACAACGGGGCAAAAATCAGGAGGCTCTGGCGGCAGGCAAACTTTTGGTTCAACAGGCCGATCTTTCATGAGTCGGCAAGGTCGTGACCAGCAGGCCGATCACCCAGATCGGCTTGCCGATCAAAGAGCTAGAAAATTTCCAGAAATGAATTTTTCAAAGTTAAGGAGTGTTGCTGAAATTCTACAGAAAAACCTAACCCAACAGTCAGATTCAAACATATTTTTGGAAATGGATCCTAATTTAAGCTTAGGATAGTTCTTTACAAAGCTCAAGATGTTAGTTTTATTTAGGTACTGAATTTGTAATTTTTGGAGGTGCATAGAATATTTTATGAATCTTTCTATAACAGTGGACAAATCTATATTTTCTAGTAATCAGTGAAATAAGAACTAAGACATCAACTTTTTAGTACATGACAACTGTATCAAAACCACCCTTGCTACGTAGTAAAAATGATGTGTAGTATTTGGAAATGCCTCATTTAAGATTTTGTAACCCGAGTCGTGCATAATTGAAGTTTTATATAGAAACTTCCAAATGCTTTTAAAATTCTTAAAATTTAGGAGAATTTTTGGTAACATCATTTAGAAAATGTCGTTCCAGCTGCTCTAATGTAAAGCTCTCATATGATACATTATAAAACAAAAGTAGGATATAATGTAAAACTCTCACATACTATAGTAAAATCGTTCTAACTTTTAGTTATAACTGCGTTGTCAAACGCACTATAGGATTTTGATTTCTTGAAAATTGCTTTTGAGGAAATTAAAGAGCTAGGATTATAGCTTGTGATAGCTCATTGAAAAACTTTCTAGGAATCAATGAAATAAGAACTAAGACATCCACTTTTTGATATATGACAGTTGCATCTAAACCACCATTGCTACCTCTTAGAATGTATTAAAAGTGACATTTGGTACTTGAAAATTCCTCGTTTAAAATTTTGTAGCCCGAGTTGTGTGCATTTGAAGTTTCATATAGAAGCCTCCAAATGTTACCCAAATTCTTGAAATCTAGGATGTTGATTTCTTGATAATTGTTTTTGTAGAGTTTAGAGAGCTCGAATTATGTCAGATTATGGTGTGTTATAGATCATTGAAAGTTCTCTATTTACTTTCCTTTAGCATCAATTCTATAATCTTTGGAAATTTTCATTATAAATGACACTTTGGTGTTTTTTATTTCATGTTCATAGATATTGTGCATATTATCTTACTTGGCATGATTACACCATGAATACTTTTGATTTATTTTTACTTAGGTATACATCGATTTCCCCTTTCGCATTTGTTTTCCTTTTTTAGACTTGTTTTAGACATTTCAAGATTCATTTTTAGCCCTTTCACATTTGTTTTCTTTTTTTAGACTTGTTTTAGATATTTCAAGATTCATTTTTAAAACTTGATTTTCACCAACATTGAGACTTTGGAAAATGGATTTTGATATAAATATACATATATGTACACAGGGATTACATCTGCCTAAAAATTCTTCCAAAAACTTGAGTTAATAAATAAATCATAGTTTTGGAAGAGACTTTTAAACAAGAAGATTTAGACCAGGAATAAAAAATTTTGGGCATAAATAGTTTAACACTACCATAGATGTGTATGGCTCCTAGTGGTTGGTTTTACGGAGCCATAGAGATTGAGTTCTGAGATGTAACTTTTGGGAGGTCTCTAAACCTCTATAATGGCACTCTATAGCTTAGGTGATTGATTAAAGGCATTATAAGTATATATATGTTTAATATTAGATATATCAAATAATTTAAATATATACCATTAAGAGAAATGGTTATTGAATTATAATTTTTATGAATCATACCATTCATTTAAATTTTGTTTTTGTCTAAGATTGTGTTATATTGAGCTTTTTGGGCCTATTCTACAAGTTCTACTTGAAATGATATAGTATTTTGCAAGGACTTTCAAAATACTTGATAATTGGTTTTACACTACATTAGGTTGCATCTGTTGAGGTTTGATAGTTTTCAATTGTTTTGGTTATCTTCATTTGAGTTGCATTATATGTCACAATTTCAGTTTTTAATACTCTTTATTATTTTATTATATATCATCATCTCCTTTTCCTCATACTGGCCATTTAGCTCGCCCTTATTTTAAATGTTCTCCCCTTCTAAGATAGAAGTTAGTTTTACAGCATAGTTTGTTGACAGAACAATCTGAAGGCTAGGGGTCTGAGACGGTTTGTCTCTTTCTTCTTTTTTTTTTTGGGATTTAATTTTTAGCTATGTTGTGCCATGTGTATAGACTATACCGTTCGACATTTTCCTTGAGTTGTACCGTTTGAGAAAATTATATTTATAGGAGAGTTGTATAGTTATTATATTTTCAAAACTTTGGAGTTATGTTATATTTATTTTCTATCAAGTTGGTGTTTCTTTGTTCAACTTAATTATTCTATTTTGTTTTAATTCGGTTTTACTAACTAACCCGTGTTTTGGGTTGTTACATAGGTACTAGTTACAAGCTTACTAGGAATAAAGTGCTCATCTTTAATATATATATGACGAACTATGTATTTAGACTATCAATCTTTTTATATATATATATATATATAAATATTATATATGCACAATCCAAGATTTAGTTTTAATAGTTAAGGTGCAAAGGTTTGCTTTGTATATAATCAATCATATGAATGTTATAAGAGGAACCTTATTGACATATCGCGCTACAATTTACTTAATCAAAACATCATCAATACAAACATAAACTGATATTTAGGGATTAATATGAATGACTTTTTCTACTTTAAATGAACTAGTTCAACACCAAGCTCTCATATATTATGTCTTTAGAGTATCTATTCAACAACGAGAAAAAGATGAATGAAAAGTAGAGAACTACTATAAATTCAAGTTGGTTCTTTAAGGGTTTTGAATAAATTAATGAATTTATCCTTTTAATGAAGGTAACAAGTATTATGTTGTCCAAAAAACAACATGTTTCAAAGTTTAAAAGTTGAATATAGAGAAGTACTTTAGTTGAGGAGGTATAACAGCTATGTTTTAAAGTTTGGGTGCATTTTGAAACAAAGAAGAATTCGTACAATTTATTCAACAAAGTATTTATCTTTTAGGTCACTGATCTTAACACAACCTATTATAATGTCAGTTGTTCTCTCCTCCTTTTTCTTTTGGCTAGCATAAAGCAAATATGAGGCTATAAAAGTTAAAAGTAAAAAGTATAAACCTAAATCCCAGTAGAGGTAATGATTTTATAATGTATACAAATAAAAGATAAACATTTTATGGATATACATATACAAAAGATATTGCTACTATTGGTTTTAAAAAATACATTTTGAGAAAAATATATGTAAACGCAGCAGAATGGATTTTAAAAGAATCAATTATCAGAATTCTTCTCATGTTGCTATATAAAATGCTCATTGAGTATTTGTTTGTTACCTATTTGGCAATAATCTTTAGATAATTGAACGTTCTACAACCTTTAAATCTTCTTCATTATTCTTCCCTTTGTGAACTAACTAGTGTATAGACATTGAAAGATTTTCTTGGACTATGTTAATTCTCCCATCAATCTTTCTACGCTATCATCCTTTAAACTCGAAAGGGGAGAGCATTATGAATTCTAGATGGATATAAGAGAGAATTTTTTTTAAAAATAGAATATTAGATATCTACTTATAGCACCTTAATTAAGCTATTGGATTTGAACTAAATCCTTTGTTGGTTAAACGGTTTTCAAGAAACACAAATGGATAAATTTTAATTATTTTAATCAAAGCCCAAGGATCTCACACTTTTGTTGCATAAAATAAATGATAAGAAACATTAATTATCTTGCAGGAATTTATGATTTATTGGAGTCTTTTGATTTTTCACACAACAAACAATCCTCGTAATATGGTACGAAGGCTTCTTAAGCTTTAGTCTTCCATGCTATTATCTTTTCTTTATAATAATTAGTGTGCGAGCAACATTGATAGCACTATCAATCTTCTATTTCCTTCTAACACTTAGAGGCTAGAGTTCTTAAAGAGAAAAAGAAAGGAAAACCGATGGAGGCAAATTTTAGTCTCACTAAAATTTTGTAAGAGTGTCCTTTGAACCTACTAAAAAGGTCTATTTATTGCACTAGGTCTAGAGAATATGGGGTAGGAAAATTACTTTCTCCACCTTTTCTTAAAATATGTGCCTTCTGTATGGAAGGTGGGCGTGTGCATGCTCCTTAGGCCATGTGGCACATGCCACATAGCCCTTCCTGATTGTTTTGTGCTATTTAGTTGCCTCTAATAAATATCCTGTTAGACAAGGTACCCTAAGGATTAAATGATATAAATTTTGAAGACATTTAATCAATAAAGAGTTTATTTAATTTCATATATCAAATGCTGTCCTCTTTATATTCATTTATATTGAATGTATGATAAGTAAACAAATGTTTGCAACTATCAATCTAAACCTTTAAAATCGTGCTTATGATAGACAGATTATACAAAAGACATGAATCTTAAAGGTGATAGTGTAAATGATAAGGTCCACAATCGAGGGAATAAAGTTTGACACTTTGTTCATGCTAAAATTGTTATGTTATCTGTTGGAAAAGTAGCACGCAGTATAATTTTAAAATTTTTATATCCGAGTATTTTCTAAAACACAAGTTTGATACGTTGCATGCATAAATTAACCAGATTTTACTAACCTTGTAAATGCCAAAAAAGCTTCCTTAATCAATGTAGAGAAGTAACGTTCCAGAAAGACCTCAACCAACTGGTCGTATTTGCTATTCTCTATCCACGATTGGAGTGAGTATGGGCTCACACGTATAGCTCTTCCACCAGATGACTCTCCTTCCAACCAATTAAGAGAACCTAAAGCTAGTGTTTGTGATTTGTGAACAAGACCTCTCAGGGAGTTTCAGAATCTCACTATCAAAGTATCAATCTTAATCTCTCAATTGATCTAATTAATAATAAGACTCACTCCCTTTTTATAGAGGTTGGGTCTAGGAGTCATTCCTTATCAGATAATGCCTCAAAATTCAAATCAAAATCAAATTCAAATCAATATCTGATGAAATTCGTGTAAAAACGCGTGATCGGCATGCCGATCTGTCTAACCAGCATGCCGAACTTGCATTATTGGCAGGCCAAACCTGAGGATCGGCATGTCGAACTGTCAAAAAAAAATCTCAGCGAATCTTTTATTTTCTATCCGAGATTCTATAGGATAAAGTCTCAGTTTTAATTCAAATAACCCAATAGAAAAATTATCTAATTAAAATAACTTTATCTAGATAATCTCTAGGAAAATAAATGAATTCCTAATAATTTAATAAGTTTATCTTGAATTAATTTAAAATTAATCCAACCGATAAATAGACATGAATTATCTGATCTCGATAATTCAACAAGTATATCTTGAATCAATTTTGTCACAAAATTAACTCAACCGATAAACAGACATGAATTATTTGATTCTTTCAAATTTTTACCCAGTCTGATAAATCTAACATAAGTCACCAATTATTAGAAAAACACGCCGTATCATTACAGGATTTTATGAGCTAGCAAAGGGGACCAAATGGACCTATATAGTTCAAGCTCCTGATAATTTTGAAACCCAATATCTTAGATATACATTTCATAATTATCAACTCCAACGCTACTCCACTAAAAGCTTGGAGCTACACTCTCAAACTATATAGAATTATGAAGCCTGTATAGCTAAGTCTCCATGACATATCATAGTGTATCGTATCCCCAATGGATTATCCATAACTGGCTTAAGGACAAGTTCTTTCTTACCTTTCTAATTATTTTTATCTTACGTTCCATTATCTCACCATCGAAAAACTTACCATCTAAAGACAGTATACCATTCGGTTGCACCTATGTATCCAAATGGTTGAGTGCTTCAGTTTTTCAATTACAAGATAACGCATATAAGAGGATATCACTACTCCTAAAGAAGAGATATGGATTCCATATCTTTGAATAACAGGTCTACAATGTCAAGAGTCATGCCTTCAATGTACTAGCATGCATACCACTATTAAAATGTGGGTGTCACCCTTTAGTACATCAAAAGTCACAAGTCAAGACAATGAGCCCACTATTCATTTTTGGATTAAGATACAATACAAATGATTGTCTAAAGTGAATCAATTTGCCGAGACAAAATTATTAATCCAAATCAATTCACTTTATGTCCCGATCCAACACATCATCACCTATGACAATATGCTAATATTTCTGTTTATGGAATCCACCTCCAATGCCCAAGATAGACCATCTTCCAAAAGGGATATAGACAACATAACAATCTTTACATGAATAAAGCGCCCAACTTTATTCCTTCGATTGCGGATCTTATGATTTAGACCATCACCTTAAGACTCGTGTCTTCCGCATAATCTGTCTATCATATGCCTACTTCTTAAAGGTTTAGACCGATAGTCTCAGACTATTGTTTGCTTAACATACATTCAACAAATATGAACATAAAGAGGACAAGATTCAGTATCTAAATAATAAATAAATTCCTTATTGATAAAAATGTCTCCAAAAACATATTGCATTTTTATTCCTTAGGGCATACATGTCTAACAATCTCCCACTTACACTAAGTGATAAATATGACAAATCTCGCATCCCTGGAGCTTCCACATGCCTCTCGAAGACTCTCCCAGTAAGTGTCTTCGTTAATGGGTCAGCTAAATTGTCCTCTGACGCGATTTTACACACCATGACATGCCCGCTCTCAACGAGGTCCTTTATCACATGATACTTTTGATCAATATACTTACTCTTCTTCTGAAATCTTGGTTCCTTAGCATTAGCTACCGCCGTACTGTTATCACAGTACAGTGATACCGCCTCATCCATACCAAGAGCTACCTCAAGATCCCTAAGGAACTTGTGGAGCCATATTGCTTCTTTTGAAGCATCACTAGCTGCCACATACTCAGCCTCTATCGTTGAATCCAAAGTGCAATCTTGCTTCACACTTCTGCAACTGATGGCACCGCCGCTAGAGTAAACACAAACCCTAAAGTCGATCTCCTAGAATCCAAACGGGATTGAAAATCTGAGTCAGTATATCCTAAAGGAGTTAAGTCCTCACCTGAATACACAAGCATATACCCTCGAGTCCTTCTCAGGTGCTTGAAAATATGCTTAACCGTACCTAGTGGTTCGGTCCTGGATCCACTTGAAATCGACTTACAATCTCAACCGCATAATAAATATTCAGTCATGTGCAAAGTATGGCATACATGCGACTACCCACTGCCAAAGTATAAGGCACCTTTTTCATGTATTCTCTTTCTTTCTCAGACTTTGGAGAGTCTTTCTTAGAAAGAGTAATTCCAGACCTAGATGGTTGCCCATCTTTCTTGGAATCCTGCATTGCAAACCTCCTAAGAATTTTATCTATATAGCTGGCTTGTGACAAAGCTATCATTTTGTTCTTCCTATCTCGAAAGATCTGGATACCGAGAATAAAATTAGCCTCACCCAAGTCCTTCATTTCAAACTGCTTGGTCAACCATAATTTGACCGATGATAATGCCCTAACGTCATTACCAATTGGCAGAATGTCATCTACATAGAGCAGTAGAAAAACTACATTCCCATCCTTAATGTGTTTATAAACACATAGCTTGTCCATATTTTGTGAGAACCCATAAGTCTTGATCACCTGATCAAATCTTATGTTCCAAGAACGGGAAGCCTGCTTAAGTCTATAAATTGTCTTTAGCAGCTTACAAACTTTACCCTCTTGACCCTTGACCTTGAACCTATCTGGTTGTTCCATATAAATAGACTCATCAAGATAGCCATTAAGAAAAGCCGTCTTGACATCCATTTGCCAAATCTTGTAATTGAGAGCAGCAACTATAGACAAGAGAATTCGGATGGACTTAAGCATGGCTACAGGTGAAAAGGTTTCCTCGTAATCGATTCCTTCCTTTTGCATGTAACTATTAGCTACCAGTCTAGCCTTAAAGGTTTCGGACTTTCTATCCACTCCTCTTTTCCACTTGTAGATCCACTTACATCTTATGGGTTTAACCCCTTCAGGAAGATCCACAAGCTCCTAGACCTGATTAGTCTCCATAGACTTTATCTCTGTGTTCATGGCCTCTGTCCAGAGTTTTGAATCAATATCCTCCATAGCCTCTACGTAAGTATAAGGATCCCTGTCATGTTTATCCAGTTTAGCCAAGAAGGCCTCCCCATTGAAAAAATATCTCTCGGGTTGACACCTGATCCTCCCACTATGCCGAAGCCTCTTTGGTTGTTATTCAGGTTCGTTTGGTTTTTCTACACTGATTGGAATGATTTCATTTGGAACCTCTGGAGTGATTGGATCACTCCTTAACTCCTCAAGCACCACTTTGCTTTGAGGTTTAAGGTCGTCTATGTAACTCTCCTCAAGGAAAGTTGCATTAGTTGAAACCACGACTTTATTTTCCTTTGGGTTATAGAAATAACCCCCTTTAGTTCCTTTTGGATATCCTACAAACACGCAAACTTTCAAACGTGCTTCCAACTTATTTGCATCCTTAAACAGGACATGAGCTAGACATGCCCATATGCGAATATGGTTTAAAGATCTCTTCTTGCCCGTCCACAACTTGTGAGGAGTTTTAGGGACCGATTTTGAAGGCACATTGTTCAAAAGATAACATGCAGTTTTTATTGCATATTCCCAAAAGGATAAAGACAATGATGAATAACTCATCATGAGCCTTACCATGTCTAATAAAGTCCTATTCTTTCTCTCCGTTATGCCATTCTGCTGTAGAGTGCCTAGCGCAGTGAAATAGGATAAAATTCCATTCTCTAATAAGTGTCCCAAAAACTCATTAGAAAGGTATTCACCACCTCGATTGGATCGAAGTGCCTTTATGGGTCTACCCAATTGCTTTTCCACTTTAGCCCGAAACTCCCTAAACTTGTCAAAAGTTTTGCTTTTGTGGTGCATCAGGTACACACACCCAAACCTTGAGTAATCATCAATAAAAGTGACAAAGTACTCATACCCTCCTCATGTCCGGATGTTCATTGGTCCGTAAACATTACTATGCACAAGTTCTAGAACCCCTTCGGCCCTATTGCCTTTAGACATGAATGGTCTTTTGGTCATTTTACCCTCCAAACAAGATTCACATTGCGGTATAGATTCCACCTTTAAGTGACTTAAAGGTCCATCCTTAACCAACTTTGAATCCTATTCAGGTTAATATGACCAATGCGCAAATGCTAAAGATAAGTCTTATTAGAGTGAGAAGTTTTAGTCTTTTAGAGCTATTGTCATTCATCTTAGCATTAGGCAGTAAGTCCATCTTAGGTTTGATAAAATATAGATTATTTTGCATCTATCTAGAACAGATAAAAGATTTATTTTTACGAATCACCACTTTATTATTAAAAGAAACCAAATAGGAGTCTTTAAATAAACAAGCCACAGAAATTAAATTTATTTTAAATTTAGGAACATAAAATCAATCTCGCAAAATTAAATTCCTATAATTATCAAAATAGAGATGGACGTCTCCCACTGCTTCCGCCAAGACCAAGGATCCATTGCCCATCCGAAGCATGAAGTCTTCATGAAGCAGACTTCTTGTTTCTTTGAACCCCTGTAGAGAAACACAAACATGATTAGTTGCACCATAATTTATGACCCAAATGTCACTAGATTCCTCAACCAAACAAGTTTCTAAATACAAAAAATAACACCTATCTCATTTGGAAAGGAAGTCCTTGTAATGCTTCTTACTACCCCTAACCTTTCCACAAAAGAAGCACTTAAGCTTCTTTGGGTTCCTCTTCTTCTTCTTTTCCTTGCTTTTGGTGCTAGCAGGAATAGAAGACTTCTTGTTCTTGGCCCGTTGCTTTTTTCCATTCCCAGAATTGAGATTGGAACCAGAAGCAACTACCAAATTGGCCTTTCTACCCGCAGGAGAGTCCCTGATCAACAGTTTGAACTCCTATAACTGTTTCATTAATTCTGTTAAGGTCATATCCTGCCTATTGCTTAAATTAAATGTAGCTCTAAATGGAATAAATTCCTTTGACAGAGTCTCAAAGACCATAGTCATCTAAGTTTCAGCATCGATGTCGGCTCCATTATGAAGCCCGTATAGCTAAGTCTCCATGACATATCATAGTGTATTATATTCCCATAAGATTATCCATAACCGCCTTAAGGACAAGTTCTGTTTTACCTTCCTGATTATTTTTATTTTACGTTCTATTATCTCACAATCGAAAAACTTACCCTCCAAAAACTAGAGCGCTCTAGTTTTTCAATTACAGGATAACATATATAAGTGAATATCACTACTCCTAAAGAGGAGCTATGGATTCCATATCTATGAATAACAGGTTTACACTGTCAAGAGTCATGCCTCCAATGTATCGACATGCATATCATTATTAAAATGTGGGTGTCACCTTTTGGTACATCAAAAGTCACAAGTCAAGATAACAGGCCCACTATTCATTTCAGGATTAAGATACAATACAAATGATTGTCTAAAGTAAATTGACTTGCCGAGATAGAATTATCCAAATCAATTCATTTTATGTCCTGATCCAACACATCGTCACCTATGACAATGTGCTACTGTTTCTATTCACGGAGTCCACCTTCGATGGCCAAGATAGACCATCTTCCAATAGGGATATAGACAACATAACAATCTTTACATGAATAAAGCGACCAACTTTATTTCCTCAATTATAGACCTTATGATTTAGACCGTCACCTTAAGAATCGTGTCTTTCACATAATCTGTCCATCATATGCCCAATTCTTAAAGGTTTAGACTGACGGTCTCAGACTGTTATTTGCTTAACATACATTCAACAAATATGAATGTAAAGAGGACAAGATTTGGTATATAAATAATAAATAAATTCTTTATTGATAAAAATGTCTCCAAAAACATATTACATTTTTACTCCTTAGGGCAAATATGTCTAACATTATCTACATCCCTAATGAAATATGACTTATCTTGGTCATCGTAGTTGGACTACTTGAGTAGAAACATTGGTATATTATCACTGGTGACAATATATTAGTTGGGACTAAAGATAAATTGATTTGATTAATAATTTGTTTTTATAAATTAATTTACATCAGCTAATCATCTGTGTTATATCTTAATCCTAAAATGAATTAATGAATCTATATTCTTAGCTTTGTCTTTTGATGTACCTATTAGACATAGTGCCCTAAGGAGTAAAATGTTATAGTAAGTTGTTGGAGACATTTTATCAATGAAGAGTTTATTTATTATTCATACACCAAATGTTGTCCTCTTTATGTTCTTTTTGTTGAATGTATGATAAGCAAACAAAAGTCTAAAATTGTTAGTCTAAACTTTTAACAATCTACATATGATGGATAGATTATATGGAAGACATGAATCTTAAAGGCGATGGCCTAAGATTCGTAATCGAGGGAATAAAGTTGGGCGCTTTATTCATACTAAGATTGTTATGTTGTCTATATTCCTAATGGAAGATAACTTTTCTACGTCGTCACAGTTGGACTACTTGAGTAGAAACATTGGTATATTGTCATTGGTAGCAATATATTAGATCGGGACTAAAGATGAATTGATTTGATTAATAATTTCATTTGCATAAATTAATTTACATTAGTTAATCATATGTGTTACATCTTAATCCTAAAATGAATTAATGAATCCATATTCTTAGCTTTGTCTTTTGATGTACCTATTTGACATAGTGCCCTGAGGAGTAAAGTGTTATAATAAGTTTTTGGAGACATTTTATTAATAAAGAGTTTATTTATTATTCATACACCAAATGTTGTCCTTTTTATGTTCTTTTTGTTGAATGTATGATAAGCAAACAAAAGTCTGAAACTGTCAGTCTAAACTTTTAATAATCTACATATGATGGACATATTATACGGAAGACATGAATCTTAAAGGTGATGGTGTAAATAATAAGATCTGCAATCGAGGGAATAAAATTGGGTGCTTTATTCATGCTCAGATTGTTATATTGTCTACATCCCCAAAGAAAGATGGCTTGTCTTGGTCACCAGAGTAGGACTCCATGAGTAGAAACATTGGTATATTGTCATAGGTGACGATATATTGGATTGAGACAAAAAGTTGAATTGATTTGGTTAATTATTTCATTTTCTTAAATCAATTCACTTTAGACAATCATGTTTATTGTGTCTTAATCTTGAAATGACTAATAGGCCCATATTCTTGACTTATGTCTTTTGATATACTAAAGGGTGACATCCTGATTTAATGATGGTACGCATATCAGTACATTGGAGACATAACTATTAATTGACATAGAGTCGTTTTTTATAAATATGGAATCCAAAACTCTTTTTGTAGAGTTAATGACATTCTCTTCTATGCATTATCTTGTAATGGGAAGACTAGAGCGCTCAACTATTTGATACATATGTGTAATCGAATGGTATACTATTTATGAATGGTAAGTATTCCAATGGTATGATAATGGAACATAAGATAAAAATAGTCAGGAACGTAAAACAGAATTTATCCTTAAGTTAATTATAGATATCTTATGAGGATGTTAGACATTATTGATATGTCAAGGACAATTAACTTATTAGAGCTTTGTAATTCTATATAGTTTGATAGTGCAGCTATAAGCTTTTAGTGGAGTAGTTTTAGAGTTGATAATTATAAAATATGTATCTAAGATATTATATTTTATAATTATAGGAGCTTGATCTATATATGTCCATCGAGTCTACTTTGCTGGCTCATAATAAATCCTGTAACAATACGGCATGTTTTTCTTACATATTGGTGACTTATGTTAAATTATTAGATTTGCTGAAATTCGATAAGAGTGGATTTAATAATTCCTATTAGTTTATCGGTTGAATTAATTTTGTAAATTAATTCAAGATAAATACGTTGAATTATTTGGATAATATTTTATTTACTATGGGATTATCATATATGCTTGTGAATTATTTGGATAATATTTTATTTACTATGGGATTATCTATATATGCTTGTTTAAATTAGATAACTTCTCTATTGGGTTATTTGAATTAAAACTGAGGCTCTATATAAGATTCACAGGTCACAATAAGATATTTTGAGAATTCTAGGTTATCGCATGGTCAACAGGCCGATGAGAAAGTTCAGCAGGCCGATCTTCCAAATTGGCATGTCAAACATGCAATAATCAATATACACGTATTTGATGAGTTTTTCATTAAAAGTTGATCCAGACTCAAATTTTAAGGCCTAATCTAATAAGGTTTAACCCCAAATTCGACCACTATAAATAAGGGGTGAGTTTTTTTTTGTTATTTATATCATTTAAGAAGCATAGAGTGAGTACTCTAGTGAGAGAAACTCTAAAACTCCCTCAGTGCTATTGTTCAACATCTAGAAACTTAGCTCTAGGTTTTCTCAAGTGGTTAGAAAGAGAATCTGTCACGCCCCGGAGTACGGGAGGTGACGTGGCAGAATATTTAGATTAATTAAAAGAGAATTTAATTGAAATTAAGAGTTTAAAAATCCAATTAAGTAAGAAATAAAGAGATTTTCCACCAGATTCGATAAACGAGTTTATAAAATATTAGGCAAATAATAGCAATTAAATAAAAACCACGAATATGGGTTCCACAACCCACAACTTGTGCACACACATGGTTCTGACAATATCATAAATACAATTACAGTCCAAGTACAAATAAAGTTAAGTCTTACATGCCCTGATTAATAATGCAGAATATAAATAAACTCTCCTATTGCTCCTGAGTTCGATTCGAAGAATCTTCTCCAAACCTAAATGGGAAACCACCTAGAAGGGGGAAATTTAAAAACAGATAAAACGTGAGCGAAAGGCTCAGTAGGACTAAGTTTTATAAAATAATTTAATGCAAAGAAACATAACATTATCAGGAGTTATACAAAAAAAGGAACTTGAATAAATAAATAAATAAATTGAGTAGAACCGTTCTGACACAGAACAGTCTACTCGTCAAATCAAAACACCAGTTTACTTTTACCTAGGCAAACCATGATATCACCACCGTAGTGGCCCAGCTGGGTTTCGGGACCTGCCCCCAAGGTCGATCGCTACACGACCCGATCTCTGATATGGCATCATGCCCATGTGTTTATTATCATTATCATTCAAAACCCAATTACCGAGTGTTGTCAATTACATTTATTATGAAATTCATTTCATATCACGGTATATTAAAATATAACCGATAAAACCATTTTCAAACAACCGTTGAAAACATTTTGATAGAAATCCTTTTCAAAGCCAAATCATTTCAAAACTAGGCTACCAAAGAAATAGGATAGAAGTCCTACCTCAGTACTCGTGCCGGTACCCCACACCGTAATCTCGATCCGCTATACGTTAGCTCCACGGAACCACGAACAATCCTAGATACAAACTAAGTCGATCAATATCTAGTTCGAAACATTCTATGTTACTAAATCATTCCATGATGTCCTAGTGTGCCATTTGTATCATTAAAATCATCCTATAAGGTTGGGATTTAAATCAGGGTTCAAAACAGTGAAATCGGGTAAAAATCACAAAATTTTCCATGCCTCGGTCGGCCTGTCGGACGCCCTGCTTCGGCCTGCCGAACTGCACAGTTCGGCCTGCCGGAAGCAAAGTTCGGCCTGCCGAACATTTCCCCAGATTCGGCCTGCCGGTCGGAAGAACACCGGCCTGCCGATCATCACTCCGGCCTGCCGAACATGAACTTCGGCCTGCCGAACTGGGAAGATCCAGAAATCCCAGCCACGGGTTTCTCGATCCCCAAAATCCAAATCTTGTTTCTAACCTGTTTTTCTCAAATCCCAGGCATGAAAAACAACTATAGTTGATAGAAAAACATTCTAGAACATGTTTGGAATCATTTAAACAACATTTAAACTCGAAATCCTCAAAAATCTGAAAATGAGAATAAGAGGAGAAAAATGAAAAATCTTGAATTCAATCCGTTTTTCTTCAATCTAAGCTTAGATTCTAGTTGTTCTAAGCTCATTTAACACAAATCCACGGTTTTCTAAGCTAAAACAAACTTAGATTTCAAAAACACACAAAATTGAAAATTTTGTAAAAAGTTTAGAAATTTCGAATCTAACCTCGAATCAAAGCTTCAATCCGCGTTCTCGGTTGCCGAATCATGTCCCCGAGCTTCCTCCTTGCTAACCCGATGCTTGGATTCGAAATGGAGTTCAAAATTTGAGAGAGAATTGAGAGAGAAAGAGAGCTGCCGAGAGAGAGAGAGGAGAGAGAGGGAGACGCGTGAGAGTGAGGAGAGAGAGGGGAAGGAAGGAAATAAATAGAGAAAATCGGTGGGCGGTTTTACTGTGCGAAAACCATGTGCCGCCCACGGTTTTGCAAAACAGAGTATTTTTAACATTTTACAAATTGTTGTGTTTTAAAACTCAAAACATCATTTTAAATCCATAAGAAATCATTTAAATGTATCAATTTAACAAAACAACCAAAAACTAAAAATCCAACCAAATAATCTAATTAAAGTTAAAACTTTAATTATGGCACACTAATTCATCATTTACATTACATTAATGTTAAATAAATTTTGGGACGTTACAGCTCTCCACCCCTAAAAGAAATTTCGTCCTCGAAATTTACAACTCATCTCAAAAACAAAACAAATGCGGATACAATTCCCGCATACTCGACTCTAATTCCCAAGTGGCTTCATCAACCCCGTGATGCTGCCACACGACCTTTACCAACGGTATCTCACGACGACGCAAGCTAATCACTTTCCGGTCGATAATCTGAATCGGCACTTCTTCGTACGTCGTATCCTCTTGAACCTGTACATCGCGGAACGATACTATCTTACCCTACTCAGGTGGACACTTCCTAAGCATCGACACATGAAACACATCGTGCACATGAGAAAGTTTGGGCGGAAGATCAAGCCGATAAGCGACCACACCAACTCACTGAGTGATCTCGAACGGCCCAATATACCTCGGCGCGAGCTTCCCACTCACCCCGAACCGCATAGTTCCCTTACGAGGTGACACCCTCAAGAGAACAAAATCTCCAACCGTGAACTCTAAGGGTCTACGTCTCCTATCTGTGTAGCTCTTCTGCCGACTCTGAGCTGCTCTCAATCGATCCCGAATTACCACGACTTTCTCGTTGCTGTCACGAATCTCATCCGGCCCAAGAATAACTCTATCTTCCGGGTCGGCCCAACACACAGGTGACCGACACGGTCGCCCATACAATGCCTCAAATGGTGCCATACCGATACTCGCCTGATAACTGTTGTTGTACGTGAACTCCGCCAAATGCAAACATTGCTTCCAATTCCCGCCGAAGTCCAACGCACAAGCACGCAACATATCCTCGAGAACCTGAATAACCCGCTCAGACTGCCCATCAGTCTGAGGATGAAACGCCGTACTGAAGTTTAAATCCGTACCCAAAGCCTCCTGAAAACTCCTCCAGTACTTAGCATTAAACCTGGTGTCTCGATCAGAGGTGATGGACAAAGGAACTCCATGCAACCTCACAATGTTCTGCATATACAACTCCCCGAGAATCTTCCTGGAACACGTCGACCTAAACGGAATGAAATGTGCCGATTTCGTCAACCTGTCGACTACAACCCAAACTGCATCATGCCACTGCTCCGTCATCGGCAAACCTGTGAGGAAATCCATCGTCACATGCTCCCATTTCCACCCTGGAATAGGAAGCGGCTGAAGCTGACCTGCAGGCTTCTGGTGCTCAGCTTTCACCTGGAGACACGTCGAACACTTGGCCACGTACTCGCGAACATCTTTCTTCATGCCTCTCCACCAATAGTGCCTCTTCAAATCACGATACATCTTGGTGCTCCCTGGATGAATAGCAAACTGAGACCTATGAGCTTCATCTAGAACGGCTTTCGTCACCTCGGCGATAACTGGAACTGCAAGACGCTCCTGGAAGTACAACGACCCATCTGCATGCACGCTCCACTCCTCGAACTGCTCCCCGTTCTGAATCCGCGACCAAATCCCCTGCAAATGTCGATCCTGCCACTGACCTTGCTTCACCATCCGAACAAGAGCTGGAGTCGCTTCCACATGATATAACGAAACTCGATCACCATCTTCACGATACAGTAGCCGATACTCACTCACTGTCGCATCCCTGCTCCAGTCCTCAAAAATCAAGCAAGCGAGAATCCCTGAAGACTTCCTGCTAAGCGCGTCCGCTACCACATTAGCTTTCCCGGGATGATACTGCAACGCGAAATCATAATCCTCCATGTACTCCACCCATCTGCGCTGCCTCAAGTTGAGATCCCTCTGAGTGAACAAATGCCTCAAACTCTTATGATCGGAGAAGACCTGAAACGATGCTCCATACAAGTAACATCTCCAAATCTTCAGCGCGTAGATCACCGCTGCAAGCTCTAAATCGTGAGTAGGATAATTTCGCTCGTGAGGTCGTAGCTGTCTCGATCCGTACGCAACTACACGTCCATGCTGCATCAACATGCATCCAAGTCCGCGCCCTGCAGCATCAGCATAAACCTCATACGGCTCGTCACTACTAGGAATAACTAATACTGGAGCTGAAGTCAACCAGTTCTTCAATTCCTGAAAAGCAGACTCACAGTCTTCATCCCACTCAAACCTGACATTTTTCTTGATCAACCTCGTCAATGGAGCTGCAATCTTCGAAAAGTCCTTTACAAATTTCCTGTAATATCCAGCAAGACCTAAGAAGCTGTGAATTTTTGCTACATTCCTTGGTCGTTCCCACTCCAATATAGCTTCAATCTTGGACGGATCAACTAAAATACCATGCTCCGAGATGACATGACCCAGAAATTTGACCTCAGTCAACCAGAACTCACACTTTTCCCTCTTAGCATACAATTGGTGCTCCCGCAGAGTCTGAAGCACGATCCGAAGATGCTGCTCATGCTCATCCCATGTCTTAGAATACACAAGAATATCATCGATGAACACGATCACAAACTGATCCAGATACGGCCTAAATATCCTGTTCATCAAATCCATAAAAGCTATTGGAGCATTCGTTAACCCGAAAGACATAACCAGAAACTCGAAGTGCCCATTCCGAGTCCTAAAAGCTGTCTTGGGAATGTCCTCTTCCTTGATTCTGAGCTGATGATAACCTGAACGCAAGTCAATCTTCGAGAAGTATCGCGAACCTCCCAACTGATCAAATAGCTCATCAATCCTAGGCAAGGGATACTTGTTCTTCACCGTAACACGATTCAACTGCCGATAATCCACACATAACCTGAGAGTCCCATCGTGCTTCTTAGCGAACAAAACTGGTGCTCCCCACGGAGATGTGCTATTCCGAATATATCCTTTATCAGCAAGCTCCTGAAGTTGCTTCCTCAATTCCTTCATTTCTGCCGGCGCCATCCGATAAGGTGCCATAGAAATCGGTGATGTCCCTGGAAACAACTCGATACCAAACTCAATCTCCCGATGCGGTGGTAATCCTGGCAACTCGTCGGGGAAAACATCCTCGAACTCACCAACCACCGGAATCGCTACACTACTACTCGAAACATAGGGCTCGCAATCTAGATTGGCAAGAAAAGCAAAACAATCTAGATTCCTTCGCCCTCCTAAACATGACTTCATGAGACGCTCACTCATTAGCCAATCACCACCACCCTGGTAAGTGATTACCGTCCCCCTATCAGACACTAGGGTCACTTTTCTAAGTTGACAGTCCACAACTGCACTATACCTGGACAACCAGTCCATCCCTAAAATCACATCATAGGAACTCATGGGGAGTACAATCAAATCACTTTTCAAAATCTCATCCCCAATCTTTATTTTACAAGATTTACACATACAATTCACACACACCCGCCCCAAAGGAGAAGTTATAACTAGGGGTTCATTAAACTCTTCTATCTCTAATCCCAAGGCATGTACAAAAGAACTCGAAATGAGAGAATGAGATGCACCGGTATCAAATAAAACGCGAGCTAGAGATCTGGAAACCAAAACCATACCATCGACAACCGCGTTACCAGTTTGAGAATCTGACCCTCTAGATGCCATTGCATGAACCTGTACTGGCGCTTTCCCTTTTCCTCTACCGACATTGCTGGGTCCTGCATTACTCGGCCGATACTGCTGAGATGGAGATGACTGCACACTACCTGTACTCGGAGCTCTATACTGAGGAACACTGCGCTGAAAATACTGCGGCTGCTGGCCCCGTGCCGGATATGAGAATTGCTGAGGAGAAAACTGCAGATACTGCAACTGCGGGTACTGCGGAGGCGGAGGTAGGGTCTGAGGCTGAGGCTGAGACTGACGACTGGCATCCTCCCCGGTCTGCGATCCAAGACGAGCACTCCTGATCGGGCAATTCCTCTTGATGTGTCCGGGCTGCTGACAGAAATGACAATGAAAGCTGTAGGGATTGCTGCGCCCGCTGCCAGACGAACTACTGCTGCCACTGGTCGCACCGCCTTGCTTGCCTTTCCCCGGAGCTGGACGACTACTGGTGCTCTTCTTGCCACTCCTCTGCGGCCCTCCTGAAGCCTTGGCTCGGTCCTCACAATACTGCACGTAATCATTCTCCACGGAGATCGCCGACGACACAAGCTCTCCGAAACCCCTAAGCCGTAGAGCAACCAACTGTCGTCGAATAGGAGCCTTGAGTCCTTCCTGAAACTTGATGCATTTCTCATGCTCTGATGCCACAGCTGATGGAGCAAACCTAGCCAACTCGTTAAACTTCGCCTCATACTCCCGAACTGACATATCACCCTGCTGCAATCTATAAAACTCAGCTGCCTTTTGATCTCTATATCCCTGCGGAAAATACCGATCATAGAACAGATCCTTGAACTTGTCCCAACCAATATCGCCACCGCGCTCCAAACGCTTAGTTTGTTTCCACCAGGTGTTAGCGCCACCCTCGAGCTTATACGCCGCAAACTCCACACGATACTCCTCAGGCACACCAAGAGTATCAAGATGCTTCAAGATCGAATCCAACCAATACTCTGCTAACTGCGGATCCCCATTGCCATCAAAAGTCAGAATAGACGCCCGTCGAAATTCCTTAAAGAAAGCATGCCGACTACCAACACTGGAGTCTTCCGGTCTAGCCCTGGCTGCCATCTGCCGGAAAGCCGCAATCATAGACCTCATCAGGCCCTCATCATTTCCGAACTCGGCGTCAGCTGTCGAACGACGTCTAGGTGCCATTCTCTCACTTCTGAAAACAAAATTTGGACTGTCAGAGGTATTTCATTGTCAAACCTATGTGTGCACAATTCCCAAGGTTCATAACCTTGAGCTCTGATACCATTCTGTCACGCCCCGGAGTACGGGAGGTGACGTGGCGGAATATTTAGATTAATTAAAAGAGAATTTAATTGAAATTAAGAGTTTAAAAATCCAATTAAGTAAGAAATAAAGAGATTTTCCACCAGATTCGATAAACGAGTTTATAAATATTAGGCAAATAATAGCAATTAAATAAAAACCGCGAATATGGGTTCCACAACCCACAACTTGTGCACACACATGGTTCTGACAATATCATAAATACAATTACAGTCCAAGTACAAATAAAGTTAAGTCTTACATGCCCTGATTAATAATGCAGAATATAAATAAACTCTCCTATTGCTCCTGAGTTCGATCCGAAGAATCTTCTCCAAACCTAAATGGGAAACCACCTAGAAGGGGGGGAAATTTAAAAACAGATAAAACGTGAGCGAAAGGCTCAGTAGGACTAAGTTTTATAAAATAATTTAATGCAAAGAAACATAACATTATCAGGAGTTATACAAAAAAGGAACTTGAATAAATAAATAAATAAATTGAGTAGAACCGTTCTGACACAGAACAGTCTACTCGTCAAATCAAAACACCAGTTTACTTTTACCTAGGCAAACCATGATATCACCACCGTAGTGGCCCAGCTGGGTTTCGGGACCTGCCCCCAAGGTCGATCGCTACACGACCCGATCTCTGATATGGCATCATGCCCATGTGTTTATTATCATTATCATTCAAAACCCAATTACCGAGTGTTGTCAATTACATTTATTATGAAATTCATTTCATATCACGGTATATTAAAATATAACCGATAAAACCATTTTCAAACAACCGTTGAAAACATTTTGATAGAAATCCTTTTCAAAGCCAAATCATTTCAAAACTAGGCTACCAAAGAAATAGGATAGAAGTCCTACCTCAGTACTCGTGCCGGTACCCCACACTGTAATCCCGATCCGCTATACGTTAGCTCCACGGAACCACGAACAATCCTAGATACAAACTAAGTCGATCAATATCTAGTTCGAAACATTCTATGTTACTAAATCATTCCATGATGTCCTAGTGTGCCATTTGTATCATTAAAATCATCCTATAAGGTTGAGATTTAAATCAGGGTTCAAAACAGTGAAATCGGGTAAAAATCACAAAATTTTCCATGCCTCAGTCGGCCTGTCGGACGCCCTGCTTCGGCCTGCCGGAAGCAAAGTTCGGCCTGCCGAACATTTCCCCAGATTCGGCCTGCCGGTCGGAAGAACACCGGCCTGCCGATCATCACTCCGGCCTGCTGAACATGAACTTCGGCCTGCCGAACTGGGAAGATCCAGAAATCCCAGCCACGGGTTTCTCGATCCCCAAAATCCAAATCTTGTTTCTAACCTGTTTTTCTCAAATCCTAGGCATGAAAAACAACTATAGTTGATAGAAAAACATTCTAGAACATGTTTGGAATCATTTAAACAACATTTAAACTCGAAATCCTCAAAAATATGAAAATGAGAAAAAGAGGAGAAAAATGAAAAATCTTGAATGTAATCCGTTTTTCTTCAATCTAAGCGTAGATTCTAGTTGTTCTAAGCTCATTTAACACAAATCCACGGTTTTCTAAGCTAAAACAAACTTAGATTTCAAAAACACACAAAATTGAAAATTTTGTAAAAAGTTTAGAAATTTCGAATCTAACCTCGAATCGAAGCTTCAATCCGCGTTCTCGGTTGCCGAATCACGTCCCCGAGCTTCCTCCTTGCTATCCCGAAGCTTGGATTCGAAATGGAGTTCAAAATTTGAGAGAGAATTGAGAGAGAAAGAGAGCTGCCGAGAGAGAGAGAGGAGAGAGAGAGAGATGCGTGAGAGTGAGGAGAGAGAGAGAGAGGAAGGAAATAAATAGAGAAAATCGGTGGGCGGTTTTACTGTGTGAAAACCATGTGCCGCCCACGGTTTTGCAAAACAGAGTATTTTTAACATTTTACAAATTGTTGTGTTTTAAAACTCAAAACATCATTTTAAATCCATAAGAAATCATTTAAATGTATCAATTTAACAAAACACCCAAAAACTAAAAATCCAACCAAATAATCTAATTAAAGTTAAAACTTTAATTATGGCACACTAATTCATCATTTACATTACATTAATGTTAAATAAATTTCGGGACGTTACAGAATCACTGGAGGAAAAATGGTATAACGTGCTACCACCCACACTCCGATCTTGGATAGAGAATAGCAAATAAGACCAATTGGTTGAGGCTCTTCTGGAACGTTCTTTTCTTTATGGATTCCTGCTACTTTTGGTATATAAAAGAGGTATGTGAGATTTGTCATTAATTTATGTATTTAGTATGCCAAACTTATGTTTTAGAAAATACTCTGATTTAAAATTTTTAAAATTTCACTGCATACTATTTTCCAACAGTACCAAATGGTGACATCCTAAATTATATGAAGGTGCGCATACCAGTACGTTGGAAACATGACTCTTGATTGACGTAGACTCATTATTCATAGATATGGCATCCACAGCTCTTTTATAGAGTTAATGATATTCTCTTATAGGCATTATATAGTAATTAGAATAGGAGCGCTTAACCATTTGGATACATATGTGTAGCCAAATGGTATACTATTTGTATTAGTTATGAATAATAAGTATTCAAATGATGAGATAACAGAACATAAGATAAACATAGTTAGAAAACTAACATGGAATTTTATCCTTAACCTAATTATGAATATCATATGGGGATGTTACACATGATGATATATCATGGACGATAAACTTATTGAAGTTTTGTAATTTATATATATAGTTCAAGAATGCAGCTCAAAGCTTTTAGTAGAATAACTTTAGAATTGATAATTATAAAATATATATATTAAGGATATGTTATTTTATAATTAGATGAGCTTGATCTATATTTGTCCATCGGGTCCGCCTTTGCTAACTTATAATATTTCTTGTAAAGATACGGTGTGTTTTTCCTGCAGATTAGTAACTTATGTTATTTATTAAATTGGCTAAAATCCAATTGATTGGATTTCATAATTCATATTAGTTTGCTGGTTGAATCAATTTTATAAGTTATTTCAAGAAACACGTGTTGAATTATTTGAATATATTTTATTTGATAGGGAATTATCTGTTTAGAATTGTTTTAGTAAAAAAACTTTTCTATTGGGTCATTTAAATCAAAATTGAAGTTCCATAATTGATGCACAGGTTATTTAAAGTAGGATTTATCTATTAGATTCGAATGGGTAAATCAAGATAACATTTTGGAGATGAAAAACACATGGAGTCTCTGCCATGACCGTATGGATGACTAGACCCTACCACATTAACAATCTAAGGCTAACGTGTTTTTACTTTGAAGTTGATCCAAACTTGAATTTTAAAAGCCTAATCTAATAAGAACAAGTCCTAATCCAACCTCCATATAAAGGGAAATTTTTTTTATTGTTTCTTACATTACTTAAGAGATTTAGAAAAGATTATTTTGCTAGGAAGACTCAGAAACTCCCATAGAGCTATTGTTCAACATCCCAAACCTTAGCTTTTGGTTTTCTCAAGTTGTTGGAAGGAGAGGTTACCTGAGGAAAAACTAAACAACATGCGACTACTTACACTCCGATCGTGGAAAGAGAATAGCAAGAAAGTCCAGTTAGTTTTCTCCTGTAGCAATTCTTGTGGTTTTCTGGTCTACTAAGAGGTACGAAAGATCTTTTATTAATTTAGATATATAGTATGTCTAACTTGTTTTTGGAAAAACGTTTAACTTAAAATTTTAAAAATTTGTTGCGTACTCATTTTCTAACAATCTTACACTCGGAAATTATTTAAAATTGGTATAATTATATTTAATTATTTCCAATAATAAATATAACTATTTAAATAATTATTTAATTCAATAATTATTGATAAATAATTATATTGTCCAATAAAATATTTTTGTCCTAGAAAAATATTGTTATTGTATTAAAAAATATATATAGAGCTAGCATGTGGACCAAGTACACCTATGCGCCAATAATTATATTTAATTTAATTTAATTTAATTTTTTAATTCATTCAATATTATTACTAAACTTGTTTCATAACACAATTATGAACTAAGGTTGAACTATAAGAATATATAGACATATTTACAAGAACCTAATATACACATAGACAAAAGCTTTGTCTACTGATATAGTTAATTACCCTGTAATGTGACTCTCATTATGAATATTAATAATTCGAGCTGAGTGAATGATTTTTGTTTGAATCTCTCTAACTACATCTTTATCCATGGGTAACATTAATTCTCTAGTAGGTGTTTTATCTAAGAACAAATTAAAGACATGAGATCTTATTGACTAAGGTTATTTGAATTAACACTGCATCGAAATGTCATTATGCTTCATATATGAAGTTATGAATTCCATATCTATGATTCGAAATGTCATTACGCTTCATAAATGAAGTTATGAATTCTATATCTATGATTGAAGTTCCCTATTATCCTAAGTAGTATATTTTCTACTCACCAACGTATTGATCTACCGAATGTCCTCTACTCATTAGTGAATTAAGAAACATAATACATATGATGTGAGTCGGTCAATCATTATTAACCATCTAGAAATAGAATAATAACTCTTAATTTATCAACGAACTTATTATAGAAGATATGCACCAAAGTACTTTATAATAATGTCTCAATGTCTAAATAAGAATTGCTTTATAAGCACAGTATCCTAACATCCTTACCCTCGTCTGAGTGTGGTACACGTCCATTCCTTCTGGGAATTGGGTGTGTACCTAATTAAATGTAATAGAAAAATCTGTCTTGTAAGAATATATATCCCTCTTTACATTGTGTCTAAAAGGATTTGTTGTTTTCTCTTTTACACTGTCCCTCTTCCCCTTAGGGTTGGAATCCTCAGCCAACCCAAGGTTGATTGTCAGGTCCTCGACTCAAGAGAAAGAGCAACACAGATTCATGACATGCATGGAGATAGCATTGAATTTGTGGCCGGAGGTGTGTAGCCGTAGTGAGTTAGGGTCGTGTTTGGGGGAGGCCGGCTCTGGGGAAACAGGGCCGTGGCCGGAAGAACCCTGCTGGGGTGAAAAGAAGACACATCAAAGAAACTCCGTCTTGGCGAGCTTGGATTATGGTTGGCGATAACCGAATGCGGTGATTCAAAGGATTGACCAGAGGAAATCGGCCTGGTAAGATGGGTTTGTAGATGGGAAGATCATTCTTATCAAAATGGGGGTTGGGATGTCGGTGACTGTGCATCATTGGCCCATGGTGTTAAGTCCATTTTTTGTTGCTTTTGTTTTTGTAAATAAAGGAGTTAAGGTCTCCATCGCACTAATGTTTTGCAGTTTTTGTGAGTTTTAATTTGGATGATGTAATAATAGAAGTAGATTATTTGTGTATATACAATGTACAAGAGTTGCTTTCTTGGAGTGTTTTGTGACTTCTCGTGGTCTCAACAAACTGGAGTTTCCCATCAATTGTCGAGGTGATAATTATATAGCCGATTCAGAGCTCGATTATGAGTGTCTTTACATTTTTCCATCATGAGAACTAGGCACACGTTTTATAGCCCTTTGTGCTTCATAAATTGTATTGGCGGAACCGAATTGTTGTCGAGGCTAAGTATCCTTATATAACAAGATTAGTATTAATATCTATATCTCCTTGATTTAGACTACAATTACCTGTTTCCAAAAAAAAAAAAAATCTATCTAGTAGTTATCAAAATTCAATTCGAATCTAAATTGAGATATTATTTAATTTAATTCTTACAATAAATATTTATTAAGATTATAATAATTATTAGTTTTATCTTATAAACCAAATAATTTTTATGTACAATTTATCTTAAGATAAATATTGTGTAATTGATATTTATGATGTCATTTAAAATATGTTATATAAATATATTAGTGTTGTTCGCACAAAAACGACTACCAAGAAAGGATAAATTGGGTTTACAAGAGATTTTTTTTTTTTTTTACAATTTTTGGAAAGTCCTCAATAAAACACAAGCAAAATATGCCAAGTATAATATGTAACTAGTTACAAAAACTCAATATCCCAAAAATTAAGGCATAGAAACGCAATCGTTGAATACGTATTAACCTATACATAAGAATTAGATAAACAATATCAACAATAAATAAAGGAGTCAAGGAGAAGATGATGAAAACACAATTTATTGTAGTTTGACAATATACTTATATCTACTATCTCCAAGCAAACCACGACTTGACCTCTTTCATTATACTTGGATCATCCTTTTGGCACAATTACTCCAAGTATAAATAGTAAATTCTCTATCCGAGATTCACCACACCTTCAACCATTGCCAAAGTTCAATTAAAAATGTTGGCTATGCTTTCCACGTAAAATTATCTAAGGGATTGGGAATCTATGAACCTGATTTTTGATTTAAGAGTTTGTCAACTCATGAATATTTCCAATTGTTTGGATTTCATACAGTTTGCTTTACAAGATGTATGAACACTCAAGAAAAGATTATCTCAAAGTGTGTCTCAAGGAGCGCAGTGTAATCAATACTTCCTCAACATGAAATGGATTCTAGTTTGGCTAAGGAAGAGTATGATGCAAGTTTAGAGCATATTCTGTGGTCGAAACCCTCTTACATATGCAAAAAAATAAAAATAAAAATTTAAACACTTGTCCAAGAGCTAGAAATATATAGTCATTTGAATAATAGCGGTGAATTACTTCCAATTGACTGGTAGATTACCGCCACCGTAGCAAACTCTGGGGTTTGTAATTCATATAATGGTTTACTTTCAGTTGACTGATGGTTTACTGAGATAACTTTAAACAGTCAGTAACGCACTGGTTGACGGCTAGAAATATATCTATTTTAGTAGTATCAATAGATCGGCGTAAGTTACCATACAGCGGTGTGAGCTACCATACAGGTTGGATCTTTTGTCCAATTTTTGGCACTTTAAAAAACTAATTTTCAAACAAGTTGATTTTGATAAAATTTAGGACCAAATTTTGTGTCAAAAATATTTATATCACTTTAGAAAACCTTTGATAAACTTTGTATGCAATTTTGAAAAATATTGAATATTAAAGTATGGGCATGCATTGAGCCAGATCTAAAATAAACTTAATCAATTACCAAAAGTATCAATACAAGACTCATAAATGATTTTACGCTCCGTAGACTTGTCTTGTGGTTTCCAGCTTCAAACTCTAAATCCACTATCTTGAAATCCATCTTTAAATTTTCATCTATCTTGAGGTTGTTGAAATCTTTGATATAGTTTAAGCTTTGCACTCAAAATAGACTGATCAAAGAATTTTTTTTTTCATAGTTTATTATTATAAAAAATAATGACTTAATTTATTTTATCCTTGGTCCAACAAGTGTTACATGGAAATGCGCATCCTTGTGTCCAAACGCTAGTGTAGACACTGCACTAGGCTTTTTTCTTATTAGTCTCGGTTTATCAAAAAAGCCAAGAAAATTCTATTAATTCATCCAAAAGAATTAGAAGCTAGAAAGGCACCTAACAGATCTATATAATTTAAAATTCAATGATTATTTATAAAATACTTATCTTATAATTATAATTAATATAATTATTAATTTTGGTCTGAGCTATATCAGAAACTAAAACTGCACTCTATTTACTTCTTTGTCTATTAATAATTAATATAATTATTAATTTTCCATTCTTAATTGCATAAATTAAGAGAAGCCTATAAACCACATACTACAGGTCATCCATTATAGCTAGCTTCTGTTTAACCACTCTATTGACTTCTTTGTCTGAGTTATGTAAATTATTTAATGAGTGATTTGTTTATCAACAAATCAATAATAAGGATTTGAGTTATATATTTTTGATATCTCATATTAAATAATGACAAATACTCTTTCACCAAAATTTTTGAATTAATACTAATGGATATATTGCGTCTATTTGGTACTGCTTTTGGAGGATGCTTTTAGCTTTTATAATCGCTTACAGTAGTTTAGGGTATTTAATAAACCATGCTTTTGAAAAATTCCTTCTAAAAACTACTTTCCAGTAGCAAAAGTTGAGAAGCAGCCCGAGAGTTTTTTTTTTTTTTTTTTTGACAATAGCTTCTGTTTTTATAATTTAAAAATACTAGATTAACCTTAGTAATAATATATAATTCCCAATCTACTCATTTTTTTTCTTTATCAAATTGAAATAAATCAATACGCTTAGAAATATATTTAAATACTTAAAAAACTTATTAAAAATAAATCAAATAAAACATGAATAAATCAAAAAAAAGCAAATCAAATATCATTTTTTTATGCTCAAATATCATGTTATAAATTAGAGTGATTTAATTTTTTTATTTAATTGAAATTTATAAAAACTAAAGCTATAAATATGCTTAGCAAACATATATCTATTTTCATCATTATATATTTCCATAATAATTTTATACATGGTTTACCAAACACCTTAACTTCTACTTATGGTCCTCATAGCAACTTTGAAAAAAAATTCACTAAATACTTATCTGCTTCTAGTCTACAGCACAACACAACAGAAACACTACACAGCAAAAGCTACAACACAATACAGTAATGCCAAACTAGCCCATTATCTTTTTTCTTTAGTGGATTTCAAATCTGTGAAATATTATTTCTACCTATTTACAATATTAGACCTTCAACTTGTTAAGCTTTTTATTATCAAAATTGATGTGAGTTCATTAATCACTTAATGCATAATATCTATAAAATGATTAACGGTGATAATATTTGATTCTCAACATAGATTTTAAGAATCACAATTCTATTTGATCGTAGTTAATTGTACTCCAAATACATCAATGTCTTTAATTAGTAATCGTTGACATTACAACAATCTAGATACAAATGTTCCATTTTTTGGGAAAAGACAATATCACAGCCTTATATGAACCTTTTATATACAATAATTAAGGAATATGGACAAGCACTGAAACTTTAGTGTTATTTTAATGTGTGTGTGTATATATATATATATATAACAAAATAATGGAAAACAATATAGAATTTTATTTATTAATAATACAATACTTCATTTATCATAATATGGAATAAAACGACTTGCTTAAAAGTACCAATTCCAACATGAACACCATAAAACTCCCTTGTAATGATTTTACATGTATACAGCGTAAAAGATACAACATTTCAGGGGCTGCATATATAAAAGACATTGCTGCACTAGTTCCTTGGTACTAATATTGAAGTTCACGTTGATAATTTGAGACTGAAATATTGGGATCCGAAACTTATCAGATTTATTGCTTATAGCGTTGGTATGCTACTAAAAAAAGATAGAATGACCTCAGAAGGTGAAGTTGGTTAGTTTACTAGAGTCTATCCACCAGATTAATTAATGGTAGAAATAGATGGTTACTACTTCTTCACAACTGTTGAATATGAAAGCTTTCCAAAATTTTGCAGCATTATAATGCGATTGGTCATTCTCTCGCTAATTGTATGAGAATTCCTAACAAGCTAAGCAACGCAAATGATATTGCTGCTACTCGAAGCAAGTTTGAGATTCACACGGTATTCAGACCCATATTTATAATCCTTGCAACTGAGAAGAGTTTACACTACAAGAAAAACTACATTTAACAACATATTATTTACGACATGTAGTTTTTGAATGTCGTTAAAAAACACATACAACGACATCTCCAACAAACATGTCGTTAATGAAATTTGAAACAATAATTGACGACATCTATATATATGTCGTATTAAATGTCTCCTTTTAACGACAATAGCTTAGTGTCGTTAAATTATTTGACGACATCTCCTACTTGTCATTAAATAATTTAACGACACAAAACTATTGTCGTTAAAAGGAGATCTTTAATACGATATCTATATAGATGTCGTTAATTATTGTTTCAAATGTCGTTAATGACATCTTTGTTGAAGATGTCATTGTATGTACTTTTCAACGACATTCAAAAACTACATGTCGTAAATAATATGTCGTTAAATGTAATTTTTCTTGTAGTATTAGAAGCTCTTATGCCGCCAACCTTTATGCCACTATTTCCTACGCTGTCAACATTTACTCCAACAGCCACAAACCTGGTGCACTCAAATCCAGCTACGACTTTTAGAAGGGAGAAAAAATCTCTAACGTCGGATAACACCATTTTCGAGCGCTAGTCGCTCAAAAATGGCTAGCCAATCTAGTACTAAAATTATGAACAACTCTGAGCAACAAAACCAAGATTCTAGCTCTGGCTTTGCTCACATGGACAGAAGACCTCACATGCCCTAGGCCTATGTTAGCAACTCTGAAAAGTGTTCATGATAGTCAATATATCGTAGACACCCATGAGATTTCATCATTGAATATTAACCTTTCATTGCATTCTCCAAGTCTTCGTGGTATAAATTTGGAGTTTAGCCTTATTGACCCTAATGTCACTATAGTTTTTCAACTTATAGATAATCTTGGACAGATCTAGTTGACTTTTCTGAAGAACAAAGTCTGGAAGCAAATAATCAACCATAAATTAACAATTGCATACTTGCTTAAAAAAGAGGCGGGATTTTTAATGTGGGTTCTTGGAAAAAAAATTTGTAGATTTTGATATTTTGAGAAAAAATATTAAACAAAAATTTAGAGAAGAAAAATTTTATCCTATAAGCTCATGGCTCGCCATCGGAAGGGTTTTAAAATGAGAAAATCAATTTTTTTTTTCTCATAGGTTACTTTTTTGCTTTTTTTATTGTATTTTTCTTTTCTTTGGCATTTAGTTTTTTGCAGGTTTTTATGTTTTAGTTTTGTAAAATTTTATTTTATTTTCAATAACTTTTTTGCTTGGAAAAAAACTAGATTTGTAGTTTCTATTTATTCTTATGATTTTTGTTTGGGTGGGGGGTGGGTGATTATTGTTACTAATAGTTCAAATTTGAATCTTAGTAGATTTATTACAACCTTTCATAAACAGCATTTTTAATTCTAAAAAAATTTATAAAGATAAAAATGAGTTTATCAAATAAAAAATTAGTATATATTACGTGAAATTTATTTATTAATGTTGATAAAAAAGCATATAATTTAGAGGTCAGGGGACTAGTATACCCGACAAATCTTGAATTTATCAAAATTGAAGGTGACAGAAATCTGAGATTTGAAGAAGGAAATCTTAGATTTATTTTTTTTCACAAATTTATGCTATTTATTTTTATTTCGCCAGAAAAAATGTGTACCTTTTTATTTCTTTTACTATGTTTTAGTTTTAAGATTTATCTCATTCGTAAGGTGTATGGAAATGCAATCGGAAATAAATTTTGTAATTCCAACCAACTTTTAATTCAATTTTTATGCAAGAAAACGCTATAACAAAAATTAGTTGAAATTAGATTTTGTAGTTCGAATTATATTCCCAAATATCTTATCTATCTTTTACAAACTTTTAGCGATGCACTATGATGAACATCCAAAAAGCAGTAAAAGAATAGTAGAAACATACGTAACATATACTAAAATAAATAAAGCTTTCATTGCTTATAAAATACTCGACATTCCTTAACCTATAATTTAATAGTACTTGTTTTGGTTATTTTATAACTTAACTTTGAGCTTGTCTCCTAATTTATAAATAAAAATTATATTTTGAGATCACTCATTTAATTACCAGTTCAAGCTAGAAACATTGTAATAATTTAAATTTTATAAGAGAAAGTATTATAGTAAAATTGTTCAAATTAATTTTTTTTTTAGGTTCCAACCAATCATTCAAACAACACATTTGTATGTTCTACTATAATTTGACTTTTAACCTTGTATTTTTAGAGTTAATTTAAACACATATCTCGTGGCTTTTGCTAAATGTCAGAAGCCATTGTATTCAAATTCTTAGAGATCAAAAAGTTCACAAATATGCAGAGAACCCAACCCAACAAATAAGATAATACACATATTGCTTGCAATTTCTTTTTTCCTTCCTTTATTATTCAAAAATTGTATTGTACTTACTAAACTAATCTAACGAGGACTTTAAGTATTGCATAAAAAACCATAGCTAGCTGCTACCTGTGTGGACTAGTCAAAGCATCCTCCAAATTGTTATTAAAAAATAAATGGAAGACAAAAGCAAGCCGAGTTGGGAGGGCGGCAAATGGATTTTTTTCCTTAAATTTTTAATAAAACA